>CM030795.1:5740000-6340000 GCA_018127125.1 Rhododendron griersonianum | reverse complement strand
TTCGCCAAACCAAGTCGTCGGGTTTGAACTTCTTGATTCTGACACTTCTGTTGTACCCCTTGGCGACAGTCTGTTGATACTCGGCAAGCTTTAGCCGAGCGTCATCGCGCTTCTCCTCAGCCAAAATTAATTCTTGCTCGAGGGCTTCGTCATTGGATTGAGGATTGAAGTTCTCCGTTCGGAGGGTTGGGAACGTTGATTCCAGTGGGATTACGGCCTCCATGCCGAACGCCATTGAGAACGGTGTTTGGCCTGTAGAACGGCGGGGAGTGGAGCGGTAAGCCCATAAAACCCTGGGGAGTTCCTCTGCCCATTTTCCCCTCTTTGAATTCAATCGTCGTTTTATCCCTGCACACACCGTCTTGTTCGAGGCCTCGGCTTGACCGTTTCCCTGAGGGTAGGCTGGTGTTGAGTTGAAGAATCTGATGCCGAACTCCTCACAGAGACTTGTGAGGCCGTCGCCAACAAACTGAGTGCCGTTGTCCGAGACGATGGCGTAGGGTACGCCGAACCTTGTCACAATGTTCCTCCATACAAATCGTCGGACGTCTGCTTCTGTGATGGTGACCAGGGCCTCGGCTTCGACCCATTTGGAGAAATAATCCGTTGCAGTGATCAAAAATTTGAAGCCCCCAGGTGCTGTTGGGAGTTTCCCGACGATGTCGAGCCCCCATTGTGCGAATGGCCATGGACTTGTGATTGGAGAGAGATTCTGAGCTGGCTGCCTGGGGATAGGTGAGAAGAGTTGGCATGGTCGGCACCTGCGTACGATTTCCTCGCAGTCTTTCTTCATGTTTTTCCAGAAGTATCCTTGACTCATCGCGCGCTGGCATAACGAACGTCCACCAGAGTGGCAGCCGCAGCTTCCGGAGTGCAGTTCTTCAAGGATCTCGGCAACTTGATTTGGGTGGACGACAAGAAGATAAGGTCCTGAAATGGATTTTCTATAGAGCTGGCCACTCTCAGAGAGCCAGTAGTATGCGGCCTTATTTCTGATTCGGAAGGCTTCCTTTTTGTCGTCGGGTAAGGTGTCGTTCCTGAGGAAGGCCACGATTTCATCCATCCAACTCGGACCAAGGTTGATGTTGAGTACCTCTGGAGTTGTATCGAAACTTGGGTTGTCGATGTTGCCAAAATTTATGGTTCGGAACTCAGATGCTTTTGATGCCGAGGCGAGGCCAGCAAGTGCGTCGGCGTGGGCGTTGTGCTCGCGGTTGATTTGCTCGATGTTGAAAGTTTTGAAGCGAGTAATGAGTTCTGCTGCCGTGGCATCGAACATCATCATCAGAGGGTCTCTAGCTTCGAAGTCCCCAAGTACATGATTGACTATAAGTTGAGAAACACAGAATACGGCCAAGTTGTCAACTTTCATCGCGATTGCCGAGCGTAGGCCAGCAAGCAAAGCCTCGTATTCAGCTTCGTTGTTGGTGGCGGGGAAATCGATGCTGATGGCACTTTCGTGAAGAGTTCCGCAGGGAGAGACCAAAACGACTCCGGCACCGGCTCCGTTGTTGTTGGAGGCACCGTCGACTTGCATCCGCCAAGTGTCTCCCTGGAATAGGAGCCACCGGTCCTCTTTTGGTTGGTGTTCGGCAAACTGTTGGTTGGGAGGATTGTGTAGGATCTCCGAGTCTTCCGGTGTGAGTTCAGCAATGAAGTCGGCGAGGACCTGCCCCTTTATTGCTGTCCTCGGTTCAAAACGGATGTCGAAGTTCGCTAGCTCGACCGCCCATTTTGAGACTCTGTTTGAGAGGTCGGCTTTTCGAAATAGGGCTTTGAGAGGGTGCTCGGTCAACACCGTTATGGTGTGCGCCTGAAAGTATGGCAGAAGTTTCCTCGCCGCGGAGACCAGGGCGAGTGCAAGTTTTTCCAGTGGAAGGTACCGAGTCTAGGCTGGGAGGAGTGTCTTGCTTGTGAAATACACTGGCATGTCGTCGGCCCCTTCTCGCCGAACAAGTGCTGAGCTAATTGCGTGGCTCGAGACTGAAAGGTAAAGATAGAGATTTTCGTACTCTTTGGGCTTTACCATTAGTGGTGATGAACTCAGGTAATCTTTAAGTTCGGCCAACGCTCTGTCGTAGTCCGGTGTCCACTCAAAACTTCGTCGGCTTTTCCCTTTGAGAGCGTGAAAGAAGGAGTGGCACTTGTCGGATGACTTGCTGATGAAGCGATTGAGAGCCGCTGCCATCCCAGTTAGTCGTTGTACCTCTCTGATTGATCGTGGTGGCCGAAGGTCTGCCACTGCCTTGATTTGGTTGGGGTCGGCCTCGATGCCCCTTCGTGTGACCAAATGGCCAAGGAATTTGCCGGCACTTACGCCGAACGCGCACTTTTCAGGGTTTAAACGGAGTTTGTGGAATTTAAGGATCTCGAAGACCTCGGCAAGCTCCTTCAAATGGTTGTGCTCCTTTTGGCTTTTGACGACGAGGTCGTCAATGTATGCTTCCAGGATGTTGCCTATTTGTGCATAGAGCATCTTGAAGATCGCTCTGTTGAATGTTGCTCCGGAGTTCTTTAGACCGAACGGCATCACCCTATAGCAGAAAATTCCATGTGGAGTTATGAATGCTGTCTTCTCCATGTCGGCCGGGTCCATAGCAATCTGGTGATAGCCACGGTAGGCGTCCAGAAAACTAAGCCGAGCATGGCCGGCAGTCGCGTCTACGAGCTGGTCGATCTTTGGTAGTGGAAACCAGTCCTTGGGACAGGCGTCGTTAAGATTCGTGTAGTCGACGCAGACTCGCCACTTTCCATTATTCTTTTTGACGACCACCGTGTTTGACAGCCAGGTTGGGTACTGCACTTCCTGAATGGCGTTGTTGTCTAGAAGCCGGTTGACTTCGTCTATCACGGCGTCGGCGTGCTCTGGTGCCGAACGTCGAGCCCGCTGAATGATTGGTTTGGCGTCCTTTTTGATGTTGAGGGAGTGGCAGATAAAGTTGGGATCTACTCCTGGCATTTCCTCCGGGGTCCATGCAAAAACTTCAAGATTTTGTTTGAGGAACAGGAACATCTCCTCTCTCTCGGCGTCAGAAAGTGAGGAGCCAAGCAAGAAGAAGCGTGATCCGTCCTCGTTGATGGGCATTTTTATCAGCTCCTCCTCCGCTTTGTCCTCGGCTTTTAGACCGACGTCGTCAATGACGGCCATGTCTGGGACTTCAACCCATTGCACTTGTTTTGCCTTTGAGGAGCTGTGGACGGCGGAGACATAGCATTTCTTGGATGCAATTTGGTCCCCTCGCAAGTCCTCTTGTCTGCCTGTTGTACCGATGAAGCGGACAACCTGGTGGTATGTTGACGCGATCGCTTGCATTTCATGGAGCCAGGTTCGGCCGAGGATGGCGTTGTATGGGCTCGGCGCGTTGACAACAATGAATTCGACGGTTACAGTCTTTGAGCCGACGACGACCGGTAGAAAGATTCGGCCGATCGGCCATACAGGAGCTCCGCTGAAGCCAATGAGGGGTACCTCGGTGGGTTGCAAAGCCGAGTCTGGTAGGTCCAACTTCTTGAAGAGGTCATAGTACATAACCTCAGCTGAACTTCCCTGATCGATGAGTACACGTTTGACGTCATGGACGCCAATTTGGACGGTGACGACGAGTGCATCCGAATGTGGGGTCTGAACGTGTTCAAGATCGCGTTCGGTGAAGCTGATAGTCCATTTTGGTAGGTCTTGTGGTCGGGATCGTTTGGATCCGCAGCCGACGGAGAGTATCTCTTTTGAAGTTGAGGCTTGATCGATGTCGGCTCTGAGCGTGGTCTCGAATGCCTTTGTTACCGGTCCATGGATGACGTGGATCAATGGTCGTTGTTCGTTGGGGTTGGGATTTGTCTGCCGGGCGGGCGTCTTTGCTCGATCAATGTATTGATCGAGATGGCCTTGAGCGGCAAGCTTTTCAAGGAGAGCCTTGTATGGTGCACAAGCAGTCGTGTAGTGGCCGAGCTCGTTATGATAAGTGCATTTCTTCCTTGGGTTTTGATCTGGTTGGCCGGTGTCGGTCCCGAGCTTGGCCGTCGGCCACTCAAACCACGGTTGTCTCATTATTTCCTTCAGAAAAGACCATATTGGTTCTTTGAAGTGAGTGGTTTCGGCCACGTGGTCGTGCTCCTTTGGCTGACGCTCCTTGCCCTTTTTAATGTTGTGCACTTGCTTCTTCGGCTGCACTTGTTGGGTCGCCGTTTGTACCGGCAGCTGGTGCACGGTTGAGGAGAACGGATTGTTAGAGCTCGGGATTCCCTGTGCGGCTCTGTCTGCATAGAGTTCTTCGAGAGCACAGAATCTTTCCACTACACGCATCAATTCACCCATGCCGTGCGGTGGACGGATGGCGAGTTCGTCTAAGATCTTGCTCCCAGTCTCCAGGCCGTTCTTGAAGGTGCGTGCGGCCCAGTACTCATCGATTCCAGGGATCTCATTAAACAACTGCCAGTAGCGCTCGGCATATTTTCTGAGAGTTTCCGACGACAGTTTCCTCATTTGGGACAGCGATTCAGGCTCTTTAGCCGTTTTGTTGCTTGTGATGAAGCGAGTGTTGAAGGCGCGTTCAAGGTCGGCCAGGGTCCTTACGGATCCAGCGGGCAATTTGTTGAACCACTGGAGCCCTAGGGAGCCGAGGCTGGACGGGAACGCCTTGCATTTCACCTCATCTTTACTCGTGCAGAGTTCGATGGTTTGTCTGAAATGGATGAGGTGAGTGTAGGCCTCACACGTCGACGGATCGAACTTCGTAAATTTGGGCAGGTGGAAGGTGGGCTCTGGCGGTGTGTTGATTATGTGGGAGGTGAATGGGGAGACGCCGAGATCTTTTAGCTGCCGTTCGAATCCGGGGCGCGGCGGTTTGCCGTGCTCGTCCGTCTTCGGTCGCTTTGAATCTCTTTCCTTGGTTTCTCTTGCCGACGTCTTCTCCGCTTCTTTTCGCCGAAGCTTGTCTCGCAGGTCTTTCTCTGTTCGGCGTGGGCCGTTGACAGTTTTGTCGTTGCGGCGTCGGGATTTCCTTTCGTCGTTCGCGCCTTCAACGCATACGTTTTTCCCGTTGCGCCGAGCGTAATGTTCATTGTCATTGTTTTCTGTCAGGATGTTCCCCAGGCGCTCAGAGACATGGGGTCTGGTTCGGGCAGAGTCTCGGCTACGGTGCGAGGCCGTCGTGCGAGAGAACTCTGCTCGGCCAGTTGAGTACGTGCTGGTGAACGACTCGGTGTCCCTTGTCCTGGTTCCATCGTGATGGCTTCTGGAACGATGCGTCCCAGATACTGTGGGTTGCTTATAGAGGATCATTCCCCTGGCGTCATCTTGTGCTGGGGTGAAGCCTAGGCGGTCTTTCACTGATCCGCGTTGGCCTCCTTCGTTCTGACGCCCTTGCGGTGGTGGAGGTGGAGGTGGAGGCGGTGTTTGCCCACCTCTACCCCTGTCTCCACCAGATCGAGATGCGGCAGGAGTGGCGTCCTGCTGCAAATGTCGCTTCATTTGGGCCACTTCCGCCCTTAGTGCCGCAAGCTCGTTGTCGCGTTCGTCGTCGCGACGTTGCAGCAGGCGGATATAGGCTGAAGCGACGTCGTCCGAGACCGGTGAGAGCCCGGATCCAGGGGCGAGAGAGAGGGACATGTGCCTCTCGATAGTTGGTGTGGAATTGACGTTTCCACCTGCGTCTTTGGCCCCTGAGACGGTCGCGTCCGCTATATCTCCGCCCATGGTGAGTGATTTGGTTGCTGTCTTACGGAGGAGTGAGGGAAGTTTGGAGGATGAGAGAGCCGCTGAGATCAGAAGGGTTCACGTCGGGTTCACCAATTGTGTGGCCCGTGATCCTCCGGTCCTCGATCCTTCGTAGGTGGTTTGATGGTGGATTAGCTTTCTTCTCCTAGCCTGCACAAGGAACGCACGACTAAGACCTGGCCGGGGTTGGTCCCGTCAAGTACCTCCGGCGAGAGGATGAGTGTAGTGCAGAGAGGAAGCAGAAAGCTCTGGAGAGGGAGTAAGTGTGAGTATTCAGTAGCGTGTACCTGTTAGGGTTACCATCTCTAGGTATTTATAGTGCCTTCTGACTTGCCCTCCAAGTACCATCGCGTGCCTTCCACGGGCCAAGTGATATCATAGTGACGTCGAGAAATAGATCTGATAACCGTTTTCAGGGCTGAGCTGGCACACCCATGTGCGCCCGTGATCATCTTCTGTTGTAACCGCTTCTGCACGTGGCAGGACGCGTGGCTTTACAGCCAGCCGCCGTCGGCTGCATGCCGTGCTCTGAAGGTAGCCGACCGCGGGAACCGCCGAGCATAGCCATGCGTTCAATGAAGGAGGTAACGTCGCCGCGGACTCCGTCGACGGCACAATCCGAGCGCGGGTCTGTCCGCTGCCGAGCCTGAGGCAAACCGGATATACACGACGAGTCATTGTCGGCTTGCCGCGCACGAGGCCTGCGATCGGACCACGGCAGGTCAGGTCCGCGCCATGCGAACAAATCATGTTCGGCCCGCTACACAATCCATTTATCAAACGGGGCGAGGGTATTAGTAATACCCCCCTATAGTCCGGCTTATTTATCCCATGGACTAGCAATCCGGAGGTCTTTTTGGTTACCAAACAGCCGCCTTGGACTATCCATTCATAAAATTCCTATTAGCCTAACCAACTCTGAAGATAAGCTTATTTGGAGGCCACAACACCCCGAGGAAGTATACTCTCAAATCCGGGTACGCTCAATGGATTCTGAACTTTTCTAAACGAAAGAAGTCTCAACCTCCTGTGGCCTATCCCCACTGCTCCAAAGGTCAAGCACTTCATGTGGAAAGTTGTTCGCAAATTGGGTGGCTTGTAAAGCAAACCTTTTTCGGAAAAAGTGTGCCCTTACCCCCCTTTTCCCAATTTGTGATAATGAAGGGGAATCTATCGAGCACATACTGTTTCGTTGTCCTTGGACGAAAGCAGTGTGGTTTGGGAGTGGTAAGGGGTACTGGGTCCTAGGAAAAGAAATTGGAGAAGCTGACAAATGGATGAAGGAGCTTTTGTGTGGGGATCTTGCTAAAGAATCAAGTATGGAAGAGGTTGGTTTGATTTTCCAACTCTGCAAGCACTTCATGTGGAAAGTTGTTCGCAATTGGGTGGCTTGTAAAGCAAACCTTTTTCGGAAAAAGTGTGCCCCTACCCCCCTTTGCCCAATTTGTGATAATGAAGGGGAATCTATCGAGCACATACTGTTTCGTTGTCCTTGGACGAAAGCAGTGTGGTTTGGGAGTGGTAAGGGGTACTGGGTCCTAGGAAAAGAAATTGGAGCAACTGACAAATGGATGGAAGAGCTTTTGTGTGGGGATCTTGCTAAAGAATCAAGTATGGAAGAGGTTGGTTTGATTTTCCAACTCTGCTGGGCGATTTGGAAGGCCAGGAATGGCTTTATTTTCAATAAGCAGCCCCCTGATCCGGAGGACACAATTCGGAAGGCCAATGGTGCTAATATAGACTACCTCCGTGCATTGGTGCCAAATACTAATGGGAATCATGAAAGAGTGAGTCGTACTGTGGGGTGGGCTCCCCCTCTTGTTTCTGCTATCAAATTTAATATTGACGGAGCTTTTTCTTCCTCCCACAGCCAGGTTGCCTTTGGCATTCTTGCTAGGGATAGTGGTGGAACAGCTCTCCTTTGGCGTTTCGGTAAAGTGGAGGTAAGGTCAGCCTTGGTTATTGAAGCTTGGGCTTTACGTATCGCGTGTGCTATGGCATCAGATCTGGGTTTTCCTGTGGTTACGTTCGAATCGGACTGCAAGATTCTGATAAATTGCATCAACGAGCCAAAAAGCTCGTGTCCTTGGGAGATTGCTGCTTTGGTAGATGATATCAAGAGTTGGGCTTCAACGAGACAATGGTCCTTCGTGTGGTGCTGTCGGGAACAGAATAGGAGTGCTCACTGGCTTGCTTCTATCTGTCTACAGTAAATAGGAAAATTTTGGTTAATTCGGGTTGTATTCCGCCCGGCCTTAGGTCTCTCTTAGATAGAGACTCCCTTTCTTTGTAATTATCTTTTTTTTGGTGTTGGTTTTATGGAATTCCTGATCATTTCAGAAAAAAAAAAAAAAAAAGAGAGAGCCCTTGGACTATTAATCCAATCCCAAGTGCTACCAATTTTATCAACCGGCCGGGCCATAATTGAGTGGGGGTTTGTTTTCTTTCCATCTTTCTTTTTAAACTGTCAGTGGGGGTGAGGATGATGGAAATGTGCTGGTGCAGGTAGGAACTAAGAGAAATAATTATTTCTCGCGGCCGCGGAAATGTGCCTCGCGGTGTATGACAATCCGGTTTTCGATTTCAGAAAATTACAAAATTAATATCTTAGTCTAAATAAAATATTTTGAGACTAACCGCGGTCTCTGTTTACGGAGGAAAAAAAATCTCGTTAATCGAAAAATATATTTATGCGAGAAATAATACACCCAAATCAAATTTAAAAGTATATCTACTATTTAATCAAATTAATTATTCAAAAATCGAATAATAACGGAAATAATTTTTCTGAATTAATATCACGAAATTTTTATTTATTAAAAATTTGGGATATTACAAATTTCCACGCTACAATAATCGGAAATCTAACCAAAAATCTCAACCAAAACCAAAATACTGCATGAAAACCCTAACCCAGATTCAAGCACAAAAGCTCAGAAAAAACATATCGTATAAACCAAGGAAAAAAAAATGCAATCAAACAAAATAGTTTTTTCTGTAAATTTTTACAAACCTCAACAAAGAACTTCAAGATCTAAACCATAGCTCAAAAGCCAAAAGTCAGATTTGCTTGAATGCTTAATGCCCTGTTTGGATCAAGATTTGGAAAAAAAATTCCAACTCAAAAAACACTCATTAACCCTACTTCCAATCATTACTCTCTACTCATCACCCATATCTCCAATCATTATTTTCATTTCTCTCTCTTATCTCTCTCCACTCGGTACCCATACTTCCAATCATTACTCTCATAGAAAATTTCTAAAAAACTCATCCAAACACAGCGTAAATCTGAAGTACTTGGTATAAAAATAGTACTCCAACGATGGATCTACGATCCTCCACTTCGCATCCAACCACTCCAAGATCTAGAGAGGAGAAGAACGTGGAGACTATAGAGAGGAGAAGCCGATCAGAGTTTTGATCCCATCAGTGAGCCGCCGATGTGAACATTAGAGAGAGAGAGAGAGAGAGAGAGAGAGAGAGAGAGAGATAATATCTCACATGGTCCACAATCGCCGCTCCCGCCTCTCTGTAGTGTGTATACCTGATGTGGAGAGGAGTGGGGAAATGAAATGATCGAAAACCCTAACTGGAATAAGAGCAAGTGCATCAGCTTCTGTGTAGGTAAAATAGAGAGCTCAACCCAAAAAATCCACCTGCACCAGAATAGCAAAAGTACCCAACCAGCTAATTTTGCTACAGCTCTTAGATAAATGTACCGAAGAACTCTATTCATGAGCTCTACCATTTCTTTATTATTCTCTCCCTCCCTCCCTCCCCCTCTCTCTCTCTCTCACATGATAGATTGGAGCTGTACATCACAAAAGAAAAAGGGGAAATAAAAGTAATGATATTTTAATAGAGAATATGTTAAATAGATAGTATTGGTATAGTGTTGAAAGAGATGTAAGTAGGTAAAATGAAAAAATGCACTGTGTACTAGTATTTTTGCCTAACAACTAGTAAACTTGCTCTAAGTCTATATATATACATAGGGGTATTTTTGTAAATAATATGTTTCGGTTCGGGGAACGATTCGGTTATCAATTGAACCATAACCAAACGGGTTTAGTTCGGTTATCTCCCACCCTCCATCATATCTGCACCAATGGGAAATTTTTCGGTTATGGTTCGGGAAAAAAAAAACGGTTACGTTTCAGGTATCCATCAATTCGATAGAGATTGCCATCCCCACCTGATTATAAAAGTGAAAAAAATTAGCGATGTTAGAATGCAGTAAATTAACTGACCTCTGCGTATTTGCAAGCCAAATAAGACACAATAACGGTACGAGCAGAAGAAAGAAAACGTTGTTAAGTAGTAAGCCTTAACGAATATCCCCACCATTGACGCTTTTGACTGTGTTTTTTCTCTTCGTTCTTCTGTAAAAAGGTGGAGATGGACTGTTCTTTTGTTCATTATGGATGGAGAAGATGAATGGACAATTACGATATAGCCACTTGTACGGTTTCGATGAAGAAACGGTACACTACTAATCTACTCCCATTGAAACTACAGGAAACTTGATTTTCTTCATCGTTTTATGTATTTTGTTCGGGGTTTTTTTTTTGAATTTTTGTTAGATTTGCATATTATTTTTTCGATTAATCATCCGTGTCGATGAGAAGAGTCTAAAAAGTACAAAATTATGATCGAAAGCAAAAAAAAAAAAAATTACTAAAAACGAACAACGAAAAAAGTATCTGACTTTTGATCAAAATTTTAAAAAAAAATCCAAAATAGAAATAGTCTTTTGTTCTCATATCTTTTGAATGGAAAGAAGATCCCAAAAAAAAAATACTAATGTAGAATAAGGCTATAAAAGTAATTTTACAATGATTATGTGAAATTTGGGACATAATCGACACATATCATATATAATGACTTGTGCATTTAATCGAAGTGTAAACTATCTCACCTAAAGCGAGAGGTTCCTTTTTGTTTTTAACGAACCTAGATGAGTTAATTGCATAATTTTGTAGCAATCTAGTCCATCATATGTCATGTCTTGAGCGTGTTCTCTCATCTAGATTGCGTGACATCCATGCTTTCATTTGATATTCATACATTGTACACCAAATAATATCATGCCTCTCATCTAGATTGTGTGATATCCAAGCTTTCATTTGATATTCGTACATTGTACACCGAATAATATCATGCTAGATCAGATGAATGTAAAGCCGTGTTGAACTAAGATTAATGTTGGAGACACGTGGGCGTTATGGGATCGCAAAGAAGTTTTCACTTTTTCTCAGGCAACCATGCCTGAATCTGCACTCATGGAACTGATGTGATCATATAACAAGTGATAATCAAAGAGAAAAAAACAGTGGATTTTAATTTAGTTCCGCAAGGATGGATGCACGCACAAAAGTAATCGCAAAAACCCTTCGCCTCGGGTCCCCGTCGGGCATCCCATCGGACCATGTTCAGTGCAAATTCCATGAGGAAGCAAGTCCATGCAGTTACTCTTCACCTCACTGCTATCAGAACCACCAGAAATAACGATTTGTATTACAAGAACAAGCACCATTCCTAAGTTTAAAGGAGGGGAGATCAGGTTCTTTATCATGTTTGATTAATACTCCCTCCGTCCATTTTTAAATGTCCTGCTTCGTAACTCCAACTTATTAAAAAGACAGCATCATTATACCTTTCACATCAACTTTTTTCCTCCACTTTCCCTACTTACCCATCATCATTACACTATTACTCACTAACTTTTCAAAATGGAATCTACTTTTAGGGACAAAATAGATAATTCACAAACTTTTACTCACTAACTTTACAAAATGGACACTTATTAAGGGACAGCCCAAAATGGAATATTGGACTGTAATAAAGGGACGGAGGGAGTACTATATATATATTTATGGTAATTAACAGTTTGCTAGCTTTACCAGTATTTAGAGCATGTACATCAAGCATAGCAAAACTACCAACCCAAAAAGGTACTTTTTCTGTTTTCCCTATTCACTTTTCCTTCAACCCTGCACCAGATTCTCTATCATCCCCTCTCTATACATCAAATATTCATAAAATACAGTACCAGATTTCCTCCGTCGTCCATCAACAGCCGAAAAGTAGAGATCACTTCCTTCGTCGTCGATCATTGGACCTAGCCCAAGGAACAGTACGTTTGTTGCACAGATGAAGAACCAGAGAAATACTCCAATGAGATCAACGGACGAACATCAACATCTATCATTTCGTAGATCTGTCGACGTCGATCGTCTCTCTCTTTCTCTCCTTCTCCCTGTTGCTGCTCTCCCCAATCAAACCTGCTCTGCCGCTGCCCGATTTCTTCTCCGCCGCTTGTTTACTGCCGGGAGCACAGCCGCGGCGTACTTCGATCGAGTCGATGAGGACTGGACAACGAAGACCGGATGAGGAAGGAGAAAGAGAGAGTAATATTTTAATGGATACCTTGTGAATAGTCGCTCGGTATGTCTAGCGAGGTTTTTCCGTTGAGGTAAAATGGCTTCTTATTTACTTAGACTGCTGTAACCTGTTTTTGGGGTATTAATTAGGTATTTTGGCTACAAATGCCCATTTGGCTATTCTTGTGTATATGCTCTTATACGTGAACTGTATCCAAGGTTACGTAGTTCGCTTTACTGCTTGTATTTATCATATTGACTAGTTGATGCATGTCGCAAAAAAAAAATCTCACAAAAGATTATTTGTATTCAAATCAGATTATAGCGAGTTTAGACTGATGTACCTCTTTTATCATTTGGCTTTCATAATTTAGAGTTCTATCTTAACCCTGAAGCCCCCAAGAAAAACGTTATGACAATAGTTGAAGGGAAGTAATTTTCGCACCCTACCAGGCCAAAAAAAAAAAAAACCCCTCTGTTTTCATCTCTCAATACGAAAGCTTTACTCGTTATTGGTGATTTGGATCAAAAAAATCCAAATGCAATCTCAAAAACTGCAAAAAAAAAAAAAGAAAAAGGTCCAAGTCCTAATAACATTGGAGATACTCTTCTAGAATGATACAAGAAGTATGTATTGGGCAAAGTCCACTTCCCCTGTGGTTATCGCCATGTGCGGATATCCCCTCATGGTTCAAAACTAACCACGGATACCCCTCAGTTTTGAACCATGGAGTGGGTATCCGCACATAGCGATAATCACAGGAGATGAAAGTGAACTTTGCCCTTCAAACTATTACATGACGCAAGCATCGATATGAACTCTTCATCCACCAACATCTCATTATAAGACAAGTCCAACTTCCTCAAATTTCGAAACTTCTGTCCTAGAATGGTCAACAACCCAGGTTCCAAGTTGCAATTTACCAAAGCCAATTCTTCAAGCTCATTACTCATGGCTAACGCCATAGCCCTAAGCCCTTCAGCAGTAACAAGAAAACAACTAGATAACCGAAGAGACGACAAACCCCTGAACTTCTCAATCACGGCCAATAAGTGATTGTCTTCGAGGTCAAGAGGTAAACGTAAATCGAGTTTTTGCAACTTACAACGGCTGTTAGTAATGAAATGAAACAAACCCTCTCTGCTACCTTCGTCGTGGATTAACAGAGAGTTCAGAAATGTACAATTCTCTACCAATCTCATTAAAATATCATTGACTATGGATCCACAACACCTCAATTCCACTTCTTGGAGAACATTGAAGCAATTAACAAATGATGAAACCGACAAATCATCGCCGATTCCTTGGCAGCGATAGAGCTCCAGTCTCTTAAGATTTTTGCAACTTTTCCATAGCGAATCAAAACCGTAATCGCCACGTCGAATCCCATCCAAAACTAGGGTTTCTAATTTCAGCTCAGCATTGAAGTTACGTTTGGAAGTATCGACTTGTTCGAATTCGCCCGGGACGGGGTGAAAACGACGGTGAGTTTTATAAGAGAGTGTAAGAAGACAAGCCAGTGGAAAGAGATGGGTCTAGACAGGGAGATGCTGAGGGAGGTGAGGTGAAAGCCAATTTTTTCGTCTTTATTAAAAAAAAATTGGATTTTGATCAAAAAATTTTACTTTTTAGATTTCTCTTGTCATGAGGATGCAATAATCTCCAAAAAAATTGATGATAAGCCAAATGATAAGAAAAAAATTTGAATAAGGACAAAAAAATAAGCCACTTGGCTTATTTAGCCGAACGGCCCCTAAGATCTTGTTCGGTTAAAGGTTTTGGATTCTAATCATTATCCTATTTCTCTCTTCACTTATTACTTCTATCTCCAATCATTACTCTCATTTTTCTCTCTATTTCTCTTCGATCATTACTCATATTTTCAATCATTACTCTATTTATCTCTACACTCATTACCTACAAATTCAAATCCAAAATCCCAAAACCAACATGGTCTAAACGTTCAGTAAATCAAGATGGAAGTTGTTTGGAAAAAGAAAAAAATGACAATGAAGCTGACCAGCCAACAAACAATTGCAGCATCGTTGCGACAAAGGTGCGCAACGATGGCACCAAACAACTTTGGGGGTGATGGCACCAAACATCACTCCAGCAGATGGCACCAAATGACACCAGATTACCACATAACGACCCATTCTGTCTAGAACAATTTTGGGGGTGATGGTTGTGTTTTCTGGGGGTGAGGCTGTTCCAACGGACCTTTTGAATCAACTGCTTTGCACTACACGTTTAGTTGAAGGAAAAGTCTGAACAAACCATTGGTCCTGCTCTGTGCCTTCAGTTCACAAACAGTTTAGAACTTCCAAACAAAAAGATTGCCACTGCAACTGCAATAACACACTGCAGTGCATGTTTCTCTATATAATATGGCATAAAATCCTTCAGAGGTTTTAGGCGATCTGGGCAGAAACTGTCCTAATCTAGATCACAACAGAAAATCAGCTCTATGTGAAATCTTCGTTTACGATCTAGACCACACTGAATCTCAAAATAGTACATGCTGCTGAGGAGCCTTAGCCATGCATACGGTGCCCGGGGTCTACATTTTATTGTTACTTACCCAACACTTCCAAGAAGTTCATTCTCAATATCCATCGCCTCTCACAATGAAGGTACCCCATCAACCAAGTCTTTTTCTCAGTGACAATCTAAAAAACGAAGCTTATACAATTAATTCTGCACCACAAAATTAAAAATAACATTGTTATGTTCCATCTCCATTAGGATTGTTATCTAAAACTTCCTAGCAGCACAGCACAGCACTAACATAGCAAAGTAAGAGAACGACAAATTAGTTTATGCAATGCGATAAAAAATACACATAACATTGTTGTGACAAAGTAGTAGTGGTACAGTATTAATCGTAGCAAAGGAAGGAACAACAAATCAGTTCATGACTTCATGCAAACAGGAAAAAAGGAATAAATAAGCAGTCATATTGGGTGAGCAAAGAAGGCTAAGATCACCATCAATATCCCCCCAAAAAAATTCCATAGTTGTATAAAACACCCAGTAAAATGGACTAGCTCGAACTAGAACATAATGAAAAGCATCAATTCCTCTCATAACTTAAGGACTAAGCTTGTCCAACACAATAATCATTAGTCAAAAAGATAAGAAATGATGAGGAAATGCTAATATGCCGCTCCAAAATAGATACATGCACATTCTAACAGTCAGACACAACCCATAGCCTTAAACAAGTAGAATTGAAGCAAATGTAAACAAAGAGGACCGGGGGAATATAACAACTGCTGCAATAATATGTTAAAGAAGAGCACTGCAGCATAAATCACGAAGTGTACATTATTGGAAGAATATCCAGTTTTGGTACGTTCTTATTTGAAACATTTTCAATTTCCCAATAAAATGTAGAGAGAAATATACCTGCATCAAACCGCAACTCTAAAGAAAAACAAATGGACCTTTTCCAACATCAAACAGCAAGAAGCATAATGAATTTCTTCAAAGAACAAGACCTGGAAATATCTGAAACCTTGCTCTCTTCAACAAATAACACTCTCAACTGCAGACAATTCAAAACAAATAACTCAACAGCCTCTGCCCCAATCCCAGGACAATTCATTATATCTACAGTCTCCAACTGCTTACAGCTCTTAAACATCGAAACCAAGGATGCATCTGTCAATCCTTCACACACCCTCACCTTCACGTTCCTCAAACAATTACATGACGCAAGCATCGATATAAACTCTTCATCCACCATCTCATTATAAGACAAGTCCAACGTCCTCAAATTTCGAAACTTCTGTCCTAGAGTGGTCAACAACCCAGGTTCCAAATTGCAATTTACCAAAGCCAATTCTTCAAGCTCATTACTCATGGCTAACGCCATAGTCCTAATCCCTTCGGCAGTAACAAGAAAACAACTAGATAACTGAAGAGACGACAAACCCCTGAACTTCTCAGCCACGGCCAATAAGTGATTGTCTTCGAGGTCAAGAGGTAAACGTAAATCGAGTTTTTGCAACTTACAACGGCTGTTAGTAATGAAATGAAACAAACCCTCACTGCTACCTTCGTCGTGGATTAACAGAGAGTTCAGAGATGTACAATTCTCTACCAATCTCATTAAAATATCATTGACTATGGATCCACAACACCTCAATTCCACTTCTTGGAGAACGTTGAAGCAATTAACAAATGATGAAACCGACAAATCATCGCCGATTCCTTGGCAGCCATAGAGCTCCAGTCTCTTAAGATTTTTGCAACTTTTCCATAGCGAATCAAAACCGTAATTGCCACGTCGAATCCCATCCAAAACTAGGGTTTCTAATTTCAGCTCAGCGTTTAAGTTACGTTTGGAAGTATCGACTTGTTCGAATTCGCCCGGGACGGGGGTGAAAACGACGGTGAGTTTTTTAAGAGAGTGTAAGAAGACAAGCCAGTGGAAAGAGATGGGTCTAGACAGGGAGATGCTGAGGGAGGTGAGGTGAGGGCAGGAGGTAGAGAGAGAAAGCAGAGGGAAGAGAGAGACTGGCGCAGACTTGAGGCAGAGAGTTCTCAGCTTGGGACAGGACGAGGCGACGGAGAGGAGGATCTGATCGGGAAAATTGGAGACGTCGTCGCCGCCGTTGGTGGTGATATGGAGGAAGGAGAGGTGAGGGAAGTGAGCGAGGAAAGACGAGAGGGAGGGGGGCTTACAGTTGTCACCGGAGATGCGGAGAAGGAGGTAGCGTTTGGAAGAGCGGTAGAGGCGGAGCCACCGCTTGGAGACGAGGGAAACAATGGCGGCGGCGGGGGAAAAAGGGAAGCGGCGCAGGACTTCTTCTAGGAGCTCGTCGCACAGGATTGTGTCCATCTCTCTCTCTCTCTCTCAATTGAGAATTTGTGATGATTCTCTACCTACAACAACAATCTCTGTTGGTGGCGATGCTGCTAAATTCGAGTGAGTTTTTTCGTTTGTGCCCCTGTCCGGATTTCACTTGGACAGGGGATCTGATCTCAAAAAACTGACCAGATCTCCTGTCCGAGTGAAATCTGGACAGGAGCCTGTCCCACTCCTCGGAATCGTTGATCTCGCAAATCAACGGTTTAAATTTGCAGAACACTCTTTGGTCCAAAACGACGTCGTTTTGGCTCGGCAAATCTCAGCCGTTGATTTGCGAGATCAACGGCTCCGATGAGTGAGACAGGCCCCTATCCGGATTTCACTTGGACAGGGGATCTGGTCTCACCGAGGATACCCTGTCTGAGTGAAATCTGGACAGGAGCCTGTCCCACCCCTCGGAGCCGTTGATCTCGCAAATCAACGGTTGAGATTTGTCGAGCTAAAACGACGTCGTTTTGGACCAAAAAGTGTTCGACAGATCTCAACCGTTGATTTGCGAGATCGACGGATCTGAGGAGTGGGACAGGCCCCTGTCCGGATTTCACTCAGACAGGTGATCTGTCTCTATACTCGTTCTTTTGAAGCTGAAGTTTAAACATTTTTATGTACCCAAAAAAAAAAAGGTTTAAACATTTTTTTAAAGCTTTTTTGAACCTCATTAGATTTTCAAATCAAGCTTGAGCAAACAATTACTTGGCTCCTTCATATATTATGTATAAAAAATTCAAGCTATATGAGATCGATTCAAGTTTGGTTTAATTAAAGTTTATTTGAGATTGACCCGTCTCTTAAATAGGCTAAAACAACAACAACAATAATAACAAAATCCATTTATAGTCCCTAATCATTGGGGGTATGGGCGGGAAGGATTGGAGACAGATCTAATATTTGACAATATGCACAAAATAGCTGCTCTCAAAATACCACTGAAACGATGCTCCCTATACCTGTTTTGCTGTAGAACCATGCTCCCAAATCAAAACCAAGTGGCATCAGAGATGTTAGGTCTAGAAACCCAAATCAATTTATGTGCATATTACCATGCTTCATTCATTGATAGTACAGAGCATCGGTATAACCACTTGCACAATGTCATAAACAAGTTAAACTCGAACATACTTCCTCCGTCCCATAATGTTTGTCCGGCCCGTAAAACAGAGATGTAAAAATAACACTATTTTTGTAAGAAAAGTTGGGAAAAAATTCAACAATTTACTAGATCTCGACGAGTTCTTTTAACTTATGAAAAAAATTTGAATTTTTTCTTGAAAGAAATGCATTATTTTGTAGTTCTTATTTTACGGACCGGATAAACATTATGGGATGGAAAGAGTATTTTTTAAGCTTGTTAAATTTCAAACCAAACTTGATAAACTACCCGTTTGGCTCCTTTGGCTGGTTTAACACCCCCGGTTGGTGGTGAGGGGCATAACGCTTCAAGGGTCAAATTGGGAACCTCTTAGAATTATAGCGTGTGTAGTTGTTGAAAGCAAGAATACAGTGTTTCATTTGAGAAATTTGTGGAACTCTAGGGTTTGTTGTGCAATAAAAATAGCTGCAGTTGTCACTGAAGTGGATGCGGTGGTGGTAAAATGGAGCGTAAGAACTGAAGGCAAAACAAAGACATCAAAAGCTCTCTTGTCGACAAAGTTGTTTTGAAATGTTTGAAGCAGCTGTTGTTTCCCCTGCGGCCCCTTGTCTTGCTACCTTACGAATCAATCGAAGAAGAAGCAAAACCGACGTACTGAAGTTATGGAAACTCGGAGCCGCTGCTGGTGATTTATCCGGGACCCTGAAGCAAACAGTTGGTGGGCAATTGATGCAACGCAGCAGCGATAACAACTACAGCAAACTGAATCAAAGCGAATTACTAGTAAAGAAGAAGGAGATGAGGAGGGTTTTCTTCACTCAAGTCAGCCTCGACGACCCTGTAAGGTCTCCTTTATTTTGTTTGGAATTGTTATGCTGTAGTTTAGATATTTGTTGTTGGAACCTACAGTCGAATTTGTGGTGTTGTATTGATCAGTGACTGAGCGGAGGTCCTAGGAAAAAGCATATGTTCTATGGGGTTCATGAATTTAGTAAATTGGAAGGACAAGAAAATGCACAAAAGAAAAAAAAAAAGAGAGAGAGAGAGAGATTGTTCTTCCTCGGTTGATTAATTTAAAGATATCGATTTTTCAAGGCTTTAAAATATCGAGGAAAAGAAAATATGACAGAGGTGTGTGTTTTTTTGTTTTAAGTTCTGGATATCATTGCAAGTTTTTTGTATTGCTTATGAGTTTTCCATAACTAGGAGGGAAATGCAACTTTCATCTTCCTTTTTCCTTAATTGAAAAGATAGTAGTTACAAGGTCCAAGCTAATTGTCGACGTGGATTGGAGAAATCAATAACATAGTTAGCATGAAGTATCAATCTGTATAAACAAGCATCCTATCTACAGCATATTACACTTTTAACACAAAATATTTGAAATAATACACATTTACCCCCCTCCCCCCAAACAAAACATAAAAAAATTGCATATTTAACCCCCGCTTGTCCCCATACGTGTCCCTCCCGTGTCCTTAAAGAAACTAATTAAATTTAATGGACACGCCATGTGACGTGTGCCATAGTTTCTTGCCGTGTCCCGCGTGTGTCCCCGTGTCAGACACAGGGACCAGCCGACCTCGCGGTGTCGGTGCTTCATAGGTGCTACTGAAGGATTATGCTATTAAGGTTGCAGCAAATGGAGCAGCATATGCTTATTAGGTGTTTCAATCTGGTTATGAACTTTGGTATGATTTGTTCCATGTGATGGGAACTCTTGGCATTCCAAATCCAACTTAGGAGCCACCTTTTGGGGTTCGAACCCAAAGGGTCAACGTGTCAGGCTAGTTGTTGGGCTGGGAAAGACATCCACATGGGGGTGGAAAGATTCAAGTATTCAATTTTATTTCTCATGTTCTTTGGTTGCGGTCCCTCATTCCCACCGAGAACAGAGGACCAGATGGATGATAAGTGACTATGCATGTGTTTGATTAGTCATTGAATTTCCATCTTATCATGGATGAATGCAGATACTTGGAAGGGAACTGGCTATTGGGGCACCCTTGATCTCAACAAAATCTGAGGGTAATTTTGTCATACTCTATGATTCTTTATTGACCATCTGATTTAAGGGCTTAATGGGTTTTGCTTTGTTGTTCATGTTGCACTAGCCAAAGTTACTGTATTTCTCTTCTGTCAAGGACAATCGAATATGGCCCACATTATAAGTCCATGCATTAGCTGGTCGCAAGGCACTTATGCTATTGATACTATAAAGTTACGAACACATGATCTCTTCTTGATTGTGGTCTTTCGATGCCTTACTAACAGATTGTGGATGGGATTAATTTTATTTTGAACACTGTTAATTAATTTTGTGGCCCAGATGGGCAGACTCATCATCCAGTTGGCAAATAGGACTTTCTGACAGATTATGGATGGGATTTAGAGCATTATGGTGGTAATCAAATTTTGGATATCTATCTAAGATGTCTCCGAGGAAGTTTCTCTTCTGCAGATAATATAGTATCAGAGGATATCTATCTCTTTTGAGATGTATACAGCCTCTAGCATTCTTATAACATGCTTATTACGTTATCTTGCGGTTTCTTTGCACCTATCACTAGCTTTTTACTTTTTCTTATCTACCTGTCAAAGCAAATAGTTGAGCCAAATTATTATTGTGTTTCAGACATTCCACGGAGCCTGTTGATTGCTGAGGAGATTACAAATACAAAAGGGCCGTTAAGTTTGGTGGCTTTATCATGTGGATCAATCTCGTGGTTGACATCTGCACAAGTGGTACAAGCCAGTGAAGATGTCAAAATGAATGCGGTTTATGAGATTGGAGAACTGTTTGAATTGGGAATCCAGCTCTCCTACCTGCTTATATTATTGGGTCTACTTGGGGTTGGAACCTTCTTTGTGATTCGTCAAGTTCTTGTTCGCAGAGAACTTGACCTTTCTGCCAAAGAATTGCAAGTAAGAACCACTATCTTTCTTCTATATTACTTGCTTTTGACTTCTAAATTGTATAGTTATTGGAGAATTAAGTGAATCTTCACACTTATTTTTTTGTTTCCTGAATGCCAAATATAATGTTTCCTTCATACTTCCTGATTGTTCATATGTTATTATGTTCCATCCACTTACCCTGTATGCTGCTCTTGAAAAAGTGGAAGTACCACCATACAAGATACTAAGGTTTGAACCTACACATTTCCATCTCTGAACAGAAAATTAGAAATTTTTGCTGAGGTTATCTCTTGCATGCTAAAAAAATTCAGCTTTTTCCACATGCTCTCTCTTGCTTCTGATGGCACATCTTAACCGGGGCTTTGATAAAAGTGGAAAGTGCATGCTCCAATTGATCAGAGTAGAATACATAAAAGGGCTTCAATAAATTAAATACTGAGAGTGACGTATGGTAGGAATTTTGTCGAAAAATATAAGATAAGATGTTATAGCAAATACAAGGGGTGGGAAATTGACACGTTTTCTATTAGCATAGGTGAAATTAAATTGTGAGTGATTGGAGAACAACTGCCCACTGTGAATCCATGATTATTATCCTAATACATTCTTACTGCTGGGAAAGTCAGTTCCAGTTACCCCTTTCTTGTTCTGGAAAGCTACATCCATTTTCATCAAAAACATCTCTACTTAGAGTCAGTCTGTTCCTGCTTTTAGAACGACTAAGTATCCGTCAACTAAAACAGACATAAATATTCCATGAAACCTCTTAGGAGCGTCTTGTTGTTGAGGGCCACTTGACTAGAACTTCGAATATTAAAGGAGAGTAAATAATAATGTTCTTTAGAGGCCAACTATTGATGCTACCTGCGGGACTAGTACCAACAGTATAACCGATATCTAAGTTGAAACCATGGTTACCTGATGCTTGATGCCATGGCTAGGTCTATGCAACTGGTGGATATTTTAGTCCCTTAATCTTGATTTCCTCGGTAATATGTGATTCATGCTTTGCATGTTCAATATAGATTTATCTTCAAGTTCATGTAGTTGTCCTATAATCACTTGTTTGTCACAATCTATAGTTTCCCATTGAATGTGAATTTGTTTGCATTATTAGATCCCAAAATGAAAAAGGCTATCCTAGCTTTTGCAGAGTTTACCAACTGTTTTCCTCATTGGTTACATGTCTTTTGAGTTCCTATTCGCTAGTTTGGTGAATACCAGGTGGAGCTTCTACGTAATGCTTACACTCTCTGTGTTTTTCTCCCCCCTTACAATATATCTCAGGAGCAAGTACGAAGTGGTGATGCTAGTGCAACTGAGTATTTTGAACTTGGAGCAGTAATGTTGAGGAGAAAATTTTACTCTGCAGCTATTAAATACTTGCTTCAGGCGATCGAGAAATGGGATGGAGATGATCAAGATCTTGCTCAAGTATATAACTATATCTCTCCCTTAGACGTCTTATAAATTGATAAAGTTGAAAGAAAAATGTTAGAATACAGTGAGGGGTAGTTAGGTCTTTGTATCATATCACTCTTCACTATATGTTAATGGTATGAGTGTTTAGGGTTAACCCTAATAAACACATAACATTAATTTATAGTGAAGAGTGATATGATAAAAAGACCTAAGTACCCCTCACTATATTCTAACAAAAAAAGAAGAAGATGGTACTGTTTGGGTAATTGTAGGTTCTAGATGCAAGGCTATACAAGTGTTGCCCTCTGATCCATTGATAGTTAGCATTCTTTTTTCTTTTCTTTTTTAAAGGCAAAAAAATTTCATTGATCTTTGAAGTTGTTACAAAGATAATAGGAACAAGTAGCATTCAGTATCCTTAAATGTCAGGTCTGTGATTGGATAGTCAGGTTTCTTTCTATTTATACGCATTCAGTATCCTTAAATGTCAGGTCTGTGATTGGATAGTCAGGTTTCTTTCTATTTATAGGTAGTTCTCGGCTGGGATTGATTCAATAACAGAGAGATATAATTAGTGAATTTAATCAACATAAGCTGCTAAATTTCCTCTCAATAATGGACCGACTGCTATCAGAGGTCTAAGAGGTGAATGTCCACTTTAGGCACCTAGGTCTTAACCTAAGAGAAAAATATCATTCCGAAGTCATTAATCTTGACCATCTATCAAAAACTTTTTTCTTTTTATGGAAGTTGCATTCTTTTAACCTTGTCATATTTAAAATGCTAAAATAATAGTGTCCGACAATCTTTTGTTATCCTTTGAACGTACAAGTTCCATCAACCAATTACTTAGGGTGAGGTGCAGATATTCCTTCTAAGCTATCAATGTTTTCTCAGACAATGTCTTTCGTCTCGTAGGGACGATTGCTTTGTGCTTGAGGAAAGCTTGTTTCTTGTTGGACAAAATAATAAATGTTCTGAGTCGTAAGCTCTTTATACAATTCGGGGCTTGCTGTTAGTTCTATAAACATTTTGAATCCTCACAGCCCCTGTGATTAGGGGGACCAACCTTGCTAATATCCTTTGTGTCCCATGTTAGTATTTTTCCAAGAGTCCGTTATTCATCTCATGCTGGATTCTTTTGGTCAATTGTTATCCTTCTGCTCTGTTTGATTTAGTCTTTACTAGACAAATGCTAATTCATTTGCAAACTGAACCACTGATGATTATATCCTGTTTCTTGGCACTTACGCCATGTATTAGCAGTCATTTGTACTTTTTATAATCCTCAATGAGATATTACTGGTGTGGGTTGATGGGCTGTAGCTTAGAATGACCTGTATGGTGACTTGCTGGAAGTCTAGAAAGTAGCCTCCGCAATTAAAGTAATGTGAGTTTCCTTTTAAATGCTATCATGCTAGCTAATGATCGCTTTAAAATTTAAATCATTCATGGTTGAATTGAATAGACGCATTTGGATTTAGTTTCATTTACTTGTTAGCCACTTATTATGTTAAGTGATGATAATAAATGTACAGGTAATAATAAATTAGATATCTTCAGAGAAGCTCTTCAATGGGTTTGAGATAAGGACTAAAGGTGAATAAGAGAATCCGACAAAAGGAAGCACAAATAAATAAGCAAAGGAAAATGCTATACAAGCAGACTAATCTCACACTGAGTCACTCACTACCACTATTTGCAGTTGAGAGATGCAGGAATGAAGCTTAGTTATTTGCTATGAGACTCACGATGATGACAGGGTGAGGAATTAGGAATAACTCGATCGATGCCACATTTGAGGGGGAGAATAGGTTGTGAGACTAGTATGTTTTTCTAGCATTACTCATGTAAGCAGCAGCTATAAAAGCAGAGTTTTTGAGGTTACTTCCTGCTGATCTGAACGGGATGCATGAAATGCTTATCAGGATTGTGCAGTCAACATATTAGTGAACAGTTCTTTGAAAACTACTTACATCACCCAAACTTAGGTTGTATTGTTCACCAGTCAGGCAAGGTGTCCCTTAGAATGAAGATGATTAAAATGCTAATTTTGAGAATTGACGTGACCGTTTGAATGGGCTGATAGCTGTCTTATTGGCCAGAAGTGACATGAGCAATGCCAACTATGGTCCTAGGGTGAGTGGAAAACCAAAAGTAGTTTTGGTTAGAAAAGAAATTGTAGCACATTGGTTTACTGAAAATAGTTTTGTTGAGATAGCATGGAAATAAGCCAGCCCGAATAGTTAGAATAAGATCACCCTGAGTTGAGTTGAGTTTGATTGGTTTTGACATGCTTACTTCAAGTTTACATGTATCTGTCGTTAGTTATATCTTAGATAAGGAGTTTGTGGCATTTACCCGTAATGTATACCGTTTGACACTAAGGTGATTGCTGGTGCGCGTTGTCGTGACACCTTGCTTCTAACTTTTGTTCGTCTGGAACCTTGCTTCTTAGTATATTAATATGCACCCATCTAACTCCCATATAGTTTCCATGGGATGACGCGAACTCTTGGGCTAGGGAAGAAGAAATCTTTGGGTCGTGTTTGAATCTTGGACTTCTAGTAGTACAAGTTTTTGGAAGAAAACGAAAAGAAAAGGACAAAATTTGGATGTGGTTGAATACCTTTTCTCATTCATTTTCTATTCTGCTCACATTGTGCGGTCCAAACACAGCAGAAACAGAAATCACGAAAACAGACACAGAAACGCAGTTAATCTTGCTAACGTACTCTTGTTGGGATCCTCTGATTCAGGACCGTCCATTGGTATAATGAATGGTTCAGAGTTGTTCAAAAACTCTTCCATGGAAGGTTTTTGAACAAGTCTCAACCATTCATTGCAGCAAATGGACGCTCCATACATGGACTATCTCGTCCAGTCCAAAGGACTGGAGAGAATCCATTTCCTTTTTCTGATGTTCCTTCTTCTTTCCTCATAAAATGTAACAGGTCTACAATGCCCTTGGCGTCAGTTACATCCGTGATGGAAAGCTCGAAAAGGGAATCACTCAATTTGAGACTGCCGTGAAGCTTCAACCGGGCTATGTCACAGCTTGGAACAACCTCGGAGACGCCTATGAGAAGAAGAAAGAGTTGAAGTCTGCTCTCAAGGCATTTGAAGAAGTCCTGCTTTTTGATCCAAACAACAAGCTCGCGCGACCCCGTCGAGATGCGCTCAAGGACGAAGTTGAGATGTACAAAGGAGTTTCTGTTAAAACAAAGCAAAAATGATGATTTTCTCCTAGCTCGTGTAATCCTCGTACATTGATCTCGAGTTTTGACATTTAACATTTAATTCATCTTCGTTCTTCC
Source organism: Rhododendron griersonianum (assembly GCA_018127125.1). Lineage (NCBI taxonomy): Eukaryota > Viridiplantae > Streptophyta > Magnoliopsida > Ericales > Ericaceae > Rhododendron > Rhododendron griersonianum. Next base: position 6,314,276 of record CM030795.1, on the reverse strand, counting down.
TCTTGCGATGATGTGATGTGAAAAATAAAGTCTGTTTTCTCTTTTTTGAAACAAATAGAAACACAATGCCTTACGATGGACGTCAATAAGTTTCCGCATTCATGTCTGGTTCAGCAATGGTGTATCTACTTCATTCCTTTCGATTGCAGTAATAGACTAGGTTCATCATCGTATTCTAATTTCACGGACCTCCCGGATTTCACGGACCTTGAACACCGGGAGGTTGCACGCCTTCTAAATCGCTGCAGTAGATAGGACCAAATGACACCAGAACGGCCCATTGCGTACAAAACTACCTATCTAGGGCTGAAGGGTTGTGTTTACTGGGGGGAGGTTGTTCCGACGGACCTAAAAAATCAACTTCCTTGCAACAACATATAGAACGTTTAGTTGAATGAAAAGTCTGAAGAAAGCGTTAGTCTTGCTCTGCGCCTTCAATCTAATACAGTAGCTTTGAAAGAACTCCAAATAAACAGTTCACTAACACATAAGAAATTCCAATCAAACAGATGGCCACTGCAGCTGAAATAATACACTGCCGTGCATGTTTCTCTGAAAGAATATGGCGGCATATCCTTAGGCACTATTACCAGAAGACACTGTCCAATTCCTGATCATAAGAGGAAATCAGCTCTAGTTGAAAAAGGGGGCTTTGTATCATTAATTTCCTCTTATTATGCAAAAGAGATAGTCCAACGGCATAATCCTTATCGTAAAGCATAAATTCCTCTCATTACTAAAGGAAGGCCTGGCCAACGCTATGATCCTAAATCAAAAAAGATATGAAACGATGACCAAGTGCTAATTCACCGCACCAACAATTACAGCCCCTTTGGATGGTGAGAAAGGATGAGATAAGAAAGGGGAGTTCTTTCTCACAAAATCTCAGCATTTTTGGTGAGATTGGGTGAGAAAGGGAAGAAGCCAATCAAAATATTTTATTTCTGTACTTTTCTCTCAATTTCTCACCAAAATAGTCAATCCAAATGAGTGATTTAGCTAAAACCAAAACCCTTTCTTTTCTTTTCTCTTGAAATCACTCCATCCAAAGGGGCTGTTAAACATGGAATGTACAACAGACACATACAACCCATAGTCTTAATAAAAACACAATTGAAGCAAAAGTACACAAAGAGGACTTGGGGAATATAACAGATGCCGCAACATTATGCCAAAGAAGAGCATTGCAGCATAAATCACAGCAATAATAATACTTAAGTTCATGAAATGTACATTATTTGTGTATCCAGTAGTGGGTACTACTAGAAACTTTTGAGATGTACGGAGACATTTTACCTGCATCGATTCGCAACTCTAAAGAAACCATGAAATGATCTTTCTTCTGTTCTCCCCCCTTCCGAATCATTCATCGAAAAATAACCTCAATGAACTTCTTTGAAGCCCACGACCTGGAAACATCTGAAAGCTTGCTTTCTTCAACATATATTTGCCTCAACCGCAAACAATTCAAAACAAATAACTCAACAGCCTCTGCCTCGATCCCATCACAACTCAATAGATCTACAGTCTCCAACTGCTCACAACTCTCAAACATTGAAACCACGGATGCATTTGTCAATCCTGCACACCCCCTCACGTACAATTCCTTCAAACAATTAAACGACGCAAGCATCGATATAAACTCTTCATCCGCCAACTTGTCATTACAAGACAAGTCCAACTTCCTCAAATTTCTAAAACTCTGTCCTAAAGTGGTCAACAACCCTGGTTCCATGTGGCAATCTATCAAAGCCAATTCTTCAAGCTTATTATTACTCATGGCTAACGCCATAGCCGTTAGCCCTTCATGCGAAACAGAAGGACAACTTTCTAACCGAAGAGACAACAAACCACTGAACTTCTCAGCCACGGCCAATAAGTGATTGTCTCCGAGGGCACGAGGTAAACGTAGATAGAGTTTTCGCAAATTACAACGGCTGTGAGTAATGAATTGCAGCAACCGCTCTCTGCCAACTTCGCCGATTAAAAGAGTGCTGATTAACAGGGAGTTCAGAGACGTACAATTCTCTAGCAATCTCGTTAAAATATCATTAACTATGGATCCACAACACCACAATTCCACTTCTTGGAGGCCCTTCAAGCAATTATTGAACGACGAAACCGACGTGTCATCACCGATCCCGAGGCAGCGATGCAGCTGCAGTTTCTTATGCCTTGTTTGGATTATAACTTTAAAAAAAAATTCCCAACTCAAAAAATACTCATTACCCCAACTTCTTATCATTACTCTCATTATCTCCAATCATTACTCTCATTTTTCTCTCTAAATATCTCCACTCATCACCCATATCCCAATTATTACCCTACTTTCTCACTCCATCATTACCCCAAAATTCTTTTCAAATTTTTCAAAGTTGTCATCCAAACACAACATTAAGCTTTTTACATCTTTTCCACAGCCCATCGAGATCGTAATCGCCGCTTCCGATCCCTTCGAGAGTTAGGGTTTCTAATTTGAGCTCGCCGTCGAGGTTGTTGAAGAGAGGGGAAGTGGAGGAGCCAGTGGAAAGAGAGGCGAAAGCGACGTCGAGTTGTTGAAGAGAGGGGAAGTGGAGGAGCCAGTGGAAAGAGAGGGGTGGGGAGAGGGAGATGGAGAGAGAAGTGAGGTGAGGGCATAAGGTGGAGAGAGAGAAGAGAGGGGAGAGAGAGACTGGGTTGGGTTGGAGGCAGAGTTGTGCTGGCTCGGGGGGACAGGAAGAGGCGACGGAGGAGGGGAGATGATCGGGGAAGATGGTGATGAGGAGGTGGGAGAGGCGGGGGAAGTGAGAGAGGAAAGAGTAGAGGGCTTGGGGCGTACAGTTGCCTGAGGAGAGGCGGAGAGAGAGGGTGGATCTGGAAGAGCGGTAGAGGCGGAGCCACCGCTTGGAGACGAGGGAGACATCGGCGGTGGAGGGGGAAAAGGTGGAACGCGGCGGGAGGAGGCGGAGGACTTCTTCGAGTTGCTCGTCGCACAGGATTCTGTCCATCTCCTCCATCTCCATTCCTCTGTGGATCTCTTCCGTGTTTGACTTGAGAATAGGGAGAGCGGAAGAGGAGCGCGGGAAGAAAGGATCTCCAATCTCTTTTTTAAGTGAGATTTGGTGACAAAGTAGAAAAAATAAAAAAAAGTAGAAAAGCCAATCAAAAAATATATACTTCCTAAATAAGAGTCCCCCTTGGAATTCTAACTTCTTAATTGGACATATAATATTATATTACACTTACTTTTCACCATTACCTTTATATTCTACCTATTTTTGCACCATTTTTATTTGAAATAAGAGGTACACTTTTGGAATTTTATCAAACTTCCACTTCTATTTTTGAAATGGAACAATCATTTTGGAACATCCCAAAATGGAATATGGGACTCTCATTTTGTAACGGAGGGAGTATATTTTTATACTCTTCTTTTAATTCTTCATCACGAAAATATCAAGAGGTTGCCGAAAATAAGTCGTTTGCGGAGCTGCGCGATATCAACCGTTCGTTTTGGCATTGGACGGTCCAGATTTTAAAAAATTAATTCGCTGCAAGAGTTTAACTCTTCGCGCGAATAATTTTTTTAAAATCCGAACCATTTAATACACTTTGGATACACGCGATTTGGCTCTGTAAGCGTTTCATGGAAGCTCCGTAATAAAGTCATTCAAATATCGATCCAAATGAGCGTGTTGACTATAAACTATTATTATCCTTTCTTTTCTTATGAATCATCCGGCTATAAGAAGAAAAGGTGGGAGATACATTTCTTTTACAAGTTAATTCTTTTAATTTATGAGAAAAAATCAAATGCTTTTGACAAATTTTTTTTTTTTTTGTAAGTTCATTTTGCGAGATAGACCTCACCTCCCCCTTCAAGAATTCTTTTGCAAGAGTGATTTTGGACTAAATTAATTATAGTTATAGTTAGTAGTAAACTTTTACAAAAAATAATCAAATAAAATATTCCCTCCGTCCCAAAATAAGTGTCCTTTTTCAATAGTTGTGTCATTTACAATTTTTTTATTTTATTTTTCAACTTATAATATTTTTTAATTTTTTTAAATTTTTTATAATAGAACTTGGGAATTGATTTTGCTACTCCCCTCTCCTCTAACGGCACTCCCCTTCTCTTACAAAACAAATCACGTAATAGAGACAAAAAGAGAGTGGCGTTGGAGGAAAGAAGAGTGGCAAAATCACTCCCCCTAGAATCAATTGAAATCTATCAAATAAGATTCATATTGTATATAAAAAAATATTATAGATAAAAAGATATAGACAATATTTTGAGACCTCCCAAATAATGAAAAGAGACACTTAATTTAGAATGGAGGGAGTACATTTTAAATTCATCTTGACAAAAAAAATAGTAGTAAAACAAATATGGATCGATAGAAGTTTAAAATTCTCAAATGAAACCCAAAAAAAGAGAGACTAAATAATGTTTAAGATAGCATGTACTACTCTTTAAGCATCTCCACCCCTCACTCAAATTTGAGTAAAAATCACTCAAAACTCTCCTCCACTCCTTACCCAAACCTATACCAAATTTGAGTTGGTTAGATTCAAGCCCTTACTCAAATTTTTAAAGGCAAATTTCACACCTATAAATTTACGAATTTGCCATTAATGAAATTTTTACTCAAATTTGTGCATATTTGTGCTTGGATTTGAGTTTGCCCATTGGAGCACACAATACCAAATTAAGTTTGTACTCATATTTTTACTCAAATTCAATTAAAAATTTGAGTAAGGGATGGAGATGCTATCATTTATTCATTCACTTTAATGCCCCGTTTGGTTACAATCCCGCACTACTGAGCTCGGCATGGAGATGCTATCCCAAAAGAGTTAAAGAGTACATGCTGCCGAGGTTGCATGAGTAGCCAGCCATGCATAAGGTGTCCGGGTCTAATTCTAGGTCAATGGGTAGATTTTCTTTTTCCATTGCAACAGAACTGAAGAAAACCAGAAAAGACAGAGAAGAAACTACAGTACCACGTAGTAATTCTTTCATTTTGGAGAAGTTAGATTGCCTTTTCGACTAAACTTTTGGAGATTTTGACAGTCTTTTTGGATTATTTAAAGGTTGCAGTCTGTCATTTACAACATCGACGTATTTCGAATGCTCGAAGGCCCCGATGACCTGAAGTGATTTAGAAAGATTCTTCTTTACTGATGGTGATCGGTCTTTCTCATAATTTTGGCTAAATTCAAGTCAAGTTTTTTGAATTATTTGTTCATCTTAACGAAAGAAATTTAAAAAGAAGTATAAAAATATATACCGAAGTTAGAAAAATGTTGATTTTTTGTGTGTGTGTGTTTTTGGCGTGGTTTTATATGAACCTTTTATAGGGGTGAGCAAAAAATCCGTCAAACCGCGAATCCAGTCCAAACCAATCCAAACCAAAAGGTTTAATCGGTTTTTTAGTTGTATGGTTTGGTCATAGTTTAAAAAAATTAAAAACCGCGTTATATGGTTTGGTTTATGGATTCACGTTTACGGTTATGGTTCCAAATCAATCCGAACCGTACAATACATATATACATATAGAATTGATTCACCAAATAAATAAGGGAGCCTCAGTAAACTAGTTTCTTAATATTTTGATCCTATTAAATCCACCGCAATATTTAGTTTCTTTTTTCTGCCAAGATAATTTAGACTAAACTTTTATATCTCATAACTTGTTCCTAATTTCCAATGATTATTAATCTTGTTGTGGAGTGATCATCACAAGTTGGTTGCTACCATACTGCTGTTACTGCCCTTTCGCTATCTCATTTCAATTCAATAGTTTTAGGAATTATTTTTGGCCTTTTATTTGGTTAAATTATCTTAAGATATTTAGTAGTTGGTATTCTTAGTTGGTTCATTGTAGTGGTTTGTCGGTATTTTATTTTTTTAGTTTAAGACTTGAGACAATTGTAGGTATTCAATTCTTATTTAGTTGGTTGATGTTAGTGTGTTTTGGTAATTTGAATGGAATTAGTTTTAATATAAGTTTTATTTTAATTTACCTTCATAATTGTACTTTAAATATTTTTTTGAAAATGATAGCTTAGTTCAAAGCAAACCGTGGTTTAAAACCGAAACCAATCCGTATTTTAATGGTTTGGATTGGTTTGGTTCTATGTCTTTTGCGGGTTGGGTTGGTTCTTCAAATTCATAATCCGTAGATATTGATTTGATTTTTGGTTTACCATAAAATCGAACCAATCCAGACCATGCTCACCCCTAACCTTTTCTACTTTGCTCTATATTTTTTTAATTTTCAGATTCTCCATACTCAAATTAGACGAAATTGAGTTTTACTCAAATCAAGGAAAACTATGATCTACATCTAGCTAGAGGTGAGTGGACAAACTATGATCTACATCTAGCTGGAGCTCGATTCCGTCGCAGTCATCATTGCAAGCTAGATGCCTTCGCCGATGCCGTTGGAAAGGCTCTATTGCCAAGGCTGATCGGATCCAAGAGCCAAAACATCATTTTGGCCACCACGGCTCAAATATGATAAGAACGGGGCAGACACGAAGAGGCTTTGGGAAATATAAGAGACGTCGCAACGTTATCCAGTATGGGTACACTAGTGCTTACCCGTGCCTACGGCACTACGCACCCCCGGTAGTGTCGTAGGCACGGGCATTTTTGTAATATATTTTTATTTTTTTTATGCCAACGCCAAAAGCCGAGCAGTGGGTAAAAAGAACCGATGACATTTTTGTAATATATTTGTAAGAGTGTGGGTGTTTTCTTAAGAGAGTTGGAGAGCACACATTAACCCTTGGATCAAATGAATCTCAGCCTTTCTTTCAACTTGTATTTGTGTAGTCTCTACACCGTTTTATTAGGTAGATTCTTATTGGAAGCTTTTGAAATGAACGGAGATTAATACCTGCATAGATTCGCAACTTTAAAGAAACATAGAATGGCCCTTCTTCTGTTCTCCCCCTTCCGAATCATCAATCAACAATAACCTCAACGAACTTCTTCGAAGCCCACGACCTGGAAACATCTGAAAGCTTGCTTTCTTCAATACGTATATGCCTCAACTGCGGACACTTCAAAACAAATAACTCAACAGCCTCTGCGTCGATCCCACCACAACCCATTAGATCTGCACTCTCCAACTGCTTACAACTCTTAAACATCGAAACCACGGATGCATTTGTCAATCTTTGACACCCCCTCATCTTCAATTCCCTCAAACAATTCAACAACGCAAGCATCGATATAAACTCTTCCTCCGCCCACTTGACACTACAAGACAGGTCCAACTTCCTCAAATTTCTAGAACTGTGTCCTAAAGTGGTCAAGAACCCAGGCCCAACGTTGCAGTATATCAAAGCCAATTCTTGAAGCTTATTATTACTCATGGCTAACGCCATATTCTTAAGCCCTTCACTCGTAACACGAACACAACTATCTAACCGAAGAGACAACAAACCACTGAACTTCTCAGCCACGGCCAATAAGTGATTGTCTTGGAGGTCACGAGGTAAATATAGATCTAGTTTTTGCAAATTACAACTGCTGTGAGTAATGAATTGCTGCAACCCCTTTCTGCAACCGTAGTCGCGAGAGTGGATTAACAGGGAGTTCAGAGACGTACAACTCTCTACCAATCTCCTTAAAATATATAATTACCTATGGATTCACAATACCTCAATTCCACTTCTTGGAGGCACTTCAAGCAATTATTAAATGACGAAACCGACGTGTCATCGCCAATCCCGCGGCAGCGACTCAGCTGCAGTTTCTTAAGCTTTTTACAGCTTTTCCAAGGTTGTTTTGAACGGTCCAGATGTTAATAAAATATTTTTGAGATGAGTTAATTAACTCTTGCCCGGAAAATTTTTATTTAAGTTCGGACCGTCTAAAGTCAAAACAGATGACATTGTACGACTCCGTGAACAGCCTATTGCTCCGTAAAGTCTATCTCATCAAAAGAAAATACGGAGTAGGTGAAGAGGAGTGAGGGAAGAAAGGATCGTCCAATTTTTTTAAACATTTTTGAGATTTGCTGAGAAAGTACAGAAGCCAATCACAAAAAATAGGCTGTTCACAGAGGCTTCGTAAAATCTATCTCATCAAAAGAAAATACGGAGTAGGTGAAGAGGAGTGAGAGAAGAAAGGATCGGCCAATTTTTTTGAGATTTGCTGAGAAAGTAGAGAAGCCAATCACAAAAGAATGAAGGAAGAAAGGATCGTCCAATTTTTTTAAATATTTTTGAGATTTGCTGAGAAAGTACAGAAGCCAATCACAAAAAATAGGTTGTTCACGAAGGCTGCGTAAAATCTATCTCATCAAAAGAAAATACGGAGTAAGTGAAGAGGAGTGAGAGAAGAAAGGATCGTCCAATTTTTTTTAATTTTTGAGATTTGCTGAGAAAGTAGAAAAGCCAACACAAAAGAGTGAGGGAAGAAAGGATCGTCCAACTTTTTTTTAATATTTTTGAGATTTGCTGAAAAAGTACTGAAGCCAATCACAAAAAATAGGCTGTTCACGGAGGCTCCGTAAAATCTATCTCATCAAAAGAAAATACGGAGAAGGTGAAGAGGAGTGAGAGAAGAAAGGATCGTCCAATTTTTTTTAATTTTTTGAGATTTGCTGAGAGAGTAGGGAAGCCAATCACAAAAAATTCTATTTTTATACTCTTTTTTTATTGTTCACTAAAATGCTTAAATCCAAATGAGCGTGTCGACTATGAACTAGTATTATCCTTTCTTTTCTTTTCTTTTCTGAACCAGCTGTTTTGAGAACTTGGTTTGCATATAAATTAGTCCAAAGATGAGTAGTTTAATGAATGGAATCTGTTGGTTTATTGTTTGGATCGAGTCTTGCTTACATTTTGTTTATGTTTATACTTCAAATTTTGCAACCAGAGTATCGACTATTGAGATACAGACCGATACCGGTACGTACCATTTCAGTAGTGAAAACGGTACGCTAGCCGGTACAGGATTGACAACTTTGAGACCAACAGCATAATCCTTATGATAAAGCATAAACTCCCCTCATTACTAAAGGATTAATACAAGTACAGTCGAAGGGAAAGAACACGAAGAGGATTGCAGCATATATCACAGCAAATAATAAAACTTTTGAGTTCATGATATGTGCATTATTGGTGTATCCAGTAGTGGTGCGTTCTTATTACAAACTTTTGAAATGTATGGAGATACTTTAAACTGCATAGATTCGCAACTCTAAAGAAAACATAGAATGGCCCTTCTTCTGTTCTCCTCCTTCCCCAATCATCAAATCAATCAAACAAACAACCTCAACGAACTTTCTTCGAAGCCCACGACCTGGTAACATCTGAAAGCTTGCTTGCTTTAATCGACATGTATATGCCTCAACCCCACACAATTCGAAACAAGTAACTCAACAGCCTCCGCCTCAATCCCACGACAATCCCTTATATCTACACTCTCCAAATGCTGTCAGCTCTTAAACATCGAAACCACGGATGCATTTGTCAACCCTTTACACCCCATCACCTTCAATTCCCTCAAACAATTACACCACGCAAGCATCGATGTAAACTCTTCATCCGCCAACTTGTCAATACAATTCAACTCCAACTTCCACAAATTTCTAACACTGTGTCCTATAGTGGTAAAGAACCCAGGTACCAAGTTGCAAGCTATCATAGTCAATTCTTGGAGGCCCTTCAAGCAATTATTAAACGAGCCGACCCCGTGGCAGCCAAGCAGCTGCAGTTTCTTAAGCTTTTTACAGCTTTTCCACAGCCCATTGAGACCGTAATCGCTGCATCGAATCCCGTAGATATTTAGGGTTTCTAATTTCAGCTCGCCGTCGAGGTTGTTCCCCTTGGAAGCTGCATCGACGATATCGAATTTGGTAGGGTGGCTGACGAAAACGAGGTCGAGTTGTTGAAGAGAGGGGAAGGAGAGGAGCCAGTGGAAAGAGAGGGGTCTGGAGAGGGTGATGGAGAGAGAAGTGAGGTGAGGGCATGAGGTGGAGAGAGAGAGGAGAAGGGAGGGAGAGACTGGCATGCGTTGGAGGCAGAGATGTGTCAGCTCGGGGGGACAGGAAGAGGCGACGGAGGAGAGGAGACGATCGGAGAAGTTCCAGGTGTCGTGGGGGGCGCGGATTTGTCCGATGATGTTGATTTTGAGGGAGGAGAGGTGAGGGAAGTGAGAGAGGAAAGAGGAGAGGGAGGGGGGCGTACAGTTGTCAACGGAGAGACTGAGAGAGACGTCGGTTACGGAAGAGCGGTAGAGGCGGAGCCACCGCTTGGAGACGAGGGAGACATCGGCGGTGGAGGAGGAAAAAGTGGAACGCCGCGGGAGGCGACGGAGGACTTCTTCTAGGAGCTCGTCGCACAGGATGCTGTCCATCTCCCTTTCCCTGTCCCTCTGTTCCGTGTTTAACTAAAGAGAAAAAGAAAAGAGAAAATCCTTTTAACGGAGGTTACGTGAATAATCTGTTTAGAGAGACACCGTGAAGTTTATCTCATCAAAAGAAAATACGGAGCAGGTGAAGAGGAGTGAGAGAAGAAAGGATCGTCCAATTTATTTTAATTTTTTTGAGATTTGCTGAGAAAGTAGAGAAGCCAATCACAAAAAAACCTATTTTTATACTCTTTTTTTATTGTTCACTAAAATACTTAAATCCAAATGAGCTCGTTGACTATGACTTAGTATTATCCTTTCTTTTTTTATGAAATCCCTCAATGGGACTGCGAGGTGAGAAAGCAGGAGATAATATCTTTCACAAGTTAATTCTTTTAATTTACGAGGGAAAAAACAAAAATCAAAGGCTTTTGTAATTCATTTTACGAGATAGACCTCACCCCCTCTTTCAGAATTCTTTTGCACGAGTGATTTGGACTAAATTAATCATATTTATAATTAGTAATGCTTTGTTCTCTTTCCTTTTCAAAAAGCATTTTTCAAAAAATTCCCCCTAGATTCTCCCACTTCCAACATTTCTCTCTCTATCTCTCTCCACTTCACTTATTACCCCTACTATTTTTCAAAAAAAATTTCAAATACCAAACACAGCGCAACTTTTACCAAAATTCATCAAAAGAAAATACATTTTAAATTCATCTTGACAAATAAATAAATAAAAAAATGGATAGAAGTTTAAAATTCTCAAAAGAAGCCAAAAGAAAACAAGACCAAGTAATGTTTGAGATAGCATGGAGTATTTTGTCTAGGACCAAGAAAACCAGAACAAAAAAAGAAGAAGCTCCCACGTAATTCTTTCATGGACTGCAATTCTTTCTCCAGGAAGAAATAGATTTCTCTCACTTCATTGCTCTCCAGACCATCAACCATGCCTGTTGAACAGATTTATTTCATACCAAGGACAGCAGTATTTTTACCCTTGGGTGTTCGGGTCCCAAGATTACTTTCAATGGCTTTGTGTAATGCTAACCGGAGAACCAAATTCCCTGATGCTTCAGTTAGAAAACTCCATAGAATTTGTTCTGATCACTGTCCCATGTTAGTAATATCTACCAGTAATAGTATGAGACCCAATTCCAGCCTTAGACGGACCACCCACCTGATTTCATAAACAGTATGAAGCAGTCGTGCTATTTCGAAATACGAATTTCCCCAATTGCTTTGACACCTTAGCTGACAAATGCAAAAACTTGGAACAAAGAGGTTTTCGGAACTATTTTTTGAAGAAATAGACAGCCCTTCGCCCGCATAGAGGGAGTTCAAAAAAAGCCAAGGCCAATACTATTCTCGCAACCTTTTTATTCTCGAAAAAAAACTGATTAATCACTATCACACCGCCTTGAAACAAGAACTCAAGTGCTACAAAGATTTCTGCACCTCCAGAGAGAATAGCATTGCTATGCTACGTTCCATCTCCCTTGTGATTGCAACTATCTCAACTTCCTAGCAAAACTATGTTACCTTTGCAAACAAAATCAAAGTAGTACCACATAAGTTGAAACTGTTAAACACTAGCATTTCATGGATATTACGAATTTCCTCTCATTACGCAAAGGAGCTAGTCCAAACTGCATAAACCTTCATTGAAGGGAAGATAAAGAGTGATGTACACAAACAAATTTACAGCTTCAAAAGAAGATGCATCATGCATGCATATTCTAAGACACGAATTCTAAAGTTAGCATTCAATCAAGTACGGATGCAGTAAATGAAAATGAAGGCGACCGGACGAGTATACCAATTGCAACATCATTATGACAAAGAAGCTGTGGTGCAGCATCAATCATAAGAAGGAAGGAAACAACAATTTTGTTCTTGAAATGAAATAGTGAACATATCTAAGCACCCATATTAGCTGAGCCAAGAAGGATAAGATCAGTGTCAATATCCCCAAATAAATTCCGTTGTTACATAAAATACCCAGTCAAATGGACTAGTTAGCATAAGAATATAACGAAAAGCATAAATTTCTCTCATTACCAAAGGACCAAGCTTGTCCAACACAATAATCCTTATAATAAAGAGAAGAAATGATGACCAAATGCTAATTCCCCGCTTCAACAAAGATACCGCATATTCTAACAGACACAACACATAGTCTCCAAATAGATTCAATTGAAACGAAACTAAATGTAGAGGACTGGGGGACTAAAACATTCGTCGCAACATTATGCCAAAAAAAAGAGCACTGCAACATAAATAACATCATATACTAATATTTATATTCGCTCATGAAATGTAAATGTAAATTCTTGAGTATCCAGTTTAGGTACATTATTAACAGAAACATTTACAATTGACCAATGAAAATGCACCGAAATATTGACATGCAACAATTCGCAACTGGGAAAAAAAAAAAAACCCAAAAATGGCCCTTCTTCTGTTCCCCCCATTGCCCAATCCCCAATCCCCAATCACCAATCAAACAACCACCTCACAAACTTTTTTGAAGCCCACGACCTGGAAACATCTTAAAGCTTGTTTTCTTCAATACAATTGGAAGCATATACGATTGGTGTAGGTTTCGAAAGATCTAGTGCTATGCATAAGGGGGTGTGTGTAAAAAAGAGAGAAGGCTACACTAAGCAGAAGAGAAGCTGTGCAAAATTCCATATCATAAGGGGAAATCCGTTTTTTTTTGTTTTTTTTGAAAAAGGTAGGTGTATCAGATTTATAGAACACATGCCAAACAGAATAACTGTTCCATCTCCTTTGTGGATGGAAGTATCTAAAACTTCCAAGTAAAACCTCTTACCATAGCCCCCTTGGATATTGATTTGCGAACAACATCAAATGAAATCATTAACACTAGAATTTGATGGACATCATGAATTTCCTCTCACTATGCAAAAGAGCTAGTCCAACAACATAACCCTTGTGACAAAGAGTGATGCTCGTATGCTAATTTACAGCTTCAAAAATGGTGGATCCATATTCTGAGACAAGAACTCTATCGTTAGTCTTAAATCAAGAGAGCACGGTATAGATGCAAATGAAGACTAGCGAGCCAATAAGACAACCGCAACACCATTGTGACAAAACAGATGTGGTACAGAATTGGTCATGGCTAAGAAGGGAACAACAAATTAGTTCATGCACTGAGAAGAAATATGTCCATAACCCATATCAGCTGAGCAAAGAAGGCTAAGATCAGTGCACTATCCCCAAATCAATTCCATAGTTGCATAAATTCCTGTTAGAACTTGGGCTCATATGTTGAGTATGGAGAGATACTAAAGAGTTCTAGAAATAGGCCAGTTGCCCGAACGGAGCAGAGCTAACAAGTGGAGTGGAGTGAGGGTAACTGGCCCATTGCGGGTCCAGCAAAAAGGGTTGGGGAGTGCAGGGGGCATACAGGAGTATTTGTGGGATGCAAGCCAAATACCGGATTAGGGTTAGAATAGAGTAGGTATAAATACTCTATGTTGTAAACCCTGTTTCATACTATGATAATAAAAGAACAGCAGCCGCTCTCTCGCTCCCGTGGACGTACCCGATTTTGGAGAACGACGTAATACTGTGTGTTGATTTCCTGTTTTTGATACTCACATATCATGTGTGAGTGTGTTCGGTCCTACAATTTCGATGTAAAATGGACTAGTTAGCACTAGAAAATATTGAAAAGCATAAATTTTGGGAATTGATTTTGCCACTCTCTTTTTTGTTAATGCCACTCCCCTTCTCTCATAAAACAAATCATCTAATCAAGACACAAAGGGGAGTGACATTAACAAAAAAGAGAGTGGCAAAACCACTCCCCTAAATTTTTCTCATTACTAAAGGATTAAGCTTGTCCAACACCATCATCCTTTATGAAAAAGATAAGAAACGATCACCATATGCTAATTCGCTACCCCCAACTATTGTACATGCACATTCTAACAGACACACACAACCCATAGTCTTAATACAAGTACATTTGATGCGAAAGTAAACGAAGAGGACTTGGGAAATATAAGAGATGCCACAACATTATCCAGTATGGGTACATTCTGATTATAAACTTTTGAAATGTATGAAGATATTAACCTGCATAGATTAACAACTCTAAAGAAAACATAGAATGGCCTTTCTTCTGTTCTCCTCCTTCCGAATCATCAGTCAACAATAACCTCAATGAACTTCTTTGAAGCCCACGACCTGGAAACATCTGAAAGTTTGCTTTCTTCAACATGTATCTGCCTCAACTGCAAACAATTCAAAACAAATTAACTCAACAGCCTTTGCCTCAATCAGAGGACAATTCATTATATCTACATTCTTCAACTGCTTGCAGCTCTTAAACATCGAAGCCACGGATGCATTTGTCAACCCTCTACTCCCCCTCACCTTCAATTCCCTCAAACAATCAAACAGCTCAAGCATCAATATAAACTCTTCATCTGCCAACTTGACATTATTCCAAATTCCTCAAATTTCTAAAACTCTGTCCTAAAGTGGTCAACAACCCAGGTTTCATGTTGTAAAAAAAAAAGGGTGCTTTGTATCAGATTTATAAACCACATCCCATCTCAAAGGAGGGCATGATGCTGAGGCATCCCCTCTCACTATCACCGTACCGCAAGAACAAAGTGATTTTCTCTGAAACAATCTCAAAACAACACCTCTACAGTCATTTCCACATGCCAAACAAAATAACAACGCTATGTTCCATCTCCCTTGTGGATGGAAGTATCCAAAACTTCCTAGTAAAACCTCTTACCGTGTCCTCCATGGAGATTGATTTGAGAACATCAAAATACCACATCAAACGTCAAAACAATAGAATGTGATTGATATCAATAATTTCCTCTTATTATGCAAAAGAGATAGTCCAACGGCATAATCCTTATTGTAAAGCATAAATTCCTCTCATTACTAAAGGAAAGCCTGTCCAACTCTATATAGAATTGGAGCAAAAGTACACAAAGAGGACTTGGGGAATATAACAGATGCCGCAACATTATGGCAAAGAAGACCATTGCAGCATAAATCAAAGCAATAATCATACTTCAGTTCATGAAATGTACATTATTGGTGTATCCAGTGGTGGTACATTCTTACTAGAGACTTTTGAAATGTACGGAGACTTGTACCTGCATCGATTCAAAACTCTAAAGAAACCATAAAATGACCTTTCTTCTATTCTCCCCCTTCCGAATCATTCTTCAAAAATAACCTCAATGATCTTCTTCGAAGCCCACGACCTGGAAACATCTGAAAACTTACTTTCTTCAACACATATATGCCTCAACCGCAGACAATTTAAAACAAATAACTCAACAGCCTCTGCCTCGATCCCATCACAATCCACTAGATCTACAATCTCCAACTGCTTAGAACTCTTAAACATTGAAACCATGGATGCATTTGTCAATCCTTCACACCCCCTCACGTTCGATTCCCTCAAACAATTCAACGACACAAGCATCGATATAAACTCTTCATCCGCCAACTTGACATTATAAGACAAGTCCAACTTCCTCAAATTTGTAAAACTCTGTCCTAAAGTGGTCAACAACCCAGGTTCCGTGTTGCAATCTATCACAGCCAATTCTTCAAGCTTATTATTACTCATGGCTAACGCCGTATTCTTAAGCATTTTAATATTTAAATAACACCCAATACAAAATATAATTCTTAACAAATAAAAAAATAACTAATATTAATATTTGAAGAAAAAAACCCGACACAAGTAGTTCTGTCATTGGATAGAGGAGTGAGAGAAGAAAGGATCGTCCAATCTCATTTCTTTTCTTCTTTTTTTAGTGAGATTTGGTGAGAAATGAGAGAAGCCAATCAAAAAAAAAGTTTTTATACTCTTCTTTTTATTTTTTCACTAAAATATCAATCCAAATGAGCGTGTTGACTATAAAATATTATCTTTTTTTCTTATGAAATTCTTCAATGGGAAAGAGTCAATCAAAATATTTTTCTTTTGTACTTTTCTCTTTATTTTTCACAAAAATTTTCTTTTTTCCCTCATGAAATCCCTCTGTCCAAAGGGATTGTAAAAGAAAAAGGAAGAGAAAAAGAAAAGACAGAGAAAAGTTGTGGGTAACTTTTTGAAGAAGTTGGCCAACTTTATGGAGATTTTGACAGTCTTTTTGGATGGAGTTGCAGTCATTTACAACATCGGCGTGTTTCGAATGCTTGAACGCCGACCTGAAGTGATTTAGAAAGATTCTTCTTTACTGTTGGTGATCGGTCTTTCTCGTAATTTCGGTTAAATTCAGGTAAGTTTTTTGAATTATTCGTCCATCTTAACGAGAGAAATTTAAAAAGCATTTAAAAATAAATACCGAGGTTAAAAAAAATATCAATTTTTTGTGTTTTTGGCATGGTTTTATATGAACCATTTTCTACTTTGCTCTATATTGTTTTACTTTTCTGATTCTCCTTATTCAAATTTACACGAAATTGAGTTTTACTCAAACCAAGGAAAACTATGATCTACATCTGGCTGGAGGTGAGTGGACAAACTATGATCTACATCTAGCTGGACATCGTTTCCATCACAGTCGTCGTTGCAAGATGCCTTCGCCGATGCCGTTGGAAAGGCTCAAAAATCTGTCGTCAAGGCTCATCGGATCCAAGAGCCAAAACATCATTTCAGCCACCACAGTTCAAATATGATAAGAACGGGGCAGATACAATTGAAATGTAATACAGACTAACCTAACAATAATAGCTGAACTAAAAATATGCATAATTGTCCAAGGCAACCGAGGGGCATATACGATTGGTGTAGGTTTCAAGATCTAGTGCTCTGTGTGTGTGCGCACGTGTGTGCGCGTGTGTATGTTTGCTTCCAATGTGTCCCAAAAAACAAACTATAGAATCTTCAATCATATCTGTTCATCTTGTGCAGAAGAAAAAGAAAAGAGTAGTCTACTCTAAGGCCTAAGCAGAAGAAACTGTGCAATTCCAGATCATAAGGGGAAATTCGCTCTATTTTTTTTTTTTGGCCAATATTGTATACATCAGCGGGGTTAGTAGGGGAAGTTAGTCGGTTAGTCCACAGGGGGTTCAGACGTTATCCATAATCCTGAACCCACGAACCGCCCACAGCGGGGCTCGAACCCTGGTCTCCCACAAGGGAGAGGGTATTTTTTTGTATCAGATTTATACACCACATGCCAAACAGAATAACTGTTCCATCTCCCTTGTGGATGGAAGTATCTAAAACTTCCTAATAAAACCTCTTACCATATCCCCGTTGCAGATTCATTTACCTTTAACATCAAAATACCACATCAAATGAAATCGTAAAACACTAGAATTTGATGGACATCATGAATTTCCTCTCACTATGCAGAAGAGCTAGTCCAACAGCATAACCCTTGTGATAAAAAGTGATGCTCATATGCTAATTTACGGCTTCGAAAACGTTGGATCCATATTCAGAGACACGAACTCTATAGTTACGTCTTAAACCAAGAGAGCACGGTATAGATGAAAATGAAGACAAGCGGGCCAATAAGACGACCGCAACATCATTGTGACAAAGCAGTTGTGGTACAGGATTAGTCATAGCTAAGAAGGGAACAACAAACTAGTTCATGCAATAAGAAGAAATACATCCATAACCCATATCAGCTGAGCAAAGAAGGCTAAGATTAATGCACTATCCCCAAATCAATTCCATAGTTGCATAAATTCCGATCACTAGAAAATAATGAATAGTATAAATTTCTCTCATTACTAAAGGACTAATGCTAATTTGCTACCCCAACAATTGTCCAACGCCAAAATGCTTTATCAAAAAGATAAGAAACGATCACCATATGCTAATTTGCTACCCCAATAATTGTACATGCACATTCTAATAAACAGACACACACAACCCATAGTCTTACCTTAACCTGCATTGATTCTTATTAGAAACTTTTGAAATGTATGAAGATATTAACCTACATAGATTCGCAACTCTAAAGAAAACATAGAATGGCCCTTCTTCTGTTCTCCCCCTTCCGAATCATCAATCAACAATAACCTCAACAAACTTCTTCGAAGCCCACGACCTGGAAACATCTGAAAGCTTACTTTCTTCAACACATATTTGCCTCAACCGCAGACAATTCAAAACAAATAACTCAACAGCCTCTGCCTCGATCCCACCACAATCCACTAGATCTACACTCTCCAACTGCTTACAGCTCTTAAACATCGAAACCACGGAAGCATTTGTCAATAATTCACATCCCCTCACCTTCAATTCCCTCAAACAATTCAACGACACAAGCATCGAAATAAACTCTTCATCCGCCAACTTGTCATTACGAGACAAGTCCAACTTCCTCAAATTTCTAAAACTCTGTCCTAAAGTGATCAACAATCCAGGTTCCATGTGGCAATCTCTCAAAGCCAATTCTTCAAGCTTGTTATTACTCATGGCTAACGCCATAGTCGTAAACCCTTCATGCGAAACAAGAAGACAACTTTCCAACCGAAGAGATAACAAACCCCTGAACTTCTCAGCCACGGCCAATAAGTGATTGTTTGTGAGGTCACGAGGTAAATTTAGATCGAGTTTTCGCAAATTACAACGGCTGTGAGTAATGAATTGCAGCCACCCCTCTCTGCTACCGTAGTGGATTAACAGGGAGTTCAGAGAGGTACAACTCTTTACCAATCTCGTTAAAATATCATTACCTATGGATTCACAACTCCTCAATTCCACTTCTTGGAGGCCCTTCAAGCAATTATTAAACGACGAAACCGACGTGTCTTCACCGATCCCGTGGCAGCGACGCAGCTGCAGTTTCTTAAGCTTTTTACAGCTTCTCCACAGCCCATCGAGACCGTAATGGCCGCTTCGAATACCGGTGAGACTTAGGGTTTCTAATTTCAGCTCGCCGTCGAGTATGCTCCCTTTGGAAGCTGCATCGGCGTGTTCGAATTTGGTAGGGAGGCGGACGAAAACGACGTCGAGTTGTTGAATAGAGGGGAAGGAGAGGAGCCAGTGGAAAGAGAGGGGTCTGGAGAGGGTGATGGAGAGAGAAGTGAGGTGAGGGCATGAGGTGGAGAGAGAGAGGAGAGGGGAGAGAGAGACTGGCTTGCGTTGGAGGCAGAGATGTGTCAGCTGTGGGGGACAGGAAAAGGCGACGGGGGAGAGGAGAAGATCGGAGAAGTTCGAGGTGTCGTGGGCGGCGCGGGTTGGTCCGAAGATGGCGATGAGGAGGCGGGAGAGGCGGGGGAAGTGAGAGAGGAAAGAGGAGAGAGAGTTGGGCGTACAGTTGTCTGGAGAGAGGCGGAGAGAGAGGGAGGATCTGGAAGAGCGATAGAGGCGGAGCCAACGCTTGGATACGAGGGAGACGTCGTCGGCCGTGTGGGGGTAGAGAGCGGAATGCGGCGGGAGGCGGCGGAGGACTTCTTCTAGGAGCTCGTCGCACAGGATTCCGTCCATCCCCCTTTCCCTGTCCCTCTATAGAAAAAGAAAATAGAAAATCTTTTTTATTGATGGAAAAGAAAAGAGAATAGTTTGCGTATCATTTCAAACGACATAACGCTACCTTGCGCACAAGGAAGAGTAGAGAAAATTCTGAATTTTATTAATGAAAAAATTGAATAGTTACTGTTCTTTTTAAAAGACCATAACTCTTGAAATTTTAATTCCTGTAAACCAAGAATCTTAATAAAGTTAGGAAAGATTTTGCTTTAAAAAGTGTTATATGAGTAGTAACTTTTTTGTCTTTATTAAAAAAATCACTTTTGTTAGTTTTACGTCAAATTTTTGTGACTTATTGATTCGTCTCGACGAAAAGAATCGGAAAAGTAAAAAAATTTGATCGAACTCATAATTTTTTGAATAAAGACAAAAATAAGTCAGAAAAGACAATACAAAATTTGACGCAAAACAAACAATATGCAAAGAAAAAATCAAATAAAGACAAAATAATAAGTTACTGAACTTTTCAATCCAAAACCACCCCCCAAAATCAAACCGAATACGGAATGACAATAATTCTAACCTAAAATAAAATATTCCTAAATAAAATCTACTTCTGAAATAATAAAATAAAATAAAAAGAAATTTTCTTGAATCTTGTCCTACATCATTTTTATTGTTCACTAAATACATAAATCCAAATGAGCGCGTTGACTATGAACTAGTATTATCCTTTCTTTTTTTATGATGAAATTCTCTCAATGGTATTGTAAGGAGAGAAAGTACGAGATAATTTCTTTCACAAGTTGGTTCTTTTAATTTATGAGAAAAAATCAAATGCTTTTGACAAATTACATTTTTTGTAATTCATTTTGCAAAATAGACCTCACCCCCTCTTTCAGAATTCTTTTGCAAGAGTGACTTTGAACTAAATTAATTATATTTATAATTAGTAAACTTTTACAAAAATTTATCAAAAGAAATAAATATTAAATTCATCTCGACAAATAAATATAAAAAAACATGGATAGAAGTTTAAAATTCTCGAAAGAAGCCAAAAGAAAATATAGAAAGTTTGTCTACACAGACATTTCATACACAGAATGTGCACATATTTTTTTATAGGGTCCATCACGAATTCCAAAAAAACGATCCAAGCCATTCATTAAATGTAAAACACTTGTTTTATCAGCAATTGTAAAACACCTTTTCAAGGGTTTTGTGAAAAATTTGTTTGTGCACAATCTATGCGCTTTTGTCTGTGTTCCCACACAGCTTTCAAGAAAATAAGACCAAGTAATGTTTGAGCAGTAATGCTACACATAGCAGAAGTGCACAAATTTTGAGTTTAGATTTGTTGTGGGGTCCACACAAATAATCCGAGCTGTTCATTAAATATAAAATATTTTTTCAACAGCCCCTGTGAAAAATTGGCTCAATCTAATACTTATAAGTGCTCGATTTAATCATTTAACTTTTCATTCGGATTTCATGAAAATGAAAAGTTAGATGATTGAATCGAGCACTTATAAGTATTAAATTAAGCTGATTTTTCATGGAGGCCCTTAAAAAAATATTTTACATTTAATGAACGGCTCAAATCGTTTGCGTGGGACTTGGGGTGGGCCCGTGGGAATTATCTGTGTAAGCAGACTTACTGATGTTTGAGATAGCATGGAGTATTTTGTCTAGGATCAGTGGGTATATTTGTTTTTCCTGTTCAACAGAACCGAGGAAAACCAGAACAGAAAAAGAAGTAGCTTCTTTCATTGACTGCATTTCTTTCTCCAGGAAGAAATAGATTTCTCTGACTTCATTGCTCTCCAGACCATCAACCATGCGGCCATGCCTGCTGAGCAGGTTTCGGCCATACCAAGGACAGCGATGTTTTTGCCCTCGGGTGTTCGGGTCCGAAGTTAACTTTCAATGGCTTTGTGTAATGCTAACCGAGTAACCGGAGAACCAAATTCCCTGATGCTTCAGTTAGAAAACTCCCTACAATTTACTCTGATCATTGTCCCATGTTCATATCTACCAGTAAGTATGAGACCCAATCCCAGCCTTAGACGGACCACCCACCCTGATTTCACAAACAGTATGAAGCAGCCGTGCTATTTCGAAACATGAATTCCCTAATTGCCTTGACACCTTAGCTGACAAATGCTAACACTCGGAATGAAGAGGTTGTCGGACCTATTTTTTCGAAGAAAAAGACAGCCCTTCGCCCGCATAGAGGGAGTTCAAAAAAGCCAAGGCCAATACTACTCTCGCAAGTCGCAACCTTTTCATCCTCGAAGAAAAGCTGATTAATCAATATCGCACCACCTTGAAACAAGAGCTCCTTTGCTACCAAAAATTCAGAGATCAACAAGTAGATTCCATAGTTATTTAAAAGTCTCTGTATTCTGCACCCAACACATCCAAGAAGTTCAATTCTCAATACCACTACCCTCTCACTTTCAAGGTACCGCAAGTCTTTACCTCTGAGACAATCTCAAAGCAAAAGTGCCAAAAAAGATTTCTGCACCTCCAGAGAGAATAGAATTAATATGCTATGTTCCATCTCCCTTGTGATTGCAACTATCTCAACTTCCTAGCAAAACCCTGTTCCTTTGCAAACAAAATCAAAGTACCACATAAATTGAAACCGTTAAACACTAGAATTTCATGGATATTACGAATTTCCTCTCATTACGCAAAGGAGCTAGTCCAAACTGCATAAACCTTCATTGAAGGGAAGATAAAGAGTGATGTTCACAAACTAATTTACAGCTTCAAAAGAAGATGCATCTATGTAGTACGGACACTTCGTCAGAGGTCACGTACCGGTGTCGGACACCGACACTCTCCGGACACGTGTTCGACACTCATTTCCAAGTGTCCTAGTTTTTTTTATCAATGTTTTCCATTTCAACACTCCGGGGACACTTTAAAATGCTCCGGACAATCTCGAACACTTGGAAAACAAGTCGGGGTTGATTAAAAAAAAAATAGTTGGATCTAATTAAAACTTAGGGAAGTCATATTTTTTTGGGTGACGGATGATGGTATATTGGTTAAAAAGGCACACAAATGATCACATGCTTTTAGTCGAAATACTTTTATGAATGATATGATGATAATTATAATGTAACGCATATGTGGAGTTGTATATTTACAATTAGTACCTTAATTGTTTTACTTTTTCTTCACGTGATAGTATACATATATGCTTTTTTAAACGTGTCCCCTAACGTGTCGTGTCGTCCATTTTTTAATATTCGCGTGTCGGAGTCTCAGTGTCGTGTTACGTGTCCGTGTTGGTGCTACATAGAGATGCATCATGCATGAATATTCTAAGACACAAATTCTAAAGTTAGTCTTCAATCAAGTACGCACGTAGTAAATGAAAATAAAGGCAAACGGACAAGTATACCAATTGCAACATCATTATGACAAAGAAGCAGTGGTGCAGCATTAATCATAGGAAGGAAGGGAACAACAAATTAGTTCTTGAAAACAAATCTAAGCACCCATATCAGCTGAGCCAAGAAGGCTAAGATCAGTGTCAATATTCCCAAATAAATTCCATAGTTACATAAAATACCCAGTCAATGGACTAGTTAGCATTAGAATATAATAAAAAGCATAAATTTCTCTCATTACCGAAGGACTAAGCTTGTCCAACACCAAGATCCTTATCATAAAGAAAAGAAATGATGACCAAATGCTAATTCGCCGCTTCAAAAAATATATCGCATATTTTAATAGACACAACACAGTCTCCAAACAAGTAAACTGAACCGAAAGTAAACGAAGAGGGCCGGGGGACTAAGCATTCGCTGAAACATTATGCCAAAAAAGAGCACTGCCGCATAAATAACAGCAAATAAAATTTATATTCACTCATGAAATGTAAAATGTTGGAGTATCCAGTTTAGGTACATTCTTATTAGAAACATTTACAATTGACCAATGAAAATGCACCGAAATATTTACATGCAACGATTCGCAACTGTTAAAAAAAATAAATAAATGGCCCTTCTTCTGTTCTCCCCATCGTCCAACTCCAATCCCCAATCACCAATCAAACATCCCCACGACCTGGAAACATCTAAAAGTCTTGCTTTCTTCAATAAGATTTCGAAGCATATACGATTGGTCTAGGTTTCAAAGGATCTAGTGCTATGCGTGCGGGGTGTGTGTGTGTGTTTGTTTGCTTCCAATGTGTCCCAAAAAACAAACTATAAAATCCTCAATCATTTCTGGTCATTCTGTGCAGAGAAAAAAAGAGAGAGAAGGCTACTCTAAGCAGAAGAAACTGTGCAATTTCATATCACAAGGGGAAATCAGCTCTATTCGAAAAAGGTACTTTGTATCAGATTTATAGACCACATGCCAAACATAATAACTGTTCCATCTCCCTTGTGGATGGAAGTATCTAAAACTTCCTAGTAAAACCTCTTCTGTATCCCCCTTGGAGATTGATATGCGAACAACATCAAAATACCACATCAAATGAAATCGTTAAACACAAGAATTTGATGGACATCATGAATTTCCTCACTATGCAAAAGAGCTAGTCCAACAGTATAACCATTGTGATAAAGAGTGATGCTCATATGCTAATTTACGGCTTCAAAAATGGTGGATCCATATTCTGAGACACGAACTCTATAGTTAGTCTTAAATAAAGAGAGCACGGTATAGATGAAGACGAAGACTAGCGGGCCAATAAGACAACCGCAACATCATTGTGACAAAGCAGCAGTGGTACAGAATTTGTCATAGCGAAGAAGTGAACAAATTTGTTCATGCAATGAGAAGAAATACGTCCATAACCCGTATCAGCTGAGCAAGAAGGCTAAGATCAGTGCACTATCCCCAAATCAATTCCATAGTTGCATAAATTCCGATGTAAAACGGACTAGTTAGCACTAGCAAATAATGAAAAGCACAAATTTCTCTCATTACTAAAGCACTAAGCTTGTCCAACGCCATAATCATTTATCAAAAAGATAAGAAACGATCACCATATGTTAATTCGCTACCCCAACAATTGTACATTCACATTCTAACACACACACAACCCATAGTTTTAATACAAGTAAAATTGATGCGAAAGTAAACGAAGAGGACTAGTGAAATATAAGAGATGCCGCAACGTTATCCAGTATGGGTACATTCTTGTTAGAAACTATTGAAATGTATGAAGATATTAACCTGCATAGATTCGCAACTCTAAAGAAAACATAGAATGACCTTTCTTCTGTTCTCCCCCTTCCGAATCATCAATCAACAATAACCTCAATGAACTTCTTTGAAGCCCATGACCTGGAAACATCTGAAAGCTTGCTTTCTTCAACATGTATCTGCCTCAACAGCAAACAATTCAAAACAAATAACTCAACAGCCTTTGCCTCAATCCAAGGACAATTCATTATATCTACACTCTCCAACTGCTTACAGCTCTTAAACATCGAAACCACGGACGCATTTGTCAACCCTCTACTTCCCCTCACCTTCAATTCCCTCAAACAATTAAACAACTCAAGCATCAATATAAACTCTTCATCCGCCAACTTGTCATTATAAGATAAGTCCAAATTCCTCAAATTTGTAAAACTCTGTCCTAAAGTGGTCAACAACCCAGGTTTCATGTTGCAATTTATCAAAGCCAATTCTTCAAGCTTATCACTCATGGCTAACACCATAGTCTTAAGCCCTTCACCAGTAACACGATAACAACTATCTAACCGAAGAGACAACAAACCCCTGAACTTCTCACCCACGGCCAATAAGTGATTGTCTCGGAGGTCATGAGGTAAACATAAATCCAGTTTTCGCAAATTAAAACGACTCTGAGTAATGAAATGATGTAATCCCTCTCTACCGCCACCATTATATACCAATAGAGAGCTTAAAGACGCACAATTCTCAGCCAATTTCGATAAAATTTCATCAACTATGGGTCTACAAGTCGTCAATTCCACTTCTTGGAGGCCTTTTAAGCAATTAACAAACGATGAAACTGACATATCATTGCCGATTCCTTGGCAGTCGCATAGCTGCAGTTTCTTAAGGTTTTTACAGCTTTTCCAAAGCCAATCAAAACCGTAATTGCCATGTGGAATACGAGACAAAGATAGGGTTTCTAATTTCAGTTCAGCATCGTCGAAGTTCCCTTTCAAAGCACCATCGACGTGTTTGAATTTGCCAGGGATGGGGCAGAAACTGAGGGCGAGTTTTCGAAGAGATTTCAAGAAGACGAGCCAGTGGAAAGAGAAGGGTCTAGATAGGGTGATGTCGAGAGAGGTGAGGTGAGGGCATGAGGTAGACACAAAGAATAGAGGGAAGAGAGAGACTGGCCCATATTGGAGACGGAGACCTGTCAGCTTGGGACAGGACGAGGCGACGGAGAGGAGGATCTGGTCGGCGAACGCCGAGATGTCGTCGGGGGAGAGGATTTGATAGCGAAAGCCCAAGATGTCGCCGCCGTCGCTGCGTAAGGTGGCGGTGGTGATTTTGAGGGAGGAGAGGTGAGGGAAGTGAGAGAGGAAAGAGAAGAGGGAGTGGGGCGTACAGTTGTCAACGGAGAGTCGGAGAGAGACGTCGGATACGGAAGAGCGGCAGAGGCGGAGCCACCGCTTGGAGACGAGGGAGACATCGGCGGCGGAGGAGGAAAAAGGGAGACATCGGCGGAGGACTTCTTCTAGGAGCTCGTCGCACAGGATACTGTCCATATCTCTCTCTCTCTCTCTCTCTCTCTCTCTCCCCTCGCTTGCGTTGAAATGAAGAAATCAAACCCACAGAGAGAGGAACGAAGATAGTAAAAATCCGTAAAGGGCAGGGGTATTTGTGTACTTTGCAACGTACGCTCTGGAAAATCAAAGATTAGTCCACGTGGAATAAAAATTCAAAACGGGCACACACTCACATTTTTAAATAAAGACAATTTCCAAAAAGTATTTTTGCAGTAGGAGTCCACCTCAATTTGACCAGTAAACTTTTCCCAAATAATACTCCCTCCGTCCTTATTTAATTGTCTATTACGGTTTTGCGTGTATTTTCAATGGCTTATATCTGTTGACGTATATTATGTTTTATGTTTTTAAAATTATTGTCTTATAGAAAAAATTGAAATCTATTAAACAAGATCAATATTACATATTTTTAGTAATATACGTTGAGAGATATAAGCCCCATCATTGGAAATTGACTCTCTCTCCCTCCACACCGACGGCGCCCACCACGCCACCGATGCCATGTCCGTCAAAGACTTGCACTTATTTCTTTCCTCGCGCTTTGCACGATTCTCTCTCTCTACCTCTCCCTTATACGGATCAAAAAAAAAAACCTCTCCCTCATACTTTAGGCTCTGTTTGGAACTTATGGAAAGGAAAAGAAAGGAAAACTAAAAATTTTCTCTCCTATTGTTTGATTGGGAGAGAAAGAGAGAAGAAAAGAGCAATTTTAAGTTTAGAGAATAGTAAATTTTCCCTTCTTTTTTCCTCCCATTTTATTTTCTTTTCCTTTCTTTTCTTTTCCACGGGTTCCAAACAGAGCCTTGCTCTCATATTCTAAAGTATTTCACCCTCCCCTCCCCTCCTATCTCTATCTCTCCCCCTATGCTGCTATGGCAGTGTGATTAGGCTCCATTTCAGTTTCTCAGAAAAAAAACTTTTTGAAAAGGATGGTAATTTTAAGGTCAAAATTGGAGTATATGTTTACGCAAATAAATTTTCTACCAATATTAATTTTGTTTTGATAGATTTCATTGATATCTTTTAAACGGTGCAAAAAAAAATTGAAAAATAATTTTTCATTTTTATTACTATTTGAGCTTGAAATTACTTCTTTTTTTTTAAAAAAAGAAGGTTTAAAAAGAAAGCGGAACGACCCCTATGTTAATTATATTTATAGATAGTCAACTTGTTAAAAAAATTATCAAAAGAAATAAAATACAAAAAGAAAAAATAAATTTGGATAGAAGTTAAAAATTCTCAAAAGAAGACTTAAATAACTTTTGTTAATTGTTTTTGTCTTCAATAATTTCTTTTAACTTCTAAGTTACAACTTTTTATTTTAAAATCGCCCTATTAAGATAAATCAAAGAAGTGAGAAAAAATAACAAAAGGCAAAGAAAACAATAGTCACAGTATAAGCATCTCCAATCCTAGCTTCAAATTTGATGATTATGTGGCAATTTGACATGTTAGAGTTTGACATCTTCAAGGTACCCACCCTAACCAACATGTCAAATTTAATATTTTAGGAAGTTTTGGAGTGAAATAATGAAAGAAAATGTTTGATATCACATGTCAAAGTTGACACGAGAGAGGAGATGTCAAATGACACATAAGCATTTGACATCTTGGCTGGAGTTGTTTCACATGTCAATTCTTCCACTCGGCATGCCATGTCAAATTTGACATCCTTGGTTGGAGATGCTTGAGTGAAAACTTAATTTATAGCATAGGGCCAGAATCGGTGGACACAAGTCACACAATTGACAACCTACCTTCATTCCAAAAAAAAAACTTCCTTCTTTCCAAAAAAAAAAATAATTCTAAAAAGTAAAACCACACTCACTTGCCACAACTCACATGACGGTTGGGCCGCTTGGACCCAACTCATATGTGCAAGAGTTTGTGTATGTGTGTGTGGCGCAAGCCAAATTGTCCTTATAACCATCAGCAAAATGTGAATAACCCAACGAACAAACCCGAAACCTTTGTTACTCTCTTCATTTTGTCCTCCTATTAAGGTCTGGGTCACCAATCGGAAACACGATGCCTTAAGATAAATGTGTTGCCACATTCATGTCTGGCTCGGCGGTGGTCAGCGGTGGTGTAAGATAAATGTGTTACCACATTCATGTCTGGCTCAGCGGTGGTGTATCTATTTCGTTCCTTTCGATTGCAGTAGTAGACTGCGTTCATCATCGTATACTCATTTGAAAACAATTAGCGCGTTTAGTCGATGGAAGAAAAGTTACGAAACTATGCATTAGTCACCCTCGATGCCTTCAGACTTGTGGATTTCAAAGCACTCCAAAGTCCATATTAACAGTTCAACAACAGATTAGGACTTCCAATCAACAGGATTGACATTGCAGCCGTAATAACAATAATACTGCAGTGCATGATCCTAAAGGAATATGGCATTCAGTAGGTTCTTTCATCGACTGCAATTCTTTCTCTGGGAAGAAACAGATTTCTGTCACTTCATTGGTCTCCAGACCATCAACCATGCCTGTTGAGCAGATTTCTTCCATATCAAGGACTGCAATGTCTTTTACCTTGGGTGTTCGGGACCGAAATTAACTTTCAATGGCTTTGTGTAATGAAGTGGAGAACCGAATCCCTGATGCTTCAGTTAGAAAAACACCCTAGAATTTATTCTGATCACAATCCCATGTTAATACCTACCAGTAATGTTGTGAGACCCAATCCCAGCCTTAGACCCTCTAGACTTGAAGTTGCGTTGGACGACCCACCCTGATTTCATAAACAGTACGAAGTAGTCGTGCTATTTCGAAACATGAATTTCCCTAATTGCCTTGACACCTTAGCTGACAAATGCCAACACTTGGAACGAAGAGGTTTTTCGGAACTATTTTTGAAGAAATAGACAGACCTTCGCCCGCATAGAGGGAGTTCAAAAAAGCCAAGGCCAATACTATCCTCGCAACCTTTTCATTCTCGAAAAAAGAAGAAGCTGATTAATCAATATCACACCACCTTGAAACAAGAACTCTTTTGCTACCAAAAAATTCAGAGATCAACAAGTAGATTTCATAGTATTCTGCAGCCAACACATCCAAGAAGTTCAAATCTCAATACCACTCCCCTCTCACTTTCAAGGTACCACATCAACAAAGTCTTTAAATCTGAGGCAATCTCAAAGCAAAAGTGCTACAAAGATTTCTGCACTATCTCAACTTCCTAGCAAAACCCTGTTACCTTCGCAAACAAAATCAAAGTACCACATAAATTGAACCGTTAAGCACTAGAATTTCATGGATATTACGAATTTCATCTCATTACGCAAAGGAGCTAGTCCAAACGGCATACACCTTCATTGAAGGGAAGATAAAGAGTGGTTTTTTTTTGAAGGGCGAAGATAAAGAGTGATGTTCACAAACTAATTTACAGCTTCAAAAGAAGATGCATCATGCATGAATATTCTAAGACACGAATTCTAAAGTTAGTCTTCAATCAAGTACGCATGCAGTAAATGAAAATGAAGGCGAACGGACAAGTATACCAATTGCAACATCATTGTGACAAAGAAGCAGTGGTGCACTGGTGCAGCATTAATCATAGAAGGAAGGGAACAACAAATTAGTCCTTGAAATGAAATAGAAAACATATCTAAGCACCCATATCAGCTGAGCCAAGAAGGCTAAGATCAGTGTCCATATCCCCAAATAAATTCCGTAGTTACATAAAATACCCAGTCAAATGGACTAGTTAGCATAAGATTATAATGAAAAGCATAAATTTCTCTCATTATCAAAGGACTAAGGTGGTTCAACACCATAATCCTTATCACAAGGGGAAATCAGCTCTATTTGAAAAAGGTACTTTGCATCAGATTTGTAGACCACATGCCAAACAGAATAACTATTCCATCTCCCTTATGGATGGAAGTATCTAAAACTTCCTAGTAAAACCTCTTCCATATCCCCCTTGGAGATTGATTTGCGAGCAACATCAAAATACCACATCAAATGAAATCGTTAAACTCATTAATTTGATGGAGATCATGAATTTCCTCACTATGCAAAAGAGCTAGTCCAACAGCATAACCCTTGTGATAAAGAGTGATGCTCATATGCTAATTTACGGCTTCAAAAATGGTGGATCCATATTCTGAGACACGAACTCTATAGTTAGTCTTAAATCAAGAGAGCACGGTATAGATGAAAATGAAGACTAGCAGGCCAATAAGATAACCCAACATCATTGTGACAATGCAGCTGTGGTACAAAATTAGTCATAGCTAAGAAGGGAACAACAAATTAGTTCATGCAATGAGAAGAATACGTCCATAACCCATATCAGCTGAGCAAAGAAGGCTAAGATCAGCACTATCCCCAAATCAATTCCATAGTTACATAAATTCCGATGTAAAACGGACTAGTTAGCACTAGAAAATATTGAAAAACATAAATTTCTCTCATTACTAAAGGACTAAGCTTGTCGAACGCCATAATCCTTTATCAAAAAGATAAGAAATTAACGATCACCATATGCTAATTCGCTACCCCAACAATTGTACATGCACATTCTAACAGACACACACAACCCATAGTCTTAATACAAGTACAATTGATGCGAAAGTAAACAAAGAGGACTTGGGAAATATAAGAGATGCCGCAACATTATCCAGTACGGGTACATTCTTATTAACAAACTTTTGAAATGTATGAAGATATTAACCTGCATAGATTCGCAACTCTAAAGAAAACATAGAATGGCCTTTCTTCTGTTCTCTCCCTTCCAAATCATCAATCAACAATAACCTCAACAAACTTCTTTGAAGCCCACGACCTGGAAACATCTGAAAGCTTGCTTTCTTCAATACGTATCCGCCTCAACTGCAGACAATTCAAAACAAATAACTCAACAGCCTCTGCCTCGATCACACCACAACCCATTAGATCTACACTCTCCAACTGCTTACAATTCTTACACATCGAAACCACAGACGCATTTGTCAACCCTTTACTCCACCTCACCTTCAATTCCCTCAAACAATCAAACGACGCAAGCATCGATATAAACTCTTCATCCGCCAACTTGTCATTATAAGACAAGTCCAAATTCCTCAAATTTCTAAAACTCTGTCCTAAAGTGGTCAACAACCCAGGTTTCATGTTGCAATCTATCAAAGCCAATTCTTCAAGCTTATCACTCATGGCTAACGCCATAGTCTTAAGCCCTTCACCGGTAACACGATAACAACCATCTAACCGAAGAGACATCAAACCCCTGAACTTCTCAGCTACAGCCAATAAGTGATTGTCTCGGAGGTCATGAGGTAAACATAAATCCAGTTTTCGCAAATTAAAACGACTCTGAGTAATGATATGACGTAATCCTTCTCTGCCGCCACCGTTGTGTACCAATAGAGAGCTTAAAGATGCACAATTCTCGCCCAATTTCGATAAAATTTCATCAACTATGGGTCTACAAGTCGTCAATTCCACTTCTTGGAGGCCTTTTAAGCAATTAACAAACGATGAAACTGACATATCATTGCCGATTCCTTGGCAGTCGCATAGCTGCAGTTTCTTAAGGTTTTTACATCTTCTCCATAGCCAATCAAAACCGTAATCGCCATGTGGAATATGAGACAAAGATAGGGTTTCTAATTTCAGTCCAGCATCGTGGAAGTTCCCTTTCGAAGCAGCATCGACGTGTTTGAATTTGCCAGGGATGGGGCAGATACTGAGGGCGAGTTTTCGAAGAGAGTGCAAGAAGACAAGCCAGTGGAAAGAGAAGGGTATAGATAGGGTGATGTCGAGGGAGGTGAGGTGAGGGCATGAGGCAGAGAGAGAGAGTAGAGGGAAGAGAGAGACTGGGCCAGATTGAAGACGGAGACCTGTCAGCTTGGGACAGGACGAGGCGACGGAGAGGAGGATCTGGTCGGCGAACGCCGAGATGTCGTCGGGGGAGAGGATCCGATAGCGAAAGCCCGAGATGTCGTCGCCGCCGTCGCTGCGTAAGGTGGCGGTGGTGATTTTGAGGAAGGAGAGGTGAGGGAAGTGAGAGAGGAAAGAGGAGAGGGAGGGGGGCGTACAGTTGTCAACGGAGAGACGGAGAGAGACGTCGGACATGGAAGAGCGGCGGAGGCGTAGCCACCGCTTGGAGACGAGGGAGACATCGGCGGCGGAGGAGGGAAAAGGGAGGCGGCGGAAGACTTCTTCTAGGACCTCGTCGCACAGGATTCCGTCCATTTCTCTCTCTCTCTCTCTCTCTCTTCTGTGAACTCTTTCTGGAAACCCCTGCTCGCTTCCGTTGAAATGAAATCAAACCCAAGATAAATTATAACAGAGGATGGGAGGAGAAATTTCTCGGATGGGAGATGTGGTGGTGTCATTTTTATTTTCCTTTTTTCAGTGAGATTTG
Organism: Rhododendron griersonianum; assembly: GCA_018127125.1. NCBI lineage: Eukaryota > Viridiplantae > Streptophyta > Magnoliopsida > Ericales > Ericaceae > Rhododendron > Rhododendron griersonianum. The sequence continues at coordinate 6,281,356 of CM030795.1, read as the reverse complement.
ATGAGAAAGAAGAGAAAGCCAATCACAAAAAAAGTTTTATTTTTATACTCTTCTTATTATTTTTCACTAAAAATACTCTTACGGCTGCCTTCTTTTAAACTTATAAGTCTGTAACTTATTTCGTTATTTTTTTATTTTTCATAACTTTTTGTTTAGCTTTTCGATGTAATTTTAGGGGTTAATCGTTTGTCTCGTTACAAATCAAAAAAAGTATAAAAATATGAACCGTTGTTGGAAAAATTCAAATAAGATGGCAGTTAAGCTCCAAAAAAATAACTGTTTAATACTTTTTTTGTTTTTAGTGAACTTTTTTTGCTTTTGGTCATATTTTTCTACTTTTTAGACTCCTCTCGGCTCTCATCGAGGTGGATGATTAATTCAAAAAAATTCACGCGAATCTAACAAAAATTTAGAAAAAGACAGACAAAACACACAAACGAAGAAATAAGTTAATTTTGGAAGAATCTGGCCTAAATGAGCATGTTGACTTCAAACTAGTATCTTTTCTTATGAAATCTTTTTGATTGCGTCAAAGGCGCGTATATCATGCTTATCTTGAGCCCTTTTCTCATATGTACTACTAATAGTGCATCAAAGATATAGTCATCAAATCAAAGATGAAGTCATCTTTGATGCAATCATCGATTATCCCGAGAGGCCACAATTACCACGAGCAAACATATTTCTTCTTTTTTGGCTCTGATTTTGTGCAACCTTAGTTACTAATTTGAATTTGAAAATAAATTCTATTCAAATTAAATCCCTCAATGGGGCTGTAAGGAGAGAAAGTAGGAAATGGAGTAATTTCTTTCACAAGTTAGTTCTTTTAATTTATGAGAAAAAAAAAATCAAATGCTTTTGACAAATTACATTTTTTGTTAGGGTGTGTTCCACTAACTCAAATTAACTTATTTTTTGAATTCAATGTGATGTATTTTGAGAGAATAACATGTCTCGTAAATTTTGAGAGAATAACATGTCTCGTAAAACAAAAAATAAGTACTTAAAAAATAAGAACCTTAGCAGAACGGAGACCTCACCCCCTCTTTAACAATTCTTTTGCAAGAGTGACTATGGACTAAACTAATTAGATTTATAGTTAGTGAACTTTCACAAAAATTTATCAAAAGAAATACATTTTAAATTCATCTCGACAAAATGTGTGTGTGTCAGTGTGTGGATAGAAGTTTAAAAAATTCTCAAAAGAAGACCAAAAAAAATACCAAGACTATTAAGTAATGTTTGAGATAGCATGGAGTATCTTGTTTGAGACATGCACACAAGCTATCTCAAAAGAGTAGACGCTGCTGAGGTTGCATTAGTAGCCATGCATAAGGTGTCCAGGTCTAATTCTAGGATCTATGGGTAGATTTCTTTCTCCTGTGAAACAGAACTGAAGGAAACCAGGAAAGGCATAGAAGAAACTACATCTGGGTTCTTTCACTGACTGCAATTGTTTCTCTGGGAAGACAAAGATTTCTTTCATATCAAGGACTGACTGCACTGTTTTTTACCTTGGGTGTTCCGTGTTTGGGTCCGAACTCCGAAGTCAAGTACTCCTTCGCTACCAAAAATTCAGAGAAGTTATTTACAAGTCTCTGCATTCTGCACCCAACACATCCAAGAAGTTCAATTCTCAATACCACTGCCGTGCAAAGGAAAAAAAATCATAGATAGGAAGGAAGGGAACAAAATAATAAAAAATTGGTTTAGGGTCCACTATAAAGAACCTGTAACCCAGTTAATCCACCTCTAATGCTTGTAACTCCTCTAGTCCGGAAATGAGTTAAGTGGAGAGATTTCATCGTCTGTGGTGGGTGAATTTAAGAATCTAGAGCATCTTGTTATTTCTAATAATCACTTTTCTGGTCCACTGCTTTCATCACTTGGGAGGCTGTCGTATTTGAGAAAGTTGTATGCTAGGGGGAATCAATTGAATGGGAGCATTCCAGTAGGTCTCGGACAACTTTCCAATCTACAAATACTGGATTTGTCGAACAACTCATTAGATGGCAATGTATCCGAACAACACTTCACCACTCTCACGAGTCTAAAGGAACTTCGCTTGTCTTCGAACGCATTGGTTATAAATGTTAGCTCCCAATGGGTTCCTCCTTTTCAACTCCAGGTCCTAAGAACGGCATCCTACAAACTAGGACCTCAATTTCCTCCATGGCTTCAGACACAGAGACATGTTACACAGTTGGATATGTCTAATGCAAGCATCTCGGATATCATGCCCGATTGGTTCGAGCTTATTATGTCTTCTTGCTTTGAGTACCTAGATATATATATCCAACAACCATATCAGAGGGACGCTGCCTAAATTTCAAATGAAATGCCGTGATTCTGGTAGTTTTTTAGGCAGGGCGTTGATATTGAGTTCTAACAAGTTTGACGGCCCATTATCGGCACTTCCGTCATCTACTTCTATACTAGATCTCTCCAACAACTTGTTTTCAGGACCTATTCCCGCGGACGATTATGATGTGATCGAAGTTCTTGTTCTCTCAAATAACCACTTTAGTGGTGGCATTCCTATCTCTTTGTGCAATGCAACGACAATGTTATCCCTTATTGACTTGTCAAAAAACCGTTTATCCGGAAAAATTCCTCGTTGCTTTGGGAACTTGGGTTACTTAAATGTGCTAGACTTGTCGAGCAACAATCTACACAATCAGATTCCAAGTTCCTTGGGTTTCCTACAGAGACTTGGATATTTACACTTGCGTAACAACAGTTTTCTTGGAGAGCTTCCTTCGTCCTTGCAGAATTTGACCGGTATGGTCACCATTGATATTGGCAAAAATGCATTCACTGGTGTTATCCCGCATTGGATCGGAGATAAGTTACATAATCTGGTCTTCCTCAGTCTTCAATCAAACAATTTCTATGGTGGTATTCCCATACAACTCTGCCATCTTTCTGCTCTGCAATTGTTAAACTTGGCGCATAATAATATAACAGGGGATATTCCAAGTTGTTTTCGCAACTTCACTGCCATGGCAGCATTGGAACATGGGAATACTGATTATAATGAAAATCCCGTTTCGAAATGGTACGAAGACAAAATTCTTCTTATGATTAAAGGAAGAGAACTGGAATACACCAAGACGCTCAAATTTGTCACCTCCATAGATCTTTCGAGCAATGGCATTACTGGGGAGATTCCAGAAGGCTTGACGAATCTTTTCGGGTTATTGAACTTGAATTTATCTAGAAATCATCTAACAGGAAGGATTCCTGAGAAGATTGGTGATCTGAAGCAATTGGAATCACTTGACTTTTCCAGAAACAAACTCTTTGGCTCAATTCCTCAAAACCTGTCTTCTTTAACCTCTCTCAGTCACTTAAACCTATCTTTCAACAATTTATCAGGGCGAATACCAACTGGAAATCAACTTCAGACCCTCGACGATCAGTCTATTTACGTGGGAAATGACGGGCTTTGCGGAGCACCACTCACGAAGAGCTGCCCCGGTGATGAATCAACTGATGATGGTGATCATCAAGTACTTGTCAGTGAGGGTGATAGGGACGAAGATGAAATTGAACTAATGTGGTTCTGGGCTGGTGTTGGACATGGTTTCGTGGTGGGACTCTTGGGAGTTTTTTCCACTCTGTTTTTCAAGAGGAAATGGAGGTATGCATACTTTCAGTTGATCGAAGATGCCTATGATAGGATATTTGTAGCCATAGCAATGAAGGCTAATTGGCTGAGGCGGAAGTTTCACCCGCAGAGGTAGATTGGGAAAGATAAAGCTCTCTCTCTCTCTGGATTCAGTCTACATATCTATTACGTATGGAATAACTTTGTCTCTCATGTACTATGCATGTGAGGATAGTGCTAATCGACCCCAGTTAATTGGGACGTATGGCTTTGATTGGTTTGATTTGGGTTTGTTATGGTTTTGTTTTGTGTTCTTAGCCAAACCTGTTAAATTGTTGCTTCCGTATTCAAGTCCTTGAACCTCCTCATGTAAGGAAAACTAGGGATGCTAGTGAATTTGTTGCTGTTTACAGTCGATTTTGAATTTCCCCCTTTTGCTGTATGGAGTACTTGTTTTCTTATTAATAGTACCTGTTAAGTTTCTCAAGGTCGGTTCAATTAAAGCTTGTTTTACATCGGCTAATCTAATAAATAAATTGAGTGTGGACATATTTGTAAAGTTTGTTAGATTTTCAAACTAAGCTTGACCTACCCCGCTCGTTCAACTCTCTCTGTTTTTTTTTTTTTTATCAAACCACAAACATAAGATCTCGTTCAACTCTTTTATGGTCGCTATGTGTGTACAAACTAGAAGTTCACTTGGAAACTTGCTAGGAGTGAGATTTTCCCTTTGTTGTTGACAGTGACTATGCACAGGAATTTTTGCTAGCTCCTCCTTTCATGCTTTCCCAAGACGAAATAAAACTGCAGCTTGCAACTTATCACTTAGGTTTAATGGTTTGATGTTTATAGATGAAAAGAGCTTTTATGTCTAATGGCAACCATCAATGGACGCTGGAAGATTTAAGTTCACAAAAAAGAAAAACGAAAAGGGAAAGATTCAGTTAACGTGCCTCTTGAAAGAGTCGAGACTGTCGAGTTGCAAACCATATTCATGGCAACAGAATTAGTTGATTAGACAAGATCATGACCAAACAATAGTTTTACTTTGGTTATCCTCGCTAAAGTTGAGGGTGACCAAAATCTTGCAGTAGTATCTGAACTTCGGAGACGTGATTTCCGTTGACAAAATTAAGCGTCAAACATTTTTACCCGCAACAGTCTGCATTCAGATGCTTTTGAGCAAATAAGCATTTCAAACATTTAAAGCAGCAATTGATGATATCCGTTCACGTCCTACTTTTCTAGTTCAACTAGATGACTGCTAAAACATTTCAGAACATTTTGCAAATAACGGAAACGTATCCGTCCACATGTCCAGTGCAGTAATAAGAAGTTAATGGGTTCCCGGTTAGTGTGCCCTACTTGCTCGCGTTAGTTCATAGCGGGAGAGAGCTAGAGCTAGTCCCCATCGTAATAGTTTGTGCCGTTTTCGTAATGGTTGTGGAATGGTGCTTGAGGAGCAACTTCACACATCTGCTCCCTCGACCCTCATGTTCTGTACAGTGGTAGAGCTAAAGTACAACTTGCAGGGTTAAGCAAACAACCACAAAAGCCCTGTTTCCCGAAAGCTATAAGACGAAGCTAAAAGCCTCCGGAAAAGCCACAAACAATGCAGTTCAGTGCTAATATGAAGGTTTCTATCTCAATAGAGGTTGGTGAATTAAAATTACGTATGAAATATACGTACGACCTTACGAACAACTAATGTCAACACAAGTGGCAGAAAGAACATAATTATCACTACATTCCACTCCTCCATAGACATGTTACAAGCGGAGCAATTGAGTTACATCAATATCTACAGGCACAACTTGTGCTTCCTGGAACTTAAAGCTTCTTAGCTCTCCTGAGTGACACTCCCAACGCACATTTGCGTGTAATTGGCATTTGATACTAGGGCTACCCGTGCGCGAGGCTCTATGTTATTGCAATGTCTGGGGAGGGTTGGATGTATGCAGCATTACCCCAGCAAGCAAAGAGGCTATTTCTGCGTCTAACCCTTGAGTACTAGGTTACAACCTTACCATTGCGCCCGTAGCATTTGACACTTACCGTACCAATTGTTGTGAGTACATAATTTACCAAATAATAGGTAGTGTGATAACAACTGAATCCAGCATAAACAAGAGTACTATTTCAAGTGGTAGGGGATGTAAATATGTAATCACGTGCTTCACAACCGACTCAATTCAAGAAGCCTTCACCCTCTTCACAAAGATCCCTGAAAAAAATAAGCCAAGATGTTATAGTAACTACTTGACTTGCACATTCTAGCAAAAAGAACAAAATTAAGATTTTTACTCTCACTCTCACATATAACAAAATGAATCTGTTACGACATACGGTCAGAACAACTCCGTAGTCTAGTTGAAACTACTATCCTATTCAAGCTAGAAGAAACAGTAACTTGACAAGTCATAAAAACTTGTGAACAAGTGTAAGAATATTATACAAACCTTGGTGAGACTACAGTCACTCGCACATTTTCCGACTGTAAATCATTCTTTTTTTGTTTTTTTGGGGTAAGTACTGTAAATCATTCTAATTGGCCGTTATTCAACAAATGTTATATATCAACTTCTTGAGGCCGGGATCCAACTTTTCAGGACTCGTTGCAACCGTATAATTTCCTTGACTCTCTATCCAAAATGTGAAAACGAAGCTTCAGATATCTGAAAAGATTACCTGAAAGTTGAGCGTTCATTATAAAATCAACCCTTGAGTGAAAGTTGAGCGTTTACAAAGGCTCTAAATCTGGATTTTTCAACTGCACACCCAATTATCTGTTCCAGAATTTGAGGAAGTCCAAACACGGCTTACAGAGCCATATACATAGTTACGTGAGTATAAAGCTTGTTTTGAAGCATTATTTTCACACATACATCCACACGTAAAAAATGACTACCCAGAAAAAAGAGTCATTTGGAAACTATTGGAAGTTGTTCATGTAGCATCGTCGTTCCAAACGGATCATCAATGGCTCTATCTTCTTTGTTCGTAGAAGGCCGCAAGCATCTTTCCTGTTTGAAGTACACATGTAAGAGAAGACGTACGTACATGCTATTTCACTGAATCAGAGGGTTTGTATGCTTCTTCTTTTTCACTAAACCTAAGGGAACATGGTGGAGTGTGGATCCTCTATCTCAATGAAATGGGGCCCACCACAGTCTTATTTAAGGATCCGAGACGTTCATTTTATAGGCCTGGATTTTGGTAAAGGTCTCGAAACTTATTTCTAGAGGTATTCGTAGTGAAAGATAGCAGTTAGAACCTTAAATCCTGTCATATCAAATTCCCTTCATCCAAATATCAAGACTAAATTCTACCATTGGAAAACTTTCAAGAACAATAATATAAGGCTGATGATTTTGCCACTCTTTTTTTTGTTAACACCACTCCCCTGCAAGTGTATTTTTGGTGCTAGGGGAGTGGCGTCAACAAAAAAGAGAGTGGCAAAATCATTTCCCTAATATAATACCTATAAGAAGACAGGAACCATACAAGATAAAAATAGATTGATTGCAAACAAAACCACAGAACAACCATATTCTGGTGATATTTTGAAACAATGTGAAACGTGGTTCAGTTACTAATTTCTCCCACTTAATCAAACTTGACAAAAAAGTATGTTTAGCGATCCTGAATTAAAGAAGCGCTTTCTAAGCACGCTTTCGTCTCAAATGTTTAAAAATTGCAAAAAACTTGTTTAGTAGGCGAGTTGAAGACCTCGCCATCCTATAGATGGCTACAGCTCCACTCGGCCAAACCACCCCAAGGTAAGGAAGCGTTTTGCTAAGCACGGTTTCATTTTGAAATAGATGTTTCAAATAGCATAAATCAGTTAAATGGCCATTTTTCAGCAACCCCGTCCCATAATCTCCCAGTAAAATTCTCACTACCATTTTCACTATCAAATTTCAGGTATCCAACGAAATTAATTAGGCTCCACGCTAGGAGACGATGGGCTTGGTCCAGAATTAGTTGAGGGTGCTTGGTCCAGACACGTGTTCAAAAAAGTACAGTATAGTTTATTCTCTAGGGGTTCCTAAGTACTACCCAATACAGTGTTTTTTCAGTACAATAAGGAGCAAGTTGTCTGAGTGAATCCAACTTTGAAATGTTTGGGGGGGCGGGCAGGGTTGCGGAGGAGGTGATAAGCTCATCTCCGTACCCCTCCATACTCTCATTTTGTAGAGCCATACAAGGCCTACAATCAAGATCCAGAGGTTGATTATGCAAAACATGCAACAATTACCATGTTTACAAAAAATCAATCTGATGATCAGATTCACGTAGATACATGACTAGGGCCCGTACTTATTTGTAATTTTCCAGCTCAAAAATAATGGACTTACTGAAGTCTAAAAATATGCAATATGGATATTGTTATTGAGATCTTTTAAACGATGAAAAAAAAATTAAAAATTATTTTCGTAAGCCCATTGTTTTTAAGCTTGAAAATTACAAATAAGTAATTTTTTAAGAAGGTTTCTTGATCGATATTCACCCGCGTTCTCTTAAACTTATCTTAAAATAAGTTGGTTTGTCATTATTTGAATTTTTTTCGCATTTGTTAGTTTTGCGTCAAATTTTTGTGGATAGGAATCGGAAAAGTAAATTATTTTTACTTTTACCCAAATAGTTTGGAAAATGACCACTTATATATCAAAATAAGTCAATTTATTTCACTTTTTCTGCTAAAAAAAGGTTATTTCTCAAAATATTTGGGTAAAAGTAAAAAAAAAATACTTTTCCGATTCCTTTGGTCGAGACGAATCAATAATCCACAAAAGTTTGGCGCAAACCTAACAAATACAAAAAAAATATCAAATAATATCAAACCAATTTATTTTAAAATAAGTTTAAAATAAATGTAAAAGAACGCGGAATATGAGTGTTGTCCACGTTTTGGTAGGTCTTGTCCACTTTTTGGTAGAGAGACCTAGACTCCGGAAAATTACTCCCTCCGTCTCCATTCTTTAGTTCTTTTTAGAAGTCCGTGCCACATTTCAATTGATTATATCTTATAATCTATAAATTTTTAGGTAATTTTGAAAACATTGTTAAAAAGAACTCATTGAGATTTATAAAACAAAATTCATACTCCCTCCGTCCCTTTTTAAATGTCCTGCTTCGTAACTCCAACTTATTAAAAAGACATCATCATTATACCTTTCACATCAACTTTTTTCTCTACTTTCCCTACTTACCCATCATCATTACACTTTTACTCACTAACTTTTCAAAATGGAATCTACTTTTAGGGACAAATTAGACAATTCACCAACTTTTACCCACTAACTTTACAAAATGGACACTTATTAAGGGACAGCCCAAAATGGAATACTGGACTGTAATAAAGGGACGGAGGGAGTATTACATATAAATAGTATTACCAGTTAAAAGTTATAATTAATTTTTTTATCCGATTAGAATAGGACAAGGGAGAAAAGAATGGAACGGATGGAGTATATTGCAAGTTGAAAGACTTTGGCCAATACGTGTGTTGTCCACTTTTTTTAGAGACTTTTGACTTTCGAAAATGACATTGCAAGTTGAAAGACTTCAACCGTGCATGACTTTAAAAAAAGAAGAAATTTTTCGGTGCCGGATGGGTATATCTCATGTGGTATCCATTTGGCACATTCGGGCTGTCTAATACACTTTTGGACGGCTCGGAACGAAACATTCTCTCTCTCTCTCTCTCACCCAAACACATTCTTTCTCTTTTTCTCTCTCCAAATCTGAGCCGTCCAAAAATGAAATTGAAGACTTGGATGCACCAAAGCGGGCATCACATGGTACCCACCCGGCACTGAAATTTTTTTCTAAAAGAGAAATTTGATATTTTGGTTTTACAATTCTAAGATTTTGATTCCCTAACAAGTTGTATCGTACTACTCCTCTTTGAACGGAATCAGATTTATCATCTTTTTAGTTACTGGCATGAATCTGTGCTATGCAGGACAATTGAAAAAAAAAAAAAAAAGCATGCACGACAATTGGAAAAAAAAATTCAAACGCATTTTCTTACGGCTAACATATGCAAATTGAGATTGATCCCTAACTTATAGGGATTTTTCAAATTCTAAGTTCCCTTATTAATTGACATATACTCCCTCCGTCCATTTTTAAGAGTCCAGTATTCCATTTTGGGTTCTCCCTTAATGAGTGTTCATTTTGTAAAGTTAGTGGGTAAAAGTTGGGGCATTTTTTATTTTATCCCTAAAAGTAGATTCTATTTTGAAAACTTAGTGACTAAAAGTGTAATGATGATATCTTTATAGATGGTAAATAGGGAAAGTATATGGATGGATATGATCAAATTAAGCTAAAATAACTATAAAGAGAACTTTTAGTATAGAGAGAGAGATAGCTTAATCATGTATATATGTTCCCTCTGCCTGCAATTGCTTTGTTGTGTTCATCAATACGTGTTGTCCACTGTAAAAGACTTTTTTTGTAGAGACTAGACTCCAGAAAATGACATTGCAAGTTGAAAGACTTAATTTGGCTTTGATTGGTTTGAAAGACTTGACTTAAAAAGCCGTCCACAAGTTTTCTTGTACACCCCTTTTTTTGTTTTCCTTATCCTTTTAATTTTTGCAAAAGCAAAGTTAAAACTCTCAACCTAAAACGCTGCTGCTGCAAATTATACTGAGAAGCCATAGCTAGACAGCCACAACCTTGCACCATGCGTGCTTTAGTACTACTGATGCTATTTGCTCTCCTTTTCATTACTATAACAATTGATTTCAGTTGTGGCAGTAGTACTACTACTATCCAGTCAAATGTAAGCAGCTGCCTGGAGAATGAGAGACGAGCTCTCATCGACTTCAAGGAAAATCTCACAGATAAAGCAAACCGCTTACAGTCGTGGGTCGGAAAAGACTGCTGCACATGGATAGGAGTCGGTTGCAGCGGGAGAACAGGCCACGTCATCAAGCTTGATCTTCACAACGATTATGAAGATTACTTTACCAACCAGCTGACAGGTGAGATGACTCCATCTTTTGTGGACTTGAAGCATTTGAGTTATCTAGATCTGAGCTGGAACAACCTCTCTGCCTCCGGTGTGGATTTCTTGGGTGAGTTTAAGAATCTAGAGAGTCTTGATATTTCTTATAATAACTTTTTTGGTCCACTACCTTCATCACTTGGAAGGCTGTCGTATTTGAGAGAGTTGTATGCTGGCTGGAATCAATTGAATGGGAGCATTCCGGTAGGTCTCGGACAACTTTCCAATCTACAATGGCTGGATTTGTCGTACAACTCATTAGATGGCAATGTATCCGAACAACACTTCACCACTCTCAAGAATCTAAAGGAACTCCGCTTGTCTTGGAACTCATTGGTTATAAATGTTAGCTCCCAATGGGTTCCTCCTTTTCAACTCCAGGTCTTGGAAATGGCATCCTGCAAACTAGGACCCCAATTCCCTCAGTGGCTTCAGACGCAGAGACATGTTACACAGTTGGATATGTCTAATGCAAGCATCTCGGATGTCATACCCGATTGGTTCGAGCTGATGTCTTCTTGCATTGATTACTTGGATATATCCAACAACTATATCAGAGGGAAGCTGCCAAAATTTCAAACGAAATGCAATCATTCTGGTTTTTATATAGGCAGGGAGTTGATATTGAGTTCTAACAAGTTTGACGGCCCGTTATCGGCAGTTCCCCAGTCTACTTATGTACTAGATCTCTCCAACAACTTGTTTTCAGGACCTATTCCCGCGGGCGATTACGATGGGATGTCATTTCTTATTCTCTCAAATAACGACTTTAGTGGTGGCATTCCTGTGTCTTTGTGCAATGGAGCGGGAAATTTCCAAGTTGTTGACTTGTCGAAAAACCATTTATCAGGAAAAATTCCCCGTTGCATTGGGAACTTGAGTTTATCTGTCCTAGACTTTTCAAATTGTTTATCTGTCCTAGACTTGTCGAGTAACGATCTACACGGTCCGATTCCAAGTTCTTTGGGTTTCCTACAGAGACTTGAATATTTACACTTGCGTGATAACAACTTTCACGGGGAGCTTCCTTTGTTCTTGCAGAATTTGACATATATGGTCACCCTTGATCTTGGCAAAAATGCATTCACTGGTGTTATCCCGCATTGGATTGGAGATAAGTTAGATAATCTGAAGTTCCTCAATCTTCAATCAAACAATTTCTATGGTGGTATTCCCGTACAACTCTGCCATCTCTCTACTCTGCAATTGTTAAACTTGGCGCACAACAATGTAACGGGAGATATTCCAAGTTGTTTTCACAACTTCATTGCCATGGCAACATTGGAAGTTGACAATTCTGATTATGGGGTAAATGACGTTTCAAATTACAAAGACAAAATTCCTCTTATGATTAAAGGAAGAGAACTGGAATACACCAAGATTCTCAAATTTGTCACCTCCATAGATCTTTCGAGCAATGGCATTACTGGGGAGATTCCAGAAGGCTTAACGAATCTTTTCGGGTTATTGAACTTGAATTTATCTGGAAATCATCTAACAGGAAGGATTCCCGAGAAGATTGGTGATCTGAAGCAATTGGAATCACTCGACTTGTCTAGAAACAAACTCTTTGGCTCAATTCCTCATAGCCTGTCTGCTTTAACCTATCTTGGTCGCCTAAACCTGTCATACAATAATTTATCAGGGCGAATACCAACTGGAAATCAACTTCAGACCCTCGACAATCAGTCTTACGTGGGAAATGACGGGCTTTGCGGAGCACCACTCACGAAGAGCTGCCCCGGTGATGAATCAATTGATGATGGTGATCATCAAGTACTTGTCAGTGAGGGTGATAGGGACGAAGATGAAACTGAACTAATGTGGTTCTGGGCTGGTGTTGGACCTGGTTTCGTGGTGGGACTCTTGGGAGTTTTTTCCACTCTGTTTTTCAAGAAGAAATGGAGGTATGCATATTTTCAGTTGATCGAAGATGCCTATGATAGGATATTTGTAGCCATAGCAGTGAAGGCTAATTGGCTGAGGCGGAAGTTTCACCCGCAGAGGTAGATTGGGAGAGATCAATCTCTCTCTCTCTCTCTCTCTCTCTCTCTCTCTCTCTCTTTGTGTATGTTGCATATTGGCCATTATTCAGTCTGCGTATCTACTACGTATGGAATAACTCTCTCTCTCTATGTGTGTATGTTGCATATTGGCCATTATTCAGTCTGCGTATCTACTATGTATGGAATAACTCTCTCTCTCTCTCGTGTACTATATATGCATGTGAGGATAAAGCTTATCGACCCCAGTTAATTGGGACGTAAGGCTTTGATTGGTTTGATTTGGTTGTTTTGTGTTGTTAGGCAAACCTGATAATTGTTGCTTCCGTAATCAAGTCCTAGAACCTCATGTAAGGAAAACTAAGGATGCTAGTGAATTTGTTTGTGTTTACGGTCAATTTTGAATTTCCCCCTTTTGCTTTATGGAGTACTTGTTCTCTTATGTCATTGGATAAACAAGTCGAACTTGAACATTTTTTGAAACTCGTTATAAAGAGTGAAACTGCTCAGCTCAAACAAAGTACTATTCGGCATCTTCCAATGTATAAAAAAAAATTCAATTTACTCAAGATCCGTTCAATTAAAGCTTGTTTTACATCAGCTAATCTCATAAACAAACTGAGTTTGGACATATTTTTAAAGCTTATTAGATTTTCAAACCAAACTTGATCGATCAACCACACTTGTTCAACTCTTTTATGGGCGCTATGTGTGTACAAATTAGAAGTTCACTTGGAAACTTGCAAGGAGTGAAGAGATTTTCTCTTTATTGTTGACAGTGACTATGCACATGAGTTTTTGCTAGCTCCTACTTTCATGCTTTCCCAATACGAAATAAAACTGCAACTTGCAACTAATCACTTAGGCAAGTTAAAGCAGCAATTGATGATATCCGTTCACATCCTTGTTTTCTAGTTCAACTAGATGACTGCTAAAACATTTCAAAATATTTTGCAAATAACGGAAACGTATCCATCCTCGTGTCCAGTGCAGTAACGAGAAGTTATTGGGTTCCTGGTTGGTGTGGCCTACTTGCTCCCGTTGTTAATTCATAGTGGGAGAGAGCTAGAAGAGCTAGTCCCCATCGTCATAGTGTGCCATTTTCGTAATGGTTGTGGAATGGTGCTTGAGGAGCAACTACTCTCATCTGCGTATGAAATAGAGGTTGGTGAATTAAAATTGCGTATGAAATATACATACGACCTTACGAACAACTGATGTCCTCACAAGTGGTAGAAAGAACATCTCTAAATTCAAGTCCACTAATATAGTTTAGTAAGGTCTTAAGTCCACTTCTTTTAAAAAAGAAATTAAATCAAGACAAAAATGTCCTCCTATACAAGTTGTCATATAGAGAAAAACCCTAGACCAAAAACAAATATGGAGCACAGCCTCCTCTCTTTCTCTCTCGTTGCCGCCGGAGAAAAGTGTGGAGAACAAAACTGACCCCTCTGATCCCTACCCACGTAAACCTTCTTCTCCGACCACCCAGTAGTAAAACGGTTTGACGCAACGCTCTGTCGAATTGCTTGGATTCTGCTCCAATGGAAGTCGAGGGCTTTTTATACGACGCCCTAAGCCCTCTATCCCCCTCCACCGCCTCCGCTGCCGCATCTCCCTCTGGCCACCCACCTCCGCCGCCGGTCGATTCCGAGCCTTACGCCGTGTTTTGCAACAAAATCTCCCTGTCCGCGGTCCAGCCCCACTCTCCGACGGCCGCCGCACTTGAGTACTTCTCTATTGACCTGGGTAAGGATGAGACAACGGTTGATTTGTCACCTGCTCCGAGTTATTTTGCTGCTCTCTGTTCGACAATTTAGTTCATGCCAGAAAAGTAAAAAGAGAGTAATCTCGAGTCATACCAAGAAGGTAAGAAGGCTAAGATCAGTGTCAATATCCCAAAATAAATTCCGTTAGCATTAGAATATGACGAAAAGCACAAAATTCTCTCACTGACAAAGGACCAAGCTTGTCCAACACCATAATCCTTTACGATGAAGAACATAAATGATGACCAAATGCTAATTCGCCGCTTCAATAAAGATACCGCGCGCATATTCTAACAGACACAACACATAGTCTCCAAATAAGTACAATTGAACTGAAAGTAAGCGAAGAGGACTGGGGGACTAAAACATTCGCCGCAAAAATTATGCCAAAAAAGAGCACTGCAGGATAAATAACAGCAAATAATATATTCATATTCACCCATGAAATGTAAATCGTAGGAGTATCCAGTTTAGGTACATCCTTATTAGAAACTGATGGGTGTCTTTTTGGCGCGTTTTACCGAGCCCACAGCAAGTGAGCGGTAGAGGCGGAGCCACCACTTGGAGACGAGGGAGACATCGGCGGTGGAGGGGAAAAAGTGGAACGCGTCGGGAGGCGACGGAGGACTTCTTCTAGGAGCTCGTCCCGCAGGATTGTGTCCATCTCCCTCCCTCTCTCTCTCTTCTGTGACTGTCTCTCTCTCTCCCACATTCAGAACCGGATCCCCTGTCCAACCCCCTTTTAGACAGGCGTCTGTTCCACCTTTCTTGGCCGTTAATCTCGCAAATCAACGGCTGAGATGGGTCGAGCACTTATTGGCAAAAACGACATCGTTTTGGAGCAAAAAATGCTCGACTCATCTCAACCGTTAATTTGGGAGATCAACGGCCGAAAGAGGGTCAGACAGGCCCTATCCGGAATGGAGTCGGATAGGGGATCTCACGGCCAGACGTACGTGTTACTTTAATAGGAGTATTCTACACTACTCCCCTCCAGTCTCTACTCTATCTTCATTCTCCCTATTCTGTTAAGGTGGATTTGGTTTTAAAAGTCAATAGTAGTAATTTATTTTCTGTATTTATTCAAAAAAAATTGCAATGGTTAGTTTTGCGCCAAATTTTTGTGACTTATTGATTCGTCCCAGCCAGAGAAATCAAAAAAGTTTAAAATTTTGATCGAAACTCATAATTTTTTCAGAAAAGACCAAAAAAAGAAGAAGTTGTCTTTAATCAAAAAATTATAAGTTTTGATCAAATTTTTTTACTTTTCCGATTCCTCTTGTCAAGACGAATCAATAATTCACAAAATTTTAATGCAAAACAAACAAATGAAAAAAAAAACAATAAAGACAAAAAATAAGTTACTTAACTTTTCAATCCAAACCCACCGTGAATAGTATATGGCACTAATGTTTATACTGTACAGTATTAGTTTTATATTGGAGTATTTGTAGTAAACTTTTTTTTTAAATTATCAAAAGAAGTACGTAAATTTTTAAATTCATGTCAACAAAAAGAATAAATAAATATGGATAGAAGTAAAAAAAACTCTCAAAAGAAGACTTAAATAACTTTTGTTAATTATTTTTTTTCTTCAATAATTTCTTTTAACTTCATGTTACAACTTTTTATTTGAAATTCACCCCATTAAGACAAATCGAAGAAGTGAGAAAAAATAACAAAAGGCAAAGAAAAGACAATATAAGAGCGAAAACTTAATTTACAGCATAAGGTCAGAATCAGTGGATACAATTGTTCATTCCAAAAAAATATAATTCTAAAAAGTAAAACCGCACGCACTTACCACAACTCACAGGATGGTTGGGCAGCTTGGACCCAACTCATAAGTGCAAGAGTTGGTGTATGTGTGTGTGGAGCAAGCCAAATTGTCCTTCTTATAACCATCAGCAAAATGTGAATAACCCAACGAACAAACCCGAAACCTTTGTTACTCTCTTCAATTTGTCCTCCTATTAAGGTCTGGGTCACCAATCGGAAACACAATGCCTTGCGATAAAATTGTTACCGCATTCATGTCTGGCTCAGCGGTGGTGTATCTATTCCGTTCCTTTCGATTGCAGTAGTAGACTGCATTCATCATCGCATACTCATTTGAAAACAATTAGCGCGTTTAGTCGAAGAAAGAAAAGTTCTGAAACTATGCATTAGTCGCCCTCTATGCCTTCAGACTTGTGGATTTCAAAGCACTCCAAAGTCCAAATTAACACTTCAACAACAGATTAGGACTTCCAAATAAAAAGATTGCCATTGCAGCTGCAATAACAATGATACTGTGGCGCATGATCCTAAAGGAATATGGCGTTCTGTAGGTTCTTTCATTGACTGCAATTCTTTTTCTGGGAAGAAATAGATTTCTGTCACTTCATTGTTCTCTAGACCATCAACCATGCCTGTTGAGCAGATTTCTTTCATATCAAGGACTGCAATGTTTTTTACCTTGGGTGTTCGGGTCCGAAGATAACTTTCAACGGCTTTGCATAATGCTGACCGAGTAACCAGAGAACCCAATTCCCTGATGCTTCAGTTAGAAAACTCCGTAGAATTTATTCTGATCACAATTCCATGTTAATACCTACCCGTGATGTTGTGAGACCCAATCCCAGCCTGACCCTCTAGACTTCACGTTGTGTGGACCACCCACCCTGATTTCATAAACAGCACCGTACGAAGCAGTCGTGCTATTTCGAAACATGAATTTCCCAAATTGCCTTGACGCCTAATTAGCTGACAAATGCAAACGCTTGGAACGAAGAGGTTTTAGGAACTATTTTTTTTGAAGAAAACGACAGCCCTTCGCCCGCATAGAGGGAATTCAAAAAAGCCAAAGGCTAATACCATTCTCGAAACCTTTTCATTCTCCAAGAAAAGCTGATTAATCAATATCACACCACCTTGAAACAAGAACTCCTTTGCTACCAAAAATTCAGAGATCAACAATTAAATTCCATAGTTATTTAAAACTCTCTGTATCCTGCAGCCAACACATCCAAGAAGTTCAATTCTCAATACCACTCCCCTCTCACTTTCAAGGTACCACATCAACAAAGTCTTAACCTCTGAGAAAATCTCAAAACAAAAGTGCTACAAAGATTTCTGCACCTCCAGAGAGAATAGCATTGCTATGCTGTGTTCCATCTCCCTTGTGATTGCAACTATCTCAACTTCCTAGCATAACCTGTTACCTTTGCAAACAAAATCAAAGTACCACATATATTGAAACCGTTAAACACTAGAATTTCATGGATATTACAAATTTCCTCTCATTATGCAAAGGAGCTAGTCCAAACGGCATACAAGAAGGGAAGATAAAGAGTGATGTTCACAAACTAATTTACAGCTTCAAAAGAAGATGCATCATCATGCATGCATATTCTAAGACACGAATTCTAAAGTCAGTCTTCAATCAAGTACACACGAAGTAAATGAAAATGAAGGCGAATGGACAAGTATACCAATTGCAACATCATTATGACAAAGAAGCAGTGGTGCAGCATTAATCATAGGAGGAAGGGAACAACAAATTAGTTCTTGAAATGAAATAGAAAACATATCTAAGCACGCATATCAGCTGAGCCAAGAAGGCTAAGATCAGTGTCAATATCCCCAAATAAATTCCGTAGTTGCACAAAATACAAGGGACTATTTAGCATTAGAATATAACAAAAAGCATAAGTTACTCTCATTACCAAAGGACTAAACTTGTCCAACACCATAATCCTTATCATAATGAAAAGAACAGATGACCAAATGTTAAAAAAGAGCACTGCAGCATAAATAACAGCAAATAATATTTATATTCACTCATGAAATGTAAATTGTTGGAGTATCCAGTTTAGGTACATTCTTATTACAAACATTTACAATGTACCAACGAAAATGCACCTAAAAATTTACATGCAACGATTCACAACTATAAAAACAAAAACCATAAATGGCCCTTCTTCTGTTCTCCCCATCGTCCAATCCCCAATCACCAATCAAACAACCACCCCACGAACTTTTTTGAAGCCAAAGACCTGGAAACATCTGAAAGCTTGCTTTTTCAATTGATTGGAAGCATATACGATGGTGTAGGTTTCGGAAGATCTAGTGCTATGCTTGAGGGTGTGTGTGCGTGTATGTTTGCTTTCTCTGTGTCCCAAAAAACAAACTATAAAATCTTCAATAATTTCTGTTCATTTTGTGCAGGAAAAAAACAAACAGAGAACGCTACTCTAAGTAGAAGAAACTGTGCAATTCCAGATCATAAGGGGAAATCAGCTCTATTTGAAAAGGGTACTTTTTGTATCAGATTTATAGACCACATGCCAAACATAGAAACTGTTCCATCTCCGTTGTGGATGCAAGTATCTAAAACTTCCTAGTAAAACCTCTTACCATATCCCCCTTGGAGATTGATTTGCGAACTAACATAAAAATACCACATCAAATGAAATTGTTAAACACTAGAATTTGATGGACATTATGAATTTCCTCTCACTATGCTTAAGAGCTAGTCCAACAGCATAACCCTTGTGATAAAGAGTGATGCTCATACGCTAATTTACGGCTTCAAAAATGGTGGATCCATATTCTGAGACACGAACTCTATAGTTAGTCTTAAATCAAGAGAGCACGGTATAGATGAAAATGAAGACTAGCGGGCTAATAAGACAACCGCAACATCATTGTGACAAAGCAGCTGTGGTACAGAATTAGTCATAGCTAAGAAGGGAACAACAAATTAGTTCATGCAATGAGAAGAAATACATTCCTAACCCATATCAGTGCACTATCCCCAAATCAATTCCATAGTTGCATAAATTCTGATGTAAAATGGACTAATTAGCACTAGAAAATAATGAAAAGCACAAATTTCTCTCATTACTAAAAGGACTAAGCTTGTCCAACGCCATAATCCTTAATAAAAAAGATAAGAAACGATCACCATATGCTAGTTCGCTACCCCAACAATCGTACATGCACATTCCAACAGACACACAACACCCATAGTCTTAATACAAGTACAATTGATGCGAAAGTAAACGAAGAGGACTTGGGAAATATAAGAGATGCCGCAACATTATCCAGCATGGGTACATTCTTATTAGAAACTTTTTGAAATGCACGTAGATATTAACCTGCATAGATTTGCAACTCTAAGGAAAACATAGAATGCCCCTTCTTTCTGTTCTCCCCCTTCCGAATCATCAATCAATAATAACCTCAACGAACTTCTTCGAAGCCCACGACCTGAAAACATCTGAAAGCTTGCTTTCTTCAATACGTATTTGCCTCAACTGTGGACAATTCAAATCAAATAACTCAACAACCTTTGCCTCGATCCCACGACAATACATTAGATCTACACTCTCCAACTGCTTACAGCTCTTAAACATTGAAACCATGGATGCATTTGTCAATCCATTACACCCCCTCACGTACAATTCCCTCAAACAATTAAACGACGCAAGCATCGATATAAACTCTTCATCCACCAACTTATCATTATACGACAAGTCCAACTTCCTCAAATTTCCAAAACGCTGTCCTAAAGTGGTCAACAACCCAGGTTCAAAAATCTGTCCCCAAGGCTGATCGGATCCAAGAGCCAAAACGTCATCTTGGCAACCACGGCTCAAATGTGATAAGAACGGGGCAGATACGATTGAAAAGTAACACAGAGTAACCTAACAATAATAGCTGAACTAAAAATATGCATGATTGTCCAAGGCAACCCGGGGGCATATACGATTGGTGTAGGTTTCAAGATCTAGTGCTCTGCGTGTGCACGCGCGTGTGTGTGTTTGCTTCCTATGTGAACCAAAAAATAAACAATACTTAGGATCTTCAATCATATCTGTTCATTTTGTGCAGAAAAAAAGAAAAAGAAAAGAGAAGGCTACTCTAAGCAGAAGAAACTGTGCAATTCAAGATCATAAGGGGAAATCAGCTCTATTTGAAAATGGTACATTTTGAATCAGATTTATAGACCACATGCCAAACAGAATAACTGTTCCATCTCCCTTGTGGATGGAAGTATCTAAAACTTCCTAGTAAAACCTCTTACCATATCCCCGTTGCAGATTCATTTGCGTTAAACATCAAATGAAATCGTTAAACACTCGAATTTGATGGACATCATGAATTTCCTCTCACTATGCAAAAGAGGTAGTCCAACAGCATAACCCTTGTGATAAAAAGTGATGCTCACATGCTAATTTACGGCTTCAAAAAATGGTGGATCCATATTCTGAGACACGGACACTATAGTTAAGTCTTAAATCAAGAGAGCACGGTATAGATGAAAATGAAGACTAGCGGGCCAATAAGACAACCGCAACATTATTGTGACAAAGCAGCTTCAGAATTAGTCATAGCTCAGAAGAGAACAACAAATTAGTTCATGCAATGAGAAGAAATACGTCCATAACCCATATAAGCAAAGAAGGCTAAGATCAGTGCACTATCCCCAAATCAATTCCATAGTTCCATAAATTCCGATCACTAGAAAATAATGAAAAGCATAAATTTCTCTCATTACTAAAGGACTAATACTAATTTGCTACCCCAACAATTGTCCAACGCCATAATCCTTTATCAAAAAGATAAGAAATTAACGATCACCATATGCTAATTCGCTACCCCAACAATTGTACATGCACATTCTAACAGACACACACAACCCATAGTCTTAATACAAGTACAATTGATGAGGAAGTAAACGAAGAGGACTTGGGAAATATAAGAGATGTCGCAACGTTATCCAGTATGGGTACATTCTTATTAGAAGCTTTTGAAATGTACGGAGATTAATACCTGCATAGATTCGCAACTCTAAAGAAACATAGAATGGCCCTTCTTCTGTTCTCCCCCTTCCGAATCATCAATCAACAATAACCTCAACGAACTTCTTTGAAGCCCACGACCTGGAAACATCTGAAAGCTTGCTTTCTTCAATACGTATTTGCCTCAACTGCGGACACTTCAAAACAAATAACTCAACAGCCTCAGCCTCGATCCCACCACAACCCATTAGATCTACACTCTCCAACTGCTTACAACTCTTAAACATCGAAACCACGGATGCATTTGTCAATCCTTCACACCCCCTCACCTTCAATTCCCTCAAACAAATCAATGACGCAAGCATCGATATAAACTCTTCCTCCGCCCAATTGTTACTACAAGACAGGTCCAACTTCCTCAAATTTCTAGAACTCTGTCCTAAAGTGGTCAACAATCCAGGTTTCATGTTGCAATTTATCAAAGCCAATTCTTCAAGCTTATCATTCATGGCTAACACCATAGTCTTAAGCCCTTCACCAGTAACACCATAACAACTATCTAACCGAAGAGACAACAAATCCCTGAACTTCTCAGCCACGGCCAATAAGTGATTGTCTTGGAGGTCACGAGGTAAATATAGATCAAGTTTTTGCAAATTACAACTGCAGTGAGTAATGAATTGCAGCAACCCCTCTCTGCAACCGTAGTCGCGAGAGTGGATTAACAGGGATTTCAGAGACGTACAACTCTCTACCATTCTCGTTAAAATATAATTACCTATGGATTCACAACACCTCAATTCCACTTCTTGGAGGCCGTTCAAGCAATTATTAAACGACGAAACCGACGTGTCATCGCCGATCCCGCGGCAGCAACGCAGCTGCAGTTTCTTAAGCTTTTTACAGCTTTTCCACAGCCCATCGAGACCGCAATCGCCGCGTCGAATCCAGGTGAGGCTTAGGGTTTCTAATTTCAGCTCGCCGTCGAGGTTGTTCCCCTTGGAAGCTGCATCGACGTGTTCGAATTTGGTAGCGTGGCGGACGAAAACGAGGTCGAGTTGTTGAAGAGAGGGGAAGGAGAAGAGCCAGTGGAAAGAGAGGGATCTGGAGAGGGAGATGGAGAGAGAAGTGAGGTGAGGACATGAGGTGGAGAGAGAGAGGAGAGGGGAGAGAGGGACTGGCATGCGTTGGAGGCAGAGAAGTTTCAGCTCGGGGGGATAGGAAGAGGCGACGGAGGAGAGGAGATCATCAGAGAAGATGGTGATGAGGAGGTGGGAGAGGCGGGGGAAGTGAGAGAGGAAAGAGGAGAGGGATTGGGGCGTACAGTTGTCTGGGGAGAGGAGGAGAGAGAGGGTGGATCTGGAAGAGCGGTAGAGGCGGAGCCACCGCTTGGAGACGAGGGAGACATCGGCTGTGGAGGGGGAAAAAGTGGAACGCGGCGGGAGGCGGCGGAGGACTTCTTCGAGGAGCTCGTCGCACAGGATTCTGTCCATCGCCCTGTCCCTCTCGCCCGTGTTTGACTGATCGAGAGAGAGAGAGAGAGAGAGAGAGGTGAAGAGGAGCCGTGAGAGAAGAATGGATCGTCCATTCTCATTTCTTTCTTTCTTTCTTTTTTAATTTTATTTTTATATTACTCTTTTTATTTTTCACTAAAATACTCAATCCAATTGAAACATGTTGACTATAAACTATTAGAAAATTAATTTTCACACTCTATTTTTTTTGTTGATGGCTACTTTTTTTTTTTTTTTTTTTGTCTTTTTTGAAATTTTTGTGTGTGTTTTTTCCATGAAAAGACAAAAAAAAACGAGTGCCCTTAAATAAAAAAGAATGTGTGAAAATCATTTTCAAACTATTATCCTTTTGTTTCTTATGAAATCTCTTAATGGGGCTGTAATGAGAGAAAGTAGGAGATAATTTCTTTCACAAGTTTTAGTTCTTTTAATTAATGAAAAAAAATCAAAGGCTTTTGACAAATTACTACTTTTTTTTTTTAAATTCATTTTGCGAGATAGACCTCACCCCCTCTTTCAGAATTCTTTTGCAAGATTGACTTTAGACTAAATTAATTATATTTTATAATTAGTAAACCTTTTCATTCTTGAAAAAAAGCTGATTTATCAATATCACACCACCTCCACCTTGAAACAAGAACTCCTTTGTTACTACCAAAAATAATTCAGAGATGAACAAGTAGATTTTGTAGTTATTTAAAAGTCTCTGTATTCTGCACCCAACACATCCAAGAAGTTCAATTCTCAAATACCACTTCCCTCTCATTTTCAAGGTACAACGTCAACAAAGTCTTTACCTCTGAGACAATCTCAAAATAAAAGTGCTACAAAGATTTCTGCACCTCCAGAGAGAATAGCATTGCTATGCTATGCTATGTTCCATCTCCCTTGTGATTGCAACTATCTCAACTTCCTAGCAAAACCCTATTACCTTTGCAAACAAAATCAAAGTACCACATAAATTGCAACCGTTAAAACACTAGAATTACATGGATACTACGAATTTTTCCGCTCATTACGCAAAGGAGCTAGTCCAAACGGCATAAACCTTCATTGAAGGGAAGATAAAGAGTGATGTTCACAAACTAATTTACAGCTTCAAAAGAAGATGCATCTCTAAGACACGAATTCTAAAGATAGTCTTCAATCAAGTACACACGCGGTAAATGAAAATGAAGGCGAACGGACAAGTATACCAATTGCAACATCATTATGACAAAGAAGGCTAAGATCAGTGTCAGTATCCCCAAATAAATTCCATAGTTACATAAAATACCCAGTCAAATGGACTAGTTAGTATTAGAATATAATGAAAGGCATACATTTCTCTCATTACCAAAGGACTAAGCTTGTCCAACACCATAATCCTTGTCATCAAGAAAAGAAATGATGACCAAATGCTAATTCACCGCTTCAATAAAGATACCGCATATTTTAATAGACACAACACAGTCTCCAAACAAGTACAACTGAACCAAAAGTAAACGAAGAGGACCGGGGGAACTAAAACATTCGCCGAAACATTATGCCAAAAAAGAGCACTGCAGCATAAATAACAGCAAATAATATTTATATTCACTCATGAAATGAAAAATGTTGGAGTGTCCAGTTTAGGTACATTCTTATTAGAAACATTTACAATTGACCAATGGAAATGCACAGAAATATTTACATGCAACGATTTGCAACTGTTAAAAATAAAAAAACCCATAAATGGCCCTTCTTCTGTTCTCCCCATTGTCCAATCCCCAATCACCAATCAAACAACAACCTCACAAACTTTTTTGAAGCCCACGACCTGGAAACATCTAAAAGTCTTGCTTTCTCCAATACGATTGGAAGCATATATGATTGGTGTAGGCCTCAAAAAGTTGGGGAAAGGGGAAGGGGAATCCAACAAAAAGTTGGATGAACATCTGATGGGACAAAACCCAAAACACCCAGTGGGCAAAGCCCAAAACATCCTATAGGCCTCAACAAGCCCAGATCAAACAATAAAGATCAAAACAGTCAGGGGTCAAGCCCAAATCAGTGGCAAGGCCCAAAAATAACCTAACCCTAAAAACATAATCAATGACCAGCCAACCACCAACCCCCGCCACCACCAGCACACCACCAGCACTGGACCTCAAAACCTCCGCCACCTAAAGAAACCACCTAGCCGCCAAACACCGAAACCTAGAACACCTCCTCCTCCACCTGCACCAACCCGCGGCCGCCGGAAACACAGCCACCGAGTAGCACACTTCGGACGACCCGTAGCCGCCGACAACACAGCCACCGGGAAGCCTACAAAGAGGGGACGGGAGAGGAGGACCAAAACCCTTACCCAAACCAAAACAGATCAAAGCCACCGCACCCCACTACAGCCAAGCGGACGACCAAACTCCCAGGAACCGCCACACCCCACCAGGAAACCCAACCAGGATCGGAAGGCCCATCCAAACGCCAGCCCACAGCCCACGCCGACAAGAGCCCCAAGCGCAGCCGAAACCCCAACATTGACCGCCGAGACACCACCAAATTGGTTCCCACAAACGACCTGAGGAAACACCAACGAAGGTACCAATCGCCGCCGTACGCCGCTTGCCGGCGCCACCTTCAAAACGCCCATGCAGCAGCCACGATCCAGATCCATATGCCTGCCGTGAAGTCGCCGCTTGCCGTTAAGCCCAAACCATGACTACCCAAGAGTAGAAACACGGTGCGTGACCTCACAGGCCTCACCACCACCTCCCCCACCGGACGACCTTGCCGTTAAGCCAAATCGGTTACCCCAAGAGGAAAAACCGGTGGCCGTCCGACGAGAAGAGAAGGGAGTAAGGCAAAAGCTGAACCGGGAGAGGAGAGCAGAGGGATAACTTGATCTGAGAAGGAAAGGGAGAGGATTAGAAGCAGAGGAGGCTCGAGGGGAGGAGGGAAAAGGCACCTCCCCCCGGCGGCGGCTGAAACTGGTTTAGGTCAAAAAGAGAGAGAGAGAGAGAGAGAGAGAGAGAGAGAATGTATAAATTTCTCTCATTACTAAAGGACTAAGCTTGTCCTTTATCAAAAAGATAAGAAACGATCACCATATGCTAATTTGCTACCCCAACAATTGTACGTGCACATTCTAACACACACACAACCCATAGTCTTAATACAAGTACAATTGATGCGAAAGTAAACGAAGAGGACTTGGGAAATATAAGAGATGTCGCAACACTATCCAGTATGGGTACATTCTTATCAGAAACTTTGAAATGTAGGAAGATATTAACCTGCTTAGATTCGCAATTCTAAAGAAAACATAGAATGACCTTTCTTCTGTTCTCCCCCTTCCGAATCATCAATCAACAATAACCTCAACGAACTTCTTTGAAGCCCACGACCTAGAAACATCTGAAAGCTTGCTTTCTTCAACATGTATCTGCCTCAACCGCAAACAATTCAAAACAACTAACTCAACAGCCTTTGCCTCAATCCGAGGACAATTCATTATATCTACACTCTCCAACTGCTTACATCTCTTAAACATCGAAACCACGGACGCATTTGTCAACCCTCTACTCCCCCTCACCTTCAATTCCCTCAAACAATTAAACAACGCAAGCATCAATATAAACTTTTCATCCGCCGACATGTCATTATAAGACAAGTCCAAATTCCTCAAATTTGTAAAACTCTGTCCTAAAGTGGTCAACAATCCAGGTTTCATGTTGCAATTTATCAAAGCCAATTCTTCAAGCTTATCATTCATGGCTAATGCCATAGTCTTAAGCCCTTCACCAGTAACACGATAACAACTATCTAACCGAAGAGACAACAAACCCCTGAACTTCTCAGCTACGGCCAATAAGTGATTGTCTCGGAGGTCATGAGGTAAACATAAATCCAGTTTTCGCAAATTACGATGACTCTGAGTAATGATATGACGTAATCCTTCTCTACCACCACCATTATAGACCAATAGAGAGCTTAAAGACGCACAATTCTCAGCCAATATCGTTAAAATTTCATCAACTATGGGTCTACAAGTCGTCAATTCCACTTCTTGGAGGCCTTTTAAGCAATTAACAAACGATGAAACTGACACATCATTCCCGATTCCTTGGCAGTCGCATAGCTGCAGTTTCTTAAGGTTTTTACAGCTTTTCCATAGCCAATCAAAACCGTAATCGCCATGTGGAATACGAGACAAAGATAGGGTTTCTAATTTCAGTTCAGCATCGTGGAAGCTCCCTTTCGAAGCAGCATCGACGTGTTTGAATTTGCCAGGGATGGGGCAGAAACTGAGGGCGAGTTTTCGAAGAGAGTGCAAGAAGACGAGCCAGTGGAAAGAGAAGGGTCTAGATAGGGTGATGTCGAGAGAGGTGAGGTGAGGGCATGAGGTAGAGACCTGTCAGCTTGGGACAGGACGAGGCGACAGAGAGGAGGATCTGGTCGGCGCTGCGTAAGGTGGCGGTGGTGATTTTGAGGAAGGAGAGGTGAGGGAAGTGAGAGAGGAAGGAGGAGAGGGAGGGGGGGCGTACAGTTGTCAACGGAGAGACGGAGAGAGACGTCGGACATGGAAGAGCGGCAGAGGCGTAGCCACCGCTTGGAGACGAGGGAGATATCGGCGGCGGAGGAGGGAAAAGGGAGGCGGCGGAAGACTTCTTCTAGGACCTCGTCGCACAGGATTCCGTCCATTTCTCTCTCTCTCTCTCTTCTGTGAACTCTTTCTGGAAACCCCTGCTCGTTGAAATGAAACTTTTATAGGGAAAATGACGGCTAATGACGTGTTTTGATAATTAATATCCGTCAAGGACATTTTTAGTATTAACAAATGTTCTTAATTTGTTATTAGCGGGTATTAATTATCAAAACACGTCCTGGACCGTCATTTTCCCAAACTTTTATGTATTGTAGTGGAGGAGAAATTTCTCGGATGGGAGAGGTGATGGTGTCATTTTTTTTGCCCTTTTTTCAGTGAGATTTGATGAAAAAGAAGAGAAGCCAATCACAAAAAAAAGTTGTATTTTTTTTTCTTTTTTCGTTCTTTTAAACTTATAAGCCTTTAACTTCTTTCGTTATTTTTAAATTTTTCAGAACTTTTTGTTTAGCTTTTCAATGTAATTTTAAGGGTTAATCGTTTGTCTCGTTACGAATCAAAAAAAGTATAAAAATATGAACCGCTGTTGGAAAAATTCAAATAAGACGGCAGTTAAGCTCCAAAAAACAACTGTTTAAAATTTTTTTTTTAGTGAACTTTTTTTGCTTTTGGTCATATTTTTGTACTTTTTAGACTTTTCTCGTCGAGATGGATGATTAATCCAAAAAAATTCATGCGAATCTAACAAAAATTCAGAAAAAGACGTACAAAACACACAAACAAAGAAATAAGTTAATTTTGGAAGAATCTGGCCTAAATGAGCGCGTATATCACGCTTATCTTGAGCCCTTTTCTCAGATGTATTAATATTGCATCAAAGATGTAGTTATCTTTGATGCAATCATCGATTATCCCGAGAGGCCACAATTACCGCGAGCAAACATATTTCTTCTTTTTTGGCTCTGATTTTGTGCAACCTTAGTTACTACTGTAATTTGAATTTGAAAATAAATTTTATTCAAATTTAATCCCTCAATGGGGCTGTAAGGAGAGAAAGTAGGAAATGGAGTAATTTCTTTCACAAGTTAGTTCTTTTAATTTATGAGAAAAAAATCAAATGCTTTTGACAAATTGCATTTTTTGTTAGGGTGTGTTCCACTAACTCAAATAAACTTATTTTTTGAATTAAATGTGATCTATTTTGAGAGAATAACATGTCTCGTAAATTTTGAGAGAATAAGTACTTAAAAAATAAGAACCTTAGCAGAACAGAGACCTCACCCCCACTTTAACAATTCTTTTGCAAGAGTGACTTTGGACTAAATTAATTAGATTTATAGTTAGTAAACTTTTACAAAAATTTATCAAAAGAAATACATTTTAAAATCATCTCGACAAAATGTGTGTGCGTGGGGATAGAAGTTTAAAATTCTCAAAAGAAGACAAAAAAAAATACTAAGACTAATAATTAATGTTTGAGGGATTCGGGGTTGGTGTTGTGCAGCTGTTGTACAGAACCGTGCTGCACAGTTCGGATGCCGTCCGTTCGGTAATCTAACGGTTCAAATTTCATCTCAGCAATGAACAGCTCAAATGCAACATGGGTGGAGATGAGATTTAAACCGTTGGATAGCCGAACGGATGACGTCCGAGCCGCGCAGCACGGTGATGCACCAACCCCCAATCCATGTTTGAGATAGCATGGAGTATTTTGTTTGAGACACACAAGCTATCTCAAAAGAGTAGATGCTGCTGAGGTTGCATTAGTAGCCATGCATAAGTTGTCCAGGTCTAATTCTAGGATCTATGGGTAGATTTCTTTCTCCTGTGCAACAGAACTGAGGAAAACCAGGAAAGACGTAGAAGAAACTACATCGGTTCTTTCACTGACTGCAATTGTTTCTGTGGGAAGAAATAGATTTCTCTCACTCGATCCATTGCTCTCCAGACCATCATATGTGCAAGAGAAAGCAGAGGGAAGAGAGAGACGAGGAACCGGATCCCTTGTCCGACCCCCTTTCGGACAGGCGTCTGTCTCACCTTTCTCGGCCGTTAATCTCGCAAATCAACGGCTGAGATGGGCAGAACACTTCTTGATAAAAAACGACGTCGTTTTGAAGCAAAAAGTGATCGGCTCATCTCAGCCGTTGATTTGCGAGTCCGGAAGGGGGTCGGACAGGGATCTCACGGCCAGACGTTATTCTAATAGGAGTATTCTACACTACTCCCCTCCGGTCTCTACTCTATCTTCATTCTCCCTATTCTGTTTAGGGTGGATTTAGTTTTAAAAGTCAATAGTAGTAATTTATTTTCTGTATTAATTCAAAAAAATTTGCATTTGTTAGCTTTGCGCCAAATTTTTGTGACTTATTGATTCGTCCCGGCTTCAAAAATCAGAAAAGTTTAAAATTTTGATTGAAACTCATAACTTTTTCAGAAAAGACAAAATAAAAGTTGTCTTTATTCAAAAAATTATGAGTTTCAATCAAATTTTTTACTTTTCCGATTCCTCTCGTGGAGACGAATCAATGAGTCACAAAATTTAAACGTAAAACAAAACAAATGCAAAAAAAAAACAAATAAAGACCAAAAAAAAGTTACTTAACTTTTCAATCCAAACTCACCTTGAATAGTATATGGCATTGATGTTTATACTGTACAGTGGAGTACTAGTTTTATATTTGTAGTACACTTTTTTTTTAAATTATCAAAAGAAGTAAATTTTTAAATTCATGTCAACAAAAAGAATAAATAAATATGGATAGAAGTTAAAAACTCTCAAAAGAAGACTTAAATAACTTTTGTTAATTATTTTTTTCTTCAATAATTTCTTTTAACTTCATGTTACAACTTTTTATTTTAAATTCGCCCCATTACGACAAATCAAAGAAGTGAGAAAAAATAACAAAAGGCAAAGAAAAGACTATAAGAGTGAAAACTTAATTTACAGCATAAGGTCAGATTCAGTGGATACAATTGACAACCTTCGTTCCAAAAAATATATAATTTTAAAAAGTAAAACCGCACGCACTTACCACGACTCACAGGATGGTTGGGGGCGGCTTGGACCCAACTCATATGTGCAAGAGTTTGTGTATGTGTGTGTGGCGCAAGCCAAATTGTCCTTCTTATAACCATCAGCGAAATGTGAATAGCCCAACGAAACCCGAAACCATTGTTACTTTCTTCAATTGCCTTACGATAAAAGTGTTACCTCATTCATGTCTGGCTCTGCGGTGGTGTATCTATTTCGTTCCTTTCGATTGCAGTAGTAGACTGCGTTCATCATCGCATACTCATTTGAAAACAATTAGCGTACGTCGAAGGAAGAAAAGTTCCGAAACTATGCATTAGTCGCCCTCTATGCCTTCAAACTTGTGGATTTCAAAGCACTCCAAAGTCCAAATTAACACTTCAACAACAGAATAGGACTTCTAAATAATAAGATTGCCATTGCAGCTGCAATAACAATGATACTGTGGTGCATGATCCCATGTTAATACCTACCAGTAATGTTATGAGACCCAATCCCAGCCTTAGACCCTCGAGACTTGAAGTTGCGTTGGACGACCCACCCTGATTTCATAAACAGTACGAAGTAGTCGTGCTATTTCGAAACATGAATTTCCCTAATTGCCTTGACACCTTAGCTGACAAATGCCAACACTCGGAACGAAGAGGTTTTTCAGAACTATTTTTTGAAGAAATAGACAGACCTTCGCCCGCATAGAGCGAGTTCAAAAAAGCCAAGGCCAATACTATCCTCGCAACCTTTTCATTCTCGAAAAAAAAAAGCTGATTAATCAATATCACACCACCTTGAAACAAGTACTCTTTTGCTACCAAAAAATTCAGAGATCAACAAGTTGATTTCATAGCATTCTGCACGCAACACATCAAAGAAGTTCAAATCTCAATACCACTCCCCTCTCACTTTCAAGGTTTGGTACATCAACAAAGTCTTTCAATCTGAGGCAATCTCAAAGCAAAAGTGCTACAAAGATTTCTGCACCTCCAGAGAGAATTGCATTGCTATGCTATGTTCCATCTCCCTTGTGATTGCAACTATCTCAACTTCCTAGCAAAACCCTGTTACCTTCGCAAACAAAATCAAAGTACCACATAAATTGAACCGTTAAGCACTAGAATTTCATGGATATTACGAATTTCATCTCATTACGCAAAGGAACTAGTCCAAACAGCATACACCTTCATTGAAGGGAAGATAAAAAGTGGTTTTTTTTTGAAGGGCGAAGATAAAGAGTGATGTTCACAAACTAATTTACAGCTTCAAAAGAAGATGCATCATCATGCATGCATATTCTAAGACACGAATTCTAAAGTTAGTCTTCAATCAAGTACGCATGCAGTAAATGAAAATGAAGGCGAACGGACAAGTATACCAATTGCAACATCATTGTGACAAAGAAGCAGTGGTGCACTGGTGCAGCATTAATCATAGAAGGAAGGGAACAACAAATTAGTCCTTGAAATGAAATAGAAAACATATCTAAGCACCCATATCAGCTGAGCCAAGAAGGCTAAGATCAGTGTCCATATCCCCAAATAAATTCCGTAGTTACATAAAATACCCAGTCAAATGGACTAGTTAGCATTAGAATATAATGAAAAGTATAAATTTCTCTCATTACCAAAGGACTAAGCTGGTTCAACACCATAATCCTTATCACAAGGGGAAATCAGCTCTATTTGAAAAAGGTACTTTGCATCAGATTTATAGACCACATGCCAAACAGAATAACTATTCCATCTCCCTTATGGATGGAAGTATCTAAAACTTCCTAGTAAAACCTCTTCCATATCCCCCTTGGAGATTGATTTGCGAGCAACATCAAAATACCACATCAAATGAAATCGTTAAACTCATTAATTTGATGGAGATCATGAATTTCCTCACTATGCAAAAGAGCTAGTCCAACAGCATAACCCTTGTGATAAAGAGTGATGCTCATATGCTAATTTACGGCTTCAAAAATGGTGGATCCATATTCTGAGACACGAACTCTATAGTTAGTCTTAAATCAAGAGAGCACGGTATATATGAAAATGAAGACTAGCAGGCCAATAAGATTACCCAACATCATTGTGACAAAGCAGCTGTGGTACAAAATTAGTCATAGCTAAGAAGGGAACAACAAATTAGTTCATGCAATGAGAAGAATACGTCCATAACCCATATCAGCTGAGCAAAGAAGGCTAAGATCAGCACTATCCCCAAATCAATTCCATAGTTACATAAATTCCGATGTAAAACGGACTAGTTAGCACTAGAAAATATTGAAAAACATAAATTTCCCTCATTACTAAAGGACTAAGCTTGTCGAACGCCATAATCCTTTATCAAAAAGATAAGAAATTAACGATCACCATATGCTAATTCGCTACCCCAACAATTGTACATGCACATTCTAACAGACACACACAACCCATAGTCTTAATACAATTACAATTGATGCGAAAGTAAACAAAGAGGACTTGGGAAATATAAGAGATGCCGCAACATTATCCAGTATGGGTACATTCTTATTAAGAAACTTTTGAAATGTATGAAGATATTAACCTGCATAGATTCGCAACTCTAAAGAAAACATAGAATGGCCTTTCTTCTGTTCTCTCCCTTCCAAAACATCAATCAACAATAACCTCAACGAACTTCTTTGAAGCCCACGACCTGGAAACATCTTAAAGCTTGCTTTCTTCAATACGTATTCGCCTCAACTGCAGACAATTCAAAACAAATAACTCAACAGCCTCTGCCTCGATCACACCACAACCCATTAGATCTACACTCTCCAACTGCTTACAATTCTTACACATCGAAACCACAGACGCATTTGTCAACCCTTTACTCCACCTCACCTTCAATTCCCTCAAACAATCAAACGACGCAAGCATCGATATAAACTCTTCATCCGCCAACTTGTCATTATAAGACAAGTCCATTCCTCAAATTTCTAAAACTCTGTCCTAAAGTGGTCAACAACCCAGGTTTCATGTTGCAATCTATCAAAGCCAATTCTTCAAGCTTATCACTCATGGCTAACGCCATAGTCTTAAGACCTTCACCGGTAACACGATAACAACCATCTAACCGAAGAGACAACAAACCCCTGAACTTCTCAGCTACGGCCAATAAGTGATTGTCTCGGAGGTCATGAGGTAAACATAAATCCAGTTTTTGCAAATTAAAACGACTCTGAGTAATGATATGACGTAATCCTTCTCTGCCGCCACCGTTGTGTACCAATAGAGAGCTTAAAGACGCACAATTCTCGCCCAATTTCGATAAAATTTCACTTCCTGGAGGCCTTTTAAGCAATTAACAAACGATGAAACTGACATATCATTGCCGATTCCTTGGCAGTCGCATAGCTGCAGTTTCTTAAGGTTTTTACATCTTCTCCATAGCCAATCAAAACCGTAATCGCCATGTGGAATATGAGACAAAGATAGGGTTTCTAATTTCAGTCCAGCATCGTGGAAGTTCCCTTTCGAAGCAGCATCGACGTGTTTGAATTTGCCAGGGATGGGGCAGATACTGAGGGCGAGTTTTCGAAGAGAGTGCAAGAAGACAAGCCAGTGGAAAGAGAAGGGTATAGATAGGTTGATGTCGAGGGAGGTGAGGTGAGGGCATGAGGCAGAGAGAGAGAGAGTAGAGGGAAGAGAGAGACTGGCCCATATTGGAGACGGAGACCTGTCAGCTTGGGACAGGACGAGGCGACGGAGAGGAGGATCTGGTCGGCGACCGCCGAGATGTCGTCGGGGGAGAGGATCCGATAGCGAAAGCCCGAGATGTCGTCGCCGCCGTCGCTGCGTAAGGTGGCGGTGGTGATTTTGAGGAAGGAGAGGTGAGGGAAGTGAGAGAGGAAAGAGGAGAGGGAAGGAGGCGTACAGTTGTCAACGGAGAGACGGAGAGAGACGTCGGACATGGAAGAGCGGCAGAGGCGTAGCCACCGCTTGGAGACGAGGGAGACATCGGCGGCGGAAGACTACTTCTAGGACCTCGTCGCACAAGATTCCGTCCATTACTCTTAGGCTCTGTTTGGAACTTGAGGAAAGGAAAGGAAAAGATTGGAAAACTAAAAATTTTCCTTTCCATTGTTTGGTTGGAAGAGAAAGAAAGAAGAAAATAACAATTTTCAGTTTTGAGAATAGTGAATTTTCCTTCCCATTTTCCTCCCACTTTATTTTCTTTTCCTTTCCTTTCTTTTCTTCAAGTTACGGTTGCGTTCTTTTAAACTTACAAGTTTGTAACTTATTTTGTTATTTTTTTATTTTTCATAACTTTTTGTTTAACCTTTCGATATAATTTTAGGGGTTAATCGTTTGTCTCGTTACAAATCAAAAAAAGTATAAAAATATGAACCGTTGTTGGAAAAATTCAAATAAGATGGCAGTTAAGCTAAAAAAACAACTGCTTAATACTTTTTTTGTTTTTAGTGAACTTTTTTTGCTTTTGGTCATATTTTTCTACTTTTTAGACTCCTCTCGGCTCTCATCGAAGTGGATGATTAATTCAAAAAAATTCACGCGAATCTAACAAAAATTTAGAAAAAGACGGACAAAACACACAAACGAAAAAATAATTTAATTTTGGAAGAATCCGGGCTAAATGAGCGTGTTGACTTCAAACTAGTATCTTTTCTTATGAAATCTTTTTTGATTGCGTCAAAGGCGCGTATATCATGCTTATCTTGAGCCCTTTTCTCAGATGTACTAATAGTGCATCAAAGATGTAGTCATCTTTGATGCAATCATCGATTATCCCGAGAGGCCACAATTACCACGAGCAAACATATTTCTTCTTTTCTTTTCTGGCTCTGATTTTGTGCAACCTTAGTTACTAATTTGAATTTGAAAATAAATTCTATTCAAATTAAATCCCTCAATGGGGCTGTAAGGAGAGAAAGTAGGAAATGGATTAATTTCTTTCACAAGTTAGTTCTTTTAATTTATGAGGAAAAAAAAATCAAATGCTTTTGACAAATTACATTTTTTGTTAGGGTGTGTTCCACTAACTCAAATTAACTTATTTTTTGAATTAAATGTGATCTATTTTGAGAGAATAACATGTCTCGTAAAACAAAAAATAAGTACGTAAAAAATAAGAACCTTAGCAAAATGGAGACCTCACCCCCTCTTTAACAATTCTTTTGCAAGAGTGACTTCGGACTAATTAGATTTATAGTTAGTGAACTTTCACAAAAATTTATCAAAAGAAATACATTTTAAAAATAGATTTATAGTTAGTAAACTTTTACAAAAATTTATCAAAAGAAATACATTTTAAATTCATCTCGACAAAATGTGTGTGTGTCAGTGTGTGGATAGAAGTTTAAAATTCTCAAAAGAACACCAAAAAAATACCAAGACTATTAAGTAATGTTTGAGATAGCATGGAGTATCTTGTTTGAGATAGCATGGAGTATCTTGTTTGAGACATGCACACAAGCTATCTCAAAAGAGTAGACGCTGCTGAGGTTGCATTAGTAGCCATGCATAAGGTGTCCAGGTCTAATTCTAGGATCTATGGGTAGATTTCTTTCTCCTGTGCAACAGAACTGAAGGAAACCAGGAAAGGCATAGAAGAAACTACATATCGGTTCTTTCACTGACTGCAATTGTTTCTCTGGCCGGGAAGACAAAGATTTCTCTCACTCGATCCATTGCTCTCCAGATCGACCATCAACCTTGTCGAGCAGATTTCTTTCATATCAAGGACTGACTGCACTGTTTTTACCTTGGGTGTTCCGTGTTCGGGTCCGAACTCCGAAGTCAAGTACTCCTTCGCTACCAAAAATTCAGAGATCAACAAGTACTCCAGATTTCATAGTTATTTACAAGTCTCTGCATTCTGCACCCAACACATCCAAGAAGTTCAATTCTCAATACCACTGCCGTGCAAAGGAAAAAAAATCTCCCTTGCGATTGCAACTATCTCAACTTCCTAGCAAAACCCTCTTACCTTGGCAAACAACATCAAAGCACCACATAAATTGAAACCCATTAAACACTAGAATTTCATGGATATAACGAATTTCCTCTCATTACGCAAAGGAGCAGTGGTGCAGCATTAATCATATATAGGAAGGAAGGGAACAAAAAAATAAAAAATTGGTTTAGGGTCCACTATAAAGAACCTGTAACCCAGTTAATCCACCTCTAATGCTTGTAACTCCTCTAGTCCGGAAATGAGTTAAGTGGAGAGATTTCATCGTCTGTGGTGGGTGAATTTAAGAATCTAGAGCATCTTGTTATTTCTAATAATCACTTTTCTGGTCCACTGCCTTCATCACTTGGGAGGCTGTCGTATTTGAGAAAGTTGTATGCTAGGGGGAATCAATTGAATGGGAGCATTCCAGTAGGTCTCGGACAACTTTCCAATCTACAAATACTGGATTTGTCGAACAACTCATTAGATGGCAATGTATCCAAACAACACTTCACCACTCTCACGAGTCTAAAGGAACTTCGCTTGTCTTCGAACGCATTGGTTATAAATGTTAGCTCCCAATGGGTTCCTCCTTTTCAACTCCAGGTCCTAAGAACGGCATCCTGCAAACTAGGACCTCAATTTCCTCCATGGCTTCAGACACAGAGACATGTTACACAGTTGGATATGTCTAATGCAAGCATCTCGGATATCATGCCCGATTGGTTCGAGCTTATTATGTCTTCTTGCTTTGAGTACCTAGATATATATATATCCAACAACCATATCAGAGGGACGCTGCCTAAATTTCAAATGAAATGCCGTGATTCTGGTAGTTTTTTAGGCAGGGCGTTGATATTGAGTTCTAACAAGTTTGACGGCCCATTATCGGCACTTCCGTCATCTACTTCTATACTAGATCTCTCCAACAACTTGTTTTCAGGACCTATTCCCGCAGACGATTATGATGTGATCGAAGTTCTTGTTCTCTCAAATAACCACTTTAGTGGTGGCATTCCTATGTCTTTGTGCAATGCAACGACAATGTTATCCCTTATTGACTTGTCAAAAAACCGTTTATCCGGAAAAATTCCTCGTTGCTTTGGGAACTTGGGTTACTTAAATGTGCTAGACTTGTCGAGCAACAATCTACACAATCAGATTCCAAGTTCTTTGGGTTTCCTACAGAGACTTGGATATTTACACTTGCGTAACAACAGTTTTCTTGGAGAGCTTCCTTTGTCCTAGCTTGCAGAATTTGACCGGTATAGTCACCCTTGATATTGGCGAAAATGCATTCACTGGTGTTATCCCGCATTGGATCGGAGATAAGTTACATAATCTGGTCTTCCTCAGTCTTCAATCAAACAATTTCTATGGTGGTATTCCCATACAACTCTGCCATCTCTCTGCTCTGCAATTGTTAAACTTGGCGCATAATAATATAACAGGGGATATTCCAAGTTGTTTTCGCAACTTCACTGCCATGGCAGCATTATAATGAAAATCCCGTTTCAAAATGGTACGAAGACAAAATTCTTCTTATGATTAAAGGAAGAGAACTGGAATACACCAAGACGCTCAAATTTGTCACCTCCATAGATATTTCGAGCAATGGCATTACTGGGGAGATTCCAGAAGGCTTGACGAATCTTTTCGGGTTATTGAACTTGAATTTATCTGGAAATCATCTAACAGGAAGGATTCCTAAGAAGGCTTTGATTGGTTTGATATGGAATAACTATGTCTCTCATGTACTATGCATGTGAGGATAGTGCTAATCGACCCCAGTTAATTGGGACGTAAGGTTTTGATTGGTTTGATTTGGGTTTGTTATGGTTTTGTTTTGTGTTCTTAGCCAAACCTGTTAAATTGTTGCTTCCGTATTCAAGTCCTTGAACCTCCTCATGTAAGGAAAACTAAGGATGCTAGTGAATTTGTTGCTGTTTACAGTCGATTTTGAATTTCCCCCTTTTGCTGTATGGAGTACTTGTTTTCTTATTAATAGTACCTGTTAAGTTACTCAAGGTCGGTTCAATTAAAGCTTGTTTTACATCGGCTAATCTAATAAATAAACTGAGTGTGGACATATTTGTAAAGCTTGTTAGATTTTCAAACTAAGCTTGATCTACCCCGCTCGTTCAACTCTCTCTGTTTTTTTTTTTTGGGTAAATTACAGTTAACCCCCTCTAACTAACTGAACTTCAAACGGTCATAACTTCTTCGTCCGAAATTGAAAACATGCAAATTATATATCGATTTCGAGGTCTTGAAGTTAGCTTTCTAATGACACCAAAATCACATCACGATTCAAAGCACACAGAAAGTTATGATCAAAACGGTCTTTCTATCTACCAGCCTTACTCTTTTGATCATAACTTTCTGTGTGCTTTGAATCGTGATGTGATTTTGGTGTCATTAGAAAGCTGATTTTAAGATCTCAAAATCGATATATAATTTGCATGTTTTCGATTTCGGACGAAGAAGTTATGACCGTTTGAAGTTATGACCGTTTGAATTTCAGTTAGTTAGAGGGGGTTAAGTGCCAAAAATAATAGTTAGAGGGGGTTAAGTGTCACCGAGGCATAGTTAGAGGGGGTTAACTGTAATTTACCCTTTTTTTTTAATCAAACCACAAACATAAGATCTCGTTCAACTCTTTTATGGTCGCTATGTGTGTACAAACTAGAAGTTCACTTGGAAACTTGATAGGAGTGAGATTTTCCCTTTGTTGTTGACAGTGACTATGCACAGGAATTTTTGCTAGCTCCTCCTTTCATGCTTTCCCAAGACGAAATAAAACTGCAGCTTGCAACTTATCACTTAGGTTTAATGGTTTGATGTTTATAGATGAAAAGAGCTTTTATGTCCAATGGCAACCATCAATGGACGCTGGAAGATTAAGTTCACAAAAAAGAAAAACGAGAAGGGAAAGATTCAGTTAACGTACCTCTTGAAAGAGTCGAGACTGTCGAGTTGCAAACCATATTCATGGCAACAGAATTAGTTGATTAGACAAGATCATGACCAAACAATAGTTTTACTTTGGTTATCCTCGCTAAAGTTGAGGGTGACCAAAATCTTGCAGTAGTATCTGAACTTCGGAGACGTGATTTCCGTTGACAAAATTAAGCGTCAAACATTTTTACCCGCAACAGTCTGCATTCAGATGCTTTCGAGCAAATAAGCATTTCAAACATTTAAAGCAGCAATTGATGATATCCGTTCACATCCTACTTTTCTAGTTCAACTAGATGACTGCTAAAACATTTCAGAACATTTTGCAAATAACAGAAACGTATCCGTCCACATGTCCAGTGCAGTAATAAGAAGTTAATGGGTTCCTGGTTGGTGTGCATAGCGGGAGAGAGCTAGAGCTAGTCCCCATCGTAATAGTTTGTGCCGTTTTCGTAATGGTTGTGGAATGGTGCTTGAGGAGCAACTTCTCACATCTGCTCCCTTGACCCTCATGTTCTGTACAGTGGTAGAGCTAAAGTACAACTTGCACTAATAGCTAATAATGAAGAAAAAAACTGCTTAAAAATAGTTACGAAAGCAGGGTTAAGCAAACAACCACAAAAGCCCTGTTTCCCGAAAGCTATAAGACGAAGCTAAAAGCCTCCGGAAAAGCCACAAACAATGCAGTTCAGTGCTAATATGAAGGTTTCTATCTCAATAGAGGTTGGTGAATTAAAATTACGTATGAAATATACGTACGACCTTACGAACAACTAATGTCAACACAAGTGGCAGAAAGAACATAATTATCACTACATTCCACTCCTCCATAGACATGTTACAAGCGGAGCAATTGAGTTACATCAATATCTACAGGCACAACTTGTGCTTCCTGGAACTTAAAGCTTCTTAAAGCAGGCATTAGCAGGGAAAACTGAAATCGCAGCCAAAAAGCATTAAACTTCCGACTGAATCATTCTTTTTTTGTTTTTTTGGGGTAAGTACTGTAAATCATTCTAATTGGCCGTTATTCAAAAAATGTTATATATCAACTTCTTGAGGCCGGGATCCAACTTTTCAGGACTCGTTGCAACCGTATAATTTCCTTGACTTTCTATCCAAAATGTGAAAACGAAGCTTCAGATATCTGAAAAGATTACCTGAAAGTTGACCGTTTACAAAGGCTCTAAATCTGGATTTTTCAACTGCACACCCAATTATCTGTTCCAGAATTTGAGGAAGTCCAAACACAGCTTACAGAGCCATATACATAGTTACGTGAGTATAAAGCTTGTTTTGAAGCATTATTTTCACACATACATCCACACGTAAAAAATGACTACCCAGAAAAAAGAGTCATTTGGAAACTATTGGAAGGTGTTCATGTAGCATCGTCGTCCCAAACGGATCATCAATGGCTCTATCTTCTTTGTTCGTAGAAGGCCGCAAGCATCTTTCCTGTTTGAAGTACACATGTAAGAGAAGACGTACGCACATGCTATTTCACTGAATCAGAGGGTTTGTATGCTTCTTCTTTTTCACTAAACCTATGGGAACATGGTGGAGTGTGGATCCTTTATCTCAATGAAATGGGGCCCACCACAGTCTTATTTAAGGATCTGAGACGATCATTTTATAGGCCTGGATTTTGGGAAAGGTCTCGAAACTTATTTCTAGAGGTATTCGTAGTGAAAGATAGCAGTTAGAACCTTAAATCCCGTCATATCAATTCCCTTCATCCAAATATCAAGACTAAATTCTACCATTGGAAAACTTTCAAGAACAATAATATAAGGCTGCTGATTTTGCCACTCCCTTTTTTGTTAACGTCACTCTCCTGCAAGTGTATTTTTTGTGCAAAAATACACTTGTAGGGGAGTGACGTCAACAAAAAAGGGAGTGGCAAAATCATTTCCCTAATATATTACCTATAAGTAGACAGGAACCATACAAGATAAAAATAGATTGATTGCAAACAAAACCACAGAACAACCATATTCTGGTGACATTTTGAAACAATGTGAAACGTGGTTCAGTTATAATTTCTCCCACTTAATCAAACTTGACAAAAAAGTATGTTTAGCGATCCTGAATTAAAGAAGCGCTTTCTAAGCACGCTTTTGTCTCAAATGTTTAAAAATTGCAAAAAGCTTATTTAGTAGGCGGTTGAACTTAGACCTCGCCATCCTATAGATGGCTACAGCTCCACCCGGCCAAACCACCCCAAGGTAAGGAAGCGTTTTGCTAAGCACGGTTTCATTTTGAAATAGATGTTTCAAATACCATAAATCGGTTAAATGGCCATTTTTCAGCAACCCCGTCCCATAATCTCCCAGTAAAATTCTCACTACCATTTCACTATCAAATTTCAGGTATCCAACGAAATTAATTGGGCTCCACGCTAGGAGACGATGGGCTTGGTCTAGAATTAGTTGAGGGTGTGCTTGGTCCAGACACGTGTTCAAAAAAGTACAGTATAGTTTATTCTCTAGGGGTTCCTAAGTACTACCCAATACAGTGTTTTTTCAGTACAATAAGGAGCAAGTTGTCTGAGTGAATCCAACTTTGAAATGTTTGGGGTGGCGGGCAGGGTTGCGGAGGAGGTGATAAGCTCATCTCCGTACCCCTCCATACTCTCATTTTGTAGAGCCATACAAGGCCTACAATCAAGATCCAGACGTTGATTATGCAGAACATGCAACGTTGATTTTGCAGAACATGCAACAATTACCATGTTTACGAAAAATCAATCTGATCAGATTCGCGTAGATACATGACTAGGGCCCGTACTTATTTGTAATTTTCCAGCTCAAAAATAATGGACTTACTGAAATATAAAAATATGCAATATGGATATTGTTATTGAGATCTTTTAAATGATGAAAAAAAATTAAAAATTATTTTCGTAAGCCCATTATTTTTAAGCTTGAAAATTACAAATAAGTACTTATTTTTTAAGAAGGTTTCTTGATCGATATTCACCCGCGTTCTCTTAAACTTATCTTAAAATAAGTTGGTTTGTCATTATTTGAATTTTTTTTGCATTTGTTAGTTTTGCGTCAAACTTTTGTGGATTATTGATTCGTTTCGACGAGAGGAATTGGAAAAGTAAATTATTTTTACTTTTACCCAAATAGTTTGGAAAATGACCACTT
The DNA here is from genome assembly GCA_018127125.1 of Rhododendron griersonianum. Lineage (NCBI taxonomy): Eukaryota > Viridiplantae > Streptophyta > Magnoliopsida > Ericales > Ericaceae > Rhododendron > Rhododendron griersonianum. Next base: position 6,239,018 of record CM030795.1, on the reverse strand, counting down.
ATATATCAAAATAAGTCAATTTATTTCACTTTTTCTGCTAAAAAAAGGTTATTTCTCAAAATATTTGGGTAAAAGTAAAAAAAAAATCACTTTTCCGATTCCTCTGGTCGAGACGAATCAATAATCCACAAAAGTTTGGCGCAAACCTAACAAATACAAAAAAAAAAATCAAATAATATCAAACTAATTTATTTAAAATAAGTTTAAAATAAATGTAAAAGAACGCGGAATATGCGTGTTGTCCACGTTTTGGTAGGTCTTGTCCACTTTTTGGTAGAGAGACCTAGACTCCGGAAAATTGCTCCCTCCGTCTCCATTCTTTAGTTCTTTTTGGAAGTCCGTGTCACATTTCAATTGATTATATCTTATAATCTATAAATATTTAGGTAATTTTGAAAACATTGTTAAAAAGAACTCATTGAGATTTATAAAACAAGATTCATATTACATATAAATAGTATTACCAGTTAAAAGTTATAATTAATTTTTTTATCCGATTAGAATAGGACAAGGGAGAAAAGAATGGAACGGATGGAGTATATTGCAAGTTGAAAGACTTTGGCCAATACGTGTGTTGTCCACTTTTTTTAGAGACTTTTGACTTTCGAAAATGACATTGCAAGTTGAAAGACTTCAGCTGTGCATGACTTTAAAAAAAGCAGAAATTTTTCGGTGCCGGATGGGTATATCTCATGTGGTATCCATTTGGCACATTCGGGCTGTCTAATACACTCTTGGACGGCTCGGAATGAAACCTTCTCTCTCTCTCTCTCACCCAAACACATTCTTTCTCTTTTTCTCTCTCCAAATCCAAGCCGTCCAAAAATGAAATTGACGACTTGGATGCACCAAAGTGGGCATCACGTGGTACCAACCTGGCACTGAAATTTTTTTCTAAAAGAGAAATTTGATATTTTGGTTTTACAATTCTAAGATTTTGATTCCCTAACAAGTTGTATCGTACTACTCCTCTTTGAACGGAATCAGATTTATCATCTTTTTAGTTACTGGCATGAATCTGTGCTATGCACGACAATTGAAAAAAAAAAAAAAAAGCATGCACGACAATTGGAAAAAAAAATTCAAACGCATTTTCTTACGGCTAACATATGCAAATTGAGATTGATCCCTAACTTATAGGGATTTTTCAAATTCTAAGTTCCCTTATTAATTGACATATACTCCCTCAGTCCATTTTTAAGAGTCCAGTATTCCATTTTGGGTTCTCCCTTAATAAGTGTTCATTTTGTAAAGTTAATGGGTAAAAGTTGGGGCATTTTTTATTTTGCCCATAAAAGCATATTCTATTTTGAAAACTTAGTGACTAAAAGTGTAATGATGATATCTTTATATATGGTAAATAGGGAAAGTATATGGATGGATATGATCAAAGCTAAAATAACTATAAAGAGAACTTTTAGTACAGAGAGAGAGATAGCTTAATCATGTATATATGTTCCCTCTGCCTGCAATTGCTTTGTTGTGTTCATCAATACGTGTTGTCCACTGTAAAAGACTTTTTTTGTAGAGACTTGACTCCAGAAAATGACATTGCAAGTTGAAAGACTTAATTTGGCTTTGATTGGTTTGAAAGACTTGACTTAAAAAGCCGTCGACAAGTGTTCTTGTACACCCCTTTTTTTGTTTTCCTTATCCTTTTAATTATTGCAAAAGCAAAGTTAAAACTCTCAACCTAAAACGCTGCTGCTGCAAATTATACTGAGAAGCCATAGCTAGACAGCCACAACCTTGCACCATGCGTGCTTTAGTACAACTGATGCTATTTGCTCTCCTTTTCATTACTATAACAATTGATTTCAGTTGTGGCAGTACTACTACTACTATCCAGTCAAATCTAAGCAGCTGCCTGGAGAATGAGAGACAAGCTCTCATCGACTTCAAGGAAAATCTCACAGATGAAGCACACCGCTTACGGTCGTGGGTCGGAAAAGACTGCTGCACATGGAAAGGAGTCGGTTGCAGCTGGAGAACAGGTCATGTCATCAAGCTTGATCTTCGCAACCCAATTCCTTTCAATGGATCCGATTATCAATATTATGATCACAGAAACAACACGCTGAGAGGTGAGATGACTCCATCTTTTGTGGACTTGAAGCATTTGAGTTATCTAGATCTGAGCGGGAACTCCCTCGATTCCGTTTTGGATTTCTTGGGCTCCCTGAAAAGCTTGAGATATCTCAACCTCTCTTATTTACTTTTGAGTGAGAATGGTTTTGAAGGTCCACTTCCAAGTTCCATGGGCAACATGACTCAACTAACGGTGCTTGACCTCTCTTACAATGGGTTCAAAGGTGAAATACCGAACTCTTTAAGGAACCTCCGCAGCTTGCGTGTACTTGATTTGTCCGGAAATGAGTTCAATGGAGAGTTTTTATCGTCTGTGGTGGGTGAGTTTAAGAATCTAGAGAGTCTTGTTATTTCTGGTAATTACTTTTCTGGTCCACTGCCATCATCACTTGGAAGGCTGTCGTATTTGAGAGAGTTGTATGCCAGCTCGAATCAATTGAATGGGAGCATTCCAGTAGGTCTCGGACAACTTTCCAATCTACAAATGCTGGATTTGTCGAACAACTCATTAGATGGCAATGTATCCGAACAACACTTCACCACTCTCACGAGTCTAAAGGAACTCCGCTTGTCTTCGAACGCATTAGTTATAAATGTTAGCTCCCAATGGGTTCCTCCTTTTAAACTCCAGGTCCTGGGAATGGGATCCTGCAAACTAGGACCCCAATTTCCTCAGTGGCTTCAAACGCAGAGACATGTTACATACTTGGATATGTCTAATGCAAGCATCTCGGATATCAAGCCCGATTGGTTCGAGCTTATTATGTCTTCTTGCTTTGAGTTGTTGGATATATCCAACAACCGTATCAGAGGGACGCTGCCTAAATTTCAAATGAAGTGCAATGATTCTGGTAGTTTGGGCGGGAATTTGATATTGAGTTCTAACAAATTTGATGGCCCGTTATCGGCACTTCCGACATCTACTTCTCGACTAGATCTCTCCAACAACTTGTTTTCAGGACCTATTCCCGCTGGCGATTATGATGAGATCCAAGTTCTTATTCTCTCAAATAACCACTTTAGTGCTGGCATTCCTATGTCTTTGTGCAATGCAGAGGGAATTAGGCTTATTGACTTGTCGAAAAACCGTTTATCTGGAAAAATTCCTCGTTGCTTTGGGAACTTGAGTTCCTTAGATGTGCTAGACTTGTCGAGCAACAATCTAAGCGGTCAGATTCCAAGTTCTTTGGGTTTCCTACAGAGACTTGGATATTTACACTTACGTAACAACAGTTTTCTTGGGGAGTTTCCTTTGTCCTTGCAGAATTTGACGGGTTTGGTCACCCTTGATCTCGATGAAAATGCATTCACTGGTGTTATCCCTCCTTGGATCGGAGATAAGTTACCATATCTGGTCTTCCTCAGTCTTCAATCAAATAATTTTTATGGTGGTATTCCTGCACAACTTTGCCGTCTATCTGCTCTGCAATTGTTAAACTTGGCGCATAACAATATAACAGGGGATATTCCAAGTTGTTTTCGCAACTTCACTGCCATGGCAGCATCGAAACATGGGAATACTGATTATAATGAAAATCCCATTTCCACTTACGAAGACAAAATTCTTATCATGATTAAAGGAAGACAACTGGAATACACCAAGACACTCAAATTTGTCACCTCCATAGATGTTTCGAGCAATGGCATTACTGGGGAGATTCCAGAAGGCTTAACAAATCTTTCCAGGTTATTGAACTTGAATTTATCTGGAAATTATCTAACAGGAAGGATTCCTGAGAAGATTGGTGATCTGAAGCAATTGGAATCACTTGACTTTTCCAGAAACAAACTCTTTGGCTCAATTCCTCAAAGCCTGTCTTCTTTAACCTCTCTCAGTCACTTAAACCTGTCATTCAACAATTTATCAGGGCGAATACCAACCGGAAATCAACTTCAAACCCTCGACAATCAGTACTCTATTTACGTGGGAAATGACGGGCTTTGCGGAGCACCACTCACGAAGAGCTGCCCCGGTGATGAATCAGCTGATGATGGTGATCATCAAGTACTTGTCAATGAGGGTGATAGGGACGATGATGATGCTGAACTAATGTTGTTCTATGCTGGTATTGGACCTGGTTTTGTGGTGGGACTCTTGGGAGTTTTTTTCACTTTGTATTTCAAGAGGAAATGGAGGTATGCATACTTTCAGTTGATCGAAGATTCCTATGATAGGATATTTGTAGCCAAAGCAGTGAAGGCTAATTGGCTGAGGCGGAAGTTTCACCCACAGAGGTAGATTGGGAGAGATCAATCTCTCTCTCTCTCTCTCTCTCTCTCTCTCTGTATGTTGCATATTAGCCATTATTCAGTCTGCTTATCTACTACGTATGGAATAACTCTCTCTCTCTGTGTGTATGTTGCATATTGGCCATTATTCAGTCTGCGTATCTACTATGTATGGAATAACTCTCTCTCTCTCGTGTACTATATATGCATATGAGGATAAAGCTTATCGACCCCAGTTAATTGGGACGTAAGGCTTTGATTGGTTTGATTTGGTTGTTTTGTGTTGTTAGGCAAACCTGATAATTGTTGCTTCCGTAATCAAGTCCTAGAACCTCATGTAAGGAAAACTAAGGATGCTAGTGAATTTGTTTGTGTTTACGGTCAATTTTGAATTTCCCCCTTTTGCTTTATGGAGTACTTGTTCTCTTATGAAATAGAGCTGCGAGCTACTTGAGTTCAAGTTCGTGTTTGCTCATTGGATAAACAAGTCGAACTTGAACATTTTTTGAAACTCGTTATAAAGAGTGAAACTGCTCAGCTCAAACAAGGTACTATTCGGCATCATCCAATGTATAAAAAAATTTCAATTTACTCAAGATCCGTTCAATTAAAGCTTGTTTTACATCAACTAATCTCATAAACAAATTGAGTTTGGACATATTTTTAAAGCTTATTAGATTTTCAAACCAAACTTGATCAACCACACTTGTTCAACTCTTTTATGGGCGCTATGTGTGTACAAATTAGAAGTTCACTTGGAAACTTGCAAGGAGTGAAGAGATTTTCTCTTTGTTGTTGACGGTGACTATGCACATGAGTTTTTGATAGCTCCTACTTTCATGCTTTCCCAATACGAAATAAAACTGCAACTTGCAACTAATCACTTAGGCAAGTTAAAGCAGCAATTGATGATATCCGTTCACATCCTTCTTTTCTAGTTCAACTAGATGACTGCTAAAACATTTCATAATATTTTGCAAATAACGGAAACGTATCCATCCTCGTGTCCAGTGCAGTAACGAGAAGTTATTGGGTTCCTGGTTGGTGTGGCCTACTTGCTCGCGTTGTTAATTCAAAGTGGGAGAGAGCTAGAGCTAGTCCCCATCGTAATAGTGTGCCATTTTCGTAATGGTTGTGGCCGGAATGGTGCTTGAGGAGCAACTACTCTCATCTGCTCCCTCATGTTCTGTACAGTGGTAGAGCTAAAGTACAACTTGCACTAATAGCTAATAATGAAGAAAAACTGCTTAAAAATAGTTACAAAAGCAGGGTTAAGCAAACAACCACTAGAGCCCAGTTTCCCGAAAGCTATAAGGGGAAGCTAAAAGCCCCTGGAGAAGCCACAAGCAATGGAGTTCAGTGCTAACATGAAAGGTTTCAATCTCAATCTCAATAGAGGTTGGTGAATTGAAATTGCGTATGAAATATACATACGAACAACTAATGTCCTCACAAGTGGTAGAAAGAACATCTCTAAATTCAAGTCCACTAATATAGTTTAGTAAGGTCTTAAGTCCACTTCTTTTAAAAAAGAAATTAAATCAAGACAAAAATGTCCTCCTATACAAGTTGTCATTTAGAGAAAAATCCTAGACCAAAAACAAATATGGAGCACAGCCTCCTCTCTCTCTCTCTCTCTCTCGTTGCCGCCGGAGAAAAGTGTGGAGAACAAAACTGACCCCTCTGATCCCTACCCACGTAAACCTTCTTCTCCGACCACCCAGTAGTAAAACGGTTTGACGCAACGCTCTGTCGAATCGCTTGGATTCTGCTCCAATGGAAGTCGAGGGCTTTTTATACGACGCCCTAAGCCCTCTATCTCCCTCCACCGCCTCCGCTGCCGCATCTCCCTCTGGCCACCCACCTCCGCCGCCGGTCGATTCCGAGCCTTACCCCTTGTTTTGCAACAAAATCTCCCTGTCCGCGGTCCAACCCCACTCTCCGACGGCCGCCGCACTTGAGTACTTCTCTCTTGACCTGGGTAAGGATGAGACAACGGTTGATTTGTCACCTGCTCCGAGTTATTTTGCTGCTCTCTGTTCGACAATTTAGTCCATGCTAGAAAAGTAAAAAGAGAGTAATCTCGAGTCATACCAAGAAGGCTAAGAAGGCTAAGATCAGTGTCAATATCCCAAAATAAATTCTGTAGTTGCACAAAATACCCAGTATAATGGACTAGTTAGCATTAGAATATGACGAAAAGCACAAAATTCTCTCACTGACAAAGGACCAAGCTTGTCCAACACCATAATCCTTTACGATGAAGAACACAAATGATGACCAAATGCTAATTCGCCGCTTCAATAAAGATACCGCGCGCATATTCTAACAGACACAACACATAGTCTCCAAATAAGTACAATTGAACTGAAAGTAAGCGAAGAGGACTGGGGGACTAACACATTCGCCGCAAAAATTATGCCAAAAAAGAGCACTGCAGGATAAATAACAGCAAATAATCTATTCATATTCACTCATGAAATGTAAATTGTAGGAGTATCCAGTTTAGGTACATCCTTGTTAGAAACTGATGGGTGTCTTTTTGGCGCGTTTTACCGAGCCCACAGGAAGTGAATGGTAGAGGCGGAGCCACCGCTTGGAGACGAGGGAGACATCGGCGGTGGAGGGGGAAAAAGTGGAACGCGGCGGGAGGCGATGGATCGAGGACTTCTTCTAGGAGCTCGTCCCGCAGGATTGTGTCCATCTCCCCCTCTCTCTCTCTCTCTCTCTTCTGTGACTGTCTCTCTCTCTCCCACATTCAGAACTCTATAGTTAGTCTTAAATCAAGAGAGCACGGTATAGATGAAAATGAAGACTAGCGGGCCAATAAGACAACCGCAACATCATTGTGACAAAGCAGCTGTGGTACAGAATTAGTCATAGCTAAGAAGGGAACAACAAATTAGTTCATGCAATGAGAAGAAATACATTCCTAACCCATATCAGTGCACTATCCCCAAATCAATTCCATAGTTGCATAAATTCTGATGTAAAATAGACTAATTAGCACTAGAAAATAATGAAAAGCACAAATTTCTCTCATTACTAAAAGGACTAAGCTTGTCCAACGCCATAATCCTTAATAAAAAAGATAAGAAACGATCACCATATGCTAGTTCGCTACCCCAACAATCGTACATGCACATTCCAACAGACACACAACACCCATAGTCTTAATACAAGTACAATTGATGCGAAAGTAAACGAAGAGGACTTGGGAAATATAAGAGATGCCGCAACATTATCCAGCATGGGTACATTCTTATTAGAAACTTTTTGAAATGCACGTAGATATTAACCTGCATAGATTTGCAACTCTAAGGAAAACATAGAATGCCCCTTCTTTCTGTTCTCCCCCTTCCGAATCATCAATCAATAATATCCTCAACGAACTTCTTCGAAGCCCCGACCTGGAAACATCTGAAAGCTTGCTTTCTTCAATACATATTTGCCTCAACTGTGGACAATTCAAATCAAATAACTCAACAACCTTTGCCTCGATCCCACGACAATACATTAGATCTACACTCTCCAACTGCTTACAGCTCTTAAACATTGAAACCATGGATGCATTTGTCAATCCATTACACCCCCTCACGTACAATTCCCTCAAACAATTAAACGACGCAAGCATCGATATAAACTCTTCATCCACCAACTTATCATTATACGACAAGTCCAACTTCCTCAAATTTCTAAAACGCTGTCCTAAAGTGGTCAACAACCCAGGTTCAAAAATCTGTCGCCAAGGCTGATCAGATCCAAGAGCCAAAACGTCATCTTGGCAACCACGGCTCAAATGTGATAAGAACGGGGCAGATACGATTGAAAAGTAACACAGAGTAACCTAACAATAATAGCTGAACTAAAAATATGCATAATTGTCCAAGGCAACCCGGGGGCATATAGCCATATACGATTGGTGTAGGTTTCAAGATCTAGTGCTCTGCGTGTGCACGCGCGTGTGTGTGTTTGCTTCCTATGTGTCCCAAAAAATAAACAATACTTAGGATCTTCAATCATATCTGTTCATTTTGTGCAGAAAAAAAGAAAAAGAAAAGAGAAGGCTACTCTAAGCAGAAGAAACTGTGCAATTCAAGATCATAAGGGGAAATCAGCTCTATTTGAAAACGGTACATTTTGAATCAGATTTATAGACCACATGCCAAACAGAATAACTGTTCCATCTCCCTTGTGGATGGAAGTATCTAAAACTTCCTAGTAAAACCTCTTACCATATCCCCGTTGCAGATTCATTTGCGTTAAACATCAAATGAAATTGTTAAACACTGGAATTTGATGGACATCATGAATTTCCTCTCACTATGCAAAAGAGGTAGTCCAACAGCATAACCCTTGTGATAAAAAGTGATGCTCACATGCTAATTTACGGCTTCAAATAATGGTAGATCCATATTCTGAGACACAGATACTATAGTTAAGTCTTAAATCAAGAGAGCACGGTATAGATGAAAATGAAGACTAGCGGGCCAATAAGACAACCGCAACATTATTGTGACAAAGCAGCTTCAGAATTAGTCATAGCTCAGAAGAGAACAACAAATTAGTTCATGCAATGAGAAGAAATACGTCCATAACCCATATAAGCAAAGAAGGCTAAGATCAGTGCACTATCCCCAAATCAATTCCATAGTTCCATAAATTCCGATCACTAGAAAATAATGAAAAGCATAAATTTCTCTCATTACTAAAGGACTAATACTAATTTGCTACCCCAACAATTGTCCAACGCCATAATCCTTTATAAAAAAGATAAGAAATTAACGATCACCATATGCTAATTCGCTACCCCAACAATTGTACATGCACATTCTAACAGACACACACAACCCATAGTCTTAATACAAGTACAATTGATGAGGAAGTAAACGAAGAGGACTTGGGAAATATAAGAGATGTCGCAACGTTATCCAGTATGGGTACATTCTTATTAGAAGCTTTTGAAATGTACGGAGATTAATACCTGCATAGATTCGCAACTCTAAAGAAACATAGAATGGCCCTTCTTCTGTTCTCCCCCTTCCGAATCATCAATCAACAATAACCCCAACGAATTTCTTTGAAGCCCACGACCTGGAAACATCTGAAAGCTTGCTTTCTTCAATACGTATTTGCCTCAACTGCGGACAATTCAAAACAAATAACTCAACAGCCTCTGCCTCGATCCCACCACAACCCATTAGATCTACACTCTCCAACTGCTTACAACTCTTAAACATCGAAACCACGGATGCATTTGTCAATCCTTCACACCCCCTCACCTTCAATTCCCTCAAACAAATCAATGACGCAAGCATCGATATAAACTCTTCCTCTGCCCAATTGTTACTACAAGACAGGTCCAACTTCCTCAAATTTCTAGAACTCTGTCCTAAAGTGGTCAACAATCCAGGTTTCATGTTGCAATTTATCAAAGCCAATTCTTCAAGCTTATTACTCATGGCTGACGCCATAGTCTTAAGCCCTTCACCAGTAACACCATAACAACTATCTAACCGAAGAGACAACAAATCCCTGAACTTCTCAGCCACGGCCAATAAGTGATTGTCTTGGAGGTCACGAGGTAAATATAGATCGAGCTTTTGCAAATTACAACTGCAGTGAGTAATGAATTGCAGCAACCCCTCTCTGCAACCGTAGTCGCGAGAGTGGATTAACAGGGATTTCAGAGACGTACAACTCTCTACCATTCTCGTTAAAATATAATTACCTATGGATTCACAACACCTCAATTCCACTTCTTGGAGGCCGTTCAAGCAATTATTAAACGACGAAACCGACGTGTCATCGCCGATCCCGCGGCAGCAACGCAGCTGCAGTTTCTTAAGCTTTTTACAGCTTTTCCACAGCCCATCGAGACCGCAATCGCCGCGTCGAATCCAGGTGAGGCTTAGGGTTTCTAATTTCAGCTCGCCGTCGAGGTTGTTCCCCTTGGAAGCTGCATCGACGTGTTCGAATTTGGTAGCGTGGCGGACGAAAACGAGGTCGAGTTGTTGAAGAGAGGGGAAGGAGAAGAGCCAGTGGAAAGAGAGGGATCTGGAGAGGGAGATGGAGAGAGAAGTGAGGTGAGGACATGAGGTGGAGAGAGAGAGGAGAGGGGAGAGAGGGACTGGCATGCGTTGGAGGCAGAGATGTTTCAGCTCGGGGGGATAGGAAGAGGCGACGGAGGAGAGGAGATCATCGGAGAAGATGGTGATGAGGAGGTGGGAGAGGCGGGGGAAGTGAGAGAGGAAAGAGGAGAGGGATTGGGGCGTACAGTTGTCTGGGGAGAGGAGGAGAGAGAGGGTGGATCTGGAAGAGCGGTAGAGGCGGAGCCACCGCTTGGAGACGAGGGAGACATCGGCGGTGGAGGGGGAAAAAGTGGAACGCGGCGGGAGGCGGCGGAGGACTTCTTCGAGGAGCTCGTCGCACAGGATTCTGTCCATCGCCCTTTCCCTGTCCCTCTCGCCCGTGTTTGACTGATCAAGAGAGAGAGAGAGAGAGAGAGAGAGGACTTCTTCGAGGAGCTATGCTATGTTCCATCTCCCTTGTGATTGCAACTATCTCAACTTCCTAGCAAAACCCTATTACCTTTGCAAACAAAATCAAAGTACCACATAAATTGCAACCACTAGAATTACATGGATACTACGAATTTTTCCGCTCATTACGCAAAGGAACTAGTCCAAACGGCATAAACCTTCATTGAAGGGAAGATAAAGAGTGATGTTCACAAACTAATTTACAGCTTCAGAAGAAGATGCATCTAGACACGAATTCTAAAGATAGTCTTCAATCAAGAACACACGCGGTAAATGAAAATGAAGGTGAACGGACAAGTATACCAAGTTGTATTTTTCTTTTTCTTTTTTCGTTCTTTTAAACTTATAAGCCTTTAACTTCTTTCGTTATTTTTAAATTTTTCAGAACTTTTTGTTTAGCTTTTCAATATAATTTTAAGGGTTAATCATTTGTCTCGTTACGAATCGAAAAAAGTATATAAATATGAACCGCTGTTGGAAAAATTCAAATAAGACGGCAGTTAAGCTCCAAAAAACAACTGTTTAATTTTTTTATTTTTTTTGTGAACTTTTTTTGCTTTTGGTCATATTTTTGTACTTTTTAGACTTTTCTCGCTGAGATGGATGATTAATCCAAAAAAATTCATACGAATCTAACAAAAATTCAGAAAAAAGACGTACAAAACACACAAACAAAGAAATAAGTTAATTTTGGAAGAATCTGGCCTAAATGAGCGCGTATATCACACTTATCTTGAGCCCTTTTCTCAGATGTACTAATATTGCATCAAAGATGTAGTCATCTTTGATGCAATCATCGATTATCCCGAGAGGCCACAATTACCGCGAGCAAACATATTTCTTCTTTTTTGGCTCTGATTTTGTGCAACCTTAGTTAGTAATTTGAATTTGAAAATAAATTTTATTCAAATTAAATCCCTCAATGGGGCTGTAAGGAGAGAAAGTAGGAAATGGAGTAATTTCTTTCACAAGTTAGTTCTTTTAATTTATGAGAAAAAAATCAAATGCTTTTGACAAATTACATTTTTTGTTAGGGTGTGTTCCACAACTCAAATAAACTTATTTTTTGAATTAAATGTGATCTATTTTGAGAGAATTACATGTCTCATAAATTTTGAGAGAATAACATGTCTCGTAAATTTTGAGAGAATAAGTACTTAAAAAATAAAAACCTTAGCAGAACAGAGACCTCACCCCCTCTTTAACAATTCTTTTGCAAGAGTGACTTTGGACTAAATTAATTAGATTTATAGTTAGTAAACTTTTACAAAAATTTATCAAAAGAAATACATTTTAAAATCATCTCGACAAAATGTGTGTGTGTGGGGATAGAAGTTTAAAATTCTCAAAAGAAGACAAAAAAAATACTAAGACTAATAAGTAATGTTTGAGGGATTCGGGGCTGGTGTTGTGCAGCTGTTGTACAGAACCATCTCAGCAATGAACAGCTCAAATGCAACATGGGTGGAGATGAGATTTAAACCGTTGGATAGCCGAACGGATGACATCCGAACCGCGCAGCACGGTGATGCACCAACCCCCAATCCATGTTTGAGATAGCATGGAGTATTTTGTTTGAGACACACAAGCTATCTCAAAAGAGTAGATGCTGCTGAGGTTGCATTAGTAGCCATGCATAAGGTGTCCAGGTCTAATTCTAGGATCTATGGGTAGATTTCTTTCTCCTGTAGTCCTGTGCAACAGAACTGAGGAAAACCAGGAAAGACGTAGAAGAAACTACGTCGGTTCTTTCACTGACTGCAATTGTTAATATGGGAAGAAATAGATTTCTCTCGCTCGATCCATTGCTCTCCAGACCATCATATGTGCAAGAGAAAGCAGAGGGAAGAGAGAGACGAGGAACTGGATCCCTTGTCCGATCCCCTTTCGGACAGGCGTCTGTCTTACTTTTCTTGGCCGTTAATCTCGCAAATCAAAGGCTGAGATGGGCCGAACACTTCTTGATCAAAAACGACGTCGTTTTGAAGCAAAAAGTGATCGGCTCATCTCAACCGTTGATTTGCGAGTCCGGAAGGGGGTCGGACAGGGATCTCACGGCCAGACGTTATTCTAATAGGAGTATTCTACACTACTCCCCTCCGGTCTCTACTCTATCTTCATTCTCCCTATTCTGTTTAGGGTGGATTTAGTTTTAAAAGTCAATGGTAGTAATTTATTTTCTGTATTTATTCAAAAAAAATTGCATTTGTTAGCTTTGCGCCAAATTTTTGTAACTTATTGATTCGTCCCGGCTTCAGAAATCAGAAAAGTTTAAAATTTTGATTGAAACTCATAACTTTTTCAGAAAAGACAAAATAAAAGTTGTCTTTATTCAAAAAATTACTCCCTCCGTCCCTTTTTTAGGGTCCGGTATTCCATTTTGGGCTGTCCCTTAATAAGTGTCCATTTTGTAAAGTTAGTGGGTAAAAGTTGGTGAATTTTCCATTTTGCCCCTAAAAGTAGATTCCATTTTGAAAAGTTGGTGAGTAAAAGTATAATGATGATGGGTAAGTAGGGAAAGTAGAGAAAAAAATTGATGTGAAAGGTATAATGATGATGCCTTTTTAATAAGTTGGAATTACGAAGCAGGACACTTAAAAAGGGACGGAGGGAGTATGAGTTTCAATCAAATTTTTTACTTTTCTGATTCCTCTCGTCGAGACGAATCAATGAGTCACAAAATTTAAACGTAAAACAAAACAAATGCAAAAAAAAAAAACAAATAAAGACCAAAAAAAAGTTACTTAACTTTTCAATCCAAACTCATCTTGAATAGTAGTATATGGCACTGATGTTTATACTGTACAGTATTAGTTTTATATTTGTAGTACACTTTTTTATAAAATTATCAAAAGAAGTAAATTTTTAAATTCATGTCAACAAAAAGAATAAATAAATATGGATAGAAGTTAAAAACTCTCAAAAGAAGACTTAAATAACTTTTGTTAATTATTTTTTTCTTCAATAATTTCTTTTAACTTCATGTTACAACTTTTTATTTTAAATTCGCCCCATTACAACAAATCGAAGAAGTGAGAAAAAATAACAAAAGGCAAAGAAAAGACTATAAGAGCGTAAACTTAATTTACAGCATAAGGTCAGATTCAGTGGATACAATTGACAACCTTCGTTCCAAAAAAAATATAATTCTAAAAAGTAAAACCACACGGACTTACCACAACTCACAAGATGGTTGGACAGCTTGGACCCAACCCACATGTGCAAGAGTTTGTGTATGTGTGTGTGGCGCAAGCCAAATTGTCCTTCTTATAACCATCAGCGAAATGTGAATAGCCCAACGAAACCCGAAACCTTTGTTACTTTCTTCAATTGCCTTACGATAAAAGTGGTACCTCATTCATGTCTGGCTCAGCGGTGGTGTATCTATTTCGTTCCTTTCGATTGCTGTAGTAGACTGCATTCATCATCGCATACTCATTTGAAAACAATTAGCGTGTTTAGTCGAAGGAAGAAAAGTTCCGAAACTATGCATTAGTCGCCCTCTATGCCTTCAGACTTGTGGATTTCAAAGCACTCCAAAGTACATATTAACACTTCAACAACAGATTAGGACTTCCAATCAATAGGATTGACATTGCAGCTGCAATAACAATAATACTGCAGTGCATGATCCTAAAGGAATATGGCATTCAGTAGGTTCTTTCATCGACTGCAATTCTTTCTCTGGGAAGAAACAGATTTCTGTCACTTCATTGGTCTCCAGACCATCAACCATGCCTGTTGAGCAGATTTCTTGCATATCCAGGACTGCAAAGTCTGCAATATCTTTTACCTCGGGTGTTCGGGACCGAAATTAACTTTAAATGCCTTTGTGTAATGAAGTGGAGAACCGAATCCCTGATGCTTCAGTTAGAAAAACACCCTAGAATTTATTCTGATCACAATCCCATGTTAATACCTACGTACCAGTAATGTTGTGAGACCCAATACCCTCTAGACTTGAAGTTGCGTTGGAAGACCCACCCTGATTTCATAAACAGTACGAAGTAGTCGTGCTATTTCGAAACATGAATTTCCCTAATTGCCTTGACACCTTAGCTGACAAATGCCAACACTTGGAACGAAGAGGTTTTTCGGAACTATTTTTTGAAGAAATAGACAGACCTTCGCCCGCATAGAGGGAGTTCAAAAAAGCCAAGGCCAATACTATCCTCGCAACCTTTTCATTCTCGGAAAAAAAAAAAGCTGATTAATCAATATCACACCACCTTGAAACAAGAACTCTTTTGCTACCAAAAAAATTCAGAGATCAACAAGTAGATTTCATAGTATTCTGCATGCAACACATCCAAGAAGTTCAAATCTCAATACCACTCCCCTCTCACTTTCAAGGTTGGTACATCAACAAAGTCTTTAAATCTGAGGCAATCTCAAAGCAAAAGTGCTACAAAGATTTCTGCACCTCCAGAGAGAATTGCATTGCTATGCTATGTTCCATCTCCCTTGTGATTGCAACTATCTCAACTTCCTAGCAAAACCCTGTTACCTTCGCAAACAAAATCAAAGTACCACATAAATTGAACCGTTAAGCACTAGAATTTCATGGATATTACGAATTTCATCTCATTACGCAAAGGAGCTAGTCCAAACGGCATACACCTTCATTGAAGGGAAGATAAAAAGTGGTTTTTTTTTGAAGGGCGAAGATAAAGAGTGATGTTCACAAACTAATTTACAGCTTCAAAAGAAGATGCATCATGCATGCATATTCTAAGACACGAATTCTAAAGTTAGTCTTCAATCAAGTACGCATGCAGTAAATGAAAATGAAGGCGAACGGACAAGTATACCAATTGCAACATCATTGTGACAAAGAAGCAGTGGTGCAGCATTAATCATAGAAGGAAGGGAACAACAAATTAGTCCTTGAAATGAAATAGAAAACATATCTAAGCACCCATATCAGCTGAGCCAAGAAGGCTAAGATCAGTGTCCATATCCCCAAATAAATTCCGAAGTTCCATAAAATACCCAGTCAAATGGACTTGTTAGCGTTAGAATATAATGAAAAGCATAAATTTCTCTCATTACCAAAGGACTAAGCTGGTTCAACACCATAATCCTTATCACAAGGGGAAATCAGCTCTATTTGAAAAAGGTACTTTGCATCAGATTTATAGACCACATGCCAAACAGAATAACTATTCCATCTCCCTTATGGATGGAAGTATCTAAAACTTCCTAGTAAAACCTCTTCCACATCCCCCTTGGAGATTGATTTGCGAGCAACATCAAAATACCACATCAAATGAAATCGTTAAACTCATTAATTTGATGGAGATCATGAATTTCCTCACTATGCAAAAGAGCTAGTCCAACATCATAACCCTTGTGATAAAGAGTGATGCTCATATGCTAATTTACGGCTTCAAAAATGGTGGATCCATATTCTGAGACACGAACTCTATAGTTAGTCTTAAATCAAGAGAGCACGGTATAGATGAATATGAAGACTAGCAGGCCAATAAGATAACCCAACAACATTGTGACAAAGCAGCTGTGGTACAAAATTAGTCATAGCTAAGAAGGGAACAACAAATTAGTTCATGCAATGAGAAGAATACGTCCATAACCCATATCAGCTGAGCAAAGAAGGCTAAGATCAGTGCACTATCCCCAAATCAATTCCATAGTTACATAAATTCCGATGTAAAACGGACTAGTTAGCACTAGAAAATATTGAAAAACATAAATTTCTCTCATTACTAAAGGACTAAGCTTGTCGAACGCCATAATCCTTTATCAAAAAGATAAGAAATTAACGATCACCATATGCTAATTCGCTACCCCAACAATTGTACATGCACATTCTAACAGACACACACAACCCATAGTCTTAATACAAGTACAATTGATGCGAAAGTAAACAAAGAGGACTTGGGAAATATAAGAGATGCCGCAACATTATCCAGTATGGGTACATTCTTATTAGAAACTTTTGAAATGTATGAAGATATTAACCTGCATAGATTCGCAACTCTAAAAAAAACATAGAATGGCCTTTCTTCTGTTCTCTCCCTTCCAAATCATCAATCAACAATAACCTCAACGAACTTCTTTGAAGCCCACGACCTGGAAACATCTGAAAGCTTGCTTTCTTCAATACGTATTCGCCTCAACTGAAGACAATTCAA
The DNA here is from genome assembly GCA_018127125.1 of Rhododendron griersonianum. Lineage (NCBI taxonomy): Eukaryota > Viridiplantae > Streptophyta > Magnoliopsida > Ericales > Ericaceae > Rhododendron > Rhododendron griersonianum. The sequence continues at coordinate 6,222,004 of CM030795.1, read as the reverse complement.
AACAAATAACTCAACAGCCTCTGCCTCGATCACACCACAACCCATTAGATCTACACTCTCCAACTGCTTACAATTCTTACACATCGAAACCACAGACGCATTTGTCAACCCTTTACTCCACCTCACCTTCAATTCCCTCAAACAATCAAACAACGCAAGCATCGATATAAACTCTTCATCCGCCAACTTGTCATTATAAGACAAGTCCAAATTCCTCAAATTTCTAAAACTCTGTCCTAAAGTGGTCAACAACCCAGGTTTCAGGTTGCAATCTATCAAAGCCAATTCTTCAAGCTTATCACTCATGGCTAACGCCATAGTCTTAAGCCCTTCACCGGTAACACGATAACAACCATCTAACCGAAGAGACAACAAACCCCTGAACTTCTCAGCTACGGCCAATAAGTGATTGTCTCGGAGGTCATGAGGTAAACATAAATCCAGTTTTCGCAAATTAAAACGACTCTGAGTAATGATATGACGTAATCCTTCTCTGCCGCCACCGTTGTGTACCAATAGAGAGCTTAAAGATGCACAATTCTAGCCCAATTTCGATAAAATTTCATCAACTATGGGTCTACAAGTCGTCAATTCCACTTCTTGGAGGCCTTTTAAGCAATTAACAAACGATGAAACTGACATATCATTGCCGATTCCTTGGCAGTCGCATAGCTGCAGTTTCTTAAGGTTTTTACATCTTCTCCATAGCCAATCAAAACCGTAATCGCCATGTGGAATATGAGACAAAGATAGGGTTTCTAATTTCAGTCCAGCATCGTGGAAGTTCCCTTTCGAAGCAGCATCGACGTGTTTGAATTTGCCAGGGATGGGGAAGATACTGAGGGCGAGTTTTCGAAGAGAGTGCAAGAAGACAAGCCAGTGGATAGAGAAGGGTATAGATAGGGTGATGTCGAGGGAGGTGAGGTGAGGGCATGAGGCAGAGAGAGAGAGTAGAGGGAAGAGAGAGACTGGCCCAGATTGGAGAGGGAGACCTGTCAGCTTGGGACAGGACGTGGCGACGGAGAGGAGGATCTGGTCGGCGAACGCCGAGATGTCGTCGGGGAAGAGGATCCGATTGCGAAAGCCCGATAAATTATACTACTGGAGTAGTACTGTAAGGCCCTGCTTGGATGCAGTCAAAAGGGGAGTGAAAATAAATGAGGGGTAAAAGGGGTGGGCCCGATGATTTTCCCACTGCTTGGATGCCTCAATCGTTCCCCTCATATGTTTTCCTCCCTTCTGCGTTTTCACTCGTTCGAGGGATTCAGCCATGAAACTTTTGGGCTGGTCTAGGGTTCCCCAAAAATTATCTGGGTGTAGAGGGGTGAAATTTGGACATAATCACCCCTGGTTATCCGCCTTTCCCCAACCCCAGGCCTCCACTGCTTCTTCATTTCTGTCGCCGACCCATTGTTGTCTGTGGAGCAGAGAAAAAAGGGTTTTGGTGGCGATTTGGAGTGCAGTGCATTTGAGCTTCGTGAAGTCAGGTATGGCCTCCATTTTAGCAGATCTTTGTGTGCGTGTGTGTAATGGCTCCTCATCTGTTGATTTATTGTTTTGTATGGCTCAAAAATGGAACAGCCGTGTGTGTGTGCGCAAAAAAATGGTACTCTTCTGTCTCTCCATTTGTAGATCCATGTGTGTGTGTGCGTGTATAGGTCCTGATCAGTTGATTATGTGTTTGGTATGCCTAAAAAATTGAACACCTCTGTACGTGGATGAACTGTGGTTCTAGGGTTTCGAAATGTGCAAGGGTTTCTGACTGGGTTTCGAGTACAACAAGGGTTTGAACTGTGTTTTGTGTGTTTTTTTTGTGTATTTTGGATCTAGGGTTTCGATTAGGGCAAGGATTTCTAGGATAAAAGATTCAACATTCGGATAGTACTGAGTAATACCTTGTTTTTATCAACTATTAAGTAAGAAATTAGAATTGTCTAACAGCCCTCAGTGTTAATGGTTTTGTGAGAAATGGTAAAATAGTAAGACATAGAGAACTTTCTTTCGATGTTGCCTGCAAGGGTTTAGATGAAGAAGATGAATCCCCCGAAAGAGAAGCCTAAAAAAACAGCCCTACCTTTAAGTGTGTATTGTGTGTGTATGAATAGGGTCAGAAGAAATTAGTTTGGTTTAAGAAAATGAAATTGTAATGTAGTGTTTGTAGTTTGTAATTAAGAAAATGACATGTGTTCTATTCATGAAGCCCTTTTTAGGTTTTCTTACAATGCCAAGATTAAACAGAATAGAATTAACGAGAAGAGAAGAGGAAGAGGCCTTCATCGCGTTAAACTGTTACATTCGGGCTGCAATGGGTGTATTTCGGCTTTATTGCTTCATTGTGTCCACAGCACAATATCCTTGTCCTGAGTTGTCCCCAAATCCAAACTACTACCAAACCCAAGTAGATGCCGTGAATAGGCTTGTCAATGGTAATGAAGTAGACTGCCACGAGCAATTGAGGGTAAATAGGCGTACCTTTTTTAGGTTGTGTTGTCTACTTCGAGGTGTTGGGTTAGGAGACTCACGAAATGTTTGTCTCGAGGAGAGGGTAGCCATTTTCTTGTGGATCCTAGCTCACCATACAAAACAGAGGCGTACGAAATTGCAATTTTGGAGATCAACTGAAACTGTAAGCAGACATTTCAATGTCGTACTCCTAGGTGTGTTGCGCCTTTATGACATGCTCCTAGTAACGCCTGAGCCCGTACCTCCTAACTACCATGACAGTAGATGGAGTTGGTTTCAGGTAAACTTCATTTCAATTATTCTAAAATCTTCCATTTCGTTTTGTCAACTCCACCTTATTGACTTAGTTAAATTAATGTACTGATTATGGCGTAGAATTGTCTCGGGGCATTGGATGGGACGTATGTGCCAGTGTATCCCCCGGCAGTTGACAGGCCACGCTATAGATCATGGAAGGGTGAGATTGCCACAAACGTTTTAGGTGTATGTAGTCGAGACCTAAAGTTTGTCTTTGTCTTGTCTGGTTGGGAAGGGTCGGCCACTGACTCTAGGATCCTGAGGGACGCCATTGCAAGACCTGATGGTTTGATAGTCCCCCATGGTATGTTCTAAATCCTAAAATTCACCTTCCTTTAAACCATTTATAGTGAATGTCATAACTTCCATTTGGTACAGGACATTACTACCTTGTGGATGCCGGATACCAAAATGCCGAGGGTTTTCTAGCACCTTACCGCGGGCAACGATATCACATTAACATTTGGAGGCAAGGTCACGCCGACTAGCAGAGAGGAGTACTTCAACATGAAGCACTCCGCTGCTAGGAATGTGATTGAGAGAAGCTTTGGTGTGTTGAAGATGCGCTTTGCAATATTGAGGTCTCCTTCGTATTACCCCATTAGGACTCAAACACGTATCGTCACAGCATGTTGCCTCCTCCATAACCTCATCAAAAGAGAGATGCCCAACGATCCCATTGAAAACGAGTACTGTAGACACCCTATTTTGGACTTTCCAGAATAGTTTATTTACGGTATTTGATTCCCCAATGATGATTAAGGTCGAGAACATACCGAGTTTGTTTGATGAGTTGGAGCTTTGAGCGTCCCGAACCTCGTCCAAACCCATTTCAAACCCTTGTCGAACCCTCAAGCCAGAACCAAATGGCCTCAACAAAACCCTTCTGGAGTACGCCGGTGGTGGACTAGCGTGCGCAGGAACCACTGCCACGTGTCAGTCACTACCACTCTATGGCGCACGCCACTCAACATGTGGCGCACGCCAGTCAGCACCAGTCAAATCAACCTTTTCAGCCAGCTGGGCGGGAGCTTCTGTAGCCGCCTGACGTCAGCTGGCAGCCCCCTGATCATTACTTCGGCCAGAAACTGTTCCTCTTTCTCCTACACCTTCCATCAAGCCAAGTCCCATGCATTAAATGCATGGGAGCTTCCTCCAATGTTTGGCCATCCAAACAGCCCCTAAGGACCAGGCTGATCAGCCTTCTCTCCTCCATAAATACCCCCTTTGCATTCATTTGCAAAGGGTTAGCCTCATTAAGAAGAAGGGTTAGCCTCATTAAGAAGAAGGGTTAGCCTCATTAAGAAGAAGGGTTAGCCTCATTCATTTGCAAAGGGTTAGCCTCATTAAGAAGAAGGGTTAGCACCATTAAGAAAGGGGTAGCTTCATAAAGCCAAGCCATCCTTTGTCTTCTTCTCCTTCATTGTTCTTTGCTTCCTTTCTTCCTCATAGAAAGAGTAAGTGAAGAACATACTCTCCATAGTCCATAACCTTCACTACATCCACATCCATCATCATTTTCAAGCTCAAAGCTCAAGCTCTCTCTCAAAACTCACAAGCAAAGGTATAATACCTCTTGCTCTTGCTTTCTGTTCTGACCCCTGAGGGGGGCTGGCAGGGTCAAAGCTGGTAATCTATACCAGTCCTGGCCCTAATGCTGGCAAGGTTTCAAGAACCGTGTGCAATGATCAGCGGCGCACGCCAGTGCTTATGTACCGTACGCCAGTCATGGTGGTATGCACAGAACTGGCGTGGGGATCATGGATCATTGTCTTCTTGCATTATTTAAGCTTTGATCACCCTGCTGCATGCTAAAATCAACCTTCTGCTTTCTGTATTTACTACTGCTTTCTATTCCATCTATATTTATTGCTTAGTTTGGCCTTCTGGGTCCCTCTGGTCCTATTCCAGAGCCCAGAATGTGCAAAGCCAAAGCATTGGTGTCAAGAGAGAACTGGCGTGCGGCCCTTACTTAGTGGCGTGCGCTAGTTATCTTTGTCCCAGTGGCTTGGCCCTTGCATGGATCTTCCATCCAGGCCTCTGATCATCCTCCCCTCACTGTTTAAGGGGTTTTCTGTCTATTTAGTGGCTTTTCAGCCCTTTAATCTGTTTGTAATAGCTTAGTATTTTACATAAACTGCGTGGTTTGTCCTGGGTGTGCACTGGTCCTTTCCAGAGCCCAGAGGGTTGAGAGCAGAAGCTGTGAGCTTAAGTCTACCGGCGCACGCCAGTCGTGGGGTGGCGTACGCAGGTCATGACTGCATGCAGTGGCCTGGCCAGTGCAAGCAGGCTTGATCCTGTGTGCAACATTTCATAGCCAGTGTGTTCTAGTCTGCTTAAAATGTCCACAAAAGCTTGTTCTCAATCTATTTATCTGCTTAGATCAAGCATCAAACATCCATAAACATTTTATCATATATTCTTGTACATAAACTGCAACTTGTTTACAGTTTTAATCCCCATTAACTGTTCCCCCGCCCTAACTGGTTAAAAGGATGATCAAATAAAGAGAGAAATGCAAATGTGTTTTATAAAATGCCTGAGTAGAGACCGATCTCCGGATTGGGCGAGAAGGGGTGCCATAAAACCCTTCCCCTCTCGTAACCTGGCTCCCGAACCTCAGATTTCAAAGGTGACGACGGTCCAGTCTACAAAAGCCTTTTTCAAAATCAAACAAACGTGGTCCAAACGTTTTTCAAAAGGACGGTTTCTTGGGTACTAACCGCAAAACCCGAGTGGCGACTCTCTGATTTGCGAAGCGTTTCGCCGCGCTTTCCAAAAAGGGTGCACCCGGAATTTTCCCACACCAAGGAACGCGGGGATTTTTGGGGCGTGTGCCCACAAGTACACGGCATGGGAACGTGATCACATACATGATGTGGAGGTAGATGATCACATCACTACCATTGAGACTTCCAATCAATGGACCGGGGAGAGGGATGCGTTGGCTACAGCCATGTACAATAATTGGCTAGGAAATGGTGGGGGACAAGAGGTTTTTCCACCATGAGGAACTTTGTTTAGTGTATTTGTAATAATTAGTGTTTGAACAACTTTTATGATGTAAACATTCTATTTGAAGAAGTTTGTGGGCAATTGTGATTGTAATTGAACTCCGGTTTGTAGTTCTTAATAGACTTCTTAAATAATCATTGTTGTCGAACTTAAAATGCTTTTGCAGCAATGGATACCCAACAAGTCAATGTCCCTAACAAAAAGGCTTCAAGGAGCCATAGGGTGTGGAAGAAATCCGAAGAGGATGCCCTTATGAAATGCATGGTAGCCGAAATAAGTGACAAATGGAGCGCGGAGAATGGGTTTAAACCCGGGTTCTTCACGTTACTTGAGAAAGAGATGGCGAAGATCATGCCGGAGAGCAATATTAAGGCCTCCCCCCACATTAACTCCAAAGTCAAGTATTGGAGACAAACATATGCCAAAATATGTGACTGCCTAGGACTTAGTGGGTTTGGGTGGGACCATGTCAACAAAAGGATTGACGTGGATGATGAAGTGTGGAAAATCTACGAAGAGGTAACTTCTAATGCTTTAATTGATATGTTATGGCATGGGATCATGTACTAAAACTTGTAATGTTTGTGTAGGCCTACCCTAAGAAGGCCAAAGAGGTGGGTGGGAAGCGGTTCCCTTACTTTGATGATTGGGAAATCATCTTTGGAAAGGATAGGGCCAATGGGCATGGAGCCGAGGCTCCTGCACAAATGGGGCGACTACATAAGAATGTGGTGCATAATGAAGATATTTTAGAGGAGGAGAATGACGGTCTCTACCATCCATTCTTCGGTGAAGAATTTCATCCCACCCACACAAGTGGACCCTCGGGGGTCGCCAATGAAATTCCTTTGGACTCGCCACCTCCGCTCTCGACACCTCCAGTCTCCACACCTCCGGTTTTCACACCTTCGGTCTCCACAAGTTTGAACTCCTCACGTCGTACGTCACTCCCGACATCCACTCCCCGGACCTCCACACCTCCGGCCAATGCCGGAACTCAAAAGGGGAAGAAGAGGACACGGATGGGTGATGTGGAATCCCTTGCTGCAAGCATGGAGGTATGGCTGGAAAAGAGTGATGGCCTTATGGAGAAGATGACCAATGCAATGGGCTATTCCAAAGACGTATCCGCTCGCCGCACAAAAGTTCCAGAAGAGCTTGAAAAACTTGACCTTACTGACACCCAACGATTTAGGTTAGGTGCCATCATTTGTTCGGCTGAAGATAGGCTAGACCTATTCTATGGCACTCGCAAGGATTTGAAACAAGCTTGGGCTGAGGCCGTCTTGGATGGTCTAATATTTGGTCCTGTTTAGCCATGAGGGAGAAGAAGTAGAAGTAGTACAAGTTTTTTGAAGTGGCCAACCTTTCACTCGTACACATATGGCCCATTTTTTGAAGCGGCCGACCTATCACGCGTATACATGTGGTCCGTAGTTGTTCATATTTTGAAACATTGAGGCTGTTGGAACAATGTTTTGCAGCCTAGTGTCTTGTAATGTTGTGTTTATGTTATCCTTCATCATCAAACAATATTGTACTTATGCTATGTTATGGTAAAACAATCGTGTATTCGTGGCCTTCGTTTGATTATGTTTATGGGTTATAAATGCAGGCCTTGGCTGGGTTACTTATGCATTGTACTTGTGTTTGTGGGCAATGATGATAGAATAGGATTATTCATTAACTGAGATACCTTGGCGGGGTAACATTAGTTGCAGCCATGAGTACCCTTTTGATTTGTATGTATTTCTGAGCCCATTCCAGTCTTGAATTGTGGTAAAAAGTATAGCAGATGTGTGTGTGTGTGTGTGGCAATGGCTGCAGGTTTTGGTTCAGATTTTGTGCCTCTATTTGTGGGTTAAAGCTGCAGGTTTTGGCCACTGTTGGTGGGTTAAAACTGCAGGTTTTGGCCACTGTTGGCTCTGCTTATCTGCTGTTAGAAGCTGCTTCTGTGTGTGCCCATGTTTGGGGTCTGTTTGTGGGTATAAACTGTTGGGTTTGTTCTGTTAACAGTGCTGTAGGTTATTGGTGGCTATGATGAAAGCTTTCTGAGCCAAATCGATACATTAGATAAAACTGTGTCAAAATTTCTGGCCTATGGTTATGTGTTAAAACTGCAGCAAATTGGTTCAGCTTTTGTGCATGCTATTTGGTTCAGTTTTGTGGCTGCCATTTGGTTATGTTCTGTGGATGAAAGTGCAGGGTTTGGTTATGCTTTGTGGCTGCATATTTGGGCTGTTTTCTGCCATGGTTTTGGTTCTGTTTTGTGAGTGAGTTAGTGTGTGTATGGTGGTGCAGTTTTTGGCTACCATTTGGTTCTGTTCTGTGGATGAAACTGCAGGGGTTGGTTATGCTTTGTGGCTGCATTTTTGGGCTGTTTTCTGCCATGGGTTTGGTTCAGTAAAAGTTTCAGTTTTGTGGTTCAGTTTCTGGGTTAAAACTGCAATGGTTGTTTCAGTTTTGTGGTTCAGTTTCTGGGTTAAAACTGTAATGCTTGTTTCAGTTTTGTGGTATGTTTATGTGTACAATCTGCAGAATTTTGGTTCTGTTTATGTGTACAATCTACAGAATTTTGGTTCAGATTGTGTGCAGGTTTTGGTTCTGTTTCTGTGCAGGTTTTGGTTCACTTAAACTGCAGGTTTTGGTTCAGTTTTGTGGTTTAAAACTGCAGTGCTCGGTTCAGGTTTCTGCCTGTATTTCTGAGTTAACACTGGACTTTTTGGTTCTGATGTTTGGGTGGCTATGATGAAACATTTCTGAGCCACAAACTAAACCTTAACCTGCATACAGATACTGAACCAAAATGCAGCCACGAACTGAACCAAAACCTGTAGTTTTAACGACCAAACAGAGGCCAAAATCTGTATGTGTGTGTGTGTGGCTGTGATGAAAAGTTAAGAAAAGACATTTGGGACTTAGGCGGGGCAACATGAGAGGGTCATTTGGCAACTCATGTTGCAGCCTAGTGTCTTAACACACTTGTCTACAAGTCTGAGCCAAATGGATACAGTTTTGTGGGATGGGATGATGAGCTTATGGTTCAGGTTATGGAGTGTGTGTGTGTGTGTGTGGTGCAGGTATTGGTTCAAGTTTTTTTTTCAGTTTATGGGTAAAACCTGCAGGTTTGTGGTGCAGTTTTTGGCTGCCATTTGGTTCTGTTATGTGGATGAAACTGCAGGGTTTGCTTATGTTTTGTGGCTGCAATTTTTGCCTGTCTCCTGCACACAGATTCTGGTTTTTTAAAACTGCAGGTTTTGGTAGAAGTTCTGTGGTTCAATTGCTGGTTTAAAACTCCACGTTTCTGGGTTCAGTTTTGTGGTTCACTTTATACAATAACAGTTGGGGATTGGTTCAGTTCTGTGGTTCAACTGTGTATGTGAGAAAACAGTTGGGGATTGATTATGTTTGGTGCTTGCATTTCTGAGTTAAAACTGGGGATTTTTGTTCATATATTTTGGTGGCTATGATGAAAGTTTTCTGAGCCAAGCATTGCAGTTTTAACCCAGAAACTGAACCACAAAACTGAACCAAAACCTGCAGTTTTTAACCCACAAGCAGAGGCCAAAACCTGCAGTTTAACCTAAACCAAAACCTGCACTATTTACCCCACAAGGCCCTTATGGTTTTGGTGCTTGCTGGTGATCTACCTGGTGGTACTCTGTGTGTGTGTGTGTGTGGCCGTGATGAAAACTGTACAAGTGCAGCTGTGTGTGTGTGTTTGGGTGGTTATGATGAAAACTTTCTGAGCTACAAACTGAACCAAAATGCAGCCGCAAACTGAAACCAAAACCTGCAGTTTTAACCCATTAACAGAGGCAAAAACCTGTATGTGTGTGTGTGTGTGTGTGTGGCTGTGATGAAAATTGAACGAGACAGCTTGGGGACTTAGGCGGGGCAACATGAGAGGGTCATTTGCCAACTCATTTTGCAGCCTAGTGCCTTGCAAAAGTTGTCTATGAATCTGAGCCAGATGTTCGTACTTGTTGCATTGCTATTTGACTACACAATTCCCCTTATTTATGGCTGCTTGTTACTTGTGTCCCCCTTTTGTAGCCTAACTGTGTCAATTGGCGATGATGAACTTTGAGCCAAATACGTTAATTTTAATTTCCATGGGATCTCTTGTATGCCTAGTGTGTTTGTGGTGACTTTAATGTTGGTTTGGATTAGATTATTCAATGACAGGTGAGGAGAACGACTACTATTGGGTGGTTTTCGTTGGGCATAAGCCCGGCATCTACACATCTTGGGAAGAAGCTCAACTCCAAGTGAATGGATATTCAGGAAGCATGGCGAAAAGGTATAAGACATTCGATGCAGCCGAAGAAGCATTGCTCAAGTTTCACGAGGAGCGATACAATCTCAAAAAGTTGCAAGAAAAAAATTCCACATCTGCAAGTGCGTTGGGAGTTGAACATCAAATCAATGGGTGCAAGGGTTCAGTTGTATTTTTTTTATTAGGTTTCGTAGGTTGCATTTTGTTAGCACTTGTTCTCAATTTCGAATGAACTTGAACGTTCCAAGATTATGTAAAATATCACGTTATGATCGAAGACAAGTTCTAAGATAATTTTAAATTGAAGACGTTCCAACATCATGAACATATCCAACATATGACACAACATCCATGGGTAATGCTATTTATTCTTCCGTCATCTTGACCTACTCCTCGGGCTCCTCAGGAGGGGGAACGAAGCAAACACGCCAATCATCAAATAGTGGAAATTGAACATCTCTTGCCTCCCTAGCTTGTTTGTTAACCTAAGTCAAAATGAAAAATTTAAGAGCAAATAATATTTTGACCTTTTAAAAAAATTATTAATACTTTATTAAGGCTTACTTGGAGGAATGCAGCCCAAACATCGTCTTCAGCCACCACCATGTTTTGACTTGCATCCCATTCAAACCCGGGACGATCAAGTAGGTTCACAATGATCCTGCAAGTACGGCGCCACTTTTTAATCTTCGCTTCAATATGCCATTCCTCAATGCCAGCATCGGGAAAATCACTGTCCATGAAACGTTTCAAGTAGTTTGCGTAACCTGGACGAAAGTGTCCATTATCGGTGGTCCACAATCGGGACTCCACCATTGATTTCAGTACCGAAATCAACAAGATCTCCTCAGCCTGGACCCAATTGTGACGAGGAGGCGGACGACCAGCCATACAACAAAAATGAAATATGAGACTTGTTTTGTAATTTCAATTTTTGAATGAGTTTGACAATGAATTTACTTGCTATTTATAAGCAAAATTTACAAAGTTTTCTACCATATATCCACCATTCAATAACTATCCACCATTCACCATTCAACCAACTTCTACTTTCCATTCTACCCAAAATCATACTTTCCATTCAAACCTACCCTAATTTGTCTTTTCTTTTTCAAAAAATTCACTTCCCAAAATAATTGAAAAAGAAATACAAACCATTCATTAAAAAAACATTTTTTAATATAAATTTTTTAGAATATACATTTTTTAATTCATTTAGTTTTTTATACTTTCAATTTTTCCAAATTGATTAAATATTTTGATTTTTGAATTAATATACTTATTTTCATACATAATCAAATTTCACACTGCACATGGGCAAAATAGTCATTTGACAGCTTTTCCCATCATCCACCCCTTCTTATCTCCCCCATTCTATATACCATCCAAACAATGTCAAATTTTATTCCCCTATTTAATACCTCATCCAAACAACATACTATTTTTTCCCCCTCCATAAACATCAAATCGATGTGGGCCAACCCATCAAAATTAATACCCCCTACTATCTTATCCCCCTTCATATTTTTTACCCCCGATTTTTTCCCCGCATCCAAGCGGGCCCCTAGTAGTTTTGGACGGTTCATATCTGTTCGGCTATCGAGGGATATTTTAGTCATTTTATACTTTAAAATTAGCCGAACAGATCTGTACAGTCCAAAACTTCATTGGACGGCCGAGATGGTGCACGGCACCACGTGTCCCGTGCCCACCCGGCACTGAAAAATTTCTCCTACTATCTTATCCCCCTTTTTTTTTTTTACCCCCGATTTTTTCCCCGCATCCAAGCGGGCCCTAACAGAGGATGGGAGGAGAAATTTCTCGGATGGGAGATGTGGTGGTGTCATTTTTATTTTCCTTTTTTCGGTGAGATTTGATGAGAAAGAAGAGAAAGCCAATCACAAAAAAAGAAAGTTTTATTTTTATACTCTTCTTTTTATTTTTCACAATAAATACTCTTACGATTGTGTTCTTTTAAACTTATAAGTCTGTAACTTATTTTGTTATTTTTTTATTTTTCATAACTTTTTGTTTAGCTTTTCGATGTAATTTTAGGAGTTAATCGTTTGTCTCGTTACAAATCAAAAAAAGTATAAAAATATGAACCGTTGTTGGAAAAATTCAAATAAGATGGCAGTTAAGCTCCAAAAAAACAACTGTTTAATACTTTTTTTGTTTTGAGTGAACTTTTTTTATGCTTTTGGTCATATTTTTCTACTTTTTAGAGTCCTCTTGGCTCTCATCAAGATGGATGATTAATTCAAAAAAATTCACGCAAATCTAACAAAAATTTAGAAAAAGCCGGACAAAACACACAAACGAAGAAATAAGTTAATTTTGGAAGAACCTGGACTAAATTAGCGTGTTGACTTCAAACTAGTATCTTTTGTTATGAAATCTTTTTGATTGCGTCAAAGGCGCGTATATCATGCTTATCTTGAGCCCTTTTCTCTTATATACTAATAGTGCATCAAAGATGTAGTCATCTTTGATGCAATCATCGATTATCCCGAGAGGCCACAATTACCGCGAGCAAACATATTTCTTCTTTTATGGCTCTGATTTTGTGCAACCTTAGTTACTAATTTGAATTTGAAAATAAATTCTATTCAAATTAAATCCCTCAATGGGGCTGTAAGGAGAGAAAGTAGGAAATGGAGTAATTTCTTTCACAAGTTAGTTCTTTTAATTTATGAGAAAAAAAATCAAATGCTTTTGACAAATTACATTTTTTGTTAGGGTGTGTTCCACTAACTCAAATTAACTTATTTTTTGAATTAAATGTGATGTATTTTGAGAGAATAACATGTCTCGTAAAACAAAAAATAAGTACTTAAAAAATAAGAACCTTAGCAGAACGGAGACCTCACCCCCTCTTTAACAATTCTTTTGCAAGAGTGACTTTGGACTAAACTAATTAGATTTATAGTTAGTGAACTTTCACAAAAATTTATCAAAAGAAATACATTTTAAATTCATCTCGACAAAATGTGTGTGTGTCAGTGTGTGGATAGAAGTTTAAAATTCTCAAAAGAACACCAAAAAAAATACCAAGACTATTAAGTAATGTTTGAGATAGCATGGAGTATCTTGTTTGAGACATGCACACAAGCTATCTCAAAAGAGTAGACGCTGCTGAGGTTGCATTAGTAGCCATGCATAAGGTGTACGTCCAGGTCTAATTCTAGGATCTATGGGTAGATTTCTTTCTCCTGTAGTCCTGTGCAACAGAACAGAGGAAAACCAGGAAAGACGTAGAAGAAACTACAACATGGGTGGAGATGAGATTTGAACCGTTGGATAGCCGAACGGATGACATCCGAGCCGCGCATCACGGTGATGCACCAACCCCCAATCCATGTTTGAGATAGCATGGAGTATTTTGTTTGAGACACACAAGCTATCTCAAAAGAGTAGATGCTGCTGAGGTTGCATTAGTAGCCATGCATAAGGTGTCCAGGTCTAATTCTAGGATCTATGGGTAGATTTCTTTCTCCTGTGCAACAGAACTGAAGGAAACCAGGAAAGGCATAGAAGAAACTACATATCGGTTCTTTCACTGACTGCAATTGTTTCTCTGGCCGGGAAGACAAAGATTTCTCTCACTCGATCCATTGCTCTCCAGATCGACCATCAACCTTGTCGAGCAGATTTCTTTCATATCAAGGACTGACTGCACTGTTTTTACCTTGGGTGTTCCGTGTTCGGGTCCGAACTCCGAAGTCAAGTACTCCTTCGCTACCAAAAATTCAGAGATCAACAAGTACTCCAGATTTCATAGTTATTTACAAGTCTCTGCATTCTGCACCCAACACATCCAAGAAGTTCAATTCTCAATACCACTGCCGTGCAAAGGAAAAAAAATCTCCCTTGCGATTGCAACTATCTCAACTTCCTAGCAAAACCCTCTTACCTTGGCAAACAACATCAAAGCACCACATAAATTGAAACCCATTAAACACTAGAATTTCATGGATATAACGAATTTCCTCTCATTACGCAAAGGAGCAGTGGTGCAGCATTAATCATATATAGGAAGGAAGGGAACAAAAAATAAAAAATTGGTTTAGGGTCCACTATAAAGAACATGTAACCCAGTTAATCCACCTCTAATGCTTGTAACTCCTCTAGTCCGGAAATGAGTTAAGTGGAGAGATTTCATCGTCTGTGGTGGGTGAATTTAAGAATCTAGAGCATCTTGTTATTTCTAATAATCACTTTTCTGGTCCACTGCTTTCATCACTTGGGAGGCTGTCGTATTTGAGAAAGTTGTATGCTAGGGGGAATCAATTGAATGGGAGCATTCCAGTAGGTCTCGGACAACTTTCCAATCTACAAATACTGGATTTGTCGAACAACTCATTAGATGGCAATGTATCCGAACAACACTTCACCACTCTCACGAGTCTAAAGGAACTTCGCTTGTCTTCGAACGCATTGGTTATAAATGTTAGCTCCCAATGGGTTCCTCCTTTTCAACTCCAGGTCCTAAGAACGGCATCCTGCAAACTAGGACCTCAATTTCCTCCATGGCTTCAGACGCAAAGACATGTTACACAGTTGGATATGTCTAATGCAAGCATCTCGGATATCATGCCCGATTGGTTCGAGCTTATTATGTCTTCTTGCTTTGAGTACCTAGATATATCCAACAACCATATCAGGGGGACGCTGCTTAAATTTCAAATGAAATGCCATGATTTTGGTAGTTTTTTAGGCAGGGCGTTGATATTGAGTTCTAACAAGTTTGACGGCCCATTATCGGCACTTCCGTCCTCTACTTCTATACTAGATCTCTCCAACAACTTGTTTTCAGGACCTATTCCCGCGGGTGATTATGATGTGATCGAAGTTCTTGTTCTCTCAAATAACCACTTTAGTGGTGGCATTCCTATGTCTTTGTGCAATGCAACGACAATGTTATCCCTTATTGACTTGTCAAAAAACCGTTTATCCGGAAAAATTCCTCGTTGCTTTGGGAACTTGGGTTACTTAAATGTGCTAGACTTGTCGAGCAACAATCTACACAATCAGATTCCAAGTTCTTTGGGTTTCCTACAGAGACTTGGATATTTACACTTGCGTAACAACAGTTTTCTTGGAGAGCTTCCTTTGTCCTTTCAGAATTTGACCGGTATGGTCACCCTTGATATTGGCGAAAATGCATTCACTGGTGTTATCCCGCATTGGATCGGAGATAAGTTACATAATCTAGTCTTCCTCAGTCTTCAATCAAACAATTTCTATGGTGGTATTCCCATACAACTCTGCCATCTCTCTGCTCTGCAATTGTTAAACTTGGCGCATAATAATATAACAGGGGATATTCCAAGTTGTTTTCGCAACTTCACTGCCATGGCAGCATTGGAACATGGGAATACTGATTATAATGAAAATCCCGTTTCGAAATGGTACGAAGACAAAATTCTTCTTATGATTAAAGGAAGAGAACTGGAATACACCAAGACGCTCAAATTTGTCACCTCCATAGATCTTTCGAGCAATGGCATTACTGGGGAGATTCCAGAAGGCTTGACGAATCTTTTCGGGTTATTGAATTTGAATTTATCTGGAAATCATCCTGAGAAGATTGGTGATCTGAAGCAATTGGAATCACTTGACTTTTCTAGAAACAAACTAGCTAGTCTCACTGGTAAGTCTTCAAAGGTCAAGCATTCACTTGCCAAGGTGAAGAAAGCCATCACTGGTAAGTCTTCTCACCCAAAGCCAACATCACCAAAATAGCTAGTCTCCATTAGTTAAAACCACATGACGGTTGGTTTTGTACAAAATAATTAAGCGAGAAGGGGCGTGCAATTTCGCTTTTTGCTTAGTTACTCTACGACATTTGAGTGTGGTGTGTATTTGTCTGGGTTGAATCAGATCCGAATGATTACTTGTACAAAGTTACTTGCAAAATTATCTGATTGCAGTTTGTTGTCCATTTTCATGATTCGCATGTTCAAGTTCACACACACCTCACATAATGTTAAAATTAACAAAGAGGGGAGAATGAGAATAACTTTAAATACTTCATAGAGAGATATTGGTTAAGGTACTTTTAAGCTCACAGCATCAGCTAAGGTTGAAATACTGAGGACAGGGAAGCCAAGTTTGGCAGCAGATGAAAGATTCTGTTATAAACAATCGCGTAGTCATTACAGAAGCAGGTTTTAGGATGTTCAAACCAAACACAAAGGCTCTAAATCTGGATTTTTCAACTGCACAACCAATTATCTGCTCCAGAATTTGAGGAAGTCCGGACGGCTTACGGAGCCATTATACATAGTTACATGAGTATAAAGCTTGTTGTAAGGCATTATTTTCACACATACATCCACACGTAAAAAATGACTACCCAGAAAAAGGAGTCAATTGGAAACTATTGGAAGGTGTTCATGTAGCATCGTCGTTCCAAAGGGATCAAGGGCTCTATCTTCTTTGCTGCTGCAAGCATCTTTCCTTGGTAAGTTCACATGCATAGAATGCCAACAAGCTGCTAAAGCTTAGCTTGTTCATCCTAGTTTAATACTACTTTTAACAGTCATAACTTTAGAAGAACCGGAAAACATTTCACCAGCTGAATACAGCGACTTAAATCGATGTGGTAGATAACATAACCTGCTTGATGTACACACGTAAGAGAAGACAGCAAACAAAAACACAGAACAACCATATTCTGGTGTTATTTTGAAACAATATGAAACGTGGTTTTGGTTATGCGCTTTTGTTATTAATTTTGCCCACTTAATCAAAACTTGACAAAAAAGTATGTTTAGAGATGCCGATTTAAAGAAGCGCATTCTAAGCACGCTTTCGTCTTGAATGTTTAGTTGCCATGATTGATTTACTGGGTATCGCTAGTATTTGTGGGATATGATGCATTTGCTTCTCATGTCTGAGGCCTATTTATGAAGTTGTTAGAAAAAACTATTGCAATTTTGTCAAGTAATACCCTGCAAAATTTGAATTGGTCTTCAGATTGGACTTGGTATGAGAGAAATAGGAAGAAGTGGAACTACCGTGGAAGAAAATTTTGAAGACCTGTTTTTCTCGCTCTTGTTTTTAGTTTAGACAAGTACCACTAGAAGATTTATGAAGAAACAAAAAACACGTAATCTTATTATGATCCGATTTGTGTAAGATTGGATTTTGTTTTTCTTGTAACTCAGTACCTGGTCCAATATGTGAATCGGGTTTAAATCGACCCGAATAACGGTTTACGGATCCGTGCGTATTTCGGATAGGCCACTTGGTTAGATCAGCATAACTGCCTTGGTTCGGTACGTCATCCATGACGTCACACTATGCGGTTAGGGCACATGTTTGGCACAAGGAAAGTATAAACCAAGAGGTTCTACATACAGTACAACTCCATACCCTAATGAGGTACGCCGTTACTATCCACGTAAGAGCTCTGTACTTCAACTTCTCGATCAAGGACTTACTTAACCATGGGAAGCCTTCCCTGTCATTCTTGGCCGGATAGGAGCTAACGGTGGTTCCTTGCCTTGTAGTGCTAGGTCTGAAGATGGAGCTCATGCCAAATCCGGACTTGAGGTCTAGCGTAGGGATTTCAGAGGAACGGCACCCCACACAATATGTCCAATCCCATTGTCCACTCACGAGAGCTGCGAGACTCTAACTAAAATCGAGACAAAACCTATAGACTGGCCAACCGCAGAAATCGATCAATACTCTATTATCATCTCATGTGGAACATTTTATGGACTAATCACATCCACTAAGGTGCAAAAAAGAGCCAATTCGGTTACCTCATTTGATCATCCTTATCTTTGCTTCATATATATATTAAGGGAAGGATGATGCTATGGTGTCCCCGGTCATTTTGGGGACACCGTAATTTTTGGCATAACTTCACCATTATGAGTATAACTAAAACCCATTACAAGCATAACAAAACCCAAACAAGGCATAACCAAGGAATATCTAAAAAACCAACCAAGGCATAACCAAACCCAACCAAGACATAACAAACAAGTTATGCCTTGTTATGGTTTTGTTATGCTTGTAATGGGTTTTGGTTATGCTCGTAATGGGTTTTGTTATACCAAAAGTTACGGTGTCCCCACCAAAGTCATTCCTAAAACGGAATTGGCTCTTTTTTGCACCTAGGGTACCCTAAAATTCTATGGTATCCTAAAACCCTAGGGTACCCTAAGGTTTTAGGGTACCCTAAAACCCTAAAGTGTCCTAGGGTGACACTTCCATTAATGATAAATGTATTTTGTAAAAAGTGGACCTAGTGGTAATAATCCCCTAGTATATTCATGCAAGTCATCAATGTAGATCATATGCCTTTGCCTTGACAGGATCAGAAAAGGAATAAGTCGAAGTGCGCATAATCTGGCCCAATCCAAACACCCCTAACCGTCAAACACACAAAAAAAAGGGAAGAAGAATACCATCATGCAAATTTCTCAAAAACTGACAATTGTCAGGTTAACTTATTAGTTGGAGCAATATTTAGTTTAATAAGGCGACTGACCCTGGCTCTAATTTGCTAAACGAACGAAATTGATTGACTCAGGAGTCGTGATTGAGGTGGCCAATTTGGGGATTGGGTGGGGATGATTGGTTCAAGAAGGAAAAACTCAAAAAAGGCTGATTAATTGGTCTAAGTTCACACTCTAAAAAAGTCTAAAAGGTTGATTGGTACAAGCCTACAAGGTCATTAGTCTTGCTTGCCTTAGGGGACGGGGCACGAATAGGAGCAACCCAAAGATGGAAACCAGAATGAAACGGGCACTATCCCGAGCCCCAAAACGTGATTCAAATTATTCGCTTTGTAGGCCTCAAATTAACGCGTAAGACTTGTATAAATCAAGTTCATTGGACTTTGGTAATCCAGTCATCAAAGCCACCAAGGCTACAAAGTCTTGTTCGTTTGAGGTACTTAAAACTCTTGCACATGGTTTCCAATAAATTTTAAGGGAAAATGATGGCTAAGGGCGTGTTTTAATAATTAATACCCGCCAATGACATTTTCAGCATTAACAAATGTTCTTAGCTTGTATTAATTATCAAAACATGTCCTGGGCCGTCATTTTCCCAAATTTTATCTATATATCTTTCTCAATTCATTATACTTTAAAACTTCCCTCAAAACCCAAACCGAACAGAGTCAAATATATCTGCAAAAAAGGCACCAAGGCCACCCAATAATTTTTGTAATGGCAAGCTTTTACCGCCTTGGGATGAACTCTCTGTCTCATTCCTCCATACCAAGAATAGAGCTAGAGGGGGCTAGTAGGGGTTGTCCCCCCACCCCCTACAATTATAAAAAAAATCTTACTTTTTCATTGAAAAAAAAATTAACATCAAAAAAAATTCTTACTCCATCTCTGCTCCACACCCTTCCAAATTTTCAGTTATGGGTCATCCCGGCCTCAGAATGGTAATCCAAATCATTTATCTCGTAAAACTTGAAAGAAGAATGAGTTTCCAAAAAAAAAAAAAAACCAGTTTGATTGAATATGTGAAGGTACGCGAACATGTCGAGTTTTGTTATAAAAAGTAATACATCTTCCGAGTAAATCCAGATAGGTTGAATTGATATTTCCTGTATGAAAACTGTAGTGAAAAGGCCATTCGCAAATTGCATTCTTCATTATTCAATCAGTAATGATTCACACACAGATTTTTGTGCACATACCATGCACATACATTTTTGTGGGGCCCATATCGGGATCCCACAAAATGATCCGAAACCGCTCATCTTTTTTAAAATATTTTTTGGAGGGTTCGCGTAAAAAATCAATTCCAACGGATATCGGTAAGGGCTTTCTCAGAAATCGTTGTTATATCGTTTTCGAGGTCGCTTCCCTTTGTAAAACAAATTCTCTTACACCAGTTTCACTCTCTCCATACGCACACACACCAAGGCTCATTGGACTTGCTCTTAGTTGGGATCAAATGAATGTTGTTAGCCACAAATTACGACTAGTTATTACTTATTCTACAAATGAGAGCTTCTAAACAAACAAAATTAATTGACCCAGAGTACTCTATGGTTTTTGGAGGGGAGTGTAATCGGGGCTGTTGATTGGTCTTTGGTCATATAGTGGAAGCCCTGTCTTAGACGACGGGGTACAAAAAATAATTGGTCAAAAAGACCAAAAGAATTCCCACTACAACTTCATTAGTAAATTGAGATAAACTTCCCTAACAACTTCCTTCGAGTGCAAATTCTCGATTCGGAAGTTTGATTAATTTTTTTTATAACCGGATGTTCGAAAAAAATTGGCCGAAATTTCGGTCATTACACTAAAAGTGAGTGTAATGATAATATCTCTATAGATGGTAAATAGATAAAGTGGAAGTAAAAGTTAATGTACAATGTGTAAAGATGATATTTTCTTAATAAGTTGGAGTTATGAAGCTGAACATTTAAAAAGAGATGAAGAAAGTAATTATTTAGAAATTATATGTTAGACCACTTGTCCCACCAAAACTCTCCTCACGTAAAGTAACTATGCAATAATAAACACCAGTGGCAAACCGTGGTATGTATTCGTGACAATCTAAGGTATCACTTTATATATAATTGCATATGTTATGGCCCTTCCGACTTTTTGATAATCGGACACTTTTATTAATCTGGCTTAGTTGATGCTACACACAATTTGGAAAATAATTATTTAGAAATTATAGGTTATACCACTTGTCACACCCATAGCTATCCTCACGAAAAGTCACGCTGCAATTGCTTTGTTGTATTCATCGATACGTGTTGTCCGCTGCCAGATTTTTTTGTAGAGAGTACTTGACTCCAGAAAATGACATTTCAAGTTGGAAGACTTAATTTGGCCGTGCATGCATGACTTAAAAAGCCGTCCACAAGTGTTCTTATATATGTTCCCTCTGGTGTGTTCTTATATATGTTCCCTCTGGTTGCCGCAATTGCTTTGTTGTATTCATCAATACGTGTTGTCTACTGCCAGATTTTTTTGTAGAGACTTGACTCCAGAAAATGACATTGCAAGTTGAAACACTTAATTCGGCCTTGCATGCTTGACTTTTTTGTTTTCCTTATCCTTTTAATTTTTGCAAAAGCAAAGTTAAAACTCTCCACCTAAAAAGCTGCTGCTGCAAATTATACTGAGAAGCCATAGCTAGACAGCCACAACCTTGCACCATGCGTGCTTTAGTACTACTGATGCTATTTGCTCTCCTTTTCATTACTATAACAATTGATTTCAGTTGTGGCAGTACTACTACTACTATCCAGTCCAATCTAAGCAGCTGCCTGGAGAATGAGAGACAAGCTCTCATCGACTTCAAGGAAAATCTCACAGATGAAGCACACCGCTTACGGTCGTGGGTCGGAAAAGACTGCTGCACATGGAAAGGAGTCGGTTGCAGCTGGAGAACAGGCCATGTCATCAAGCTTGATCTTCCCAACCCAATTCCTTTAAATGGATCCTATTATAATGATCAAGATTACCGAATCAAACACCGAATCAACCAGCTGACAGGTGAGATTACTCCATCTTTTGTGGACTTGAAGCATTTGAGTTATCTAGATCTGAGCGGGAACAACCTCTCCGCCTCCGGTTTGGATTTCTTGTGCTCCGTGAAAAGCTTGAGATATCTCAACCTCTCGCGATCTTTTTCATACTTCGGTGGAAAGGCTCCTCATAATCTCGGGAATCTTTCGAGGTTGCAATATCTCGACCTTAGTGGTAATTATTTTAGTGGTCCAATTCCCAATACACTTGAAAGTTTGACGTCTCTCACTGTCCTTGACCTTTCTGAGAATAACTTCAATGATACTATCAAGGAGAAATATTTTTTATGTAACCTGAGGAGTCTTGTTTATATGGATCTTAGCTTTAATTTTAGACTTCGGGGTTCAGTTCCTGGTTGCTTTGGGAATCTTACTTCTCTTTCCGTCTTCAAATTGAGTTGGAATGATTTCGAAGGTCCACTTCCAAGTTGCATGGGCAACATGACTCAACTAACGGTGCTTGACCTCTCTAGCAATATTGGGCTCAAAGGTGAAATACCGAACTCTTTGAGGAACCTCCGCAACTTGCGTGTACTTGATTTGTCCGAAAATGAGTTCAGTGGAGAGTTTTTATCGTCTGTGGTGGGCGAGTTTAAGAATCTAGAGAGTCTTGTTATTTTTAATAATCACTTTTCTGGTCCACTGCCATCATCACTTGGAATGCTATCGTATTTGAGAAAGTTGGATGCTAGGGGGAATCAATTGAATGGGAGCATTCCAGTAGGTCTCGAACAACTTTCCAATCTACAATGGTTGTATTTGTCGTCCAACTCATTGAATGGGAGCATTCCAGTAGGTCTCGGACAACTTTCCAATCTACAATTGCTGGATTTGTCGTACAACTCATTAGATGGCAATGTATCCGAACAACACTTCACCACTCTCACGAGTCTTAAGGAACTCCACTTGTCTTCGAACGCATTGGTTATAAATGTTAGCTCCCAATGGGTTCCTCCTTTTCAACTCCAGGTCCTTATATGGCATCCTGCAAACTAGGACCTCAATTTCCTCCATGGCTTCAGACACAGAGACATGTTACACAGTTGGATATGTCTAATGCAAGCATCTCGGATATCATGCCCGATTGGTTCGAGCTTATTATGTCTTCTTGCTTTGAGTACCTAGATATATCCAACAACCATATCAGAGGGACGCTGCCTAAATTTCAAATGAAATGCCATGATTCTGGTAGTTTTTCAGGCAGGGCGTTGATATTGAGTTCTAACAAGTTTGACGGCCCATTATCGGCACTTCCGTCATCTACTTTTATACTAGATCTCTCCAACAACTTGTTTTCAGGACCTATACCCGCGGGCGATTATGATGTGATCGAAGTTCTTGTTCTCTCAAATAACCACTTTAGTGGTGGCATTCCTATGTCTTTGTGCAATGCAGAGGGAATTTACCTTATTGACTTGTCGAAAAACCCTTTATCCGGAAAAATTCCTCGTTGCTTTGGGAACTTGGGTAATTTAAATGTGCTAGACTTGTCGAGTAACAGTCTACACGGTCTTATTCCAAGTTCTTTGGGTTTCCTACCGAGCCTTGAATATTTACACTTGCGTAACAACAATTTTCATGGGGAGCTTCCTTTGTCCTTGCAAAATTTGACGGGTATGGTCACCCTTGATCTTGGCAAAAATGCATTCACTGGTGTTATCCCGCATTGGATCGGAGGTAAGTTAGATAAGCTGGTCTTCCTCAATCTTCAATCAAACAATTTCTATGGTGGTATTCCTGTACAACTCTGCCATCTCTCTGCTCTGCAATTGTTAAACTTGGCGCACAACAATGTAACGGGAGATATTCCAAGTTGTTTTTACAACTTCACTGCCATGGCAACATTGGAACTTGGCAATTCTAATTATTCGGTAAATCCCAATTCACTTTACGAAGACAAAATTTCTCTTATGATTAAAGGAAGAGAACTGGAATACACCAAGACGCTCAAATTTGTCACCTCCATAGATGTTTCGAGCAATGGCATTACTGGGGAGATTCCAGAAGGCTTAACGAATCTTTTCGGGTTATTGAACTTAAATTTATCTGGAAATCATCTAACAGGAAGGATTCCCGAGAAGATTGGTGATATGAAGCAATTGGAATCACTTGACTTGTCCAGAAACAAACTCTTTGGCTCAATTCCTCATACGTTGTCTACTTTAACCTATCTTGGTAGCCTAAACCTGTCATACAATAATTTATCAGGGCGAATACCAACCGGAAATCAACTTCAGACCCTCATCGATCGGTCCATTTACGAGGGAAATGATGGGCTTTGTGGAGCACCACTCACGAAGGGCTGCCCCGATGATCAATCAACTGATGATGGTGATCGTCAAGTACTTGTCAGTGAGGGTAATAGGGAAGAAGATGATGTTGAACTAATGTGGTTCTGGGCTGGTGTTGGACCTGGTTTTGTGGTGGGACTCTTGGGAGTTTTTTTCACTTTGTATTTCCAGAGGAAATGGAGGTATGCATACTTTCAGTTGATCGAAGATGCCTATGATAGGATATTTGTAGCCATAGCAGTGAAGGCTAATTGGCTGAGGCGGAAGTTTCACTTGCAGAGGTAGATTGGGACTCTCTCTCTCTCTCTCTCTTTGTGTATGTTGCATATTGGCCATTATTCAGTCTGCGTATCTACTACGTATGGAATAACTCTCTCTCTCTCTCTCTCTGTGTGTATGTTGCATATTGGCCATTATTCAGTCTACGTATCTACTATGTATGGAATAACTCTCTCTCTCTCGTGTACTATATATGCATGTGAGGATAAAGCTTATCGACCCCAGTTAATTGGGACGTAAGGCTTTGATTGGTTTGATTTGGTTGTTTTGTGTTGTTAGGCAAACCTGATAATTGTTGCTTCCGTAATCAAGTCCTAGAACCTCATGTAAGGAAAACTAAGGATGCTAGTGAATTTGTTTGTGTTTACGGTCAATTTTGAATTTCCCCCTTTTGCTTTATGGAGTACTTGTTCTCTTATGAAATAGAGCTGCGAGCTACTTGAGTTCGAGTTCGTGTTTGCTCATTGGATAAACAAGTCGAACTTGAACATTTTTTGAAACTCGTTATAAAGAGTGAAACTGCTCAGCTCAAACAAGGTACTATTTGGCATCATCCAATGTATAAAAAAAAATTCAATTTACTCAAGATCCGTTCAATTAAAGCTTGTTTTACATCAGCTAATCTCATAAACAAACTGAGTTTGGACATATTTTTAAAGCTTATTAGATTTTCAAACCAAACTTGATCAACCACACTTGTTCAACTCTTTTATGGGCGCTATGTGTGTACAAATTAGAAGTTCACTTGGAAACTTGCAAGGAGTGAAGAGATTTTCTCTTTGTTGTTGACAGTGACTATGTGAACGAATTTAGAGAGAGAGAGAATTGAGCGTGAAAATTCCTCTTCTGATTCCATTAACAGAGAAAAGGGGAATATATACAACCCTACAATACAAATGACTAAAGTACCCTTTTGTACAAAAAATCTAACAAATAGCACCCTAGCTAATACAAACTAATCTACTGAGACATGTCTCATTATATGTTAGCCACTACAATCTAACACTCCCCCTCAAGTTGGTGCATAGATATTGATCATGCCCAACTTGGAGAGGATACGATGAAACACCTTACTACTAAGACCTTTAGTAAACACATCAGCTAATTGGTCCTCAGATTTCACATAAGGCATGCATATTACACCACTGCTCAGCTTCTCTTTGATAAAGTGTCTATCAATCTCTATATGCTTTGTCCGATCATGTTGAACAGGGTTATGAGCGATATTGATAGCAGCCTTGTTATCACAGTACAGCTTCATAGGACTGTGATCAACAATTCCCAAATCATGCAAAAAGTTTGAAGCCATAAAAGCTCACAAACACCATGTGCCATGGCTCTGTACTCAGCTTCTACCTCGCTACCACAGATTGCTTTTTGCTTCTCCACGTAACTAAATTCCCACCAAGGAAAGTGCAATAGCCAGAGGTAGAACGTCTATCATCAATAGATCCTGCCCAGTCTGCATCAGTGAAGGATTCCAACCTCAAATGACCATGGTTTGAAAACAAAATACCTTTGCCTGGAGAGGATTTTAGGTACCTCAAGATACGATAAACAGCATCAAGGTGAGAAGAACGAGGGTCATGCATAAATTGACTGACAACTCCCACCGCATAAGAAATATCTGGACGTGTGTGGGATAAGTATATCAGACGACCCACAAGTCTCTGATATCTTTCCTTATCCGCATGCTCTCCCACGCTGCCAAGATGATGATTGACCTCAATAGGAGTGTCAGCGGGCTTGCACCCCAGCATCCCTGTCTCCTCCAAGAGGTCAAGAATATATTTCCTTTGGGAAATGAAGATCCCTTTTTCAAATCTAGCCACCTCCATGCCAAGAAAGTATTGCATCGCCCCCAGCTCCTTAATTTCAAATTCCTTGGCAAGAAGAACTTTAAGCATCTGAAGCTCATTCACATCATCACCTGTCATAATTATGTCATCCACATAAACTATAAGGATGGCAATCTTACCATCACTCCTCTTGGTGAACATAGTATGATCAGCATGACTCTGCGTGTATCCAAGTTTCAACATGGCCTTGAGAAATCTGTCAAACCACGCTCTTGGTGATTGTTTCAAGCCATAGAGAGCCTTCTTCAACCTACACACCTTGCCCTCAGTGGTAGAGGAAGAAAAACCAGGTGGTATATCCATATACACCTCTTCTTCCAAATCACCATGAAGAAAAGCATTCTTCACATCAAACTGTTGAAGTGGCTAGTTTAGTAGCAGCACAAGACAACAAGGTGCGAATAGAGTTCATCTTGGCCACTGGAGCAAAGGTTTCTTCATAGTCAATGCCATATGTCTGAGTATAGCCTTTGGCAACCAATCTTGCCTTGTACCTCTCAACAGTGCCATCAGCTTTATGCTTAACCGTGAACACCCATTTACATCCCACTGCATTCTTTCCCCGAGGAAAAGACACTAACTCCCAGGTGCCATTTTTCTTCAAGGCCTTCATCTCCTCTACCATAGCTTCATTCCACTTAGGAATTGCAAAAGCTTCCTTCCAACCCTGTGGAATAGGTATAGAAGAAAGAGAAGAAAGAAAGGTAGAGTACGAAGGAGACAGACGAGAATATGAAACAAATTGCGAAATGGAATGTTGGGTACATAATCGAGCCGGCACTTTATGTGTACGAATTGGCTTTCTATGAGCAATAGGCACATCAAGATCATCAAAAGGAATGATATAGAGGAAGGAGATTTACCAGAAGACTCAGCTGAAGCGTCAGGAACTAGAACTGGTGATGATGATTGGTACTGTGGTAATGCACCAGGTTGGCCCTTTTTCTTGCGAGTGAAATTTTTTAACTCAGGTCTGTCCAATCTTTCTCTTGCATCTGGCATTACTCTTTCTCCAGATTCAGGTTCCTCTCTTTCCCCTTTAGGATTACTAAGGCTGGGAGATGCCTCATCCCCCTCACCAATGTTCTCCCCTGTAACAACATTCTCCCTCTCACCAACAGTTGGGAGAGAGTACCACAAATCAAAATCACAAGGTGTCAACATCTCTTCCCCTCTAGTCAACATTTCTTCCCCTCTAGAACTCTCCCCCTGAAGAGATGGGGACGAGAGAGGGTAGAAGGGTTGGTGTTCCCAAAAAGTGACATCCATTGAAACAAATTTCTTTCGAGAAAGAGGGTCATAGCAATGATACCCCTTTTGAGTGGGAGAGTAGCCAAGGAAAATGCATTTACGAGCTTTAGGATCTAACTTTCCACCGGAGTGGTGAGGAGCATGCACATAACAAACACAACCAAAAACCTTAGGAGGAAGAGTAGAGATCCGAAAGTTACCAGGAAGGAAATCCAAGGGAGTCCGGAATTGAAGAACACTGGAGGGCATTCGATTAATAGGATAAGAAGCTGTAAGGATGGCCTCGCCCCAAAAATGTTTAGGAACATTCATAGTAAACATAAGAGAACGAGCCACCTCAGCAAGATGCCGGTTCTTCCTTTCCGCAACTCCATTTTGTTGCGGTGTACCCACACAAGTAGTTTGGAAAAGAATGCCATTGCCATCAAGATATGACTTGAAGAGACCGTTCATATATTCAGTCCCATTGTCACAACGAAGTATCTTGATGTTGGTATCAAATTGTGTGTGCACCATCTTATGAAAGGACTGAAAGCATGAGAAAACTTCATTTTTTGCTCGGAGTAGATACACCCAAGTTATACGAGAATGACAATCAATAAAGGTAACAAAATAGCGATAACCAGAAATAGAGGTAATGGGGGAAGGGCCCCAGACATCAGTGTGGACAACCATAAAAGGAGAAGCACTCCTCTGATGAACAGGAGCATAAAAGGAACGTCTATGTTTTGCAAGTTCACAAGCTTCACAAAAGAACCTACTTCTAGAACATCGTTTAGTTAAAGTAGGAAAAAGTTTCTCTAAAATACCAAAAGAAGGATGGCCAAGTCTACGGTGCCACTGATGCAATAGAGGAAGAGCTGAACCCGTATCCGCCTCAAGGGCATGACCCAAGGGTGAGGGTGTAAGAGATGAACAAGGCGCAGACTCCAAAAAATACAGGCCATCCTGAGCTCTACCAGTACCAATCGTCTTTCCTGTTCCCAGTTTCTGAAAGACACAATGAGTGGGAAAAATGTTACCGAACAATTCAAGGATTGTGTGAGACTACTAACAGATATAAGATTAGTAGTAAAATTTGGAACATGGAGAACGGAAGAAAGAGGTAAGGTAGGTGAGTAGTAAATGGAACCTTTCCCTGAAATAGCAGACAGGGATCCATCAGCTACTCGAACTTTGTCCTTACCAGAGCATGTAGAGTAGGAGTCAAAAAAGGATGAACAACCTGTCATATGATCCGTAGCACCGGAATCTATTATTCAAGGAAGAGAAGAAGTGGCAGCGGGGTATGCACTAGGTTGGATACCTGTGTGAGCAAAGGAGGTAGTGGAAATAGAAGTTATGGAAGACAGAGTATCAAGCTTAGCCAGTAGGCGCCTGAGAGTTTGTAACTCCCCCTGAGAAAGAGTACCACCAACAGGAATATTCTTGTGATCCTCCGACATACCGTCAATTGCCAAATAGCTCGAAACAATCCCGTACGTATAGTGCAGAACGGTACCCAACAGTGGCAAATACAATCCAAACAGCTCCCAAACAGGGACTACGAAACTGTCCTAACAATAAACTGCAAACTCCGAATAATAGAGGCACACATCCTTCAAACTGTAGTGCAAGTTACAGATGAAGTCCAAAAAATCCTCTTTGACGCTAAAAAAAGTGTCGACGTACGTGCAATCAAACGGAACCCAGCTAACTATAACTCAAACAGCTCAGCAAAAGCAACACCAAACTGATCGAAAAAGCAATAGTTGCCGAAAAAAGAAGGTTACCCAGATCAAAACCGAATCTGACTCAGTTGATCGACGAGGCTGAGCTTGGTCCGGTGAAAAAGTCAGCAAGATCCGACGAGGCTGGGATCACTGTTCAAGTGCAGCAAACGCCCCCTAAATAGTGGGTTACGAGTAAACTAACCACAGGCTTCGAAACACATGAAAAAAGGACCTTGGATAACCAGACTCAGTCACTTTCAGAAGCAAAGAGGCGGTAGCGGAAGCTTACAGAGATGATCAACAGCAACAAACATAAAAAATGAGCACATACCAGATCTTGGAAGCAATAGGCAGCAGAAAAAATACCCAATCGGCACCAGAAAACACTCAAAACGAGTCCAACCGGAGGTAGAAAGACCTCAAACGGGAACAACCTGGGTTCGCCGAAGTTCGCCGGAGGTCGCTAGTAGTCGGCGAGAGTCCAAGTGGGAAAAAATCTGGTGCCCTAGATCGTGATGCTCTGATACCATGAACGAATTTAGAGAGAGAGAGAATTGAGCGTGAAAATTCCTCTTCTGATTCCATTAACAGAGAAAAGGGGAATATATACAACCCTACAATACAAATGACTAAAGTACCCTTTTGTACAAAGAATCTAACAAATAGCACCCTAGCTGATACAAACTAATCTACTGAGACATGTCTCATTATATGTTAGCCACTACAATCTAACACTATACACATGAGTTTTTGCTAGCTCCTACTTTCATGCTTTCCCAATACAAAATAAAACTGCAACTTGCAACTAATCACTTAGGCAAGTTAAAGCAGCAATTGATGATATCCGTTCACATCCTTCTTTTCTAGTGCTTGAGGAGCAACTACTCTCATCTGCTCCCTCATGTTTTGTACAGTGGTAGAGCTAAAGTACAATTTGCACTAATAGCTAATAATGAAGAAAAACTGTTTAAAAATAGTTACAAAAGCAGGGTTAAGCAAACAACCACTAGAGCCCAGTTTCCCGAAAGCTATAAGGGGAAGCTAAAAGCCCCTGGAGAAGCAACAAGCAATGCAGTTCAGTGCTAACATATGAAAGGTTAATTTCAATCTCAATAGAGGTTGGTGAATTAAAATTGCGTATGAAATATACATACGACCTTACGAAAAACTAATGTCCTCACAAGTGGTAGAAAGAACATCTCTAAATTCAAGTCCACTAATATAGTTTAGTAAGGTCTTAAGTCCACTTCTTTTAAAAAAGAAATTAAATCAAGACAAAAATGTCCTCCTATACAAGTTGTCATTTAGAGAAAAATCCTAGACCAAAAACAAATATGGAGCACAGTAGGCCTGTCAACGGATCGGATCCGATCCGGATCCGACAGATCCGGATCCGGATCCGAATCCGATAAGACTGGATCCGATCCGAATCCGATAAGACTCAGATCCGATAGTGGCAATCCGGATCCGATCCAAAAAATTTGGATCCGATCCGAAAATCCGAATCCGATCCGAAAACTTTTTTACTTCAAAAATTTTAGGGAAAAAAAATTATTTTCCAAAAAAAAAATAAAAGAAAAAATTGAAAATAAAAATACAACTTCTTAAACTTTTTTTTTTCAAAATAAAAAATTTACTGTTTTTTTAAAAAAAATTTAAAAAATTAAAAAAAAGTTAAAAAAAATAAAGTTCGGATTCGGATCGATAACGGATTTAATCCGATCCGATCCGAATCCGTTATCGGATTCGGATTATCGGATCGACGTTATCGGATTCGGATTCGGATCGGATTTTTCGGATCGGATCCGGATCGGATCCGATCCATTGACAGGCCTAGAGCACAGCCTCCTCTCTCTCTCTCTCGTTGCCGCCGGAGAAAAGTGTGGAGAACAAAATTGACCCCTCTGATGGACCCACGTAAACCTTCTTCTCCGACCACCCAGTAGTAAAACGGTTTGACGCAACGCTCTGTCGAATCGCTTGGATTCTGCTCCAATGGAAGTCGAGGGCTTTTTATACGACGCCCTAAGCCCTCTATCCCCCTCCACCGCCTCCGCGCCGCATCTCCCTCTGGCCACCCACCTCCGCCGCCGGTCGATTCCGAACCTTACCCCTTGTTTCGCAACAAAATCTCCCTGTCCGCGGTCCAGCCCCACTCTCCGACGGCCGCCGCACTTGAGTACTTCTCTCTTGACCTGGGTAAGGATGAGACAACGGTTGATTTGTCACCTGCTCCGAGTTATTTTGCTGCTCTCTGTTCGACAATTTAGTCCATGCTAGAAAAGTAAAAAGAGAGTAATCTCGAGTCATACCAAGAAGGCTAAGATCAGTGTCAATATCCCAAAATAAATTCCATAGTTGCACAAAATACCCAGTATTATGGACTAGTTAGCATTAGAATATGACGCAAAGCACAAAATTCTCTCACTGACAAAGGACCAAGCTTGTCCAACACCATAATCCTTTACGATGAAGAACATAAATGATGACCAAATGCTAATTCGCCGCTTCAATAAAGATACCGTGCGCATATTCTAACAGACACAACACACAGTCTCCAAATAAGTACAATTGAACTGAAAGTAAGCGAAGAGGACTGGGGGATTAAAACATTCGCCGCAAAAATTATGCCAAAAAAGAGCACTGCAGGATAAATAACAGCAAATAATCTATTCATATTCACCCATGAAATGTAAATCGTAGGAGTATCCAGTTTAGGTACATTGTTATTAGAAACTGATGGGTGTCTTTTTGGCGCGTTTTACCGAGCCCACAGCAAGTGAGCGGTAGAGGCGGAGCCACCACTTGGAGACGAGGGAGACATCGGTGGTGGAGGGGGGAAATGTGGAACGCGGCGGAAGGCGACGGATCGAGGACTTCTTCTAGGAGCTCGTCCCGCAGGATTGTGTCCATCTCCCCCCCTCTCTCTCTCTCTCTCTCTCTCTCTCTCTTCTGTGACTGTCTCTCTCTCTCCCACATTCAGAACCGGATTCCCTGTCCGACCCCTTTTTAGACAGGCGCCTGTCCCATCTTTCTCGGTCGTTAATCTCGCAAATCAACGATTGAGATGGATCGAGCACTTCTTGGTCAAAAACGACGTCATTTTGGAGCAAAAAGTGCTCGACTCATCTGAACCGTTGATTTGCGAGATCAACGGCCGAAAAAGGGCCTGAGGCCCTGTCCAGAAGGGGTCGGATAGGGGATCTCACGGCCAGACGTTACTCTAATAGGAGTATTCTACACTACTCCCCTCCTGTCTCTACTCTATCTTCATTCTCCCTATTCTATTAAGGTGTATTTGGTTTTAAAAGTCAATAGTAGTAATTTATTTTCTGTATTTATTCAAAAAAAATTACATTTGTTAGTTTTGCGCCAAATTTTTGTGACTTATTGATTCGTCCCAACCAGAGAAATCAGAAAAGTTTAAAATTTTGATTGAAACTCATAATTTTTTCAGAAAAGACAAAAAAAAAAAAAAAAGGTTGTCTTTCATCAAAAAATTATGAGTTTCGATCAAATTTTTTACTTTTCCGATTCCTCTTGTCGAGAAGAATCAATAAATCACAAAATTTAAACGCAAAACAAACAAATGAAAAAAAAAACAAATAAAGACAAAAAATAAGTTACTTAACTTTTCAATCCAAACCCACCGTGAATAGTATATGGCACTGATGTTTATACTGTACAATATTAGTTTTATACTCCCTCCGTCCCATAATGTTTGGCATTTTTTAGGAATGCGTGTCATTTTTAAATTGCATAAATCTTTCATTCCATAATGTTCTATGCGATTTTTTGAACTTTGTTTAATAGAACAAATTAAACTCTATCGAACAAGATCCATATTGCTTATAAAAAACATTATGGGTTAAAAGATATAGTTAATTTTTCCACAAGGCTAGAATAGTGAAAGTGCCAAACTTTATGGGACGGAGGGAGTATTTGTAGTAAACTTTTTTTTTAAATTATCAAAAGAAGTAAATTTTTAAATTCATGTCAACAAAAAGAAAAAATAAATATGGATAGAAGTTAAAAACTCTCAAAAGAAGACTTAAATAACTTTTGTTAATTATTTTTTTCTTCAATAACAAAAGGCAAAGA
Source organism: Rhododendron griersonianum (assembly GCA_018127125.1). Classification (NCBI taxonomy): domain Eukaryota; kingdom Viridiplantae; phylum Streptophyta; class Magnoliopsida; order Ericales; family Ericaceae; genus Rhododendron; species Rhododendron griersonianum. The sequence goes on along the minus strand of CM030795.1, from coordinate 6,188,927 downwards.
AAAGACAATATAAGAGCGAAAACTTAATTTACAGCATAAGGTCAGAATCAGTGGATACAATTGTTCATTCCAAAAAAAATATAATTCTAAAAAGTAAAACCGCACGCACTTACCACAACTTACAGGATGGTTGAGCAGCTTGGACCCAACTCATATGTGCAAGAGTTTGTGTATGTGTGTGTGGCGCAAGCCAAATTGTCCTTCTTATAACCATCAGCAAAATGTGAATAACCCAACGAACAAACCCGAAACCTTTGTTACTCTCTTCAATTTGTCCTCCTATTAAGGTCTGGGTCATCAATCGGAAACACAATGCCTTGCGATAGAAGTGTTACCTCATTCTTGTCTGGCTCAGCGGTGGTGTATCTATTTCGTTACTTTCGATTGCAGTAGTAGACTGCATTCATCATCGCATACTCATTTGAAAACAATTAGCGCGTTTAGTCGATGGAAGAAAAGTTCCAAAACTATGCATTAGTCGCCCTCTATGCCTTCAAACTTGTGGATTTCAAAACAATCCAAAATCCAAATTAACACTTCAACAACAGATTAGGACTTCCAAATAATAAGATTGCCATTGCAGCTGCAATAACAATGATACTGTGGTGCATGATCCTAAAGGAATATGGCATTCTGTAGGTTCTTTCATTGACTGCAATTCTTTTTCTGGGAAGAAATAGATTTGTCACTTCATTGTTCTCCAGACCATCAACCATGCCTGTTGAGCAGATTTCTTTCATATCAAGGACTGCAATGTTTTTTACCTCGGGTGTTCGGGTCCGAAGATAACTTTCAACGGCTTTGTATAATGCTGACCGAGTAACCGGAGAACTTAAGTCCCTGATGCTTCAGTAAGAAAGCTCCCTAGAATTTATTCTGATCACAATCCCATGTTAATACCTACCCGTGATGTTGTGAGACCCAATCCCAGCCTGACCCTCTAGACTTCACGTTGTGTGGACCACCCACCCTGATTTCATAAACAGCACCGTACGAAGCAGTCGTGCTATTTCCAAACATGAATTTCCCAAATTGCCTTGACGGCTAATTAGCTGACAAATGCAAACGCTTGGAACGAAGAGGTTTTAGGAACTATTTTTTTCGAAGAAAAAGACAGCCCTTCGCCCGCATAGAGGGAATTCAAAAAAACCAAAGGCTAATACCATTCTCGAAACCTTTTCATTCTCCAAGAAAAGCTGATTAATCAATATCACACCACCTTGAAACAAGAACTCCTTTGCTACCAAAAATTCAGAGATCAACATGTAGATTCCATACTTTCAAGGTACCACATCAACAAAGTCTTAACCTCTGAGAAAATCTCAAAACAAAAGTGCTACAAAGATTTCTGCACCTCCAGAGAGAATAGCATTGCTATGCTGTGTTCCATCTCCCTTGTGATTGCAACTATCTCAACTTCCTAGCATAACCTGTTACCTTTGCAAACAAAATCAAAGTACCACATATATTGAAACCGTTAAACACTAGAATTTCATGGATATTACAAATTTCCTCTCATTACGCAAAGGAGCTAGTCCAAACGGCATACAAGGAGGGAAGATAAAGAGTGATGTTCACAAACTAATTTACAGCTTCAAAAGAAGATGCATCATCATGCATGCATATTCTAAGACACGAATTCTAAAGAGTCTTCAATCAAGTACACACGAAGTAAATGAAAATGAAGGCGAATGGACAAGTATACCAATTGCAACATCATTATGACAAAGAAGCAGTGGTGCAGCATTAATCATAGGAGGAAGGGAACAACAAATTAGTTCTTGAAATGAAATAGAAAACATATCTAAGCACGCATATCAGCTGAGCCAAGAAGGCTAAGATCAGTGTCAATATCCCCAAATAAATTCCGTAGTTGCACAAAATACAAGGGACTATTTAGCATTAGAATATAACAAAAAGCATAAGTAACTCTCATTACCAAAGGACTAAACTTGTCCAACACCATAATCCTTATCATAATGAAAAGAACAGATGACCAAATGTTAAAAAAGAGCACTGCAGCATAAATAACAGCAAATAATATTTATATTCACTCATGAAACGTAAATTGTTGGAGTATCCAGTTTAGGTACATTCTTATTACAAACATATACAATGTACCGACGAAAATGCACCTAAAAATTTACATGCAACGATTCACAACTATAAAAACAAAAACCATAAATGGCCCTTCTTCTGTTCTCCCCATCGTCCAATCCCCAATCACCAATCAAACAACCACCCCACGAACTTTTTTGAAGCCAAAGACCTGGAAACATCTGAAAGCTTGATTTTTCAATTGATTGGAAGCATATACGATGGTGTAGGTTTCGGAAGATCTAGTGCTATGCTTGAGGGTGTGTGTGCGTGTGTGTTTGCTTTCTCTGTGTCCCAAAAAACAAACTATAAAATCTCCAATAATTTCTGTTCACTTTGTGCAGGAAAAAAACAATCAGAGAACGCTACTCTAAGTAGAAGAAACTGTGCAATTCCAGATCATAAGGGGAAATCAGCTCTATTTGAAAAGGGTACTTTTTGTATCAGATTTATAGACCACATGCCAAACATAGAAACTGTTCCATCTCCGTTGTGGATGCAAGTATCTAAAACTTCCTAGTAAAACCTCTTACCATATCCCCCTTGGAGATTGATTTGCGAACTAACATAAAAATACCACATCAAATGAAATTGTTAAACACTAGAATTTGATGGACATTATGAATTTCCTCTCACTATGCTTAAGAGCTAGTCCAACAGCATAACCCTTGTGATAAAGAGTCATGCTCATACGCTAATTTACGGCTTCAAAAATGGTGGATCCATATTCTGAGACACGAACTCTATAGTTAGTCTTAAATCAAGAGAGCACGTTATAGATGAAAATGAAGACTAGCGGGCCAATAAGACAACCGCAACATCATTGTGACAAAGCAGCTGTGGTACAGAATTAGTCATAGCTAAGAAGGGAACAACAAATTAGTTCATGCAATGAGAAGAAATACATTCCTAACCCATATCAGTGCACTATCCCCAAATCAATTCCATAGTTGCATAAATTCTGATGTAAAATGGACTAATTAGCACTAGAAAATAATGAAAAGCACAAATTTCTCTCATTACTAAAAGGACTAAGCTTGTCCAACGCCATAATCCTTAATAAAAAAGATAAGAAACGATCACCATATGCTAGTTCGCTACCCCAACAATCGTACATGCACATTCCAACAGACACACAACACCCATAGTCTTAATACAAGTACAATTGATGCGAAAGTAAACGAAGAGGACTTGGGAAATATAAGAGATGCCGCAACATTATCCAGCATGGGTACATTCTTATTAGAAACTTTTTGAAATGCACGTAGATATTAACCTGCATAGATTTGCAACTCTAAGGAAAACATAGAATGCCCCTTCTTTCTGTTCTCCCCCTTCCGAATCATCAATCAATAATAACCTCAACGAACTTCTTCGAAGCCCACGACCTGGAAACATCTGAAAGCTTGCTTTCTTCAATACGTATTTGCCTCAACTGTGGACAATTCAAATCAAATAACTCAACAACCTTTGCCTCGATCCCACGACAATACATTAGATCTACACTCTCCAACTGCTTACAGCTCTTAAACATTGAAACCACGGATGCATTTGTCAATCCATTACACCCCCTCACGTACAATTCCCTCAAACAATTAAACGACGCAAGCATCGATATAAACTCTTCATCCACCAACTTATCATTATACGACAAGTCCAACTTCCTCAAATTTCTAAAACGCTGTCCTAAAGTTGTCAACAACCCAGGTTCAAAAATCTGTCCCCAAGGCTGATCGGATCCAAGAGCCAAAACGTCATCTTGGCAACCACGGCTCAAATGTGATAAGAACGGGGCAGATACGATTGAAAAGTAACACAGAGTAACCTAACAATAATAGCTGAACTAAAAATATGCATAATTGTCCAAGGCAACCCGGGGGCATATACGATTGGTGTAGGTTTCAAGATCTAGTGCTCTGCGTGTGCACGCGCGTGTGTGTGTTTGCTTCCTATGTGAACCAAAAAATAAACAATACTTAGGATCTTCAATCATATCTGTTCATTTTGTGCAGAAAAAAAGAAAAAGAAAAGAGAAGGCTACTCTAAGCAGAAGAAACTGTGCAATTCAAGATAATAAGGGGAAATCAGCTCTATTTGAAAACGGTACATTTTGAATCAGATTTATAGACCACATGCCAAACAGAATAACTGTTCCATCTCCCTTGTGGATGGAAGTATCTAAAACTTCCTAGTAAAACCTCTTACCATATCCCCGTTGCAGATTCATTTGCGTTAAACATCAAATGAAATCGTTAAACACTCGAATTTGATGGACATCATGAATTTCCTCTCACTATGCAAAAGAGGTAGTCCAACAGCATAACCCTTGTGATAAAAAGTGATGCTCACATGCTAATTTACGGCTTCAAAAAATGGTGGATCCATATTCTGAGACACGGACACTATAGTTAAGTCTTAAATCAAGAGAGCACGGTATAGATGAAAATGAAGACTAGCGGGCCAATAAGACAACCGCAACATTATTGTGACAAAGCAGCTTCAGAATTAGTCATAGCTCAGAAGAGAACAACAAATTAGTTCATGCAATGAGAAGAAATACGTCCATAACCCATATAAGAAAAGAAGGCTAAGATCAGTGCACTATCCCCAAATCAATTCCATAGTTCCATAAATTCCGATCACTAGAAAATAATGAAAAGCATAAATTTCTCTCATTACTAAAGGACTAATACTAATTTGCTACCCCAACAATTGTCCAACGCCATAATCCTTTATCAAAAAGATAAGAAATTAACGATCACCATATGCTAATTCGCTACCCCAACAATTGTACATGCACATTCTAACAGACACACACAACCCATAGTCTTAATACAAGTACAATTGATGAGGAAGTAAACGAAGAGGACTTGGGAAATATAAGAGATGTCGCAACGTTATCCAGTATGGGTACATTCTTATTAGAAGCTTTTGAAATGTACGGAGATTAATACCTGCATAGATTCGCAACTCTAAAGAAACATAGAATGGCCCTTCTTCTGTTCTCCCCCATCCGAATCATCAATCAACAATAACCTCAACGAACTTCTTTGAAGCCCACGACCTGGAAACATCTGAAAGCTTGCTTTCTTCAATACGTATTTGCCTCAACTGCGGACACTTCAAAACAAATAACTCAACAGCCTCAGCCTCGATCCCACCACAACCCATTAGATCTACACTCTCCAACTGCTTACAACTCTTAAACATCGAAACCACGGATGCATTTGTCAATCCTTCACACCCCCTCACCTTCAATTCCCTCAAACAAATCAATGACGCAAGCATCGATATAAACTCTTCCTCCGCCCAATTGTTACTACAAGACAGGTCCAACTTCCTCAAATTTCTAGAACTCTGTCCTAAAGTGGTCAACAATCCAGGTTTCATGTTGCAATTTATCAAAGCCAATTCTTCAAGCTTATCATTCATGGCTAACGCCATAGTCTTAAGCCCTTCACCAGTAACACCATAACAACTATCTAACCGAAGAGACAACAAATCCCTGAACTTCTCAGCCACGGCCAATAAGTGATTGTCTTGGAGGTCACGAGGTAAATATAGATCGAGTTTTTGCAAATTACAACTGCAGTGAGTAATGAATTGCAGCAACCCCTCTCTGCAACCGTAGTCGCGAGAGTGGATTAACAGGGATTTCAGAGACGTACAACTCTCTACCATTCTCGTTAAAATATAATTACCTATGGATTCACAACACCTCAATTCCACTTCTTGGAGGCCGTTCAAGCAATTATTAAACGACGAAACCGACGTGTCATCGCCGATCCCGCGGCAGCAACGCAGCTGCAGTTTCTTAAGCTTTTTACAGCTTTTCCACAGCCCATCGAGACCGCAATCGCCGCGTCGAATCCAGGTGAGGCTTAGGGTTTCTAATTTCAGCTCGCCGTCGAGGTTGTTCCCCTTGGAAGCTGCATCGACGTGTTCGAATTTGGTAGCGTGGCGGACGAAAACGAGGTCGAGTTGTTGAAGAGAGGGGAAGGAGAAGAGCCAGTGGAAAGAGAGGGATCTGGAGAGGGAGATGGAGAGAGAAGTGAGGTGAGGACATGAGGTGGAGAGAGAGAGGAGAGGGGAGAGAGGGACTGGCATGCGTTGGAGGCAGAGAAGTTTCAGCTCGGGGGGATAGGAAGAGGCGACGGAGGAGAGGAGATCATCAGAGAAGATGGTGATGAGGAGGTGGGAGAGGCGGGGGAAGTGAGAGAGGAAAGAGGAGAGGGATTGGGGCGTACAGTTGTCTGGGGAGAGGAGGAGAGAGAGGGTGGATCTGGAAGAGCGGTAGAGGCGGAGCCACCGCTTGGAGACGAGGGAGACATCGGCTGTGGAGGGGGAAAAAGTGGAACGCGGCGGGAGGCGGCGGAGGACTTCTTCGAGGAGCTCGTCGCACAGGATTCTGTCCATCGCCCTGTCCCTCTCGCCCGTGTTTGACTGATCGAGAGAGAGAGAGAGAGAGAGAGAGGTGAAGAGGAGCCGTGAGAGAAGAATGGATCGTCCATTCTCATTTCTTTCTTTCTTTCTTTTTTAATTTTATTTTTATATTACTCTTTTTATTTTTCACTAAAATACTCAATCCAATTGAAACATGTTGACTATAAACTATTAGAAAATTAATTTTCACACTCTATTTTTTTTGTTGATGGCTACTTTTTTTTTTTTTTTTTTTGTCTTTTTTGAAATTTTTGTGTGTGTTTTTTCCATGAAAAGACAAAAAAAAACGAGTGCCCTTAAATAAAAAAGAATGTGTGAAAATCATTTTCAAACTATTATCCTTTTGTTTCTTATGAAATCTCTTAATGGGGCTGTAATGAGAGAAAGTAGGAGATAATTTCTTTCACAAGTTTTAGTTCTTTTAATTAATGAAAAAAAATCAAAGGCTTTTGACAAATTACTACTTTTTTTTTTTAAATTCATTTTGCGAGATAGACCTCACCCCCTCTTTCAGAATTCTTTTGCAAGATTGACTTTAGACTAAATTAATTATATTTTATAATTAGTAAACCTTTTCATTCTTGAAAAAAAGCTGATTTATCAATATCACACCACCTCCACCTTGAAACAAGAACTCCTTTGTTACTACCAAAAATAATTCAGAGATGAACAAGTAGATTTTGTAGTTATTTAAAAGTCTCTGTATTCTGCACCCAACACATCCAAGAAGTTCAATTCTCAAATACCACTTCCCTCTCATTTTCAAGGTACAACGTCAACAAAGTCTTTACCTCTGAGACAATCTCAAAATAAAAGTGCTACAAAGATTTCTGCACCTCCAGAGAGAATAGCATTGCTATGCTATGCTATGTTCCATCTCCCTTGTGATTGCAACTATCTCAACTTCCTAGCAAAACCCTATTACCTTTGCAAACAAAATCAAAGTACCACATAAATTGCAACCGTTAAAACACTAGAATTACATGGATACTACGAATTTTTCCGCTCATTACGCAAAGGAGCTAGTCCAAACGGCATAAACCTTCATTGAAGGGAAGATAAAGAGTGATGTTCACAAACTAATTTACAGCTTCAAAAGAAGATGCATCTCTAAGACACGAATTCTAAAGATAGTCTTCAATCAAGTACACACGCGGTAAATGAAAATGAAGGCGAACGGACAAGTATACCAATTGCAACATCATTATGACAAAGAAGGCTAAGATCAGTGTCAGTATCCCCAAATAAATTCCATAGTTACATAAAATACCCAGTCAAATGGACTAGTTAGTATTAGAATATAATGAAAGGCATACATTTCTCTCATTACCAAAGGACTAAGCTTGTCCAACACCATAATCCTTGTCATCAAGAAAAGAAATGATGACCAAATGCTAATTCACCGCTTCAATAAAGATACCGCATATTTTAATAGACACAACACAGTCTCCAAACAAGTACAACTGAACCAAAAGTAAACGAAGAGGACCGGGGGAACTAAAACATTCGCCGAAACATTATGCCAAAAAAGAGCACTGCAGCATAAATAACAGCAAATAATATTTATATTCACTCATGAAATGAAAAATGTTGGAGTGTCCAGTTTAGGTACATTCTTATTAGAAACATTTACAATTGACCAATGGAAATGCACAGAAATATTTACATGCAACGATTTGCAACTGTTAAAAATAAAAAAACCCATAAATGGCCCTTCTTCTGTTCTCCCCATTGTCCAATCCCCAATCACCAATCAAACAACAACCTCACAAACTTTTTTGAAGCCCACGACCTGGAAACATCTAAAAGTCTTGCTTTCTCCAATACGATTGGAAGCATATATGATTGGTGTAGGCCTCAAAAAGTTGGGGAAAGGGGAAGGGGAATCCAACAAAAAGTTGGATGAACATCTGATGGGACAAAACCCAAAACACCCAGTGGGCAAAGCCCAAAACATCCTATAGGCCTCAACAAGCCCAGATCAAACAATAAAGATCAAAACAGTCAGGGGTCAAGCCCAAATCAGTGGCAAGGCCCAAAAATAACCTAACCCTAAAAACATAATCAATGACCAGCCAACCACCAACCCCCGCCACCACCAGCACACCACCAGCACTGGACCTCAAAACCTCCGCCACCTAAAGAAACCACCTAGCCGCCAAACACCGAAACCTAGAACACCTCCTCCTCCACCTGCACCAACCCGCGGCCGCCGGAAACACAGCCACCGAGTAGCACACTTCGGACGACCCGTAGCCGCCGACAACACAGCCACCGGGAAGCCTACAAAGAGGGGACGGGAGAGGAGGACCAAAACCCTTACCCAAACCAAAACAGATCAAAGCCACCGCACCCCACTACAGCCAAGCGGACGACCAAACTCCCAGGAACCGCCACACCCCACCAGGAAACCCAACCAGGATCGGAAGGCCCATCCAAACGCCAGCCCACAGCCCACGCCGACAAGAGCCCCAAGCGCAGCCGAAACCCCAACATTGACCGCCGAGACACCACCAAATTGGTTCCCACAAACGACCTGAGGAAACACCAACGAAGGTACAAATCGCCGCTTGCCGGCGCCACCTTCAAAACGCCCACGCAGCAGCCACGATCCAGATCCATACGCCTGCCGTGAAGTCGCCGCTTGCCGTTAAGCCCAAATCGTGACTACCCAAGAGTAGAAACACGGTGGGTGACCTCACAGGCCTCACCACCACCTCCCCCACCGGACGACCTCGCCATTAAGCCAAACCGGTTACCCCAAGAGGAAAAACCGGTGGCCGTCCGACGAGAAGAGAAGGGAGTAAGGCAAAAGCTGAACCGGGAGAGGAGAGCAGAGGGATAGCTTGATCTGAAAAGGAAAGGGAGAGGATTAGAAGCAGAGGAGGCCCGAGGGGAGGAGGGAAAGGGCACCTCCCCCCCCCCCCAGGCGGCGGCTGAAACTGGTTTAGGTCAAAGAGAGAGAGAGAGAGAATGAATGTATAAATTTCTCTCATTACTAAAGGACTAAGCTTGTCCTTTATCAAAAAGATAAGAAACGATCACCATATGCTAATTTGCTACCCCAACAATTGTACGTGCACATTCTAACACACACACAACCCATAGTCTTAATACAAGTACAATTGATGCGAAAGTAAACGGACTTGGGAAATATAAGAGATGTCGCAACACTATCCAGTATGGGTACATTCTTATCAGAAACTTTTGAAATGTAGGAAGATATTAACCTGCTTAGATTCGCAATTCTAAAGAAAACATAGAATGACCTTTCTTCTGTTCTCCCCCTTCCGAATCATCAATCAACAATAACCTCAACGAACTTCTTTGAAGCCCACGACCTGGAAACATCTGAAAGCTTGGTTTCTTCAACATGTATCTGCCTCAACCGCAAACAATTCAAAACAACTAACTCAACAGCCTTTGCCTCAATCTGAGGACAATTCATTATATCTACACTCTCCAACTGCTTACATCTCTTAAACATCGAAACCACGGACGCATTTTTCAACCCTCTACTCCCCCTCACCTTCAATTCCCTCAAACAATTAAACAACGCAAGCATCAATATAAACTCTTCATCCGCCGACATGTCATTATAAGACAAGTCCAAATTCCTCAAATTTCTAAAACTCTGTCCTAAAGTGGTCAACAATCCAGGTTTCATGTTGCAATCTATCAAAGCCAATTCTTCAAGCTTATCACTCATGGCTAACGCCATAGTCTTAAGCCCTTCACCGGTAACACGATAACAACCATCTAACCGAAGAGACAACAAACCCCTGAACTTCTCAGCTACGGCCAATAAGTGATTGTCTCGGAGGTCATGAGGTAAACATAAATCCAGTTTTCGCAAATTAAAACGACTCTGAGTAATGATATGAGTAATGATATGACGTAATCCTTCTCTGCCACCACCGTTGTGTACCAATAGAGAGCTTAAAGACGCACAATTCTCGCCCAATTTCGATAAAATTTCATCAACTATGGGTCTACAAGTCGTCAATTCCACTTCTTGGAGGCCTTTTAAGCAATTAACAAACGATGAAATTGATATATCATTGCCGATTCCTTGGCAGTCGCATAGCTGCAGTTTCTTAAGGTTTTTACATCTTCTCCATAGCCAATCAAAACCGTAATCGCCATGTGGAATATGAGACAAAGATAGGGTTTCTAATTTCAGTCCAGCATCGTGGAAGTTCCCTTTCGAAGCAGCATCGACGTGTTTGAATTTGCCAGGGATGGGGCAGATACTGAGGGCGAGTTTTCGAAGAGAGTGCAAGAAGACAAGCCAGTGGAAAGAGAAGGGTATAGATAGGGTGATGTCGAGGGAGGTGAGGTGAGGGCATGAGGCAGAGAGAGAGAGTAGAGGGAAGAGAGAGACTGGCCCAGATTGGAGACGGAGACCTGTCAGCTTGGGACAGGACGTGGCGACGGAGAGGAGGATCTGGTCGGCGAACGCCGAGATGTCGTCGGGGGAGAGGATCCGATAGCGAAAGCCCGATAAATTATACTACTGGAGTAGTACTGTAACAGAGGATGGGAGGAGAAATTTCTAGGATGGGAGATGTGGTGGTGTCATTTTTATTTTCCTTTTTTCGGTGAGATTTGATGAGAAAGAAGAGAAAGCCAATCACAAAAAAAAAAAAAAAAAAAAGTTTTATTTTTATACTCTTCCTTTTATTTTTCACTATAAATACTCTTACGGCTGTGTTCTTTTAAACTTATAAGTCTGTAACTTATTTCGTTATTTTTTTATTTTTCATAACTTTTTGTTTAGCTTTTTTGATGTAATTTTAAGGGTTAATCATTCGTCTCGTTCCAGATCAAAAAAAGTATAAAAATATGAACCGTTGTTGGAAAAATTCAAATAAGATGGTAGTTAAGCTCCAAAAAAACAACTGTTTAATACTTTTTTTGTTTTTAGTGAACTTTTTTATGCTTTTGGTCATATTTTTCTACTTTTTAGAGTCCTCTCGGCTCTCATCGAGGTGGATGATTAATTCAAAAAAATTCACGCGAATCTAACAAAAATTTAGAAAAAGACGGACAAAACACACCAACGAAAAAATAAGTTAATTTTGGAAGAATCTGGGCTAAATGAGCGTGTTGACTTCAAACTAGTATCTTTTCTTATGAAATCTTTTTTGATTGCGTCAAAGGCGCGTATATCATGCTTATCTTGAGCCCTTTTCTCAGATGTACTAATAGTGCATCAAAGATGTAGTCATCTTTGATGCAATCATCGATTATCCCGAGAAGCCACAATTACCACGAGCAAACATATTTCTTCTTTTCTGGCTCTGATTTTGTGCAACCTTAGTTACTAATTTGAATTTGGAAATAAATTCTATTCAAATTAAATCCCTCAATGGGGCTGTAAGGAGAGAAAGTAGGAAATGGACTAATTTCTTTCACAAGTTAGTTCTTTTAATTTATGAGAAAAAAAAATCAAATGCTTTTGACAAATTACATTTTTTGTTAGGGTGTGTTCCAATAACTCAAATTAACTTATTTTTTGAATTAAATGTGATGTATTTTGAGAGAATAACATGTCTCGTAAATTTTGAGAGAATAACATGTCTCGTAAAACAAAAAATAAGTACTTAATAAATAAGAACCTTAGCAGAACGGAGACCTCACCCCCTCTTTAACAATTCTTTTGCAAGAGTGACTTTGGACTAAACTAATTAGATTTATAGTTAGTGAACTTTCACAAAAATTTATCAAAAGAAATACATTTTAAAAATAGATTTATAGTTAGTAAACTTTTACAAAATTTTATCAAAAGAAATACAGTACATTTTAAATTCATCTCGACAAAATGTGTGTGTGTCAGTGTGTTTGAGATAGCATGGAGTATCTTGTTCGAGACATGCACACAAGCTATCTCAAAAGAGTAGACGCTGCTGAGGTTGCATTATATAGTAGCCATGCATAAGGTGTACGTCCAGGTCTAATTCTAGGATCTATGGGTAGATTTCTTTCTCCTGTGAAACAGAACTGAAGGAAACCAGGAAAGACATAGAAGAAACTACATCGGTTCTTTCACTGACTGCAATTGTTTCTCTGGGAAGACAGAGATTTCTCTCACTCGATCCATTGCTCTCCAGACCATCAACCTTGTTGAGCAGATTTCTTTCATATCAAGGACTGACTGCACTGTTTTTTACCTTGGGTGTTCCGTGTTCGGGTCCGAACTCCGAAGTCAAGTACTCCTTCGCTACCAAAAATTCAGAGATCAACAAGTACTCCAGATTTCATAGTTATTTACAAGTCTCTGCATTCTGCACCCAACACATCCAAGAAGTTCAATTCTCAATACCACTGCCGTGCAAAGGAAAAAAAATCTCCCTTGTGATTGCAACTATCTCGACTTCCTAGCAAAACCCTCTTACCTTGGCAAACAACATCAAAGCACCACATAAATTGAAACCCATTAAGCATAAGAATTTCATGGATATAACGAATTTCCTCCCATTACGCGAAGGAGGAGTGGTGCAGCATTAATCATATATAGGAAGGAAGGGAACAAAAAAATAAAAAATTGGTTTAGGGTCCACTATAAAGAACCTGTAACCCAGTTAATCCACCTCTAATGCTTGTAACTCCTCTAGTCCGGAAATGAGTTAAGTGGAGAGATTTCATCGTCTGTGGTGGGTGAATTTAAGAATCTAGAGCATCTTGTTATTTCTAATAATCACTTTTCTGGTTCACTGCTTTCATCACTTGGGAGGCTGTCGTATTTGAGAAAGTTGTATGCTAGGGGGAATCAATTGAATGGGAGCATTCCAGTAGGTCTCGGACAACTTTCCAATCTACAAATACTGGATTTGTCGAACAACTCATTAGATGGCAATGTATCCGAACAACACTTCACCACTCTCACGAGTCTAAAGGAACTTCGCTTGTCTTCGAACGCATTGGTTATAACTGTTAGCTCCCAATGGGTTCCTCCTTTTCAACTCCAGGTCCTAAGAACGGCATCCTGCAAACTAGGACCTCAATTTCCTCCATGGCTTCAGACACAGAGACATGTTACACAGTTGGATATGTCTAATGCAAGCATCTCGGATATCATGCCCGATTGGTTCGAGCTTATTATGTCTTCTTGCTTTGAGTACCTAGATATATATATCCAACAACCATATCAGAGGGACGCTGCCTAAATTTCAAATGAAATGCCGTGATTCTGGTAGTTTTTTAGGCAGGGCGTTGATATTGAGTTCTAACAAGTTTGACGGCCCATTATCGGCACTTCCGTCATCTACTTCTATACTAGATCTCTCCAACTTCTTGTTTTCAGGACCAATTCCCGCGGACGATTATGATGTGATCGAAGTTCTTGTTCTCTCAAATAACCACTTTAGTGGTGGCATTCCTATGTCTTTGTGCAATGCAACGACAATGTTATCCCTTATTGACTTGTCAAAAAACCGTTTATCCGGAAAAAAATCCTCGTTGCTTTGGGAACTTGGGTTACTTAAATGTGCTAGACTTGTCGAGCAACAATCTACACAATCAGATTCCAAGTTCTTTGGGTTTCCTACAGAGACTTGGATATTTACACTTGCGTAACAACAATTTTCTTGGAGAGCTTCCTTTGTCCTTGCAGAATTTGACCGGTATGGTCACCCTTGATATTGGCGAAAATGCATTCACTGGTGTTATCCCGCATTGGATTGGAGATAAGTTACATAATCTGGTCTTCCTCAGTCTTTCAATCAAACAATTTCTATGGTGGTATTCCCATACAACTCTGCCATCTCTATGCTCTGCAATTGTTAAACTTGGCGCATAATAATATAACAGGGGATATTCCAAGTTGTTTTCGCAACTTCACTGCCATGGCAGCATTGGAACATGGGAATACTGATTATAATGAAAATCCCGTTTCGAAATGGTACGAAGACAAAATTCTTCTTATGATTAAAGGAAGAGAACTGGAATACACCAAGACGCTCAAATTTGTCACCTCCATAGATCTTTCGAGCAATGGCATTACTGGGGAGATTCCAGAAGGCTTGACGAATCTTTCCGGGTTATTGAACTTGAATTTATCTGAAAATTATCTAACAGGAAGGATTCCTGAGAAGATTGGTGATCTGAAGCAATTGGAATCACTTGACTTCTCTAGAAACAAACTAGCTAGTCTCACTGGTAAGTCTTCAAAGGTCAAGCATTCACTTGCCAAGGTGAAGAAAGCCATCACTGGTAAGTCTTCTCACCCAAAGCCAACATCACCAAAATAGCTAGTCTCCATTAGTTAAAACCACATGACGGTTGGTTTTGTACAAAATAATTAAGCGAGAAGGGGCGTGCAATTTCGCTTTTTGCTTAGTTACTCTACGACATTTGAGTGTGGTGTGTATTTGTCTGGGTTGAATCAGATCCGAATGATTACTTGTACAAAGTTACTTGCAAAATTATCTGATTGCAGTTTATTGTCCATTTTCATGATTCGCATGTTCAAGTTCACACACACCTCACATAATGTTAAAATTAACAAAGAGGGGAGAATGAGAATAACTTTAAATACTTCATAGAGAGATATTGGTTAAGGTACTTTTAAGCTCACAGCATCAGCTAAGGTTGAAATACTGAGGACAGGGAAGCCAAGGTTGGCAGCAGATGAAAGATTCTGTTATAAACAATCGCGTAGTCATTATAGAAGCAGGTTTTAGGATGTTCAAACCAAACACAAAGGCTCTAAATCTGGATTTTTCAACTGCACAACCAATTATCTGCTCCAGAATTTGAGGAAGTCCGGACGGCTTACGGAGCCATTATACATAGTTACATGAGTATAAAGCTTGTTTTAAGGCATTATTTTCACACATACATCCACATGTAAAAAATGACTACCCAGAAAAAGGAGTCAATTGGAAACTATTGGAAGGTGTTCATGTAGCATCGTCGTTCCAAAGGGATCAAGGGCTCTATCTTCTTTGCTGCTGCAAGCATCTTTCCTTGGTAAGTTCACATGCATAGAATGCCAACACGCTGCTAAAGCTTAGCTTGTTCATCCTAGTTTAATACTACTTTTAACAGTCATAACTTTAGAAGAACCGGAAAACATTTCACCAGCTGAAAACAGCGACTTAAATCGATGTGGTAGATAACATAACCTGCTTGAAGTACACACGTAAGAGAAGACAGCAAACAAAAGCACAGAACAACCATATTCTGGTGTTATTTTGAAACAATATGAAACGTGGTTTCGGTTATGCGCTTTTGTTATTAATTTTGCCCACTTAATCAAAACTTGACAAAAAAGTATGTTTAGAGATGCCGATTTAAAGAAGCGCATTCTAAGCACGCTTTCGTCTTGAATGTTTAGTTGCCATGATTGATTTACTGGGAATCGCTAGTATTTGTGGGATATGATGCATTTGCTTCTCATGTCTGAGGCCAATTTATGAAGTTGTTAGAAAAAACTATTGCAATTTTGTCAAGTAATACCCTGCAAAATTTGAATTGGTCTTCAGATTGGACTTGGTACGAGAGAAATAGGAAGAAGTGGAACTACCGTGGAAGAAAATTTTGAAGACCTGTTTTTCTCGCTCTTGTTTTTAGTTTAGACAAGTACCTCTAGAAGATTTATGAAGAAACAAAAAACACGTAATCTTATTATGATCCGATTTGTGTAAGAGTGGATTTTGTTTTTCTTGTAACTCAGTACCTGGTCCAATATGTGAATCGGGTTTAAATCGACCCGAATAACGGTTTACGGATCCGTGCGTATTTCGGATAGGCCACTTGGTTAGATCAGCATAACTGCCTTGGTTCGGTACGTCATCCATGACGTCAGGGCACATGTTTGGCACAAGGAAAGTATAAACCAAGAGGTTCTACATACAGTACAACTCCATACCCTAATGAGGTACGCCGTTACTATCCACGTAAGAGCTCTGTACTTCAACTTCTCGATCAAGGACTTACTTAACCATGGGAAGCCTTCCCTGTCATTCTTGGCCGGATAGGAGCTAACGGTGGTTCCTTGCCTTGTAGTGCTAGGTCTGAAGATGGAGCTCATGCCAAATCCGGACTTGAGGTCTAGCGTAGGGATTTCAGAGGAACGGCACCCCACACAATATGTCCAATCCCATTGTCCACTCACGAGAGCTGCGAGACTCTAACTAAAATCGAGACAAAACCTATAGACTGGCCAACCGCAGAAATCGATCAATACTCTATTATCATCTCATGTGGAACATTTTATGGACTAATCACATCCACTAAGGTGCAAAAAAGAGCCAATTCGGTTACCTCATTTGATCATCCTAATCTTTGCTTCATATATATATTAAGGGAAGGATGATGCTATGGTGTCCCCTGTCATTTTGGGGACACCGTAGTTTTTGGCATAACTTCACCATTATGAGTATAACTAAAACCCATTACAAGCATAACAAAATCCAAACAAGGCATAACCAAAGAATATCCAAAAAACCAACCAAGGCATAACCAAACCCAACCAAGACATAACAAACAAGTTATGCCTTGTTATGGTTTTGTTATGCTTGTAATGGGTTTTGGTTATGCTCGTAATGAGTTTTGTTATACCAAAAGTTACGGTGTCCCCACCGAAGTCATTCCTAAAACGGAATTGGCTCTTTTTTGCACCTAGGGTACCCTAAAATTCTATGGTATCCTAAAACCCTAGGGTACCCTAAGGTTTTAGGGTACCCTAAAACCCTAAAGTGTCCTAGGGTGACACTTCCATTAATGATAAATGTATTTTGTAAAAAGTGGACCTAGTGGTAATAATCCCCTAGTATATTCATGCAAGTCATCAGTGTAGATCATATGCCTTTGCCTTGACAGGATCAGAAAAGGAATAAGTCGAAGTGCGCATAATCTGGCCCAACCCAAACACCCCTGACCGTCAAACACAAAAAAAAAAAGGGAAGAAGAATACCATCATGCAAATTTCTCAAAAACTGACAATTGTCAGGTTAACTTATTAGTTGGAGCAATATATATTTAGTTTAATAAGGCAACTGACCCTGGCTCTAATTTGCTAAACGAACGAAATTGATTGACTCAGGAGTCGTGATTGAGGTGGCCAATTTGGGGATTGGGTGGGGATGATTGGTTCAAGAAGGAAAAACTCAAAAAAGGCTGATTAATGGTCTAAGTTCACACTCTAAAAAAGTCTGAAAGGTTGATTGGTACAAGCCTACAAGGTCATTAGTCTTGCTTGCCTTAGGGGACGGGGCACGAATAGGAGCAACCCAAAGATGGAAACCAGAATGAAACGGGCACTATCCCGAGCCCCGAAACGTGATTCAAATTATTCGCTTTGTAGGCCTCAAATTAACGCGTAAGACTTGTATAAATCAAGTTCATTGGACTTTGGTAATCCAGTCATCAAAGCCACCAAGGCTACAAAGTCTTGTTCGTTTGAGGTATTTAAAACTCTTGCACATGGTTTCCAATAAATTTTAAGGGAAAATGATGGCTAAGGACGTGTTTTAATAATTAATACCCGCCAAGGACATTTTCAGCATTAACAAATGTTCTTAGCTTGTATTAATTATCAAAACGTGTCCTGGGCCGTCATTTTCCCAAATTTTATCTATATATCTTTCTCAATTCATTACACTTTAAAACCTCCCTCAAAACCCAAACCGAACAAAGTCAAATATATCTACAAAAAAGGCACCAAGGCCACCCAATAATTTTTGTAATGGCAAGCTTTTACCGCCTTGGGATGAACTCTCTGTCTCATTCCTCCATACCAAGAATAGAGCTAGAGGGGGCTAGTAGGGGTTGTCCCCCACCCCCCACAATTATAAAAAATCTTACTTTTTCATTGAAAAAAAAATTAACATCAAAAAAAATTCTTACTCCATCTCTGCTCCACACCCTTCCAAATTTTCAGTTATGGGTCATCCCGGCCTCAGAATGGTAATCCAAATCATTTATCTCGTAAAACTTGAAAGAAGAATGAGTTTCCAAAAAAAAAAAAAAACCAGTTTGATTGAATATGTGAAGGTACGCGAACATGTCGAGTTTTGTTATAAAAAGTAATACATCTTCCGAGTAAATCCAGATAGGTTGAATTGATATTTCCTGTATGAAAACTGTAGTGAAAAGGCCATTCGCAAATTGCATTCTTCATTATTCAATCAGTAATGATTCACACACAGATTTTTGTGCACATACCATGCACATACATTTTTGTGGGGCCCATATCGGGATCTAACGGATATCGGTAAGGGCTTTCTCAGAAATCGTTGTTATATCGTTTTCGAGGTCGCTTCCCTTTGTAAAACAAATTCTCTTACACCAGTTTCACTCTCTCCATACGCACACACACCAAGGCTCATTGGACTTGCTCTTAGTTGGGATCAAATGAATGTTGTTAGCCACAAATTACGACTAGTTATTACTTATTCTACAAATGAGAGCTTCTAAACAAACAAAATTAATTGACCCAGAGTACTCTATGGTTTTTGGAGGGGAGTGTAATCGGGGCTGTTGATTGGTCTTTGGTCATATAGTGGAAGCCCTGTCTTAGACGACGGGGTACAAAAAATAATTGGTCAAAAAGACCAAAAGAATTCCCACTACAACTTCATTAGTAAATTGAGATAAACTGAGTGCAAATTCTTGATTCGGAAGTTTGATTAATTTTTTTTATAACCGGATGTTCGAAAAAAAATTGGCCGAAATTTCGGTCATTACACTAAAAGTGTAATGATGATATCTCTATAGATGGTAAATAGATAAAGTGGAAGTAAAAGTTAATGTACAATGTGTAAAGATGATATTTTCTTAATCTGAAGCTGAACATTTAAAAAGAGATGAAGAAAGTAACTATTTAGAAATTATATGTTAGACCACTTGTCCCACCAAAACTCTCCTCACGTAAAGTAACTATGCAATAATAAACACCAGTGGCAAACCGTGGTATGTATTCGTGACAATCTAAGGTATCACTTTATATATAATTGCATATGTTATGGCCCTTCCGACTTTTTGATAATCGGACACTTTTATTAATCTGGCTTAGTTGATGCTACACACAATTTGGAAAATAATTATTTAGAAATAACTATAGGTTATACCACTTGTCACACCCATAGCTATCCTCACGAAAAGTCACGCTGCAATTGCTTTGTTGTATTCATCGATACGTGTTGTCCACTGCCAGATTTTTTTGTAGAGAGTACTTGACTCCAGAAAATGACATTTCAAGTTGGAAGACTTAATTTGGCCGTGCATGCATGACTTAAAAAGCCGTCCACAAGTGTTCTTATATATATGTTCCCTCTGGTGTGTTCTTATATATGTTCCCTTTCCCTCTGGTGTGTTCTTATATATGTTCCCTCTGGTTGCAATTGCTTTGTCGTATTCATCAATACGTGTTGTCCACTGTCAGATTTTTTTGTAGAGACTTGACTCCAGAAAATGACATTGCAAGTTGAAACACTTAATTCGGCCTTGCATGCTTGACTTTTTTGTTTTCCTTATCCTTTTAATTTTTGCAAAAGCAAAGTTAAAACTCTCAACCTAAAAAGCTGCTGCTGCAAATTATACTGAGAAGCCATAGCTAGACAGCCACAACCTTGCACCATGCGTGCTTTACTACTACTGATGCTATTTGCTCTCCTTTTCATTACTATAACAATTGATTTCAGTTGTGGCAGTACTACTACTACTATCCAGTCAAATCTAAGCAGCTGCCTGGAGAATGAGAGACAAGCTCTCATCGACTTCAAGGAAAATCTCACAGATGAAGCACACCGCTTACGGTCGTGGGTCGGAAAAGACTGCTGCACATGGAAAGGAGTCGGTTGCAGCTGGAGAACAGGCCATGTCATCAAGCTTGATCTTCCCAACCCATTTCCTTATGATGTATATGAAAAGTACCAAATCAACCTGCTGACAGGTGAGATGGCTCCATCTTTTGTGGACTTGAAGCATTTGAGTTATCTAGATCTGAGCGGGAACAACCTCTCTTCCGGTTTGGATTTCTTGGGCTCCCTGAAAAGCTTGAGATATCTCAACCTCTCTTATTCAAATTTGGTTGGAAAGGTTCCTCATAATCTCGGGAATCTTTCGAGGTTGCAATATCTCGACCTTAGTGGTAATTATTTTAGTGGTCCAATTCCCAATACACTTGAAAGTTTGACGTCTCTCACTGTCCTTGACCTTTCTGAGAATAACTTCAATGATACTATCAAGGAGAAATATTTTTTATGTAACCTGAGGAGTCTTGTTTATATGGATCTTAGCTTTAATATTGGACTTCGGGGTTCAGTTCCTGGTTGCTTTGGGAATCTTACTTCTCTTTCCGTCTTCAAATTGAGTCGGAATGATTTCGAAGGTCCACTTCCAAGTTGCATGGGCAACATGACTCAACTAACGGTGCTTGACCTCTCTCGCAATATTGGGCTCAAAGGTGAAATACCGAACTCTTTGAGAAACCTCCGCAACTTGCGTGTACTTGATTTGTCCGAAAATGAGTTCAGTGGAGAGTTTTTATCGTCTGTGGTGGGCGAGTTTAAGAATCTAGAGAGTCTTGTTATTTTTAATAATCACTTTTCTGGTCCACTGCCATCATCACTTGGAATGCTATCGTATTTGAGAAAGTTGGATGCTAGGGGGAATCAATTGAATGGGAGCATTCCAGTAGGTCTCGGACAACTTTCCAATCTACAATGGCTGTATTTGTCGTCCAACTCATTGAATGGGAGCATTCCAGTAGGTCTCGGACAACTTTCCAATCTACAATGGCTAGATTTGTCGTACAACTCATTGAATGGGAGCATTCCAGTAGGTCTCGGACAACTTTCCAATCTACAATTGCTGGATTTGTCGTACAACTCATTAGATGGCAATGTATCCGAACAACACTTCACCACTCTCACGAGTCTTAAGGAACTCCACTTGTCTTCGAACGCATTGGTTATAAATGTTAGCTCCCAATGGGTTCCTCCTTTTCAACTCCAGGTCCTATATATGGCATCCTGCAAACTAGGACCTCAATTTCCTCCATGGCTTCAGACACAGAGACATGTTACACAGTTGGATATGTCTAATGCAAGCATCTCGGATATCATGCCCGATTGGTTCGAGCTTATTATGTCTTCTTGCTTTGAGTACCTAGATATATCCAACAACCATATCAGAGGGACGCTGCCTAAATTTCAAATGAAATGCCGTGATTCTGGTAGTTTTTCAGGCAGGGCGTTGATATTGAGTTCTAACAAGTTTGACGGCCCATTATCGGCACTTCCGTCATCTACTTTTATACTAGATCTCTCCAACAACTTGTTTTCAGGACCTATTCCCGCAGGCGATTACAATGAGATCAGAGCTCTTATTCTCTCAAATAACCACTTTAGTGGTGGCATTCCTATGTCTTTGTGCAATGCAGAGGGAATTTACCTTATTGACTTGTCGAAAAACCCTTTATCCGGAAAAATTCCTCGTTGCTTTGGGAACTTGGGTAATTTAAATGTGCTAGACTTGTCGAGTAACAGTCTACACGGTCTAATTCCAAGTTCTTTGGGTTTCCTACCGAGCCTTGAATATTTACACTTGCGTAACAACAATTTTCATGGGGAGCTTCCTTTGTCCTTGCAGAATTTGACGGGTATGGTCACCCTTGATCTTGGCAAAAATGCATTCACTGGTGTTATCCCGCATTGGATCGGAGATAAGTTAGATAAGCTGGTCTTCCTCAATCTTCAATCAAACAATTTCTATGGTGGTATTCCCGTACAACTCTGCCATCTCTCTGCTCTGCAATTGTTAAACTTGGCGCACAACAATGTAACGGGAGATATTCCAAGTTGTTTTTACAACTTCACTGCCATGGCAACATTGGAACTTGGCAATTCTAATTATTCGGTAAATCCCGATTCACTTTACGAAGACAAAATTTCTCTTATGATTAAAGGAAGAGAACTGGAATACACCAAGACGCTCAAATTTGTCACCTCCATAGATCTTTCGAGCAATGGCATTACTGGGGAGATTCCAGAAGGCTTAACGAATCTTTTCGGGTTATTGAACTTAAATTTATCTGGAAATCATCTAACAGGAAGGATTCCCGAGAAGATTGGTGATATGAAGCAATTGGAATCACTTGACTTGTCCAGAAACAAACTCTTTGGCTCAATTCCTCATACGTTGTCTACTTTAACCTATCTTGGTAGCCTAAACCTGTCATACAATAATTTATCAGGACGAATACCAATCGGAAATCAACTTCAGACCCTCATCGATCGGTCCATTTACGAGGGAAATGATGGGCTTTGTGGAGCACCACTCACGAAGGGCTGCCCCGATGATCAATCAACTAATGATGGTGATTGTCAAGTACTTGTCAGTGAGGGTAATAGGGAAGAAGATGATGTTGAACTAATGTGGTTCTGGGCTGGTGTTGGACCCGGTTTTGTGGTGGGACTCTTGGGAGTTTTTTTCACTTTGTATTTCCAGAGGAAATGGAGGTATGCATACTTTCAGTTGATCGAAGATGCCTATGATAGGATATTTGTAGCCATAGCAGTGAAGGCTAATTGGCTGAGGCGGAAGTTTCACTTGCAGAGGTAGATTGGGACTCTCTCTCTCTCTCTCTCTCTCTCTCTCTCTCTCTCTCTCTCTCTCTCTCTCTCTCTCTCTCTCTCTCTCTCTCTCTCTGTATGTTGCATATTGGCCATTATTCAGTCTACGTATCTACTATGTATGGAATAACTCTCTCTCTCGTGTACTATATATGCATGTGAGGATAAAGCTTATCGACCCCAGTTAATTGGGACGTAAGGCTTTGATTGGTTTGATTTGGTTGTTTTGTGTTGTTAATGGAATAACCTGATAATTGTTGCTTCCGTAATCAAGTCCTAGAACCTCATGTAAGGAAAACTAAGGATGCTAGTGAATTTGTTTGTGTTTACGGTCAATTTTGAATTTCCCCCTTTTGCTTTATGGAGTACTTGTTCTCTTATGAAATAGAGCTACGAGCTACTTGAGTTCGAGTTCGTGTTTGCTCATTGGATAAACAAGTCGAACTTGAACATTTTTTGAAACTCGTTATAAAGAGTGAAACTGCTCAGCTCAAACAAGGTACTATTCGGCATCATCCAATGTATAAAAAAATTTCAATTTACTCAAGATCCGTTCAATTAAAGCTTGTTTTACATCAGCTAATCTCATAAACAAACTGAGTTTGGACATATTTTTAAAGCTTATTAGATTTTCAAACCAAACTTGATCAACCACACTTGTTCAACTCTTTTATGGGCGCTATGTGTGTACAAATTAGAAGTTCACTTGCAAACTTGCAAGGAGTGAAGAGATTTTCTCTTTGTTGTTGACAGTGACTATGCACATGAGTTTTTGCTAGCTCCTACTTTCATGCTTTCCCAATACGAAATAAAACTGCAACTTGC
The DNA here is from genome assembly GCA_018127125.1 of Rhododendron griersonianum. NCBI lineage: Eukaryota > Viridiplantae > Streptophyta > Magnoliopsida > Ericales > Ericaceae > Rhododendron > Rhododendron griersonianum. The sequence goes on along the minus strand of CM030795.1, from coordinate 6,164,979 downwards.
AACTAATCACTTAGGCAAGTTAAACCAGCAATTGATGATATCCGTTCACATCCTTGTTTTCTAGTTCAACTAGATGACTGCTAAAACATTTCATAATATTTTGCAAATAACGGAAACGTATCCATCCTCGTGTCCAGTGCAGTAACGAGAAGTTATTGGGTTCCTGGTTGGTGTGCCCTACTTGCTCGCGTTGTTAATTCAAAGTGGGAGAGAGCTAGAGCTAGTCCCCATCGTAATAGTGTGCCATTTTCGTAATGGTTGTGGCCGGAATGGTGCTTGAGGAGCAACTGATAGGTGCGTAAATATGCCTATTTACGCTCCCTAACTTAGGCTTGTTATGTCCATTTAGTACACTATTTGGGATTTCATACTTGTTAATTGTGTTTCAGGACACTATGAGCCGATGAATAACGTTTGGAGCTAAAACACAAAATAATATTTTACCCGGTGTCAATGCAAAGCCGGTGCCACTGAAATTAATGAAGATGTGGGACTGAGTGTACACTAGATTAACGAAAGAGGGAAGCACTGGATCAAATTCCTAACTACAATGGAAATTGGCAGCATACTCTTGCACGTGGTTTTGTGGCTGGGAATTGGGCCATATGTATTGTAACAAAATGGGGGGAGTTTGGAAAAGGTCGGCCCGTGAATTATAATTTCCGGAAAGACTTTAGGCTGGGAAAAAGACAATTCTCGTTCGGCAACTATAAAAGGGAGAAAAGGGTTTTGTTTAGAGGATCTCATATTCTCACGCATAAAACCGAGAATGGGGGCTGCCATCAGATCGGACTCCACGAACGAAGCAGAGCACTACGGCTGCAGCAGAAGTTTAATGGAGTTTCATTCTTGCGCGATCATCTTCTCCTCCATGCGCGGCTAAATCCTTCGGCTAGGGTAATGAGGAAGCTTTCTCCGAGTAATGTAATCGTTTAATTTTTAGGGTTTTATTCAACAATGAATTGTATGACTTGGGATGATTCATAGTTTTTATGAAAGTTTCCTATTTATCTATTGTGTTTGTATTATACTGCGTTAGATGGGTCGTGCCGTTGGTTAAATCCAGTGAGACGATCCGCGCTATGTTGAGATAGCCTTTACTGTGTACGAGTCCTGTGAATCCTCTTGACGATTTTCGATAGGGATTGCAAGCCCTAGCGACAATCTTATTTGTATTATGTTGAATAATTACCCTTGGTTTATAACGATTATATTGCAAGGGGAAGGTGGAATCGAAACCCTAGTCCCTTCTCTTCTCTCTCCTGTCTTTAGAACTTTAATCGCTTTCTAGTTTAATTTTAGTTTAATTAAAATCAAATCACAAATCCAACTTCCTGTTCTTTACAGAATTAAATTAGAAAATAAATCGAAAGTATTGCAACTTAGCTTTTTTACTCTCCGTAGAGCTAGTCCCCATCGTAATAGTGTGCCATTTTCGTAATGGTTGTGGCCGGAATGGTGCTTGAGGAGCAACTACTCTCATCTGCTCCCTCATGTTCTGTACAGTGGTAGAGCTAAAGTACAACTTGCACTAATAGCTAATAATGAAGAAAAACTGCTTAAAAATAGCTACAAAAGCAGGGTTAAGCAAACAACCACTAGAGCCCCGTTTCCCGAAAGCTATAAGGGGAAGCTAAAAGCCCCTGGAGAAGCCACAAGCAATGCAGTTCAGTGCTAACATGAAAGGTTTCAATCTCAATAGAGGTTGGTGAATTAAAATTGCGTATGAAATATACATACGACCTTACGAACAACTAATGTCCTCACAAGTGGTAGAAAGAACATTTCTAAATTCAAGTCCTCTAATATAGTTTAGTAAGGTCTTAAGTCCACTTTTTTTAAAAAAGAAATTAAATCAAGACAAAAATGTCATCCTATACAAGTTGTCATTTAGAGAAAAATCCTAGACCAAAAACAAATATGGAGCACAGCCTCCTCTCTCTCTCTCTCGTTGCCGCCGGAGAAAAGTGTGGAGAACAAAACTGATCCCTCTGATCCCTACCCACGTAAACCTTCTTCTCCGACCACCCAGTAGTAAAACGGTTTGATGCAACGCTCTGTCGAATCGCTTGGATTCTGCTCCAATGGAAGTCGAGGGCTTTTTATACGACGCCCTAAGCCCTCTATCCCCCTCCACCGCCTCCGCTGCCGCATCTCCCTCTGGCCACCCACCTCCGCCGCCGGTCGATTCTGAGCCTTACGCCGTGTTTTGCAACAAAATCTCCCTGTCCGCGGTCCAGCCCCACTCTCCGACGGCCGCCGCACTTGAGTACTTCTCTCTTGACCTGGGTAAGGATGAGACAACGGTTGATTTGTCACCTGCTCCAAGTTATTTTGCTGCTCTCTGTTCGACAATTTAGTCCATGCTAGAAAAGTAAAAAGAGAGTAATCTCGAGTCATACCAAGAAGGCTAAGATCAGTGTCAATATCCCAAAATAAATTCCGTAGTTGCACAAAATACCCAGTATAATGGACTAGTTAGCATTAGAATATGACGAAAAGCACAAAATTCTCTCAGTGACAAAGGACCAAGCTTGTCCAACACCATAATCCTTTACGATGAAGAACATAAAAATGATGATCAAATGCTAATTCGCCGCTTCAATAAAGATACCGCGCGCATATTCTAACAGACACAACACAGAGTCTCCAAATAAGTATTTACAATTGAACTGAAAGTAAGCGAAGAGGACTGGGGGACTAAAACATTCGCCGCAAAAATTAATTATGCCAAAAAAGAGCACTGCAGGATAAATAACAGCAAATAATCTATTCATATTCACCCATGAAATGAACTATCGTAGGAGTATCCAGTTTAGGTACATTGTTATTAGAAACTGATGGGTGTCTTTTTGGCGCGTTTTACCGAGCCCACAGGAAGTGAGCGGTAGAGGCGGAGCCACCGCTTGGAGACGAGGGAGACATCGGTGGTGGAGGGGGGAAATGTGGAACGCGGCGGAAGGCGACGGATCGAGGACTTCTTCTAGGAGCTCGTCCCGCAGGATTGTGTCCATCTCCCCCCCTCTCTCTCTCTCTCTCTCCCACATTCAGAACCGGATCCCCTGTCCGACCCCTTTTTAGAGGCGCCTGTCCCATCTTTCTTGGTCATTAATCTCGCAAATCAACGACTGAGATGGATCGAGCACTTCTTGGTCAAAAACAACGTCGTTTTAGAGCAAAAAGTGCTCGACTCATCTCAACCGTTGATTTACGAGATCAACGGCCGAAAGAGGGTCAGACAGACCCTGTCCGGAAGGGGATCTCACGGCCAGACGTACGTGTTACTCTAATAGGAGTATTCTACACTACTCCCCTCCAGTCTCTACTCTATCTTCATTCTCCCTATTCTGTTAAGGTGGATTTGGTTTTAAAAGTCAATAGTAGTAATTTATTTTTTGTATTTATTTAATAAAAATTGCATTCGTTAGTTTTGCGCTAAATTTTTATGACTTATTAATTCGTCCCAGCTAGAGAAATCATATAAGTTTAAAATTTTGATCGAAACTTATAATTTTTTTAGAAAAGACAAAAAAAAAGTTGTCTTTATTCAAAAAATTATGAGTATCGATCAAATTTTTTATTTTCCGATTCCTCTCGTCGAGAAGAATCAATAAGTCACAAAATTTAAATGCAAAAAAAAAAAACAAATAAAGACAAAAAAATAAGTTACTTTAACTTTTCAATCCAAACTCACCGTGAATAGTATATGGCACTGATGTTGTACAATATTAGTTTTATATTTGTAGTAAACTTTTTAAAAAAATTATCAAAAGAAGTAAATTTTTAAATTCATGTCAACAAAAAGAATAAATAAATATGGATAGAAGTTAAAAACTCTCAAAAGAAGACTAAAATAACTTTTGTTAATTGTTTTTTTCTTCAATAATTTCTTTTAACTTCATGTTACAACTTTTTATTTTAAATTCGCCCAATAAAGACAAATCGAAGAAGTGAGAAAAAATAACCAAAGGCAAAGAAAAGACTATAAGAGCGAAAACTTAATTTACAGCATAAGGTATGAATCAGTGGATTCAATTGTTCATTCCCTATGTGTGTACAAACTAGAAGTTCACTTTGGAACTTGCTAGGAGTGAGATTTTCCCTTTGTTGTTGACAGTGACTATGCACAGGAATTTTTGCTAGCTCCTCCTTTCATGCTTTCCCAAGACGAAATAAAACTGCAGCTTGCAACTTATCACTACTTAGGTTTAATGGTTTGATGTTTATAGATGAAAAGAGCTTTTATGTCCAATGGCAACCATCAATGGACGCTGGAAGATTAAGTTCACAAAAAAGAAAAACGAAAAGGGAAAGATTCAGTTAACGTACCTCTTGAAAGAGTCGAGACTGTCGAGTTGCAAACCATATTCATGGCAACAGAATTAGTTGATTAGACAAGATCATGACCAAACAATAGTTTTTACTTTGGTTATCCTCGCTAAAGTTGAGGGTGACCAAAATCTTGCAGTAGTATCTGAACTTCGGAGACGTGATTTCCGTTGACAAAATTAAGCATCAAACATTTTTACCCGCAACAGTCTGCATTCAGATGCTTTCGAGCAAATAAGCATTTCAAACATTTAAAGCAGCAATTGATGATATCCGTTCACGTCCTACGTACTTTTCTAGTTCAACTAGATGACTGCTAAAACATTTCAGAACATTTTGCAAATAACGGAAACGTATCCGTCCACATGTCCAGTGCAGTAATAAGAAGTTAATGGGTTCCTGGTTGGTGTGCCCTACTTGCTCGCGTTAGTTCATAGCGGGAGAGAGCTAGAGCTAGTCCCCATCGTAATAGTTTGTGCCGTTTTCGTAATGGTTGTGGAATGGTGCTTGAGGAGCAACTTCACACATCTGCTCCCTCGACCCTCATGTTCTGTACAGTGGTAGAGCTAAAGTACAACTTGCACTAATAGCTAATAATGAAAAAAAAAAAACTGCTTAAAAGTAGTTACAAAAGCAGGGTTAAGCAAACAACCACAAAAGCCCTGTTTCCCGAAAGCTATAAGACGAAGCTAAAAGCCTCCGGAAAAGCCACAAACAATGCAGTTCAGTGCTAATATGAAGGTTTCTATCTCAATAGAGGTTGGTGAATTAAAATTACGTATGAAATATACGTACGACCTTACGAACAACTAATGTCGTCACAAGTGGCAGAAAGAACATAATTATCACTACATTCCACTCCTCCATAGACATGTTACAAGCGGAGCAATTGAGTTACATCAATATCTACAGGCACAACTTGTGCTTCCTGGAACTTAAAGCTTCTTAGCTCTCCTGAGTGACACTCCCAACGCACATTTTTGTGTAATTGGCATTTGATACTGGGGCTACCCGTGCGCGAGGCTCTATGTTATTGCAATGTCTGGGGAGGGTTGGATGTATGCAGCATTACCCCAGCAAGCAAAGAGGCTATTTCTGCGTCTAACCCTTGAGTACTAGGTTACAACCTTACCGTTGCGCCCGTAGCATTTGACACTTACCGTACCAATTGTTGTGAGTACATAATTTACCAAATAATAGGTAGTGTGATAACAACTGAATCTAGCATAAACAAGAGTACTATTTCAAGTGGTAGGGGATGTAAATATGTAATCACGTGCTTCACAACCAACTCAATTCAAGAAGCCTTCACCCTCTTCACAAAGATCCCTGAAAAAATAAGCCAAGATGTTATAGTAACTACTTGACTTGCACATTCTAGCAAAAAGAACAAAATTAAGATTTTTACTCTCACTCTCACATATAACAAAATGAATCTGTTACGACATACGGTTAGAACAACTCCGTAGTCTAGTTGAAACTACTATCCTATTCAAGCTAGAAGAAACAGTAACTTGACAAGTCATAAAAACTTGTGAACAAGTGTAAGATTATACAAACCTTGGTGAGACTACAGTCACTGTCAAGTCCTGCTGCATAATATAAAGCTCTTGTCCAGCTATTAAGTACCGACCAATAACATTTCCTGGAATGTTCCCATTCGCCTCCTCGACATATCAATGGAAAGATCTTCAAACTTTGGCAATTCCTTTGCTTGTACACCATCTCCACATACAAGGAATTGGTTATTACCAACAATAAAGGAACTGGATACACGAATTGCAACGCCTCTACCATGAACGTGGCACTGAACTTTTTCCACAACATGCACAAGCTTTTCTGGAGGCCATTCACCTGCTAATGTACTCCGAATGTTTGACGGTGAGGCAAATATATCATTCGGACCAACATAATCTTTTCCTGAGAAACTAGGAAATGTAAAAGCAGGCATTAGCAGGGAAAACTGAAATCGCAGCCAAAAAGCATTAAACTTCCGACTGTAAATCATTCTTTTTTTGTTTTTTTGGGGTAAGTACTGTAAATCATTCTAATTGGCCGTTATTCAACAAATGTTATATATCAACTTCTTGAGGCCGGGATCCAACTTTTCAGGACTCGTTGCAACCGTATAATTTCCTTGACTTTCTATCCAAAATGTGAAAACGAAGCTTTAGATATCTGAAAAGATTACCTGAAAGTTGAGCGTTCATTATAAAATCAACCCTTGAGTGAAAGTTGAGCGTTCACAAAGGCTCTAAATCTGGATTTTTCAACTGCACACCCAATTATCTGTTCCAGAATTTGAGGAAGTCCAAACACGGCTTACAGAGCCATATACATAGTTACGTGAGTATAAAGCTTGTTTTAAAGCATTATTTTCACACATACATCCACACGTAAAAAATGACTACCCAGAAAAAAGAGTCATTTGGAAACTATTGGAAGGTGTTCATGTAGCATCGTCGTTCCAAACGGATCATCAATGGCTCTATCTTCTTAAGCATCTTTCCTGTTTGAAGTACACATGTAAGAGAAGACGTACGTACATGCTATTTCACTGAATCAGAGGGTTTGTATGCTTCTTCTTTTTCACTAAACCTATGGGAACATGGTGGAGTGTGGATCCTCTATCTCAATGAAATGGGGCCCACCACAGTCTTATTTAAGGATCCGAGACGTTCATTTTATAGGCTTGGATTTTGGGAAAGGTCTCGAAACTTATTTCTAGAGGTATTCGTAGTGAAAGATAGCAGTTAGAACCTTAAATCCCGTCATATCAAATTCCCTTCATCCAAATATCAAGACTAAATTCTACCATTGGAAAACTTTCAAGAACAATAATATAAGGCTGCTGATTTTGCCACTCTCTTTTTTGTTAATGCCACTCCCCTGCAAGTGTATTTTTGGTGCTAGAGGAGTGGCGTCAACAAAAAAGGGAGTGGCAAAATCATTTCCCTAATATAATACCTATAAGAAGACAGGAACCATACAAGATAAAAATAGATTGATTGCAAACAAAACCACAGAACAACCATATTCTGGTGATATTTTGAAACAATGTGAAACGTGGTTCAATTACTAATTTCTCCCACTTAATCAAACTTGACAAAAAAGTATGTTTAGCGATCCTGAATTAAAGAAGCGCTTTCTAAGCACGCTTTCGTCTCAAATGTTTAAAAATTGCAAAAAGCTTGTTTAGTAGGCGAGTTGAACTTAGACCTCGCCATCCTATAGATGGCTACAGCTCCACTCGGCCAAACCACCCCAAGGTAAGGAAGCATTTTGCTAAGCACGGTTTCATTTTGAAATAGATGTTTCAAATAGCATAAATCGGTTAAATGGCCATTTTTCAGCAACCCCGTCCCATAATCTCCCAGTAAAATTCTCACTACCATTTCACTATCAAATTTCAGGTATCCAACGAAATTAATTAGGCTCCACGCTAGGAGACGATGGGCTTGGTCCAGAATTAGTTGAGGGTGTGCTTGGTCCAAACACGTGTTCAAAAAAGTACAGTATAGTTTATTCTCTAGGGGTTCCTAAGTACTACCCAATACAGTGTTTTTTCAGTACAATAAGGAGCAAGTTGTCTGAGTGAATCCAACTTTGAAATGTTTGGGGTGGCGGGCAGGGTTGCGGAGGAGGTGATAAGCTCATCTCCGTACCCCTCCATACTCTCATTTTGTAGAGCCATACAAGGCCTACAATCAAGATCCAGACGTTGATTATGCAGAACATGCAACAATTACCATGTTTACGAAAAATCAATCTGATCAGATTCGCGTAGATACATGACTAGGGCCCGTACTTATTTGTAATTTTCCAGCTAAAAAATAATAGACTTACTGAAATATAAAAATATGCAATATGGATATTGTTATTGTAAAGACCCGGTATTTTTTTATAAATAATAATAATAATGAAAACAAAAATATTATTTTTGTTCATAATTTTTTTATGTCGTCACACCAAATTTTATTTTGTAATTGGTTGGGTGCGCGTGTGTCCGGCGAGTAATTTTCCTAGTGTGTGCGTGTATTGCTCCGGACCAAACCCTTCCCCATTTCTTATTCTCGACTGAGGAGAAAGAAAAAAAAAAAAAAAGAAAGAAAAATCACATATACTCAATTCCTTCCCTCCCAGCCGAACCAATTATTCCAACTAGCACCTTAATTTAACTAAACCTATCATCTTCCTAAACAACATACCTTATTATCCCTTAAACAACCATCTTCCTCCATCAAACACCCAATTACCCTTCAAAGAACCATCTTCCTCCATCACACTTCCATCAACCCATCACCCATCTCTCATGTCCAGCCATATACGGCTGTCCCCTTTTCTCCTAGCCAATAGAAACCCAACACACACTTGAGAGGCCTTCCTCCATCCCTTGGTCCAAATCCATAACCTTTTGGTGCATTAATCAAAAGGTTTTTGTCCGAATCAACCCTCCTATATTACACCCCCCTCTCTAATCCGAGAATACATTCACACACACCCCACATTCACCTCTGTAAACCAGTAGCTAGAGAGAGAGAAAGAGTAGAAAAAGAAAGCTTCCAAGTTCATCAATGGAGGTTTAGGTTAGAGAGAGAACTGTGGATTTATCTATACACTCAACCACTCCTCAAATTTGGGTCTCCAATCACTCCACCCATCATCCAGCATCTCCAAACATCTCACTCTCCATTCCACGACCATCCAAGAGCCCCCGTCTCCGGTCGTCTTCTCCGTTCCGCCGAGAATCCGAAAGCTCGTTTAAAGCTCGTTCGACCGGACCCAAGGTAGATTAATCTCTATCCTACCATTCCCTAAGTATAATTAGTCCCTGGTGTTGTTTTAATGTTTGGAAGTAGTAAAAAAATCAAACCGCTTGTATCAATAACCAAACCACCGTCGTCATCCTCTGTTTTTCGGTTTTGGTCGTCACTGGAAATGAAAACAGATGCATGTAGGATGTTTTGCTATAGTCTAGTTCTAAAATAATGTATTTGATAGATTACTATGTAAAGATTTGGACATGTGCATCAAAATCCATCCAACCAAACCCATACTTTGTTTTTCGGTTTACCTGGTCCGGATCGGAGTTAGCGTGGCCCGGACGAGCGTGTCTGGAAATGAAACAGATTGCATGAGAAGTGTTTTTGTTACAGTTTAATCCCTATGTTGTATGATCATGTTGATTTAAGCCTAGAACTAATTGTTAATAGGATATTTAATCACTGGACATGGTAAAACAATTTCTTGGATTATATGAATATGTTTGGTAAAACAATTTCTTGGAGTATCACTTTTCTCGTATGCTTAGAACTAATGCTACTGTAATGGTTATGCCTATAATAACTCAAAATTTATTATGATTAGAATAATAACTATGCTAGAACGATAATAAATGAATTGTATTTTATTGTAAAACAATGCCCGTGATAAGCTATGAAATATTTTTACCCCTTGACAAATTGATAGTCAAACCAATGGATAGCATTATAACTTATGGAAAGATATATTATAAATTATTACGCAGTCACTTTAATTAGTTAGTAACATAATTGAATAAGCAAGACTATTACTAGAATATAAAGAAAGAAATTTAAATAATACAAAGGGCATCGGCCCAATCATAAGATACCATGTGTTTTATTTACTTGCACAATATCAATCGCTATATCTGCTTTCACATTGAGACGTATCATGTTTATTGGTGGAGTTGTTATGGATTTAATTATTTGTTATACTTGCTACCCATTGAAATGTATCATGTTATGAATTCAATAGTTATTGGAAATATGATTGTACGTGCTAGATCGGACTTAGGTTCACTGGGTGGTTTACGATGAGAGAACTGATAGACGTTGTTAAGTTAATGGAAATCTGATAACGTGTGGAGAGAGTGTGTGTGTTGTGAAATTTTGAAATGGGTGACCAGATAGGGCCCAGTGATCAAATGGTGACCAGTTAGAGCCATTGTGATCTTGAAAGTACTATGATATTGAAATGGGTGACCAGGTAGGGCCCAGGGTGCTAATTGAGACCCAGTGTGTGTTGTGTTGTGTACGACCCTAACAGACGGTTACGTCATGGGTAACTTAACCCCTTGTTATGGTCTAAGTGAAACATATTTGCTTAAGACCCCGGTGCAGGACAAGCAAGAGGTGGGTTATCCCATGAAACGGGCGGAGTTAGTGGTATGGGAGGAAAGGATCTTGTGGAGAAGATTCCTAGAATTCACTTAAGTTAATGGATAGTAAGAAAAAGGATGATGTGTTACTTTTCTGTGCTTTCTTTTGATATCAATTGTTATATTATTTTGCTTAGTTGTAAAGTAAGAGGTTAGTAGGGTAGGGATTTGTCTTCTGAGTGTCGACTCACGGCGTTTTTACGCCAGGTACTGAAGACGGAACAGAAGTATAGTACGAATCGTTCGAGTTCAATCCAATTGAGGAAGAAGCTGAAAACCTTGATTTTTCGTGTGCATAGTCGCTCTGATTAATTTAAGTAGACTCTATTTTTGGAAGCTTCTAAGTTTATTTGGGAAATTGTAATATTTTGATTTATTTGAAACGGTTGTAATATAATGACATATGCTTTTGAAATGGCGACGTAGTAAATCTATGAATTTCTTTTGTGGAAATAACCTTTTTATTATTTTTAATGTCTCCGAATTTTCGGGGCGTTACAGTTATTGAGATCTTTTAAACGATGAAAAAAAAATTAAAAATTATTTTCGTAAGCCCATTATTTTTAAGCTTGAAAATTACAAATAAGTACTTATTTTTTAAGAAGGTTTCTTGATCGATATTCACCCGCGTTCTCTTAAACTTATCTTAAAATAAGTTGGTTTGTCATTATTTGAATTTTTTTCGCATTTGTTAGTTTTGCGTCAAACTTTTGTGGATAGGAATCGGAAAAGTAAATTATTTTTACTTTTACCCAAATAGTTTGGAAAATGACCACTTATATATCAAAATAAGTCAATTTATTTCACTTTTTCTGCTAAAAAAAGGTTATTTCTCAAAATATTTGGGTAAAAGTAAAAAAAAATTACTTTTCCGATTCATCTGGTCGAGACGAATCAATAATCCACAAAAGTTTGGCGCAAACCTAACAAATACAAAAAAAAAATCAAATAATATCAAACCAATTTATTTTAAAATAAGTTTAAAATAAATGTAAAAGAACGCGGAATATGCGTGTTGTCCACGTTTTGGTAGGTCTTGTCCACTTTTTGGTAGAGAGACCTAGACTCCGGAAAATTACTCCCTCCGTCTCCATTCTTTAGTTCTTTTTGGAAGTCCGTGCCACATTTCAATTGATTATATCTTATAATCTATAAATTTTTAGGTAATTTTGAAAACATTGTTAAAAAGAACTCATTGAGATTTATAAAACAAGATTCATAGTACATATAAATAGTATTACCAGTTAAAAGTTATAATTAATTTTTTTTATCCGATTAGAATAGGACAAGGGAGAAAAGAATGGAATGGATGGAGTATATTGCAAGTTGAAAGACTTTGGCCAATACGTGTGTTGTCCACTTTTTTTAGAGACTTTTGACTTTTGAAAATCTTGATAAAGGGTACATCAAGATGGGGGAAGGGAAGGGGAATCCAACAAAAGGTTGGATGAAAAAAAAAACTGTTTGGAAAAATCCAAACCACACCTAATATGGGCCAGGCCCCAACAGATACAGATACACATCAAACAAATGGGCCTGACCCAAAACTGACTAAAATGACATTTGCAAGTTGAAAGACTTCAGCCGTGCATGACTTTAAAAAAAAGCAGAAATTTTCCGGTGCCAGATGGGTATATCTCATGTGGTATCCATTTGGCACATTTGGGCTGTCTAATACACTTTTGGACGGCTCGGAATGAAACCTTCTCTCTCTCTCACCCAAACACATTCTTTCTCTTTTTCTCTCTCCAAATCCGAGCCGTCCAAAAATGAAATTGACGACTTGGATGCACCAAAGCGGGCATCACGTGGTACCCACCCGGCACTGAAATTTTTTTCTAAAAGAGAAATTTGATATTTTGGTTTTACAATTCTAAGATTTTGATTCCCTAACAAGTTGTATCGTACTACTCCCCTATGAACAAAATCAGATTTATCATCTTTTTAGTTACTGGCATGAATCTGTGCTATGCGGGACAATTGAAAAAAAAAAAAAAAAAAGCATGCACGACAATTGGAAAAAAAAATTCAAACGCATTTTCTTACGGCTAACATATGCAAATTGAGATTGATCCCTAACTTATAGGGATTTTTCAAATTCTAAGTTCCCTTATTAATTGACATATACTCCCTCCGTCCATTTTTAAGAGTCCAGTATTCCATTTTGGGTTCTCCCTTAATGAGTGTTCATTTTGTAAAGTTAGTGGGTAAAAGTTGGGGCATTTTTTATTTTGCCCCTAAAAGTAGATTCTATTTTGAAAACTTAGTGACTAAAATTGTAATGATGATATCTTTATAGATGGTAAATAGGGAAAGTATATGGATGGATATGATCGAAGCTAAAATAACTATAAATAGAACTTTTAGTATAGAGAGAGAGATAGCTTAATCATGTATATATGTTCCCTCTGCCTGCAATTGCTTTGTTGTGTTCATCAATACGTGTTGTCCACTGTGAAAGACTTTTTTTCTAGAGACTTGACTCCAGAAAATGACATTGCAAGTTGAAAGACTTAATTTGGCTTTGATTGGTTTGAAAGACTTGACTTAAAAAGCCGTCCACAAGTGTTCTTGTACACCCCTTTTTTTTGTTTTCCTTATCCTTTTAATTTTTGCAAAAGCAAAGTTAAAACTCTCAACCTAAAACGCTGCTGCTGCAAATTATACTGAGAAGCGATAGCTAGACAGCCACAACCTTGCACCATGCGTGCTTTAGTACTACTGATGCTATTTGCTCTCCTTTTCATTACTATAACAATTGATTTCAGTTGTGGCAGTACTACTACTATCCACTCAAATGTAAGCAGCTGCCTGGAGAATGAGAGACAAGCTCTCATCGACTTCAAGGAAAATCTCACAGATGAAGCACACCGCTTACGGTCGTGGGTCGGAAAAGACTGCTGCACATGGAAAGGAGTCGGTTGCAGCTGGAGAACAGGCCATGTCATCAAGCTTGATCTTCGCAAACCAATTCCTCACGATCTAGACCATTACTATACCAACGAGCTGACAGGTGAGATGACTCCATCTTTTGTGGACTTGAAGCATTTGAGTTATCTAGATCTGAGCCGGAACAACCTCTCTTCCGGTTTGGATTTCTTGGGCTCCCTGAAAAGCTTGAGATATCTCAACCTCTCTTCTTCGTTTTTTGAAGGAAAGGTTCCTCATAATCTCGGGAATCTTTCGAGGTTGCAATATCTCGACCTTAGTGATAATCATTTTGACGGTCCGATTCCGTATACACTTGGAAGTTTGACGTCTCTCACTGTCCTTGACCTTTCTTGGAACCGCTTCAATGATACTATCAAGGAGAAATATTTTTTATGTAACCTGAGGAGTCTTGTTTATATGGATCTTAGCAGTAATTCGCTTCAGGGTTCAGTTCCTTGTTGCTTTGGGAATCACACTTCTCTTTCCGTCCTCAAATTGAGCGAGAATGGTTTTGAAGGTCCACTTCCAAGTTGCATGGGCAACATGACTCAACTAACGGTGCTTGACCTCTCTTGGAATGGTTTTGAAGGTCCACTTCCAAGTTGCATGGGCAACATGACTCAACTAACGGTGCTTGACCTCTCTTTGAATAGGTTCGAAGGTGAAATACCAAACTCTTTGAGGAACCTCCGCAGCTTGCGTGTACTTGATTTGTTCGACAATAAGTTAAGTGGAGAGATTTCATCGTCTGTGGTGGGTGAGTTTAAGAATCTAGAGAGTCTTGATATTTCTGGTAATTACTTTTCTGGTCCACTGCCATCATCACTTGGAAGGCTGTCGTATTTGAGAGAGTTGGATGTTAGCTCGAATCAATTGAATGGGAGCATTCCAGTAGGTCTCGGACAACTTTCCAATCTACAAATACTGGATTTGTCGTACAACTCATTAGACGGCATGCTATCCGAACAACACTTCACCACTCTCAAGAATCTAACGGAACTCCGCTTGTCTTCGAACTCATTGGTTATAAATGTTAGCTCCCAATGGGTTCCTCCTTTTCAACTCAAGCTCCTATATACAGCGTCCTGCACACTAGGACCCCAATTTCCTTCATGGCTTCAGACGCAGAGACATGTTACAGAGTTGGATATGTCTAATGCAAACATCTCGGATGTCATGCCCGATTGGTTTGAGCTGATGTCTTCTTGCATTATGTACTTGAATATATCCAACAACCATATCAGAGGGAAGCTGCCAAAATTTCAAATGAAATGCAATGATTCTGGTAGTTTTTTTCGCAGGGAGTTGATATTGAGTTCTAACAAGTTTGATGGCCCGTTATCGGCATTTCCGTCATCTACTTTTATACTAGATCTCTCCAACAACTTGTTTTCAGGACCTATTCCCCCGGTCGATTACGATGAGATCAATGCTCTTGTTCTCTCAAATAACCACTTTAGTGGTGGCATTCCTGTGTCTTTGTGCAATGCGGAGGGAATTCACCTTATTGATTTGTCGAAAAACCATTTATCCGGAAAAATTCCTCGTTGCTTTGGGAACTTGGGTAACTTATATTTGCTAGACTTGTCGAGCAACAATCTACACGGTCAGATTCCAAGTTCTTTGGGTTTCCTACAGACACTTGAATATTTACACTTGCGTAACAACAATTTTCACGGGGAGCTTCCTTTGTCCTTGCAGAATTTGACATCTATGATCACCCTTGACTTGTCGAAAAACCATTTATCAGGAAAAATTCCTCGTTGCTTTGGGAGCTTGGGTGGAATAATTGTGCTAGACTTGTCGAACAACAATCTACACGGTCAGATTCCAAGTTCTTTGGGTTTCCTACAGGGACTTAAATATTTACACATGCGTAACAACAGTTTTCATGGGGAGCTTCCTTTGTCCTTGAAAAATTTGACAGAAATGGTCACCCTTGATCTTGATGGAAATGCATTCACTGGTGTTATCCCGCGTTGGATTGGAGATGAGTTACATAATCTGGTCTTCCTCAGTCTTCAATCAAACAATTTCTATGGTGGTATTCCAGTACAACTCTGCCATCTCTCTGCTCTGCGATTGTTAAACTTGGCGCATAATAATATAACAAGGGATATTCCAAGTTGTTTTCACAACTTCACTGCCATGGCAGCATTGGAACATGGGAATACTCATTATCAGGAAAATCCCTATTCACTTTATCAAGGCATCATTTTTGTTACGAGTAAAGGAAGAGATCTGGAATACAAGATAGGAAGAGAACCGGAAAACAACAACCTCCAAATTACGGCTAAAGGAAGAGAACTGGAATACACCAAGACTCTCAAATTTGTCACCTCCATAGATGTTTCGAGCAATGGCATTACTGGGGTGATTCCAGAAGGCTTAACGAATCTTTCCGGGTTATGGAACTTGAATTTATCTGGAAATCATCTAATAGGAAGGATTCCCGAGAAGATTGGTGATCTGAAGCAATTGGAATCACTTGACTTGTCCAGAAACAAACTCTTTGGCTCAATTCCTCATAGCATGTCTGCTTTAACCTATCTTGGTTGTCTAAAGCTGTCATTCAACAATTTATCAGGGCGAATACCAACCGGATATCAACTTCAGACCCTCAACGATCGGTCCATTTATGAGGGAAATGATGGGCTTTGCGGAGCACCACTCACGAAGGGCTGCCCCGATGATCAATCAGCTGATGATGGTGATCGTCAAGTACTTGTCAGTGAGGGTAATAGGGAAGAAGATGATGCTGAACTAATGTGGTTCTGGGTTGGTGTTGGACCTGGTTTTGTGGTGGGACTCTTGGGAGTTTTTTGCACTTTGTATTTCAAGAGGAAATGGAGGTATGCATACTTTCAATTGATCGAAGATGCATATGATAGGATATTTGTAGCCATAGCAGTGAAGGCTAATTGGCTGAGGTGGAAGTTTCACCCGCAGAGGTAGATTGGGAGAGATCAATCTCTCTCTCTCTCTCTCTCTCTCTCTCTCTCTCTCTCTCTCTCTCTCTCTCTCTCTCTCTCTCTCTGTATGTTGCATATTGGCCATTATTCAGTCTGCGTATCTACTACGTATGGAATAACTCTCTCTCTCTCTCTCTATGTATGTTGCATATTGGCCATTATTCAGTCTGCGTATCTACTATGTATGGAATAACTCTCTCTCTCGTGTACTATATATGCATGTGAGGATAAAGCTTATCGACCCCAGTTAATTGGGACGTAAGGCTTTGATTGGTTTGATTTGGTTGTTTTGTGTTGTTAGGCAAACCTGATAATTGTTGCTTCCGTAATCAAGTCCTAGAACCTCATGTAAGGAAAACTAAGGATGCTAGTGAATTTGTTTGTGTTTACGGTCAATTTTGAATTTCCCCCTTTTGCTTTATGGAGTACTTGTTCTCTTATGAAATAGAGCTGCGAGCTACTTGAGTTCGAGTTCGTGTTTGCTCATTGGAAAAACTGCTTAAAAATAGTTACAAAAGCAAGGTTAAAGCAAACAACCACTAAAGCCCTATTTCCCGAAAGCTACAAGGGGAAGCTAAAAGCCCCTGGAGAAGCCACAAGCAATGCAGTTCAGTGCTAAAATGAAAGGTTTCAATATCAATAGAGATTGGTGAATTAAAATTGCATATGAAATATACATACGACCTTACGAACAACTAATGTCCTCACAAGTGGTAGAAAGAACATCTCTAAAATCAAGTCCACTAATATAGTTTAGTAAGGTCTTAAGTCCACTTCTTTTAAAAAAGAAATTAAATCAAGACAAAAATGTCCTCCTATACAAGTTGTCATTTAGAGAAAAATCCTAGACCAAAAACAAATATGGAGCACAGCCTCCTCTCTCTCTCTCTCTCTCTCTCTCTCTCTCTCTCTCTCTCTCTCTCTCGTTGCCGCCGGAGAAAAGTGTGGAGAACAAAACTGACCCCTCTGATCCCTACCCACGCAAACCTTCTTCTCCGACCACCCAGTAGTAAAACGGTTTGACGCAACGCTCTGTCGAATCGCTTGGATTCTGCTCCAATGGAAGTCGAGGGCTTTTTATACGACGCCCTAAGCCCTCTATCCCCCTCCACCGCCTCCGCTGCCGCATCTCCCTCTGGCCACCCACCTCCGCCGCCGGTCGATTCCGAGCCTTACGCCGTGTTTTGCAACAAAATCTCCCTGTCTGCGATCCAGCCCCACTCTCCGACTGCCGCCGCACTTGAGTACTTCTCTCTTGACCTGGGTAAGGATGAGACAACGGTTGATTTGTCACCTGCTCCGAGTTATTTTGCTGCTCTCTGTTCGACAATTTAGTCCATGCTAGAAAAGTAAAAAGAGAGTAATCTCGAGTCATACCAAGAAGGCTAAGATCAGTGTCAATATCCCAAAATAAATTCCGTAGTTGCACAAAATACCCAGTATGATGGACTAGTTAGCATTAGAATATGACGAAAAGCACAAAATTCTCTCACTGACAAAGGACCAAGCTTGTCCAACACCATAATCCTTTACGATGAAGAACATAAATGATGACCAAATGCTAATTCGCCGCTTCAATAAAGATACCGCGCGCATATTCTAACAGACACAACACATAGTCTCCAAATAAGTTCAATTGAACTGAAAGTAAGCGAAGAGGACTGGGGGACTAAAACATTCGCCGCAAAAATTATGCCAAAAAAGAGCACTGCAGGATAAATAACAGCAAATAATCTATTCATATTCACTCATGAAATGTAAATTGTAGGAGTATCCAGTTTAGGTACATCCTTATTAGAAACCGATGGGTGTCTTTTTGGCGCATTTTACCGAGCCCACAGGAAGTGAGCGGTAGAGGCGAAGCCACCGCTTGGAGACAAGGGAGACATCGGCGGTGGAGGGGGAAAAAGTGGAACGCGGCGGGAGGCCACGGAGGACTTCTTCTAGGAGCTCGTCCCGCAGGATTGTGTCCATCTCCCTCTCTCTCTCTCTTCTGTGACTGTCTCTCTCTCTCCCACATTCAGAACCGGATACCCTGTCCGACCCCCTTTCAGACAGGCGCCTGTCCCACCTTTCTTGACCATTAATCTCGCAAATCAACGGCTGAGATGGGTCGAGCACTTATTGGCAAAAACGACATCGTTTTGGAGCAAAAAATGCTCGACTCATCTCAACCGTTAATTTGGGAGATCAACGGCCGAAAGAGGGTCAGACAGGCCCTATCCGGAATGGGGTTGGATAGGGGATCTCACAGCCAGACGTTACTCTAATAGGAGTATTCTACACTACTCCCCTCCAGTCTCAACTCTATCTTCATTCTCCCTATTCTGTTAAGGTGGATTTGGTTTTAAAAGTCAATAGTAGTAATTTATTTTCTGTATTTATTCAAAAAAAATTGTAATGGTTAGTTTTGCGCCAAATTTTTGTGACTTATTGATTCGTCCCAGCTAGAGAAATCAAAAAAAGTTTAAAATTTTGATCGAAACTCATAATTTTTTCAGAAAAGACCAAAAAAAAAAAGTTGTCTTTAATCAAAAAATTATAAGTTTCGATCAAATTTTTTTACTTTTCCGATTCCTCTTGTCAAGACGAATCAATAATTCACAAAATTTTAATGCGAAACAAACAAATGAAAAAAAAAAAAAACAATAAAGACAAAAAATAAGTTACTTAACTTTTCAATCCAAACCCACCGTGAATAGTATATGGCACTAATGTTTATACTGTACAGTATTAGTTTTATATTGGAGTATTCGTAGTAAACTTTTTAAAAAAATTATCAAAAGAAGTACGTAAATTTTTAAATTCATGTCAACAAAAAGAATAAATAAATATGGATAGAAGTAAAAAAAAAACTCTCAAAAGAAGACTTAAATAACTTTTGTTAATTATTTTTTTTCTTCAATAATTTCTTTTAACTTCATGTTACAACTTTTTATTTGAAATTCACCCCATTAAGACAAATCGGAGAAGTGAGAAAAAATAACAAAAGGCAAAGAAAAGACAATATAAGAGCGAAAACTTAATTTACAGCATAAGGTCAGAATCAGTGGATACAATTGTTCATTCCAAAAAAATATAATTCTAAAAAGTAAAACCGCACGCACTTACCACAACTCACAGGAGTTCGTGTATGTGTGTGTAGCGCAAGCCAAATTGTCCTCCTTATAACCATCAGCAAAATGTGAATAACCCAACGAACAAACCCGAAACATTTGTTACTCTTTTCAATTTGTCCTCTTATTAAGGTCTGGGTCACCAATCGGAAACACAATGCCTTACGATAAAATTGTTACCTCATTCATGTCTGGCTCAGCGGTGGTGTATCTATTTCGTTCCTTTCGATTGCAGTAGTAGACTGCATTCATCATCGCATACTCATTTGAAAACAATTAGCGCGTTTAGTCGATGGAAGAAAAGTTCCGAAACTATGCATTAGTCGCCCTCTATGCCTTCAAACTTGTGGATTTCAAAGCACTCCAAAGTCCAAATTAACACTTCAACAACAGAATAGGACTTCCAAATAAAAAGATTGCCATTGCAGCTGCAATAACAATGATACTGTGGTGCATGATCCTAAAGGAATATGGCATTCTGTAGGTTCTTTCATTGACTGCAATTCTTTTTCTGGGAAGAAATAGATTTCTGTCACTTCATTGTTCTCCAGACCATCAACCATGCCTGTTGAGCAGATTTCTTTCATATCAAGGACTGCAATGTTTTTTACCTCGGGTGTTCGGGTCCGAAGATAACTTTCAACGGCTTTGTGTAATGCTGACCGAGTAACCGGAGAACTTAATGCCCTGATGCTTCAGTTAGAAAGCTCCCTAGAATTTATTCTGATCACAATTCCATGTTAATACCTACCCGTGATGTTGTGAGACCCAATCCCAGCCTGACCCTCTAGACTTCACGTTGTGTGGACCACCCACCCTGATTTCATAAACAGCACCGTACGAAGCAGTCGTGCTATTTCGAAACATGAATTTCCCAAATTGCCTTGATGGCTAATTAGCTGACAAATGCAAACGCTTGGAACGAAGAGGTTTTAGGAACTATTTTTTTTGAAGAAAAAGACAGCCCTTCGCCCGCATAGAGGGAATTCAAAAAAGCCAAAGGCTAATACCATTCTCGAAACCTTTTCATTCTCCAAGAAAAGCTGATTAATCAATATCACACCACCTTGAAACAAGAACTCCTTTGCTACCAAAAATTCAGAGATCAACAATTAGATTCCATAGTTATTTAAAACTCTCTGTATCCTGCAGCCAACACATCCAAGAAGTTCAATTCTCAATACCACTCCCCTCTAACTTTCAAGGTACCACATCAACAAAGTCTTAACCTCTGAGAAAATCTCAAAACAAAAGTGCTACAAAGATTTCTGCACCTCCAGAGAGAATAGCATTGCTATGCTGTGTTCCATCTCCCTTGTGATTGCAACTATCTCAACTTCCTAGCATAACCTGTTACCTTTGCAAACAAAATCAAAGTACCACATATATTGAAACCGTTAAACACTAGAATTTCATGGATATTACAAATTTCCTCTCATTATGCAAAGGAGCTAGTCCAAACGGCATACAAGAAGGGAAGATAAAGAGTGATGTTCACAAACTAATTTACAGCTTCAAAAGAAGATGCATCATCATGCATGCATATTCTAAGACATAAATTCTAAAGTCAGTCTTCAATCAAGTACACACGAAGTAAATGAAAATGAAGGCGAATGGACAAGTATACCAATTGCAACATCATTATGACAAAGAAGCAATGGTGCAGCATTAATCATAGGAGGGAGGGAACAACAAATTAGTTCTTGAAATGAAATAGAAAACATATCTAAGCACGCATATCAGCTAAGCCAAGAAGGCTAAGATCAGTGTCAATATCCCCAAATAAATTCCGTAGTTGCACAAAATACAAGGGACTATTTAGCATTAGAATATAACAAAAAGCATAAGTTACTCTCATTACCAAAGGACTAAACTTGTCCAACACCATAATCCTTATCATAATGAAAAGAACAGATGACCAAATGTTAAAAAAGAGCACTGCAGCATAAATAACAGCAAATAATATTTATATTCACTCATGAAATGTAAATTGTTGGAGTATCCAGTTTAGGTACATTCTTATTACAAACATTTACAATGTACCAACGAAAATGCACCTAAAAATTTACATGCAACGATTCACAACTATAAAAACAAAAACCATAAATGGCCCTTCTTCTGTTCTCCCCATCGTCCAATCCCCAATCACCAATCAAACAACCACCCCACAAACTTTTTTGAAGCCAAAGACCTGGAAACATCTGAAAGCTTGCTTTTTCAATTGATTGGAAGCATATACGATGGTGTAGGTTTCGGAAGATCTAGTGCTATGCTTGAGGGTGTGTGTGCGTGTGTGTTTGCTTTCTCTGTGTCCCAAAAAACAAACTATAAAATCTTCAATAATTTCTGTTCATTTTGTGCAGGAAAAAAACAAACAGAGAACGCTACTCTAAGTAGAAGAAACTGTGCAATTCCAGATCATAAGGGGAAATCAGCTCTATTTGAAAAGGGTACTTTTTGTATCAGATTTATAGACCACATGCCAAACATAGAAACTGTTCCATCTCCGTTGTGGATGCAAGTATCTAAAACTTCCTAGTAAAACCTCTTACCATATCCCCCTTGGAGATTGATTTGCGAACTAACAAAAAAATACCACATCAAATGAAATTGTTAAACACTAGAATTTGATGGACATTATGAATTTCCTCTCACTATGCTTAAGAGCTAGTCCAACAGCATAACCCTTGTGATAAAGAGTGATGCTCATACGCTAATTTACGGCTTCAAAAATGGTGGATCCATATTCTGAGACATGAACTCTATAGTTAGTCTTAAATCAAGAGAGCACGGTATAGATGAAAATGAAGACTAGCGGGCCAATAAGACAACCGCAACATCATTGTGACAAAGCAGATGTGGTACAGAATTAGTCATAGCTAAGAAGGGAACAACAAATTAGTTCATGCAATGAGAAGAAATACATTCCTAACCCATATCAGTGCACTATCCCCAAATCAATTCCATAGTTGCATAAATTCTGATGTAAAATGGACTAATTAGCACTAGAAAATAATGAAAAGCACAAATTCCTCTCATTACTAAAAGGACTAAGCTTGTCCAACGCCATAATCCTTAATAAAAAAGATAAGAAACGATCACCATATGCTAGTTCGCTACCCCAACAATCGTACATGCACATTCCAACAGACACACAACACCCATAGTCTTAATACAAGTACAATTGATGCGAAAGTAAACGAAGAGGACTTGGGAAATATAAGAGATGCCGCAACATTATCCAGCATGGGTACATTCTTATTAGAAACTTTTTGAAATGCACGTAGATATTAACCTGCATAGATTTGCAACTCTAAGGAAAACATAGAATGCCCCTTCTTTCTGTTCTCCCCCTTCCGAATCATCAATCAATAATAACCTCAACGAACTTCTTCGAAGCCCACGACCTGGAAACATCTGAAAGCTTGCTTTCTTCAATACGTATTTGCCTCAACTGTGGACAATTCAAATCAAATAACTCAACAACCTTTGCCTCGATCCCACGACAATACATTAGATCTACACTCTCCAACTGCTTACAGCTCTTAAACATTGAAACCACGGATGCATTTGTCAATCCATTACACCCCCTCACGTACAATTCCCTCAAACAATTAAATGACGCAAGCATCGATATAAACTCTTCATCCACCAACTTATCATTATACGACAAGTCCAACTTCCTCAAATTTCTAAAACGCTGTCCTAAAGTGGTCAACAACCCAGGTTCAAAAATCTGTCGCCAAGGCTGATCGGATCCAAGAGCCAAAACGTCATCTTGGCAACCACGGCTCAAATGTGATAAGAACGGGGCAGATACGATTGAAAAGTAACACAGAGTAACCTAACAATAATAGCTGAACTAAAAATATGCATAATTTTCCAAGGCAACCCGGGGGCATATACGATTGGTGTAGGTTTCAAGATCTAGTGCTCTGCGTGTGCACGCGCGTGTGCACGCGCGTGTGTGCTTGCTTCCTATGTGTCCCAAAAAATAAACAATACTTAGGATCTTCAATCATATCTGTTCATTTTGTGCAGAAAAAAAGAAAAAGAAAAGAGAAGGCTACTCTAAGCAGAAGAAACTGTGCAATTCAAGATCATAAGGGGAAATCAGCTCTATTTGAAAACGGTACATTTTGAATCAGATTTATAGACCACATGCCAAACAGAATAACTGTTCCATCTCCCTTGTGGATGGAAGTATCTAAAACTTCCTAGTAAAACCTCTTACCATATCCCCGTTGCAGATTCATTTGCGTTAAACATCAAATGAAATCGTTAAACACTGGAATTTGATGGACATCATGAATTTCCTCTCGCTATGCAAAAGAGGTAGTCCAACAGCATAACCCTTGTGATAAAAAGTGATGCTCACATGCTAATTTACGGCTTCAAAAAATGGTAGATCCATATTCTGAGACATGGACACTATAGTTAAGTCTTAAATCAAGAGAGCACGGTATAGATGAAAATGAAGACTAGCGGGCCAATAAGACAACCGCAACATTATTGTGACAAAGCAGCTTCAGAATTAGTCATAGCTCAGAAGAGAACAACAAATTAGTTCATGCAATGAGAAGAAATACGTCCATAACCCATATAAGCAAAGAAGGCTAAGATCAGTGCACTATCCCCAAATCAATTCCATAGTTCCATAAATTCCGATCACTAGAAAATAATGAAAAGCATAAATTTCTCTCATTACTAAAGGACTAATACTAATTTGCTACCCCAACAATTGTCCAACGCCATAATCCTTTATCAAAAAGATAAGAAATTAACGATCACCATATGCTAATTCGCTACCCCAACAATTGTACATGCACATTCTAACAGACACACACAACCCATAGTCTTAATACAAGTACAATTGATGAGGAAGTAAATGAAGAGGACTTGGGAAATATAAGAGATGTCGCAACGTTATCCAGTATGGGTACATTCTTATTAGAAGCTTTTGAAATGTACGGAGATTAATACCTGCATAGATTCGCAACTCTAAAGAAACATAGAATGGCCCTTCTTCTGTTCTCCCCCTTCCGAATCATCAATCAACAATAACCTCAACGAACTTCTTTGAAGCCCACGACCTGGAAACATCTGAAAGCTTGCTTTCTTCAATACGTATTTGCCTCAACTGCGGACACTTCAAAACAAATAACTCAACAGCCTCAGCCTCGATCCCACCACAACCCATTAGATCTACACTCTCCAACTGCTTACAACTCTTAAACATCGAAACCACGGATGCATTTGTCAATCCTTCACACCCCCTCACCTTCAATTCCCTCAAACAAATCAATGACGCAAGCATCGATATAAACTCTTCCTCCGCCCAATTGTTACTACAAGACAGGTCCAACTTCCTCAAATTTCTAGAACTCTGTCCTAAAGTGGTCAACAATCCAAGTTTCATGTTGCAATTTATCAAAGCCAATTCTTCAAGCTTATCATTCATGGCTAACGCCATAGTCTTAAGCCCTTCACCAGTAACACCATAACAACTATCTAACCGAAGAGACAACAAATCCCTGAACTTCTCAGCCACGGCCAATAAGTGATTGTCTTGGAGGTCACGAGGTAAATATAGATCTGAGTTTTTGCAAATTACAACTGCAGTGAGTAATGAATTGCAGCAACCCCTCTCTGCAACCGTAGTCGCGAGAGTGGATTAACAGGGATTTCAGAGACGTACAACTCTCTACCATTCCCTGTCCCTCTCGCCCGTGTTTGACTGAGAGAGAGAGAGAGAGAGAGAGGCGGGAGGCGGCGGAGGACTTCTTCGAGGAGCTCGTCGCACAGGATTCTGTCCATCGCCCTTTCCCTGTCCCTCTCGCCCGTGTTTGACCGATCAAGAGAGAGAGAGAGAGAGAAAAAGGTGAAGAGGAGCCGTGAGAGAAGAATGGATCGTCCATTCTCATTTCTTTCTTTCTTTCTTTCTTTTTTAATTTTATTTTTATATTACTCTTTTTATTTTTCACTAAAATACTCCAATCCAATTGAAACATGTTGACTATAAGAATCTAGAGCATCTTATTACTCCACTGCCTTCATCACTTTGGAGGCTGTCGTATTTGAGAAAGTTGTATGCTAGGGGGAATCAATTGAATGGGAGCATTTCAGTAGGTCTCGGACAACTTTCCAATCTACAAATGCTGGATTTGTCGAACAACTCATTAGATGGCAATGTATCCGAACAACACTTCACCACTCTCAAGAGTCTAAAGGAACTTCACTTGTATTCAAACTCATTAGTTATAAATGTTACTCCCTCCGTCCCTTTTTAAATGTCCTGCTTCGTAACTCCAACTTATTAAAAAGACATCATCATTATACCTTTCACATCAATTTTTTCCTCCACTTTCCCTACTTACCCATCATCATTACACTTTTACTCACTAACTTTTCAAAATGGAATCTACTTTTAGGGACAAAATAGACAATTCACTAACTTTTACCCACTAACTTTACAAAATGGACACTTATTAAGGGACAGCTCAAAATGGAATACTGGACTGTAATAAAGGTACGGAGGGAGTAGCTCCCAATGGGTTCCTCCTTTTCAACTCCAGGTCCTAAGAACGGCATCCTAAGAACTGGGACCCCAATTTCCTCAATGGTTGCAGAAGCAGAGGCATATTACACAGTTGGATATGTCTAATGCAAGCATCTCGGATATCATGCCCGATTGGTTCGAGCTTATTATGTCTTCTTGGTTTGAGTACCTAGATATATCCAACAACCATATCAAAGGGACGCTGCCTAAATTTCAAATGAAATGCCGTGATTCTGGTAGTATTTTAGGCAGGGCGTTGATATTGAGTTCTAACAAGTTTGACGGCCAATTATTGGCACTTCCGTCATCTACTTCTATACTAGATCTCTCCAACAACTTGTTTTCAGGACCTATTCCCGCGGGCGATTATGATGTGATCGAAGTTCTTGTTCTCTCAAATAACCACTTTAGTGGTGGCATTCCTATGTCTTTGTGCAATGCAACGACAATGTTATCCCTTATTGACTTGTCAAAAAATCGTTTATCCGGAAAAATTCCTCGTTGCTTTGGGAACTTGGGTTACTTAAATGTGCTAGACTTGTCGAGCAACAATCTACACAATCAGATTCCAAGTTCTTTGGGTTTCCTACAGAGACTTGGATATTTACACTTGCGTAACAACAGTTTTCTTGGAGAACTTCCTTTGTCCTTGCAGAATTTGACCGGTATGGTCACCCTTGATCTCGATGAAAATGCATTCACTGGTGTTATCCCGCGTTGGATCGGAGATAAGTTACATAATCTGATCTTCCTCAGTCTTCAATCAAACAATTTCTATGGTGGCATTCCCGTACAACTCTGCCATCTCTCTGCTCTACAATTGTTAAACTTGGCGCGTAATAATATAACAGGGGATATTCCAAGTTGTTTTCGCAACTTCACTGCCATGGCAGCATTGGAACATGGGAATACTGATTATAATGAAAATCCCGTTTCGAAATGGTACGAAGACAAAATTCTTCTTATGATTAAAGGAAGAGAACTGGAATACACCAAGACGCTCAAATTTGTCACCTCCATAGATCTTTCGAGCAATGGCATTACTAGGGAGATTCCAAAAGGCTTGACAAATCTTTTCGGGTTATTGAACTTGAATTTATCTAGAAATCATCTAATAGGAAGGATTCCTGAGAAGATTGGTGATTTGAAGCAATTGGAATCACTTGACTTTTCCAGAAACAAACTCTTTGGCTCAATTCCTCAAAACCTGTCTTCTTTAACCTCTCTCAGTCACTTAAACCTATCATTCAACAATTTATCAGGGCTAATACCAACCGGAAATCAACTTCAGACCCTCGACGATCAGTCTATTTACGTGGGAAATGACGAGCTTTGCGGAGCACCACACACAAAGAGCTGCCCCGGTGATGAATCAACTGATGATGGTGATCATCAAGTACTTGTCAGTGAGGGTGACAGGGACGAAGATGAAACTGAACTAATGTGGTTCTGGGCTGGTGTTGGACCTGGTTTCGTGGTGGGACTCTTTGGAGTTTTTTCCACTCTGTTTTTCAAGAGGAAATGGAGGTATGCATACTTTTAGTTGATCAAAGATGCCTATGATAGGATATTTGTAGCCATAGCAGTGAAGGCTAATTGGCTGAGGCGGAAGTTTCACCCGCAGAGGTAGATTGGGAAAGATAAATCTCTCTTTCTCTCTCTCTCTGGATTCAGTCTGCATATCTATTACGTATGGAATAACTATGTCTCTCATGTACTATGCATGTGAGGATAGTGCTGATCTACCCCAGTTAATTGGGACGTAAGGCTTTGATTGGTTTGATTTGGGTTTGTTATGGTTTTGTTTTGTGTTCTTAGCCAAACCTGTTAAATTGTCGCTTCCTTATTTAAGTCCTTGAACCTCCTCATGTAAGGAAAACTAAGGATGCTAGTGAATTTGTTGCTGTTTACAGTCGATTTTGAATTTCCCCCTTTTGCTGTATGGAGTACTTGTTTTCTTATTAATAGTACCTGTTAAGTTACTCAAGGTCGGTTCAATTAAAGCTTGTTTTACATCGGCTAATCTAATAAATAAACTGAGTGTGGACATATTTCTAAAGCTTGTTAGATTTTCAAACTAAGCTTGATCTACCCCGCTCGTTCAACTCTCTCTGTTTTTTTTTTTTTTATCAAACCACAAACATAAGATCTCGTTCAACTCTTTTATGGTCGCTATGTGTGTACAAACTAGAAGTTCACTTGGAAACTTGCTAGGAGTGAGATTTTCCCTTTGTTGTTGACAGTGACTATGCACAGGAATTTTTGCTAGCTCCTCCTTTCATGCTTTCCCAAGACGAAATAAAACTGCAGCTTGCAACTTATCACTTAGGTTTAATGGTTTGATGTTTATAGATGAAAAGAGCTTTTATGTCCAATGGCAACCATCAATGGACGCTGGAAGATTAAGTTCACAAAAAAGAAAAACGAAAAGGGAAAGATTCAGTTAACGTACCTCTTGAAAGAGTCGAGACTGTCGAGTTGCAAACCATATTCATGGCAACAGAATTAGTTGATTAGACAAGATCATGACCAAACAATAGTTTTACTTTGGTTATCCTCGCTAAAGTTGAGGGTGACCAAAATCTTGCAGTAGTATCTGAACTTCGGAGACGTGATTTCCGTTGACAAAATTAAGCGTCAAACATTTTTACCCGCAACAGTCTGCATTCAGATGCTTTCGAGCAAATAAGCATTTCAAACATTTAAAGCAGCAATTGATGATATCCGTTCACATCCTACTTTTCTAGTTCAACTAGATGACTGCTAAAACATTTCAGAACATTTTGCAAATAACGGAAACGTATCCGTCCACATGTCCAGTGCAGTAATAAGAAGTTAATGGGTTCCTGGTTGGTGTGCCCTACTTGCTCGCGTTAGTTCATAGCGGGAGAGAGCTAGAGCTAGTCCCCATCGTAACAGTTTGTGCCGTTTTCGTAATGGTTGTGGAATGGTGCTTGAGGAGCAACTTCACACATCTGCTCCCTCGACCCTCATGTTCTGTACAGTGGTAGAGCTAAAGTACAACTTGCACTAATAGCTAATAATGAAGAAAAAAACTGCTTAAAAGAAGTTACAAAAGCAGGGTTAAGCAAACAACCACAAAAGCCCTGTTTCCCGAAAGCTATAAGACGAAGCTAAAAGCCTCCGGAAAAGCCACAAACAATGCAGTTCAGTGCTAATATGAAGGTTTCTATCTCAATAGAGGTTGGTGAATTAAAATTACGTATGAAATATACGTACAACCTTACGAACAACTAATGTCGTCCCAAGTGGCAGAAAGAACATAATTATCACTACATTCCACTCCTCCATAGACATGTTACAAGCGGAGCAATTGAGTTACATCAATATCTACAGGCACAACTTGTGCTTCCTGGAACTTAAAGCTTCTTAGCTCTCCTGAGTGACACTCCCAACGCACATTTTCGTGTAATTGGCATTTGATACGAGGGCTACCCGTGCGCGAGGCTCTATGTTATTGCAATGTCTGGGGAGGGTTGGATGTATGCAGCATTACCCCAGCAAGTAAAGAGGCTATTTCTGCATCTAACCCTTGAGTACTAGGTTACAACCTTACCGTTGCGCCCGTAGCATTTGACACTTACCGTACCAATTGTTGTGAGTACATAATTTACCAAATAATAGGTAGTGTGATAACAACTGAATCTAGCATAAACAAGAGTACTATTTCAAGTGGTAGGGGATGTAAATATGTAATCACGTGCTTCACAACCAACTCAATTCAAGAAGCCTTCACCCTCTTCACAAAGATCCCTGAAAAAATAAGCCAAGATGTTATAGTAACTACTTGACTTGCACATTCTAGCAAAAAGAACAAAATTAAGATTTTTACTCTCACTCTCACATATAACAAAATGAATCTGTTACGACATACGGTTAGAACAACTCCGTAGTCTAGTTGAAACTACTATCCTATTCAAGCTAGAAGAAACAGTAACTTGACAAGTCATAAAAACTTGTGAACAAGTGTAAGATTATACAAACCTTGGTGAGACTACAGTCACTGTCAAGTCCTGCTGCATAATATAAAGCTCTTGTCCAGCTATTAAGTACCGACCAATAACATTTCCTGGAATGTTCCCATTCGCCTCCTCGACATATCAATGGAAAGATCTTCAAACTTTGGCAATTCCTTTGCTTGTACACCATCTCCACATACAAGGAATTGGTTATTACCAACAATAAAGGAACTGGATACACGAATTGCAACGCCTCTACCATGAACGTGGCACTGAACTTTTTCCACAACATGCACAAGCTTTTCTGGAGGCCATTCACCTGCTAATGTACTCCGAATGTTTGACGGTGAGGCAAATATATCATTCGGACCAACATAATCTTTTCCTGAGAAACTAGGAAATGTAAAAGCAGGCATTAGCAGGGAAAACTGAAATCGCAGCCAAAAAGCATTAAACTTCCGACTGTAAATCATTCTTTTTTTGTTTTTTTGGGGTAAGTACTGTAAATCATTCTAATTGGCCGTTATTCAACAAATGTTATATATCAACTTCTTGAGGCCGGGATCCAACTTTTCAGGACTCGTTGCAACCGTATAATTTCCTTGACTTTCTATCCAAAATGTGAAAACGAAGCTTTAGATATCTGAAAAGATTACCTGAAAGTTGAGCGTTCATTATAAAATCAACCCTTGAGTGAAAGTTGAGCGTTCACAAAGGCTCTAAATCTGGATTTTTCAACTGCACACCCAATTATCTGTTCCAGAATTTGAGGAAGTCCAAACACGGCTTACAGAGCCATATACATAGTTACGTGAGTATAAAGCTTGTTTTAAAGCATTATTTTCACACATACATCCACACGTAAAAAATGACTACCCAAAAAAAAGAGTCATTTGGAAACTATTGGAAGGTGTTCATGTAGCATCGTCGTACCAAAGGGATCAATGGCTCTATCTTCTTTGCTTGTAGAAGGCCGCAAGCATCTTTCCTGTTTGAAGTACACATGTAAGAGAAGACGTACATCCTATTTCACTGAATCAGAGGGTTTGTATGCTTCTTCTTTTTCACTAAACCTATGGGAACATGGTGGAGTGTGGATCCTCTATCTCAATGAAATGGGGCCCACCACAGTCTTATTTAAGGATCTGAGACGTTCATTTTATAGGCCTGGATTTTGGGAAAGGTCTCGAAACTTATTTCTAGAGGTACGGTATTCGTAGTGAAAGATAGCAGTTAGAACCTTAAATCCCGTCATATCAAATTCTCTTCATCCAAATATCAAGACTAAATTCTAACATTGGAAAACTTTCAAGAACAATAATATAAGGCTGTTGATTTTGCCACTCTCTTTTTTGTTAACGCCACTCCCCTGCAAGTGTATTTTTGGTGCTAGGGGAGTGGCGTCAACAAAAAAGGGAGTGGCAAAATAATTTCCCTAGCTAATATAATACCTATAAGAAGACAGGAACCATACAAAATAAAAATAGATTGATTGCAAACAAAACCACAGAACAACCATATTCTGGTGATATTTTGAAACAATTTGAAACGAGGTTCAGTTACTAATTTCTCCCACTTAATCAAACTTGACAAAAAAGTATGTTTAGCGATCCTGAATTAAAGAAGCGCTTTCTAAGCACGCTTTCGTCTCAAATGTTTAAAAATTGCAAAAAACTTGTTTAGTAGGCGAGTTGAACTTAGACCTCGCCATCCTATAGATGGCTACAGCTCCACTCGGCCAAACCACCCCAAGGTAAGGAAGTGTTTTGCTAAGCACGGTTTCATTTTGAAATAGATGTTTCAAATAGCATAAATCGGTTAAATGGCCATTTTTCAGCAACCCCGTTCCATAATCTCCCAGTAAAATTCTCACTACCATTTCACTATCAAATTTCAGGTATCCAACGAAATTAATTAGGCTCCACGCTAGGAGACGATGGGCTTGGTCCAGAATTAGTTGAGGGTGCTTGGTCCAGACACGTGTTCAAAAAAGTACAGTATAGTTTATTCTCTAGGGGTTCCTAAGTACTACCCAATACAGTGTTTTTTCAGTACAATAAGGAGCAAGTTGTCTGAGTGAATCCAACTTTGAAATGTTTGGGGTGGCGGGCAGGGTTGCGGAGGAGGTGATAAGCTCATCTCCGTACCCCTCCATACTCTCATTTTGTAGAGCCATACAAGGCCTACAATCAAGATCCAGAGGTTGATTATGCAGAACATGCAACGTTGATTTTGCAGAACATGCAACAATTACCATGTTTACGAAAAATCAATCTGATGATCAGATTCGCGTAGATACATGACTAGGGCCCGTACTTATTTGTAATTTTCTAGCTCAAAAATAATGGACTTACTGAAATCTAAAAATATGCAATATGGATATTGTTATTGAGATCTTTTAAACGATGAAAAAAAAATTAAAAATTATTTTCGTAAACCCATTATTTTTAAGCTTGAAAATTACAAATAAGTACTTATTTTTTAAGAAGGTTTCTTGATCGATATTCACCCGCGTTCTCTTAAACTTATCTTAAAATAAGTTGGTTTGTCATTATTTGAATTTTTTTCGCATTTGTTAGTTTTGTGTCAAACTTTTGTGGATTCTCGACGAGAGGAATCGGAAAAGTAAATTATTTTTACTTTTACCCAAATAGTTTGGAAAATGACCACTTATATATCAAAATAAGTCAATTTATTTCACTTTTTCTGCTAAAAAAAGGTTATTTCTCAAAATATTTGGGTAAAAGTAAAAAAAAATTACTTTTCCGATTCCTTTGGTCGAGACGAATCAATAATCCACAAAAGTTTGGCGCAAACCTAACAAATACAAAAAAAATATCAAATAATATCAAACCAATTTATTTTAAAATAAGTTTAAAATAAATGTAAAAGAACGCGGAATATGCGTGTTGTCCACGTTTTGGTAGGTCTTGTCCACTTTTTGGTAGAGAGACCTAGACTTTCGAAAATTACTCCCTCCGTCTCCATTCTTTGGTTCTTTTTGGAAGTCCGTGCCACATTTCAATTGATTATATCTTATAATCTATAAATTTTTAGGTAATTTTGAAAACATTGTTAAAAAGAACTCATTGAGATTTATAAAACAAGATTCATATTACATATAAATAGTATTACCAGTTAAAAGTTATAATTAATTTTTTTATCTGATTAGAATAGGACAAGGGAGAAAAGAATGGAACGGATGGAGTATATTGCAAGTTGAAAGACTTTGGCCAATACGTGTGTTGTCCACTTTTTTTTAGAGACTTTTGACTTTCGAAAATGACTGGCCATGTTCGTTTGGGTTATTTGGATATTTTAGTTTTGGTAGTGGGTGGAGAGAGAAATAGGATAATGATTGGAGAGAGGGGTAATTAGTGGAGAGAGATAGAGAGAGAAATGAAATTAATAATTGGAGAAATAGGGTAATGATTGAAGAGAGTTATAGGATAATGATTGGAAAATAAAGTTAAAACAAAGTAAAGTATGGAAACGAACAAGGCCATTGCAAGTTGAAAGACTTAATTTGGCCGTGCATGCTTGACTTAAAAAGCCGTCCACAAGTGTTCGATCTTGTACACCCCTTTTTTTGTTTTCCTTATCCTTTTAATTTTTGCAAAAGCAAAGTTAAAACTCTCAACCTAAAACGCTGCTGCTGCAAATTATACTGAGAAGCGATAGCTAGACAGCCACAACCTTGCACCATGCGTGCTTTAGTACTACTGATGCTATTTGCTCTCCTTTTCATTACTATAACAATTGATTTCAGTTGTGGCAGTACTACTACTACTATCCACTCAAATGTAAGCAGCTGCCTGGAGAATGAGAGACAAGCTCTCATCGACTTCAAGGAAAATCTCACATATGATGAAGCACACCGCTTACGGTCGTGGGTCGGAAAAGACTGCTGCACATGGAAAGGAGTCGGTTGCAGCTGGAGAACAGGCCATGTCATCAAGCTTGATCTTCGCAACCAAATTTCAAATTCCAACAATAAGTGAGTAGCTTCAGAACTTCAGGAGAAATTCGAACAAACTTACGCACCAACAATCGAATAGTGTCATATCAAACGAAACCGAGCCTTGTGTCCCAATCAAATAGGGTCATTCATTTTTTTTTGGATAAGTACGATTTCATTGAAAGCCCAAACCGAAAGTACAAAATCTAGGGGGGAACCCCGGTGAGAAACACAGCAGCCCAGCATAGCCACAACCTAACTATACAACAAGCAAAAAAAACTTAAACCAAAAAAACTCCGCTAGAGACAACACAAAACAATGCAAACTAAGCAAAACAAAATTTAGCAATCAAAAGCCCTGTCCAAAGCTAGTTTAGATGCAGAATAACACCAGGTAGCCCTTTTATATCACACATGCTTCTGTTTTTCTGAGATGGTTTCACCATCCTATTAGAGCATAGAGAAGCCCTAATATTAGCAATGATCCCAGACGCCAGCAGTCCACAATTCACAGCTTCATTCTGAAAAATCCTTTGATTCCTCTCTATCCACAACTGCAGCCAAAGAGCATTTCAGAATCAAGCTGGTGAACCCTTTCCCCCTCACATGAGCCACATACCAGTCCATTATATCCTTGAGACTAACATTTACAGGAGAGAGAGAGAGGGAGAGAGAGAGAGTTATTAACACACCGGAAACTTCTGATGCAGGCGATGACAAGGAGAACAGTACAATCAAGGAGAATAACAATCCCACATGCACGGGAGAAGGAGAATATCATCGAGATCAAGAGGACGAAGGCATGTCAAACAGATCTAATGAAGCCTCACCTGCATTGGATAGTGGAGAGCAGAGTTGCAGCACATCTAATGAGATAAAGATCATCGATGACCAAATCATGAATGAAGAGGTCTGTTTTAATGTTTGGGTTACTTAATCCGATGTTCTTATTAGATTGTTAACCACCAACTCATCTAAAAGATTAAGCTCCTAGAGAGAGGGATAACTTTATCATTTCTACCATTGTTTATTCAACTTCTAGTTATGATTGCTCATAAAGATGAACTTTTATAGACCATTCAGGCACATGAGGATCCAAAGATAGCTGACTCGGGTGAAGACAAAGAAGACTCGATGAAAAATGAAGCACATACTGTTGCAGATCTCTCACCAGAACCCACTGGTGAACACGCAACAAAGGGCCCTCATGAGAATGTAACAGAGGTAAAGTGCGCAGAGCTGAGGTGCATGATAATTGTTTCTCTACGAATGCATACATGTACACTCCGTTTCAAAAAGAACTCTCCTGTCATTACTCATTAGACAATAAGTTGGACGGTTGGACCTCAGTTTCTCGGCGTTTTATTCATTATACTTGGATAATGAAATGGCCGTTCCTTATACAGGTTCTTGAGAAACTTCCAACAGCTGAGGGAAGTGCAAACATGGGAATACAAATGAAAGAGGAACACAGTACGACGACAGACAACTTTGACAAAAGTTATGGAGTGGAAACTAGAAACGAATGCTCTTATGATGAGGAAGAGGAAGAAAAAGAGCCTGCTACAGCGGTTAGTTTGATGAATTTGAACCGTCACATAACATTTTTCAGTGCTTTCCTCCGAATTATAGATTGAATAAACAAATCTCCTTGGTTTTCCTTCTTCAGATCCAGTTTTCTTTTGTTACTAAATAATAATGTATTTCTAGATTTGTGTTCTATATTATTGGCAAAAACCATGAGCACTTTTAAATTTTTGAGGCAAAATAAACAAATGAAAAATAGTAAAGTATCTAATTCTTTTGTAATCCAGAATAATAATAAAAAAGAGAGAGAAGAGAGACATACAGTAGTGAATAACAACCAGCTCAAAAACATGTTTAAATTCTCTTAAGCATTTGGGGGCAGACAAGCTCACTGGTTAATAGGAAACATGGTTGGCATTCCATCCAACACTAATACTAGGATTCGGTATACAGAAGGAAAGGAAAAATGGTCCTTAACATATGAGTTGAGTAAAAGCGATAAGAAAAAGAACACTAATGTTCACAAGACCACCTTCTGCGTCTTTTTCTAAATTAAGTTTCTATATTTTTTCGATAGATCATTTGTTATAAGCAAAGCCAAAGTTGCTCCTTAAAACAATTTATGTAGACTAAAAAATGGGTCACGACTCATGAGGAACTAGCTGCATGGACCTAGGAGGGGTACCCTTTTGAACTAAGCCTTGGGTTGTTAGGACATAGGTATACCACTAAACACTAAATTAGAACATTTCTTTGTATGTAAATGACAAAATGACTATAGTTGCCAAGCCCTAAGGCAGGCTTCCTCTCAGGGTAGCACAAGGAGAGTCCCTGACACAGGTTTTGAGACCAAGCTGCCATTAGATACATGCCAAACCCAACATCGTTACTTCACTTTCTTTCCTTTCCTTTCCTGCTCTTGATTCTTATGTTAAGAAGAAAGCCGAACTGGATGCCTCAAAAGACATTGGAGAGCAACCATAGAGGACATGACACTGTAGAGGAGATTGTAATTAATTACATTTTAAGAGACCAATCTGCAGAATCATTTAGAAAGAAAATAGTTTGAGACAGCTCCAAGGAAGATGGAGTAAAGTCGAATGTGAAAATCATCAGAAACTCAACGGTTTCTATTTTTGTTGCCTTTCGTCTTTTATTCAGTTTTCAACACTCATAGTTGCAACCCTTTATAGGCAAGTAATGTGTATGGGACTGCTCCAGCGAGTATGACCACAGAGGAACGTTCCATTTCCGACCTCCCTTCTTCGTTAATTGAGGAGGAAAAAGTTGAGGAAAGATTGAAAGAAGACAGAGAGGCTGAACCGAAATCAGAAATAGAGGTATGCTCATGTGAAAAAAGGTCGAATTCCGGTCCAAACGTTCTCCAACTAACTCTCCTCGCTTAGTTTTAACTTAAAAATTCCCTTTTCAACAGGTCTCAGACTCACATGCAGAGGCTTTTGATGCCGTGCATCCCACAGAGCAAAGAGAAGACATGGCCTTAAAACATGAGGCAGAGGCAAATGAGGACTTCAATGCTGAGAGTATCACGGAATCATCATCAGAAGAGACGACTCAAAAAGAAAGGAATGTAGATCTTGTGGAAAACTCCTCCTCAGTACCTGAGATATGTGAGAAAGAGATTAAAGAGGAGGATTTAGAGAAAGATGACTCAAACGTTCCAGTGGTGGCAGAGGAAACAAGCTCAACTCAAGTCGAAGGAGAAAACGTAAAGGGGTTAGACAGTGCTGACCTGGTTTTTGAAGAGAAGGGTCAAGTATCAACTGAAACAAGTAAGATGGGATCAAATGCCGCAGATCTCATAGATAGAACTGAAGAAACCTTGATCTTGGGTGAAAATGATAAAACGGAGATCCCAACAGCGAGAGAAGTTGCCACAGTTGAGACATCCTTGGATGACATTTCAGAGCAAATGCTCCGGGCGTCTTCCATACAGACGTCGAAAGAACACGACCTCGTGTCACCTGAAGTCGGTGAAACAACAGGCGAGGCTCCAGAGAAAGACGAGACGTTGTATGAAAAAGCAGAAACTTCCTTAGCTGAAGAGACAACAGAAGATGAGATCAGGGAAATCGAAGATGCCTCATCAAATCCAGTGAAAGAAACCGATTTGGGGTCAATAGATCAGGAAAAGGAGAGAGCAAATGCTTATGCTGCAGTTCAGGATTGAGAGTTTTATACGCCACCTGAGCAGAACATAGAAGAAAGTACATCTGAATCAGATGTGGAAGTTTTGAGAAGGGTAAACACCAGTGAAGCAGCCAATCGTAATGAGATCAGCAAATTAGAGGCTGTAGAAGAATTGAAATCATCAGAAAAGGACAAGCCTGAATATGGTACGGCAATCAGTGAAACATTTGAGGGTGTTGAAACGTGTGGTGGATATATGGACACCGAAAAGGCTATCCCGGAACAAGAGGACTCTGCTAAGAATTTAGAAGGCAGCTCAAAGGAAAACGATGAGATAGAGAAAGTACCAGTCGAATCCAAGGCAGAGACTCATGGCAGTGAGACTTCTGAAGCCACAAGTATTAGCACTCTTAAAGAAGAGGTAAGAACAACACACTTTCTCATTATCCATGACTCTCCATGAAGCAAGTAGATTGGATGCTTCTCTTTTCCACTACCTCATAAGAGAAAGAATGCGAATTCATTTTTCATGACTGAACCTGATCGGTTATAACTGATAAGATTTCATTTCACGAACTGTACACAGCATTCGAAATGTTTTTTTAAGTATTTACAGAATGTGTTTGGATTTGAAGAAGTAAAATAGTAGATACTACAAATGAATGTGTCCAGTCCAGCAACTTGTGCGTTCCGAAGCTATCTTGTGAAGTATGTATAACCAAATGTTAAAAATTCATGAGTCATGTATTCCAAATATTCTTTTACACGTCATCGGCGTTTCGCTTCATTATAGAGTATATTTTCCTTTGTATCAGAATATAAACATAGTTGAACATGATGAAACTGCCGCTGAGTCCATGGTCAAAGATGAAGACAACGTAAGATTCCCTGAAACGAATCCGACCAACGCTGAGGAAGAGAGGCTTGATGATGAGAATCAGACTATCGCTTCTACTGACGAACAAATTAGCAGACAAGATATAGAAAGTTGCGCTAAGGAACTTCATATGTTACCAGCAGCAGATAATGAGGTCAGCTTAACCTACATATAGAGCATATCATTTTATACAATTCCACTACGTCATGGACGTATGCATTATATTCTTCACATAGTTTCTTTCAAATGATTTACATCTATATGGAACTAATATTTGCCAAACAGGTTCCCACCGTCATTGAGAGCGCCTCCGCAAGTGAAATAATCAAAGAACAGATTACGGAGGAAGAAAGTTGCACAAAGGAACTTCATAAGATAACAGCAGCAGATGAAACTGTAAATGACGTCAGCTTAACATCCATACAGATCAAATAATTTGACATTTTTCCAGCAAAGTTTTTTTTTCTTCTTTTTATGACGATGAATTTGCAATGTTCTGTCAAATAGGTGAGAGAGACAGATTTAACACCCATTCAGAGTCTTGAAGCTACGGCTTCCGACAAAAATGCAGAAATAATGGGATCAAACATCGCAGAAGATCTCAACATGGAATCAGAAGCGACCCAAAAAGAAGTCAACGAAACTGAAGATTCATTTTCCACTGGAGAGGTCAGTTAGCATACATCACGAACTCATGATATCTTTTCCCCAGATATTGTTTCTAAAGTTCTATTTACTATATTCCTCCAATTTTGTTGAACAGGTTTCCACAGAGACTTCCTCTGCCATGAATGAGGTCAGCTCAACTCCCTGCACAGCAAATTATTTTGTACAATTCCAACAAGAAGCTTTCTTCTCTTCATTTATGCTAATTGATTTCCAATTGAACGAATTTGGAGAGAGAAAGAATTGAGCGTGAGAAATCTCTCTTCTGATTTCATTAACAGAGAAAATGGGATATAAACAACCCTACAATACAAATGACTAAAGTACCCTTTTGTACAAAGAATCTAACAAATAGCACCCTAGCTAAGACAATCTAATCTACTGAGACATGTCTCATTACATGTTAGTCAATACAATCTAACACTCCCCCTCAAGTTGGTGCATAGATATTAATCATGCCCAACTTGGAGAGGATACGATGGAACACCTTACTACTAAGACCTTTAGTAAACACATCAGCTAATTGGTCCTCGGATTTCACATAAGGCATGCATATTACACCACTGCTCAGCTTCTCTTTGATAAAGTGTCTATCAATCTCTATATGCTTTGTCCGATCATGTTGAACAGGGTTATGAGCGATATTGATAGCAGCCTTGTTATCACAGTACAGCTTCATAGAACTGTGATCAATAATTCCCAAATCATGCAAAAAGGTTTGAAGCCATAAAAGCTCACAAACACCATGTGCCATGGCTCTATACTCTGCTTCTGCACTTGACCTCGCTACCACAGATTGTTTTTTGCTTCTCCACGTAACTAAATTCCCACCAAGGAAAGTGCAATAGCCAGAGGTAGAACGTCTATCATCAATTGATCCTGCCCAGTCTGCATCAGTGAAGGATTCCAACCTCAAATGACCATGGTTTGAAAACAAAATACCTTTGCCTGGAGAGGATTTTAGGTACCTCAAGATACGATAAACAGCATCAAGATGAGAAGAACGAGGGTCATGCATAAATTGACTGACAACTCCCACCGCATAAGAAATATCTGGACGTGTGTGAGATAAGTATATCAGACGACCCACAAGTCTCTAATATCTTTCCTTATCCGCATGCTCTCCTACGCTGCCAAGATGATGATTGACCTCAATAGGAGTGTCAGCGGGCTTGCACCCCAGCATCCCTGTCTCCTCCAAGAGGTCAAGAATATATTTCCTTTGGGAGATGAAGATCCCTTTCTCAGATCTAGCCACCTCCATGCCAAGAAAGTATTGCATCGCCCCCAGCTCCTTAATTTCAAATTCCTTGGCAAGAAGAACTTTAAGCATCTGAAGCTCATTCACATCATCACCTGTCATAATTATGTCATCCACATAAACTATAAGGATGGCAATCTTACCATCACTCCTCTTGGTGAACATAGTATGATCAGCATGACTCTGTGTGTATCCAAGTTTCAACATGGCCTTGAGAAATCTGTCAAACCACGCTCTTGGTGATTGTTTCAAGCCATATAGAGCCTTCTTCAACCTACACACCTTGCCCTCAGTGGTAGGGGAAGAAAAACCAGGTGGTATATCCATATACACCTCTTCTTCCAAATCACCATGGAGAAAAGCATTCTTCACATCAAACTGTTGAAGTGGCCAGTTTAGAGTAGCAGCACAGGACAACAAGGTGCGAATAGAGTTCATCTTGGCCACTGGAGCAAAGGTTTCTTCATAGTCAATGCCATATGTCTGAGTATAGCCTTTGGCAACCAATCTTGCCTTGTACCTCTCAACAGTGCCATCAACTTTATGCTTAACCGTGAACACCCATTTACATCCCACTGCATTCTTTCCCCGAGGAAGAGACACTAACTCCCATGTGCCATTTTTCTTCAAGGCCTTCATCTCCTCTACCATAGCTTCATTCCACTTAGGAGTTGTAAAAGCTTCCTTCCAACCCTGTGGAATAGGTATAGAAGAAAGAGAAGCAAGAAAGGTAGAGTACGAAGGAGACAGACGAGAATATGAAACAAATTGCGAAATGGAATGTTGGGTACATAATCGAGCCGGCACTTTATGTGTACGAATTGGCTTTTTATGAGCAATAGGCACATCAAGATCATCAAAAGGAAGGGATATAGAGGAAGGAGATTTACCAGAAGACTCAGCTGAAGCGTCAGGAACTAGAACTGGTGATGATGATTGGTACTGTGGTAATGCACCAGGTTGGCCCTTTTTCTTGCGAGTGAAAGTTTTTAACTCAGGTCTGTCCAATCTTTCTCTTGCATCCGGCATTACTCTTTCTCCAGATTCAGGTTCCTCTCTCTCCCCTTCAGGATTACTAAGGCTGGGAGATGCCTCCTCCCCCTCACCAATGTTCTCCCCTTCACCAACAGTTGGGGAAGAGTACCACAAATCAAAATCACAAGGTGTCAACATCTCTTCCCCTCTAGTCAACATCTCTTCGCCTCTAGAACTAGAACTCTCCCCCTGAAGAGATGGGGACGAGAGAGGGTAGAAGGGTTGGTGTTCCCAAAAGGTGACATCCATTGAAACAAATTTCTTTCGAGAAAGAGGGTCATAGCAATGATACCCCTTTTGAGTGGGAGAGTAGCCAAGGAAAATGCATTTACGAGCTTTAGGATCTAACTTTCCACCGGGGTGGTGAGGAGCATGCACATAACAAACACAACCAAAAACCTTAGGAGGAAGAGTAGAGACCCGAAAGTTACCAGGAAGGAAATCCAAGGGAGTCCGGAATTGAAGAACACTGGAGGGCATTCGATTAATAAGATAAGAAGCTGTAAGGATGGCCTCGCCCCAAAAATGTTTAGGAACATTCATAGTAAACATAAGAGAACGAGCCACCTCAGCAAGATGCCGGTTCTTCCTTTCCGCAACTCCATTTTGCTGCGGTGTACCCACACAAGTAGTTTGGAAAAGAATGCCATTGCCATCAAGATATGACTTGAAGGGACCGTTCATATATTCAGTCCCATTGTCACAACGAAGTATCTTGATGTTGGTATCAAATTGTGTGTGCACCATCTTATGAAAAGACTGAAAGCATGAGAAAACTTCATTTTTTGCTCGGAGTAGATACACCCAAGTTATACGAGAATGACAATCAATAAAGGTAACAAAATAGCGATAACCAGAAATAGAGGTAATGGGGGAAGGACCCCAGACATCAGTGTGGACAACCATAAAAGGAGAAGCACTCCTCTGATGAACCGGAGCATAAAAAGAACGTCTATGTTTCGCAAGTTCACAAGCTTCACAAAAGAACCTACTTCTAGAACATCGGTTAGTTAAAGTAGGAAAAAGTTTCTCCAAAACACCAAAAGAAGGATGGCCAAGTCTACGGTGCCACTGATGCAATAAAGGAAGAGCTGAACCCGTATCCGCCTCAAGAGCATGACCCATGGAGTGTGTAAGAGATGAACAAGGCACAGACTCCAAAAAATACAGGCCATCCTGAGCTCTACCAGTACCAATCGTCTTTCCTGTTCCCAGTTCCTGAAAGACACAATGAGTGGGAAAAAATGTTACCGAACAATTCAAAGATTGTGTGAGACTACTAACAGATATAAGATTAGTAGTAAAATTTGGAACATGGAGAACGGAAGAAAGAGGTAAGGTAGGTGAGTAGCGAATGGAACCTTTTCCTGAAATAACAGATAGGGATCCATCAGCTACTCGTACTTTGTCCTTACCAGAGCAAGTAGAGTAGGAATCAAAAAAGGAAGAGCAACCTGTCATATGGTCCGTGGCACCCGAATCGATTATCCAAGGAACAGAGATAGAAGCTGTAGAAATATTAGCTTGTATACCTGAGTTGGCAAAGTGGGAGGAAGTAGTGGAATTAGAAGCAATAGAGGATGGAGGGCCTTGGCTACTCATTAACCGCCTGAGAGCTTGCATCTCGTCGGGAGAAAAAGAATCACAAGCATCAGATTTAGAGTCACCAGCAGACTCTGTGGCATTGGCATAAGAGCGCACAGAACCACCACTACGACCACTTCGGCGTCCCTGTGAGTTAGGTTTACCATGTAACTTCCAACAGTATTCCCTGGTATGACCAGTTTTATCACAATATTCACAATGAAGTGAGGCTCGATCAACCGAAATACCTTTGGCTTTCAACTGGCTCTGTCCAGTTTTACCATCCCGTGGAAAAGGAATAGATACCAAGGCTGAGTGATCTGGAGTGGATGCCATCAAAGGAGGAGCCATAGAATTTCTCCGAGTCTCCTCTTGCTGGATACTTGCATAAGCCTCTCCAAGAGAGGGAAGAGGGGTACGACTCAGCACATGCCCACGGTGCTGATCATAATCCACATCAAGACCTGCCATAAAGTCATAAACACGATCTTTCCCAACCATTTGTTGGAAAGAAACAGCATCAGTAGCACAAACAGGTCGATAACTTTGA
Organism: Rhododendron griersonianum; assembly: GCA_018127125.1. NCBI lineage: Eukaryota > Viridiplantae > Streptophyta > Magnoliopsida > Ericales > Ericaceae > Rhododendron > Rhododendron griersonianum. The sequence continues at coordinate 6,121,302 of CM030795.1, read as the reverse complement.
TAAAAATCAAGAGCCTGCCAGAGCCCCATTATCTCTGCATAATAGTCAGCAACTGGTCGATTGTTTTGCACAACGGCCTTGAGTTTCTTCCTCAACTCAAAAATTTGGGCGTCATTCCCTTTTTGAGAATAAGTCTCTGCCACGGCATCCCAAACCTGCTTTGGAGTATCAAGATACATAAAGCTATTCTGAATAGTAGAAGACATCGAATTAAACAGCCATGTCAAGACCAAGGCATTATGATTGGTCCATTTTGTGAGATCTGGTCCCTCCGTGGGTTTCACCACATTCTCAGTAAGGTAGTGTAGGAGACCCTTAGTGGTGATAGCCAGTGTAAACGCACGCGACCAAAGTAGATAATTGGAACCATCTAACTTGACGCGGCAGATATCCATCGGAGTGTTGTCAAGAAAAGGACTATAACCCATTCCACTGTTTGAACTAGACTTACCAGTTCCTTCATTTGAAAATGGATTATCCTCTGACATATTGAAGACTCAAAAAACAGTGGACTGCCGAAAAAAAGAACAGAAGTTGCACAACTGAACAATATAAACCCAAATCACTGTTCAAGTGCAGCAAACGCCCCCTAAATAGTGGGTTACGAGTAAACTAACCACAGGCTTCGAAACACATGAAAAAGGGACCTCGGATAACCAGGCCCAGTCACTTTCAGAAGCAAAGAGGCGGTAGCGGAAGCTTACAGAGATGATCAACAGCAACAAACATAAAAAAACGAGCACATACCAGATCTTGGAAGCAATAGGCAGCAGAAAAAATACCCAATCGGCACCAGAAAACACTCAAAACGAGTCCAACCGGAGGTAGAAAGACCTCAAACGAGAACAGCCTGGGTTCGCCGAAGTTCGCCGAAGGTCGCCGGTAGTCGGCGAGAGTCCAGGTGGGAAAAAGATCTGGTGCCCTAGATCGTGATGCTCTGATACCATGGACGAATTTGGAGAGAGAAAGAATTGAGCGTGAGAAATCTCTCTTCTGATTTCATTAACAGAGAAAAGGGGATATATACAACCCTACAATACAAATGACTAAAGTACCCTTTTGTACAAAGAATCTAACAAATAGCACCCTAGCTAAGACAATCTAATCTACTGAGACATGTCTCATTACATGTTAGTCAATACAATCTAGCACCAATACTATCTGTCAAATAGGTGACATACCCGGATTTAACAGCCATTCACAGTCTTGAAGCAACCACGGAAATGATGGAATCAAAGTCTGCACAAGATCTCAACCAGGAATCAGAAGCATCTCCCATGGCTGAAGTATTGGAGGACGAAACTAAGAATATTGAAAAGCCGGTGGATGTCTCAATCTTAGCATCTGAAGAGTCTGACAAAAAGATGAAGGGAGAGAAAATAGAAGACACGGAAATTTGTGATGAAGAGACCGATATTGCACCAACAGTGGCAACAGACCTATCAAGCTTAGGAGAAGTTCAGCTGAATGATGAGCCTGTAAAGGCCCTTGATACTAGTTGAGATGCTGAAAGCCTACAAACAACCAAAACAGCTGATGCCGGAGAAGAGGAGCTTGAAGAAACCTCTATCATTGCGTCTCAGTTCCCGATACAGGAACATGAAAATGCAACCGAAATTCCTGACTCAGTGTCTCAGACTGAAGATCAGGCTGTCAAAGAGATTCACGAGACAGGCACAAGCCTGAATGTGATTGACGGTGATACGAAGGAAATTGAATACCAGATAAGAGAAGTTCCTGAAGTGTTATTGGAACCTACAAATCAACACGGTGAGGCAGCTAGAGATGATGAAATTACCCCTGGCCAGACTCCCCAAGCTGAGAAAACAGAAGAGCAACTTCAGGTGCCCTCCTCTGGCTTGCTTTCTGAGGAACAGGAGAGTGAAACTACAACCGGAATCAGAAAGGGGAGCACGAATGAAGACGCTATGGAAGAGGCAAGGATGCGCCAAGCTGAGGTTAGCATGTCAAGTAACTTGGAATCTTACTTTTAACCTCTCTTGCAGAAATACACAAATGTTTCACACAATCTTTCATCGCCGATTCAACAAATATCCTTTGCTGCTAAAATACACACAAAAAAGAGAGAGGAATTTTTCTACCAAGGAAAAAAAAATTTAAATAGAGGAGTAGAACTCCATAAAAGGAAGACGAAAACACAAAATTCACCGGGCAACTTAACTCCTAAAGTTCATTTTCTACAAGAGGTAAATGCTCTTACCCAAGAAAACGCACCCTGAATGAGCAGTATCATCGATCCAAGAGAAAGAAACATTACTATCTCCAAGCAGAAGTAAAATCTCCTAATCACTAAGTCAATCACCCAGGACAGAGGAGACTAATGGAGATCCAATTCAGAAGTTTAGAGTTCGTTCACTTTAATTATTTTCTTTACACATGTTTATCTGCTAAACAGATTCGAGAGGAACTTGTGACAACCAGTGAAGGCGAGGGCAGAGAAAATCAAGTTCAAGTAGAAGAAAGCAGAGTTCGAGACTTGTCAACAGTTTCCAGTGCAGAAGAATTGGATGCTGAGAGCTCGAAAGACAACTCCATCATCACAGAGATGTCTGCACAAGAGGTAAACAAGACTATGAAAAGCTTTCAATTATGTCATAGGAAAAGAACGAAGTTAACAACAGTACGGTTAACAACATTATTTTGTATGATAAGCAAATGATTTTAAAATAACAAAAGTATGAAGGAAAAGGACAACCAGCCTTTTGTTTAGATAACAAATATGAACTCAACTCAAATATTAGCCAAATGAGCAATTATCCACATGGATCTAGGAGTGAATAGGCACACCTTTTGAACCAAGACTTGGGTTATTTTGGCGTATAATGAATTAGATCATTCCTTGATAATTGAATCTTAAAACTCTTATACTAGTTGCCTTGTCCAGATACAGTTTTTGAGACCTAGCTGTCTTCAGATATGCTTAATTCACTTCCTTTCCTGCATTTAATTCTTACTTCCTTTCCTGCATTTAATTCTTATCTGAACAATAAATCCTAACTGGATGTCAATATGTCAAAAGGTACTTGAGACCAACCGTGGAGGCCTGGACACTGATGAGCCTGTAAAGGCCCTTGTCACTCGTTCAGACACCGGAAGCCTACAAGCAACTGAAACATCTGATGCTAGCCAAAAGGAGCTTGACGAAACCTCCAGCGTGGTGTCTCAATTTCCAGTGGATGAATGTGAGAAATTGGAGAATATAAGTGCAAATGTAGACAAGTCAGACACAAATGATGTTGAAGAAAATGAATTAGAAATTCCTGGTGCAGTACCTGAGCCTACTGATCAAAGAGTCCAAGAAATTCAGGAGACAGGTACAATCCTACCAGTGGAAGAGGCACATACAAGTGAAATCGCATATCAAACTAGAGAAGTCCCGGAAGAATTTTCCAAAGCCATAAAACAAGGTGTTGAAGCAGTAAGTGGGGATGAGATCATTGCACCTGCTGGGGGAACAAAAGAAACAAGCTTGGGGGAAATTCAGCTAAATGAGAATGTGGAGGCCCTTGATACACATTCAAGCGCTGAGAATCTAGACTCAATCAAAACAGCTGATGCTAGTCAACATGATGCACAATTTGAGAACATGAAGCTTGAAGAGACCTGTATCATGGTGTCTCAGCCTCCAATACATGAACATGAGGAAGCAGACAGGGAAAATATACCTCTAGAGAAGTTGGAAGATAATTATGTTCAAGTTGAACAAACCAAAATTCCAGACACAGAGCCGGAGTCTGAAGATCAGGCTGTCAAAGAGATCCATGAGACAGGTACAAGCCTGAATGTGGGAGACACTGATAAAAATGAAATCGAAAAACCAATCAGTGAAGTTCCCGAAGCATTATCGGAAGCCATGAATCAAGGTGTTGATGCAGCAAGGAATGATGAAATTACCTCCAGTCAAATTCTCCAAGGTGAGAAACTGGAAGAGCAACTTGAAGCACCATCCTCCGGCTTGCTTTCCGAGGAACAGGAGAGTGAAACTACAGATAGAGGTGATATAGAAGGAACAAAGATGCTCCAAGCTGAGGTTAGCTTGGTAACCAATTCCTGAATATTATTGTTATTCTTACAAAAAAAAAACAAAATATTTCTTTCAAAATTCTTTTACGTGCATATAACAAACCCTGTACACTTATCAAAAAAAAGAAAAAGAAAAAAACCTGTAAGGTATAGAAAAAAAGAACAACTTTGATAAAAAAAAAAAAAAAGGAAAGAAAGAAATACAAACGGAACATAAGCAAATCGCCCAGGACCGAGGAGACTAATAGAGAACCAAATTGCAATTTTATAGGAAGTTCTATTCAATTTTTGTGTATACTTATTTTTATATATTAAACAGATTAGAGAGGAACTTGAGACTACCGGTGAAGGCAAGGGAATTGGAAATCAAGTTCAAGGAGAGGAAAAAAGAGCTCAGGACTGGTCAACAGTTCCCAGTGCAGAAGAATTGGACACTGAGAGCTCTACAGACAATGCCATGATCACAAAGATGTCCGCAGAAGAGGTAAACCAGGCTATAAAGCCATTTTGTATATTATGTTACAGGAAAGCACATTGAAAAAAAGAAGAAGAAACCATAAGGTTAATCAGATCATTTTATATAAGCAAAACAAAACAGTACAAGTAGACATTCTTTAATAACATATGTATATTTTACTGTATATTCAAAAGTTGGTCATATGAGCAATTAGCCCCCTGGATCCAGTAGTAAATAAGCACATCTTCTAAACTAAGCCTTGGGTTTTTAGGTCTTCAGGGTATAATAAATTACAACATTCTTAATATGCAACATGAAAGCCTCTTGTTGCAGATTTTGATAGCCCATATACAGATTTTGAGACCAAGCTGTCATCAGATACATGCTAAATTCTCTTCCTTTCCTGCTCTTAATTCTTGTCTGAAAAAAAAGCCTAACTGGATGTTAATATGCCCAAAGGTACTCGAGACCAACCATGGCGGCCATGACACTGATGAGCAGATAAGGGCCCTTGATACTAGTTCAGACACTGACAGGCTACAAACAACTCAAAACACCTGATGCTAGTCAACAGGAGCTTGAAGAAACCTCCAGCATGGTGTCTCAGCTTCCAGTAGACATGTATGAGAAAGCAGACAATGAAAGTGTAACTGAAGCGAAGTCAGATGCATACGATGTTGAAGTCAAAGAAATTGATTTACCTGGTGTAGTACCTGAGTCCAATGATCAGAGAGTCAAAGAAATTCATGAGGTAGGTACAAGTGTCAAAGAGACTCGAACAAAAGAAGTTTGTGAAGCTTTACCTGAAGAACTAAATCAAGGTGGAGAAACAGTTAGTGGGCATGAAATCGTTTCACCTTCAGAGGCAATAGAAGTAACAAGCTTGGCAGAGCTCCAGCTAAATGATGAGCACGTGGAGGCCCCTGATACAGTCAAAACAGGCTATGCTAGTCGACAGGATGCAGAATTTGACAGCATGAAGTGCGAAGAAACTTCTATCATGGTTTCTCAGCTTCCAATACATGAACATGAGAAAGAAGAGAGTGTGAACGTACCTGTTGAGAAGTCGGATGCAAAAGTTGTTGAAGTTGAAGAAGCCGAAATTCCTGACACGGTGCCCGAGTCTGAAGACCAGGCTGTCAAAGAGATTCATGAGACTGGTACAAGCTTGACTGCGGGAGGGGCTGATACAAATGTAACTGAAAAGCAAATCAGAGGAGTTCCTGAAGCATTGTCAGAACCCATTAATCCATGTTTTGACACATCCAGAAATGATGAAATGGCCCCTGTTCAAACTCTCCGAGCTGAGAAGATTGAAGAGGAACTTCAGGTGCCATCCTCTGACTTGCTTTCCAAGGAAGAGGATGGTGAAACTTCAATAGCAATCGAAAAGGGGAGCACAGATAAAGATGTATCAGAAGTTGGCAGCTTGGAGCTTCAAGAAAACTCTGGTTCAGTGTTCCAACTTCCTGTAACCGAATTCAGCAGTGCAAACGATGTAATTGAAGAAAAATCAGATGCGGATGAAGTTGAACTAAATGAAACCAAGGCATTGGATGCAGTATCTGACTCCAAAGATCGGGGTTTTGAAGCGATTTATGAGATTCAGACAATCCCAGCTGCAGAAGACACAGAGACAGACAAAGTAGAGGATGAAATCAAAGTAACTGAAAAAAGACCTGATCTCAGATATAAAGGTGTTGATGCAGATACTGATGGTGAGAATCTCGATCATCCTCTCCCCCTTGGTAAATTAGAAGAGCAGATTCAGTTGTCGTCCTCTTCCTATGAGAGCACAAAGGAAGCAGCAGCAGAACTCGACAAGAGTGAGCTTGAGAAAGCCACAGACTTGTCGTCTAAACTTCCAACACCGGAACACGGGATCCACCATGTGGGCACAACCATAGAAAAGTCCGGAGCAGATGAAGTTCTAGTTGATGAAGCCAAAACTTCTGAAGCAATATCCGAGTCCAAAGGTGATGGCTTTGAAGAATTTAAGGAGATTGGGTCAGGCCCACCTGTGGAAAAGATTCGTACAGATGCAGATGAAGTTGAACTAAACGAAACCAAGACTTTGGATGCAGTATCTGACTCCAAAGATTGGGATTTTGAAGCGATTCATGAGATTCGGACAATCCCAGATACAGAAGACACAGAGACAGAAAAAGTAAAGGACGAAACCAAAGTAGTAACTGAAAAAATACCTGATCTCAGATACAAAGGTGCTGATGCAGCTACTGATGGTGAGAACCTTGGTCATCCTCTCCCGGTTGGTAAATTAGAAGAGAAAATTCAGTTGTCATCCACTTCCTATGAGAGCACAAAGGAAGATGCAACAGAAGCAGAAGAAGTTCAAGTTGAAGAAGCTAAAACTTCTGAAGCGATATCCGAGTCCAAAGGTGATGGCTTTGAGGAATTTAATGAGTTTGGGTCAAGCCCACCTGTGGAAAAGACTCGTACAGATGAGGTTCAAGAAGAAACCAAAGCAGTTCCTGAAACAATATTCGAGCCCACCTATCAAGGTGCTCAAACAGCCATTGATGTGGAGACTGCCATTAATCAGACTCTCACACCTCAGGGAGTAGAGCAACTTCAAGAACCAAAGAGTACAACAGAAAAACCATGCTTGCAGGATGAAGGGCAGAGGGAGCTTGAAGTTTCTAATTTGGAGCTGAAACTACAGAAGGACAGCCAAGATATATCACCAGATGAAGAGAACTCAGGTCTCGAAAAGCGTTCAACTGATGCTTCATTGCAATATGAGGAAAGACCTGTTCAGCAGAGTTCGCAGGAGGCTTCAACAGATGAGGACATTGTCTATTCAAAGAACTCAAACAAGGATGCTGATAATCTACCTATGCCGTATCCAACGGTCACAGAGCATTCAACAGAAGACATTGGTGGAAAGTACAAAGAAGCCTCTAATCTCGAGTTTGAGAAGAATGGAGAGGTTTTGCTTGAATCTGTGTCTGCAATCAACAGTCCTGCAGTACCCCTCACATCAGAGGGAATAGAAGAGACTCCCAAGGAAAACACAACTGAATTGGGGGATGGGAAAACCCATTGTGAGGAAACAACTGAAGAAGAAGCCATCGAGAAATGTACTTCAACGGAAAAGGTGAGAAAGAAAATAAGGGTAGAGCCATATATTTTTTGCATCTGCTTATTTGTTTTATCCTCCTTTTTGTGCTCTATGGTAACTATTTGATGGCTATTAACCAAGAACCCTGAACAGATCTCGGGGGAAATGCAAAGTTCCAGAAACTTTGATCAAATATCTCTTCAGGAAGATTTAGGCACAAAGACCAACCAAGAAGATGAATTAAGGGCAGAAGATTATTCGGGAGGAAGAACAAACATGATATTTGATGCCTCAAGGAACGAGATTCAACATGAAATGGTCAGAATTTAAATGTTTACCCCTAACTTGTGTCTTCCTTTCTTAACTCCTCTCTCTTTCTAACGTTGAAGCTTTTGATCACTATACAGTTGTTTAAGGAATCTGAGGAAGATAGTGTAGACAAAAATATGGAAGGAGTGGTCAGAGCTGACGATAAGGGCCCTCACCAAGTTTCAGCGTTGGATGAGATAGCTAAAATAGCTAATCAATCCGAGCTTGATAGTCACGGTGATGAAACAGACTTTACAGACACAGCAACAGAGGCAACAACTCGAGTTGAAGAGGTCAGAAAACATTACCCTCATTCCCTCCCATTAAGGAAAAATTCGGGCAGAAGTTTAAATCATCGTAAAATGAAAACAACAGGGCTTTTACTATTAAGATCAACTCTGTTAGTGCTAAAATATTTCAGAAAACGTTTTTGGTTGGTCTTTTTTTCCTTGCTATGTACCCGCAGTGACGGTAAGCACAAATCACATGAATTCAAGATTGTATTAACAGCAAGTTATCCGACAGAAATACCAAATCTTCTCCTGATATCTTACATTCACGCCCCTGTAGGAATAAAGAAACTCGGTTAAACATAGAGTTTCGATTTGCAATAGACAAAGAACCTCACAGATCAAAGTGAACCAACTCACCTAATTCGTAGAACATTTTAACTATCAAGAGAAGATAATGGCACTATTTTGTTGTAGAGGAAAAGTTAGCTGCTTCATTTCAGACTTGTTGTGAGTATCAGTAACTTCCTAATAATCTGTATACGAAAACATCCTGGGACGTTAAGATATTTAGGAGTCTCATGCGTTATACCAAAGTTTGGAATGCTAGGGCATTCGAATATAAGGTTGGGGACATGGACTGATTATGGGATAGAGTGCCATTTGGCATCTTTTTCGGCTTCCATATCACTTCCGCTCAGGGGGCTTTCTTCTTCTTTCAAATATCTAGAAATTGGAGAGCAGATTGTCATTTTTAGTGTGAGATTTTGATATGCTTTGCCGTTCTGAATTTTCTTTTGGTGGATTTCGTGTCCTTCTCTTGTTCCTCTTTCATCAATGCCACTTACACAATACTGACCATATATCCGCACATTTATTTGCCATGTAGTTAAAAAGCTCTGAGGCAATGTTGGTTAGCCATGAGGTGGAAAGAGCAGGTGATAATGACGAGGAAACTGCGATTAGCAAGGATTCGAAACTGCAAAATACAGACCTATCTGCGCCACCAGTAGCAGACACAGCAGCTGAAGAAGCTCTGGATGGAAAAGAACTTGAAACGTTCGATGATTTCTCTGAACGTGACCTTGACCCAAATCATGGAAACAAAAGAGAAATTGCTACTGCTGGCACTATTGATTCGGAAAGTCTCGTGGACAATGAGAAGCTGGGGCGTACATTTCCTGAACCAGGATGTGAAGGAAGTGGTGGTACAGAAGACTTGGATCTGACCAAGAAAGATGGCTCAAATAAACCAAGTATTTCGTCTACCACAGCAACTTCACAGGAAACACTAGCAGATGAGAAAGCTGTAGAAACAAAGCAACATCATTTCATGTCCGACGAACTGACAGCAGAACCAGAAAGCATACCAGAAGAAGGAAATGGCTTTCAACTTGAGGCAAACACAATGGATAAGGTAAGCACAACTTCTCTAGCAATAATAATGTCGAAAAATGGAGCCCAAAATCCTGAATTTGGCATTTCATCGTTTCTGCAGGAGCCAGTAGAGCTCTCAGTGATGGCAGATGAGGCGAAGCTTGGCGAAAACAAGATTCGGACAACAACCGCTATCGAAGAAGAAGAAAGTCCACAGGAAAATGAAAAGCCTAATGTTTTGCCTCATATCATGGATTCAGAAACGGAGGTATCACGTGAAGCAGTCACAATGGATATTTCTGAAGACATAAAAGGCCCAGAGAAGACCTCACTTGCGATACCCCATGAGCAGATTGCAAGCAAAAGAGATCCAAGTGGGAGCATAGAACGTACGAACAGCAAAGGAATGGAATGTGGAGAAGAGAACAGAATGGGCGAACAGTCCAAAGAAATAACAGAAGAGTCCCAAATGATAGAGTCAGCTAAGATGTCATTATCTGACCTCTTGCAGAGATCCACAAAACGAAATGTGCAAGTGGGTGAAGACGTGACTGAAGAGCGAGAATTGATGGGAAACAAGGAAGAGCAGCAAAATGAGACAGCAAAAACAGTTGAAGCTGAAGAAGAAGCAGTACATGACAAGAAAGATGAAGAAGAGGAAGGAGATGAACTGAAAAGAGAAGACTCGGGCTCTGACGCTCCAGTCATGGTAGAAGCATCAAGAGATATGGATGACAAAATTGCACATAAGAAACCTCATCATCACAATATACTTTCAGGTGTTGGGTCAAAGGTCAAGCATTCACTTGCCAAGGTGAAGAAAGCCATCACTGGTAAGTCTTCTCACCCGAAGCCAACATCACCAAAATAGCTAGTCTCCATTAGTTAAAACCACATGACGGTTGGTTTTATACAAAATAAGTAATCGAGAAGGGGCGTGTGATTTTGCTTTGTGCTTAGTTTACGGCATTTGAGTGTGGTGTGTATTTGTCCGGCTTGAATTAGATCCGAACGATTACTTGTACAAAGTTGCTTGCAAAATTATCTGATTGCAGTATATTGTCCATTTCAAGATTCGCGTGTTCAAGTTCACACAACATTTCACCTAATGTTAAAATTAACAAAAGAGGCAGGCGCAATGGACAAGTAAAAGAACTACATAAGATTGAATCAGCGAAGGTTGAAATACTAAGGACAGGAAGCCAAGGTTGGCTGCAGATGAAAGATTCTGTTATAAACAATCGAGTGGTCATTACAGAAGCAGATTTTAGGATGTTCAAACCAAACACAAAGGCTCTAAATCTGGATTTTTCAACTGCACGCCCAATTATCTGCTCCAGAATCTGAGGAAGTCCAAACGGCTTACAGAGCCATAGACATAGTTACGTGAGTATAAAGCTTGTTTTGAAGCATTTTTTTCACACATACATCCACATGTAAAAAATGACTACCCAAAAAAAAGAGTCAATTGGAAACTATTGGAAGGTGTTCATGTAGCATCGTCGTTCCAAAGGGGATCAATGGTTCTATCTTCTTTGCTCGTAAAAGGCGGCAAACATATTTCCTTGGTAAGTTGACATGGATCGTCATCCTAGTTTAATATACTACTTTTAACAGTCATAACTCATAAGAACCGGAAAACATTTCACCAGCTGAAAACAGTGACTCAAATCGATGTGGTACATAACATAACCTGCTTGAAGTACACATGCAAGAGAACACAGCATGCTATTTCTCCGAATCAGAGGGTTTGTATGCTGCTTCTTTTTCACTAAAACTACAGGAGTGTGGATCCTCTCGTGTGAAGTGGGACCCACCACAGTCTTTTTTAAGGATCCGAGACGTTCATTTTGTAGGCCTAGATTTTGGGAAAGGTCTCAAAACTTGTTTCAGAGAGCTCTTCATAGCGAAAGATAGCGGTTAAGAACCTTAAATCCCGTCCTATCAAATTCCCTTCATCCAAATATCAGACTAAATTCTACCATTCGAAAACTTTCAAGATATACCTATAAGAAGACAGGAACTATACAAGATAAATATTGATTACAAACAAAACCACAGAACAACCATATTCTGGTGTTATTATGAAACAATGAGAAACGTGGTTTTGCAGGCAAATCAACCAATTCACAAATTTTTTATTAGAGTAATTAGTTAATGTATAAAACATGGTTTCCGTTACGTGCTTTTGTTATTAATTTTGCCCACTTAATCAAACTTGACAAGAAAGTATGTTTAGAGATGCCGATTTAAAGAAGCGCTTTCTAAGCACGCTTTCGTCTCACAAAAGAAGAAAGTAGGGATGACGTACCTTAAAAAAACAGCGATTTATCTCTCAGCATTTTTTTTTATCCCCTTCTCCGCATCATAATCAATTCCCAATTAACTTAATTGAGGGCGAAGATATGGACAAAGATCGACATCAAATAGGAAAAAGAAATATACGACGTTTTTCCGTAGATTTAATGTGGCTTTTGGTCACTACTGGGAACATAAAGTATCCCTACAACAATCATCACGCAAGAAGTTAAGCCATATCCATGTATGTGATGGGAAATTATTTCATTAAAAGAAGCATTTTTACCAGCTCAATAGTTTCAAAATTTTGTTACAACCAAAGTAGATACAAATTAAAGGATATATGCAATAACAAAATATAGCTCTCACTCCTTGCTAAATTACTACCGTTTAGGACCGTGAAAAAAAACCTGTCAACCCGCCAAACTGACCCAACCTCGGCCAACCAACCACTTGCTTCGTGGGACTGTTTGGCAGCATCCCAGGGTCCATGTTGAGAGGATGTACCAGATTGGTATGAGTGTGGGTAAAATTGACAACCCACCTATTAACTAACCCGACTCATTGTGCCTATATTATTAGTACAAACTCTCATACGCCACAATAATCACTCCAGTTAATTTGTTAAAACATATATGCATTTAGAAAATTTAGGTTAGACCACTTGTCATACGTACTCTGGTGGCTTCTCACGAAAACGGCCCCGCAATAATGCAGAGTATAGTTATCAAAGCTAAAATTGAGGGAGAAAAACTTATTTACGGAGGAATCATAAATAAGTTTTTATGGAGGCTAATCTCGCGCATCTAAAAGTGTATTGGACGATCCGGACTTTAAAAGAACTCTTCTAGGGAAACAACTTATTCATGGAGGAGCCTTGAATAGTATATCTCAAATTGAGGAGAACTTTCCTAGACAGCTTAATCATGTAAATTGCCTCTGGGTAGAAGAGTACGAGGGGCTTTGAAAAGTTGCCCCTACAATGGATGTACACTGTGCTGTGTTCCAGAAACACAATAAGAACTTATTTTTTGTGTAATAAGAAGGCTTGTTTCAGAAAATGAGAAGGCTGGTACTTATTTTGGAAGAATTTATATGGGTATCGACCGGCCGGGGAGGGAAATCGTACCGGCAGCTGCGCCGGGCTGTCTCCGGCCACCGGACGGCTCGGATCGGCCGTCCGGTGGCCGAAGACGGCCCGGCGCGGCCGTCGGTACGATTTCCCTCCCCGCCGGCGCCCATTCTCATAGCAACAGTCTTATTTTTTGTATACAGCAACTTCAAGCTAAAAAATCATGTGTTTACGCAAATAATTTTCCGATCACTATGAATCTTGTTTGATAGATCTCATTGAGATCTTTAACACGGTGCAAAAAAAATTGAATTTTTTTTTTCATTTACAATTATTTTTGAGTTTGAAAATGTGAAATGAACTTTTTATTTGGATTTTGTGGAATGACCCTTATTATTTTTGAATGAGAAGTTACAAAATAAGTACTTATTTTTAAAGAAGGTTTCCGGAACGGAGTCTGAATATGCAATTGGTTGGAAGGCACCATATTTTTCATAGATTGCTTAATCATTTAGTATTGCTTTCTTGTAATCATCAATCAATGCGTGTTGTCCACTTTAAACACTTCTTTTAGTAGAGACTTGACTCCATAATGCTTTTTTGAACAGCAAATGACAGTACTGTAAGTTGAAAGACTTGACTCCATAATGCATGACTTAAAAAGTTATCCAAGTCTTCTTGTACACTTTTTTTCTTTCATGTTTCTTTTCATTTTTGCAAAAGCAAAGTTAAAACTCTTTACCCTTCAACGCTGCGCTGCTAATGCAAATTATACGTACCTTGAATATTGAGAAGCCACAACCACCATGCGTGCCTAAACACATGATTTTTGAGTTTGAAATTACCTTTTTTTTCTAAACACATGATTTTTGAGCTTCTTTTACTTTGCCTGCAATTGCTTTGTTGTATTCATCAATACGTGTTGTCCACTGTAAAAGACTTTTTTTGTAGAGACTTGACTCCAGAAAATGACATTGCAAGTTGAAAGACTTAATTTGGCTTTGATTGGTTTGAAAGACCTGACTTAAAAAGCCGTCCACAAGTGTTCGATCTTGTACACCCCTTTTTTTGTTTTCCTTATCCTTTTAATTTTTGCAAAAGCAAAGTTAAAACTCTCAACCTAAAAAGCTGCTGCTGCAAATTATACTGAGAAGCCATAGCTAGACAGCCACAACCTTGCACCATGCGTGCTTTACTACTACTGATGCTATTTGCTCTCCTTTTCATTACTATAACAATTGATTTCAGTTGTGGCAGTATTACTACTATCGAGTCAAATGTAAGCTGCCTGGAGCACGAGAGACGAGCTCTTGTCGACTTCAAGGAAAATCTCACAGATTGCACACAACTATGGGTACACGCTCCAAAATTTCTCAAATTTTGTGAAAAATCGGGCGCGCCCTTTTGGAAAGCGCGGCGAAACGCTTACAATTCAGAGTCGCCACTCGGGTTTTGCGGAAAATCACCCAAGGAACCGAACTTGAAACGTTTGCTACGTTGTTTGATTTTGAAAAAGACTTGTAGACTGGACCGTCGTCACCTTCGATATCTGAGGTTCGGGAGCCAGGTTACGAGAGGGGAAGGGTTTTATGGCACCCCTCTCGTCCAATCCGGAGATCGGTCTCTACTCGGGCATTTTATAAAACATTTGCATTTTCTCTCATTGATCACTTTTTAGCCAATTAGGGCGGGGGAACAGTTAAAAGGGATTTAAAACTGTACAAGTTGCATTTATATGGCAAAACGATGGATGCTTTATTGAAATGAACATAATAGATTGAGAACAAGCATCCGTGAGTATTTTAGACAGACTAAGGTACACTGGTCAACGAAGTGTCGTATGCAGGAGGAAACCTTCATGCACTGACCGAGTCACTGCATGCAGACTTGACCTGCGCACGCCACTCGCTAACTGGTGTACTCTAGTAAGCCTAAACTCACAACTCTTGTTCTCAACCCTCTGGGCTCTGGAAGGACCAGTGCACACCCAGGCCAAACCACACAGTTTATAAAGAATATACTAAGTTATTACAGACATATAAAATGGCTTTGAGCCACAAAAATGGACAAAATACCCCATAAATAGTGTGGGAAAATGAAAGAGGTCTGGATCTGACTATCATGCAAAGGCCAAGCCACTGGACCCTGGCCTAACTGCCGTACGCCAGTTAACCTTTTGTCCAAAGCTTTGGCTTTACATCATCTGGGCTCTGGAACATGACCAGAAGGATCTTAGAGGCCTTTTAAAGCAGAAACAATGAATAAGCGACTACACGATTCTAAGTACAGAAAGCAGTAGACTGGTTCTTTTCATGCAATAAGGTGTGAAAGATAAAAAGGAAGCAGAAAATAGACGATCGGTGATCCCTACGCCAGTGGTGCACGTACTACCATAACTAGCATACGGTTTAACATTACTGGCGTGCGCCACTTATCTCTATAAACGATCATTGAAACATTGACAGCTTTAGGGTCAGGACTGGTATTGATTACCAACCTTGACCATGCCAGTCCCCCTCAGGGGTCAGAACAAAAGGTTACGAAAAGTTGGTATATCTTTTTGGATTGAGTTTGATGGTAGGTTTGAGCTTTGCACTTATGGCTTGGAAGTTAATGGTGCTGTGTATTGGGGAAGAGTATTCCTTACTTGCTCTTTCAATGGATGAAAGAAAAAGAAAGCAAGGAAAACAAAGAGGGAGGGAGAGACTTGGAGAGTCTTAATGGAAGTAACCTCTTGCATATAAATGCAAGGGGGTATTTATAGAGGGTGAGTGGACTGTGAAATGGCAGTAACCAATTAGTTAGGGGGCTGGTTAGGCTGGTTGGCTTTAGAGAGAGAGCCTCCCATGCATTAAATGCATTGGACAAGGTGATGGATCTTGTAGGAGAGAGGGGGGAGCAGCACTGCTCGTCCGCGATCATCAGGGACTGTGGATTACGTCGGGGTGGCCACAAAAGTCTTGTGTACGTGACTGAATAAAGTTGATTTGACTAGGTTTGACCGGCATACGCCAGTACTTTACCTGCGTGCGCCAGTATAGACTGAGTCAACGGTCGATGACTGACACATGACAGTTTACCAGCGCACACCAGCACAGTACCAGCGTAAACATGTAGGGTTTTGCTGCGGCCATTTGGTTCTGGTTTGGAGGACTCGAAAAGGAGTTTGGAAAGGTTTGGATGAGTTTCAGGACGCTCAAAACTCAAGCACACTAACAAACTCGGGATGTTCTTGACCTTAATCATCATCAGAGAATTAAAGACCGTAAGTAAACTAATCTGGACAGTCCAGAATAGGGTGTCTACAACAACGCTTACGGTCGTGGGTCGGAAAAGACTGTTGCAAATGGGAAGGAGTTGGTTGCAGCAGGAGAACAGGCCATGTCATCAAGCTTGATCTTCGCAACAATATCCGGGCAGGTGAGATGAGTCCTTCTTTAGTGGACTTGAAGCATTTGAGTTATCTAGATCTGAGCGGGAACAACTTCTCTTCTTCGTTTTTTGTTGGAAAGGTTCCTCATAATCTCGGGAATCTTTCGAGGTTGCAATATCTCGACCTTAGTCATAATAATTTTGATGGTCCGATTCTCAATACACTTGGAAGTTTGACATCTCTCACTGTCCTTTACCTTTCTTAGAACAACTTCAATGATACTATCAATAGCCTTGACCGTTCAGTTCCTTGTTGCTTTGGGAATCACACTTCTCTTTCCGTCCTCAAATTGAGTTGGAATCATTTCGAAGGTCCACTTCCAAGTTGCACGGGCAACATGACTCAACTAACGGCGCTTGATCTCTCTGCGAATGAGTTCAATGGTGAAATACCGAACTGTTTGAGGAACCTCTGGTGAAATACCGAACTGTTTGAGGAACCTCCGTAGCTTGCGTGTACTTGATTTGTCCAGAAATGAGTTTAGTGGAGAGATTTTGTAAGGGCAAAATATTTATGATTGTCAATGGCATGCGTCAAAACATATTTCGTCTGTGTAATTGCGATTATTTATTTATCGAGTTGTAATTTTATTTTATTTTATAAGCTAGTAAGTCTGTATAGGAATAGAGTGGAAGTAGTCATATATTTGTAATTGAGAGTGAGTAAGAAAAAAGGCAATAATCATATCAATCGCGAAGAAAGAAGAATGCAACCCAATCAATCGCTATATGAGTCGGCAATCAATCGAAAGCTGCGGGATGGTTAAGTCATCAGTCAAAAAACAAGGGAGTTTTATTTTTGTTATCCCTACTATATATAGTAGTCTTTTATTGGCTGCTAAGGTAACGAGAAAACGCAACAGCAGCGGGAAAAGAAAAGGAAACGTAGGTCTTTGGTCAAGAGATGAATCAATAAATA
The DNA here is from genome assembly GCA_018127125.1 of Rhododendron griersonianum. Taxonomy (NCBI): domain Eukaryota; kingdom Viridiplantae; phylum Streptophyta; class Magnoliopsida; order Ericales; family Ericaceae; genus Rhododendron; species Rhododendron griersonianum. Next base: position 6,104,082 of record CM030795.1, on the reverse strand, counting down.
TTGGCATTCTTTTTTCAGTGAGCTATGATGTGGAGACTTGCAAATTTATTTTAATTTCGGAAATCGTTTATTGCGTAAAGTAGTTGTATTGTTAGTAAATCGCTCGTATGTTGTGGGGTGTACAGAGATATGTATTCGGGTGTGTATTGGACTCACGGAGAATTAGGTAAAATGTTAGTTTGATGTCGTAACATTGTTTGGAAGTGTTGGTATCAGGTTGGGTTCGTTTCGGTGTCCGTTGGAAAATTCTTTTTTTCCTGCCCAGCTTGTACCGGTACAGCCTTTTTCCAGTACCGGTACATGGTGTCCAGAAGTTGTGTTTCTTGACATTTTGAAGGTTCATGTACCAGGACAGCCTTTTCCCAGTACCGGTACATGCTGCGTTTTCTGCAGATTTTCAGCACGCTTTTTGGACCTCTATAAATACCCCTCTTTACCAATTTTCACACCCATAGGCCACGAAAATAGATCTGAAAACCCCCTCTCACCTACCCAACTCCAATCTCACTCAAATCTCTCGATTTCTACCTCAAATCATCAAGATTCAAAGGATTCCTACCTCAAATTCACATGATTCTTGCATTTGGTGAACAATAAGTGAGTCTTGTGTTCTTGCTCACGCTTTTCGGCTCTCAATCACGTTTTTCTCTCTCTCCTCTCAATCACTTGTTGATCCTTACTTGTTTATCTTGTTTTTGGGTTATATTTACCCTAGATCTTATAGCAAAACTTGGGAGGAGCTTGTTCTTGGAAGATTAGGGCTTAATCCACTTGGTGGACTTAGGGTTTTGCTCAAAACCCATTGTGGTAGGGATCTCTTACTCTTGTTATACGTTTATGTGATGTTTATGTACCTAGATCATGTTTTGTTTCATGCTTGAGGTTGGGTTTTGGGTTTCGGTCGAATCCGGAGATTTCAGCCCGTTTTCTGGGTTTCAGCCACCTTTAAACGGCCGTAACTTCCTCGTCTGACGTCCGTTTTATGCAAACTTTATATCGAATTGAAGGTCTTGAAGTCAGCTTTCATTGCCACCGGAATCACCTTTAAACTCTTAGTACACATAAAGTTATGACTTTTGAGTAGAGGTGTGTCAATTTGTCAATGTCTGGTGGCTACTCCTAGATTGTTTTGCTCCGCGTTATGACTCCCCATATAATTAGAATGTATTTAAGTCACTCTCGAGTATGAATGCTTGTGACCTAATGGCTCGTTGTTTGATCGTGTCTCTTAGCACTCGTTTGAGTACAATATTAGTATCGTTGGCTGGAAAACATACCGCGAGGTTAATAGAAATAATGTGGACTTAAGTTATGTGTCAATGTATGATGGGATGTGTTTATGAATTTGTAATGCATTGCATGATGATGAATGAAAGAAATGTGAACTTGGAAAACGTTATCTTATTGTATATGGATTGATAATGCATGTGTGTGTGTGAGTTGATAAGTCTGAATTGAGGGTCCTGCAACGCAAGGTGTGGTAATGCAGAGACTCTAGAGGGCCCGCAACGCAAGGTGTGGTAATGTGGAAACCCAGGCGGAGAGAATTCAATGTGACGCAAGGGGTGATAACACAGTTGAATGTCTCGCATGATGAAGAGAATCTTGATTGACCTTAGAGGTCTATGTTGATGTTTGGATTGCTTGTTGTTTGGGATTGTGGTTGTCAAAAACAAGAGAATGATTGGTTGATTTTATTAGAGTTTTATTGAAGAAAGCAATTTGAATTTTGAAAAGAGGATTTTTATTAAAAATCCTCCGGTATTCTTGAGCGAATCAACGGATCCGGTATTTGGGCACAAATCAATGAACTCCGGTATTCAAGCTCGAATCAACGGAGCTTGACCCGTGATGGTCTTGAGTTTTCTCAAAATTGTTTTGGAAATCTAAAAGGAAAGTTTTACGAAATGAGGCTTTATGGTGGATGGTATGAAAAAAAGAAGTGGTTTGTGGCATTCATTCGAAAAGTTGTTAGATGGTTGAGCTGTTGTTGTTGTTTGTTGTTTGATATGAGTCTTAATGCTACTTCTAGTTGACGTGTGGATAGTTAGGGTTATCTCGAAGATGTCCGGAATCCCGAGTCTACGTTTGTCAGTTCATTTTGGTAACCCCTCTTGCATCTTATGTTCGCTTGTTGAGTCTCATTCCCGTTAGGTGCATATTTCATTGCATTTTCATATAACTTGAGTATATATTTTCTCTACTGGGTTAGTGTAGCTCAATCTATCATTTTCAGGTAAAAAGCAAGGAAGTTGGCATGGCGTGCATCTCATGCTTGTTGATCATGTGTCCCGGAGATATAAAGGAGGAGTTGAATTTGCATTTTATTTGGAAGTAGTATTCGGAAAATGATTAATGAAATTGTAATATTATTTAGCATTTTCTAAATTTGGGGACTTTGTTTGTAAATTAAATAGGTGGAAGACTCTTTTGGGTATTATCTATGATATGTGAGAGACTTTTATTAAAAATGAATTATTTATTTATGTTGAAAATCGATGGCGTGACATATGACGAACAAATAAGCAACCAATATACTTGCCGTTGGTTTTTGAAAAGAACCGAGAATGAAGTTCATCTTGCATCTTGGAGTTCCATTCCAATGATTGGATCATTGAAGCTACAATCAAACTCCAAGAGGTGTTCACAGTTTTTATCTCAAAAAACATAGATTCGTTCTTCGGTGGATTTCCAAAGGGTTTTTGGAAGGCTTGAGGATTTGAGGCAGCGGCAATCAAGCATTCAGAGAGGTGTACGTGGATTCGGCAAGAGCGTCTAGGTTTAGGTTTGTGGAGTTCTAACTTATCGTAAGAGTTCTTGTAACCTCGTGTTTAGTAGTGTTTGATTCCTTCCCGTGGTTTTTTCCAGTTTAGGGTTTTCCACGTATATCCGGTGTTCATCGTTTATTCTTCGTTCATATTATTGTTTGATTATTGGGTTGATAGCAGAATAGGAATTTCAGATTTTATCGTCTGTGGTGGGTGAGTTTAAGAATCTAGAGCTTCTTGGTATTTCTGTTAATCACTTTTCTGGTCCACTGCCTTCATCACTTGGAAGGCTGTCGTATTTGAGAGAGTTGTATGCTCGCTTGAATCAATTGAATGGGAGCATTCCAGTAGGTCTCGAACAACTTTCCAATCTACAAATTCTGGATTTGTCGAACAACTCATTTGACGGCCCATTATCGGCACTTCCGTCATCTACTTCCTTACTAGATCTCTCCAACAACTTGTTTTCAGGACCTATTCACGCGGGCGATTACGATGAGATCAAAGTTCTTATTCTCTCAAATAACCACTTTAGTGGTGGCATTCCTATGTCTTTGTGCAATGCCGGGGGAATTAGGTTTATTGACTTGTCTAAAAATCATTTATCACGAAAAATTCCTCCTTGCTTGGGGAACTTGGGTGGAATAATTGTGCTACAGTGCTAGACTTGTCGAGCAACAATGTACACGGTCAGATTCCAAGTTCTTTGGGTTTCCTACAAAGACTTGAATATTTACACTTGCGTAACAACAGTTTTCACGGGGAGCTTCCTTTGTCCTTGCAGAATTTGACACGTATGGTCACCCTTGATCTTGGCAAAAAAGCATTCACTGGTGTTATCCCGCATTGGATTGGAGATAAGTTAGATAATCTGGTCGTCCTCAGTCTTCAATCAAACAATTTCTATGGTGGTATTCCCGTACAACTCTGCCATCTATCTGCTCTGCAATTGTTAAACTTGGCGCATAATAATATAACAGGGGATATTCCAAGTTGTTTTCACAACTTCACTTGCATGGCAACATTGGAACTTGGCAATTCTGATTATCAAGTAAATCCCAGTATCCCACTATTCATTACGTAGACAAAATTCCTCTTATGATTAAAGGAAGAGAACTAGAATACCCCAAGATGCTCAAATTTGTCACCTCCATAGATGTTTTGTTTGCAATCCACCATAGTCTCATTAAGGATCTGAGACGTTCATTTTATAGCCCTGGATTTTGGAAAAGGTCTCGAAACTTGTTTCAGAGAGCTATTCACAGCGAAAGACAGCAGTTAAGAACCATAAATCCCATCATATCAAATTCCCTTCATCCCAATATCAAGACTAAATTCTACCATTGGAAAACTTTCATGAACAATAATATACCTATAAGAAGACAGGAACTATACAAGATAAAAGTAGATGGATTGCAAACAAAAGCACAAAACAACCATATTCTATTGTTATTTTGAAACAATATGAAACGTGGTTTCGGTTATGCGCTTTTGTTATTAATTTTGCCCACTTAATCAAAACTTGACAAAAAAGTATGTTTAGAGATGCCGATTTAAAGAAGCACTTTTTAAGTACGCTTTCGTCTCGAATGTTTAAAAATTGCAAAAAGCTTGTTTAGTAGGCGAGTCGAACTTAGACCTTGCCATCCTATAGATGGCTACAGCTCCACTCGGCCAAACCAACCCAAGGTAAGGAAGCGTTTTGCTAAGCACGGTTTCGTTGTGAAATAGATGTTTCAAATTGCATAAATTGGTTAAATGGCCATTTTTCAGCAACCCCGTCCCATAATCTCCCCGTAAAATCCTCACTACCATTTCACTATCAAATTTCAGGTATCCAACGAAATTAATTGGGCTCCACGCTAGGAGACGATGGGCTTGGTCCAGAATTAGTTGAGGGTGTGCTTGGTCCAGACATATGTTTAAAAAGTACAGTATAGTTTATTCTCTAGGGGTTCCTAAGTAGTACCCAATACAGTGTTCTTTCAGTACAATAAGGAACAAGTTGTCTGAGTGAATCCAACTTTGAAATGTTTGGGGTGGAGTGCAGGGTTGAGGAGGAGGTGATAAACTCATCTCCGTACCCCTCCGTACTCTCATTTTAGCCATATGTGGGCTCCCGCGCCCGGCGCGTTCGAAGAGTCGCCACCTGGATTTTTGAAATGGATGATCCAAGAAACCGAGAGTTTTGTTTTGAAAAGAAAGGCTTTTGATCTAGCGAAACCATTGAGATTTTGGATCCGAGGGCCATGTTACGAGCAGGGAAGGTTTTGTTGAAAAAGCACCCCGCTCGCCCTGTGAAAACCGGTCTCTACTAAGTATTTTAAATGGGGGATTTAATACCATTTGGAAAGCTTTAAAAACACATACGGGAAAGGGTAACAAGATAAAATATATCACATTGTCGTGCGAGTGGTGCTTACTGTACAGAAATGATAAAGGATGTCATGATGATGATATAAATAAGGAAAGCGTTTAAACAAGCTATCTGGATCACCATCCTCTATCACACGGCACGCCACTTTATGGCGCACGGCATTCTGATATGCCGTGCGTGGTTCTGACCCTGTTATCAAACTTTTGCCATTTTTAAAGCCTCGCACGGTATACCCAGTATGACGCACGGTGTTATTTTTAAGATTTCAGAAAGTTCACAGCTATCAGATCATCTCAGAACTGTACCAGTTCTCCAAGCCACAAGTAGAAAACCATTTTGATATATTTGTTCATTTAAAAAGATTTATAGAGCTTAAAGCATGGCTTGTAGACATGGTCTCATTTCGAGACTGCTTTTGGTGTACAGAAACATATCCAGGAACAGACGATCATGATCCAGACAGTTTGAACAAGAAGACAGTAGTTAACTGAAATGCCGCACATGTGTGACCACTACGCCGTGCGACGCTTCAAAGCGCCGCGTGGCGTAGCGTACCCAGCACAGAAAACTAGTTTTGTTTTGTAAAAATGATTTTTAGGTCAGATCCTAACCAAAAGGGGTTAGGCCTGAAGATAGAAGAGCCCCCTCAGGGCCAGGGCAGAGCCTAGCCCAAGGAAACTTGGTTTTTACCTTTGATCTTGAGCTTGAATGAAGATTGATGATGGTGGATGGACGTCGGTAAGGTTGGAAAAGAAAAGTGAAGTATGGGTGTGTGTAGTAGATAGGTGTATTGGGTGGTTGGGGTCTCAAAGTTAGTAAGGGACTAACTTCAATGGTGAGGAGAAAAATGGAGTAAAAGGCCTAGAGAATGTCTTTTGAGAGCAACATTCTCAAGACTTGGAAATGGAAAAATGGGTGTGAAAGCAAGAAGAGAGAGAAAGGGTATAATAGTGATCAATGGCCCTTTTCCCTTGAGTGGAGGGCTGTATTTATAGGCAAGAGCCATGGATTTTGAATTTCAAATGTTGGAGGTATTTTCTGGGCGGGCCAGAAGTGTGCTTTCGGCTGAGCCATTTTGCAGCTGTGGCTCAAATTGGCATGGCCGACAGCTTTCTGAGCCAGTTAGAACTTTATCCAAAATGCCGTGCAGCTAACCTCATGACCGCGTGCGGCGTAATGACTTTCGATACGCCGTGCGGTGTAGAAGTGTCACGTGCGGCATTACAGGTTCGGTCCAGGGCTTTTGGGCTTTCTCTGGGCTTTTGATTTGTTTGGGGCTGAGGGTTTGTTTGGGGCTGAGGGTTTGTTTGGGCTGAGGATCTGTTTGGGGCTGAAGGAATCCTTCATTCAAGCTCGCAAAGGCTCTGTTTCCTTTATTTCATCATCGGGGTGGACAAAGACCCTTCGAGGTCCGGATTTGGGTGTCTACAGTAGTCCCTCTTTAACGTAACTCGGATATCATTGATTTGATACGAGTGACGCTTAAAGAATAGGCACCCCGATCCATTGCTCTAAAGTCTTTGAACAGAGACAAAATACTCGAAAATGCAAGTAAATGACAATGGTGGTCGCGCTCGTGGAGCTGCCTACGTACCCCGTTTGTAGGGATCAGACCAACGTAGTTCAATTGGGACGGTGCAAGCGAAACAAGTCCCGGAGGACAATAAGTAAAACCATGCAATAGACTTTGAGAAGATTGAGTGCTAGTAGGGTGTCGTGAAAAATGCAAAGGGAGCCTTCAGGAGGCTAAAAATTTGAGACAAGAATTTGAGACGAGCCATCGGGAGGCGAAATTTGATTTGAGACGAGCCCTCAGGAGGCGAAATTTGATTTGAGATGAGCCATCGGGAGGCGAAATTTGATTTGAGACGAGCCCTCGGGAGGCGAAATTTGATTTGATACGAGTAACGCGAATTCGGCGAATTCCAGGGGACTAATACTGCGAACAAATGCGAATACGGCGAGTCCTCGGGGGACGGGAAATTTTGCGAGTCCCGGGGGGGACAAGGATCGAATAATCCCATAATTAATGTACGTCGTTCTAAAAGATTTTCGCTGCAAAACGGCTGGAGTATTTGATTTCAGAGATGATTTTGGTGGCTAGGGTGATCAATTCCCGAGGAGATTGGAGTTAATCCTCTGGAGTTAAAATGCCGTGCGGTCGTTCATTGTGACGTGCGGCATTTCAAATTCCCATACACCTCTTCGATTTTCGAGAACAGTTGGCTGGTTTCAGAGATGCCCATTAATACAGGCGTGCCCTTTCGACGGCTAAAACTTCTTTTTAAAGGATGGGGGGACTCCATTCCATGCACTCTCACCGAAAACTCCCAAGTCTCTCTACCTTCTTCTTCATTCTAAAAAAAGGTTACTCTCAAGATTTCGGCCATGGCGAACAGTAACTTGGCAACGCGAGTGGAATCTCTGGAGGCGGAGATGGCTCTCTACCGCCGAGAGATCGAAGAACTCAACACTCAAATTACGAGGTTAATTTCCACCATTCGCACCCTCCGCCGCGCTGTGTCCAACCTCCAGAATTTCGCGTACGACCAACAAGATGATAAGAGCGACGCGTGGTTCGCACCGGAGTGCTTGTCTAGCGACACCGTAGAGGATTCCAAAGGGAATCCGAACGGTTCCGACGACCGCTCGGACGGGGCGAACGACATGTCCGATGGGAAAAGCGATTGAGGTGGAGGGTCCGGAAGAAGAAGAAGAAGGGCAGTAGGATGTTTTTCTATTTTTCTTTTGTTGTTCTCTTTTTTTTTTTTGAACGATGTAATGGGAATCCCGGGGGTCGTCCCGGCTTTTATGAAATGAACAAGTCCCTTTCTTTCCTCAGTTCTATTTGTCTATTGTTTTCTTTCTGCTTTTCTGTATACGAACGAACTCGAACACGAACACCGTTGTCAAAAACTACCCTCAGAATCCAAACTGTCGAGATAACCCAGTATGCCGTGCGTAGTATACGAAATGCCGTGCGCCGTGGCAACTCGAAAAATTTCATGCAGTTAAGTTATTATGACGCGCGCTTTTCCTGATATGCCGTGCGGCACATCTTATTTCAAACCCGGTCCATTTTAATTCCAGACGAACCGGTTCGAGGGGGATATATATATATGCGGGGCGTACACAGTACGCCCTGTTCGTTCGAATTTCCCTCCTTCTCTCTCTCATTCTCTCTGCTCTCTCTCCCTCTCTCTCCGATCATCTCTCTCTCTTGCCTGCTCTCTCTTGCTCTCTCTCTCTCTCTCGCTCTCTCTCGTCTGCTCTCTCTCTCTCTCTCACATACACATGGACGACATTGATACACACGGTGGTGATCAACCACCGAGAGTTGAGGCTACACCGCCCCCGACTGCTCCGGGGGGCGATACGACGGTCGGGAGTACACCGGAGACCATGGGGGTCTCGGTCCAGGCGGCTTTGGCCGAGGAGACCACGGCCTCGGCTGCCGTGGTGGACAGCAGTGGCGGTGGTGACGGCGGTAGTAGGGTGCTGGCCGGCTACGGCCAGGAGACGGAGACTCCGGGTGCAGTGGAGTCTAGGGGTGAGGACGAGGCTACGGGCCGAGCAGAGGGTGCAGTTAGTTTGGAGGAGTGGGCCACGGAGGCTCGCGGTGGTGACGGGCTTGACGGAGTGGAGGTGGAGACAGAGGCTTCTCCTGTGAGAGAGCCTCGGACTGACTTGGGGAAGGGCCCCGTTGTCGAGGAGGAGTTGGTGGAGGAGAGGGAGATACCGGCTATGTTTGTCGGTAGCGGTGAGGGCGCAGGGTCGTCGCGGCCTATAGGCTTAGGTGACTACCTAGAGGAGGCGTCACTCGACGACCTGGTTGAGATCCTACGGGGAGTGCCCGGGCTGGCGGCGGCTCTGCTTGAGGCTCGGGAGAGGGAGCTCCAGGCCGAGGCTGGGACGAGGGCTACTAGGGAGCCACAAGGTGAGGAGGAGGCTGAGGGTGAGGTGGTCCCTCGGAGGAGTGTTGTGGAGGAGGCGACGGAGGCTCTGAGAAGGCGAGGAGCTTACGTGGCGGAGTCCTACGTGCCCTTTCAGCACGTAGTGGTCTCTACCCTTTTAGACGCCTACAGGCCGGAGCGGCCCTCGTACAACGAGGCCCTGGTCCCGAGGGACCCACAACAGCACCTTTCCTTGCGCCGAGACGAGGTATACCTTTAACACTTGCATTTCGAATTTCAATGTATCGTGCTTTCATTTCCTTATTTGAATATCGTATTTGCCTTGAATTGTATACCTGTTTACTAAACATTATCGACTTATTGCAACAGGCGATCTCTATCTCGTGCTACGGCGGTGCGGCCGACGTGCCGATGTTTTGGGAGAGGCTCCCCGAGGCCGTGAGGGAGATAGTGAGACAGGCGGGATTCGGGGAGTTCGTCAGCGTGTTGACGAGGGCGAGCAACGATCGCCAGTTGGTGAGGGCACTTGCCGAGAGGTGGTGGGACACGACGAATACGTTCCACTTCCTTTTTGGTGAGCTGACGGTGATGCCTCTGGACTTCGCGGCGATCACCGGTCTGAGGGTTGGGGGCGACCCTATCCCCTACGACGCTGTTACAGGGAGGAGTGCAGCGTTCCAGCGGGAGATACTGGGGTATGTGTTGAGGTCAGAGAGGGAGGACGCCCAGTACGCCCAGCTCTTGGGGTTTTGGACTGAGGAGCTTCCGACAGATAGGGTGCAGGAGGAGCAGATGCGCGGTGTTTCTTGTTGCACTTGCTCGGTGCGTCCCTGTTTCCCAACAGGCGCAACCGAGTACACCTTTCGCTCCTACCGGCCTTGAGGGACGTCGGGGAGATAGCCCGCTTCGACTGGGGTGGCGCAGCTTTGGGGGCGTGTTACGCCTTCATGGGGTCTCTTTCCCGAGGAGCGGAGAAGAGCCTCGGCGGCTACAGGAGAGTCTGGGAGGTACATTTCAAACTTCTCTTGCACTTATTTGTCTTTCTATTCACTTATTGCATATCCTGTGCTAATCCTTGATGTTTAATTCTGCAGCTGTGGACGTACGAGGTGCTAGACATGTACCCTCCCGAGACCTCCTGCCCTAGTGACGCAGTACTTCCCCGGGCTCTGCGTTGGTCCAAGGAGTTCCGGGGAGTGAAGAAGGAAGGGCGATCTGAACACCTACCGCCTCTTTCTAGACGAGCTGCGTCCTAACAGGGTATGATTACACCTTGCATGCTTCTATTTATTGATGGTTCTATTCAAATCCCATGCTGATGTTGTATACCCTTGATTGCAGGTTCGTTGGCGTGTGTGGGACCGCTTCAAGCTCCCTTACTTGGTCCGAAGTAGGGAGGTGACGAGGGGGAGAGTGCTTCTCGAGTCCCCTTACGGCTGGCAGTGGTACCTGGGTGACCGGGTGTCACGTCAGTCGCTGAGGTTGGACGTTTTTCGAGTCCCTGGTCCCCTTCCTGCTTTGGTGCAGAGGACGAGCCAGTACACTCGGGAGGAGGTGGAGCGGTTCGTGCGACCGGACCCTGAGCTGGAGCCACTTTTCCAGGCAGGCGCTGACTACTTTGAGTACCGGGCTCGGTACTTGATGGCGAGCTTTGGGGTGCGAGCTGCTGCCTGGGAGGCGACACTATGAGCGTTAGGTGGTGTGGGTGGTAGAGGTGGAAGAGGAAGGAGAGAGGGAGAGGTAGAGGAGGTAGGGGCCAGGGTGACAGCGTGGGCCCGAGCGGGGTCAGCTTGCCCCGACTCTCCTGGACGGTGGACGTGACGACTGCCTAGGGGGTTTCTGGTGTAGTGGTGGTGCCACGTCCCACAGCTGCAGCCCCGGAGTTTCTTGTTCAGGTATGACACGTATTCTTTCACATTTTGCATGCACTTGCCATTATCACTGTACATTCCAATCCATTTACCATTGTGCAGGCGACTCCGGAGTATGTGAGGGAGATGGCGGAGGCCATGATGGGCCTGGAGCAGCTGGTGAGGCAGTACGCCATGGGCCATGCCCCAGAGGTGCTTCTTCGCGCTGGTGGGACTTTGGTAAGGCTCCCAAACTCTTTGCTTTTACTTCTTATTGCCTATACTGTGATTACAATGCAAATGATGAATGTCATGTTATTGCAGGCTGGAGGAGGGGCTTCACCCGGGCTACGCAGGAAGTTTGTACGCATGCAAGCGCACCAGGCTTCCTCTGTTGGCTCCTGGGAGGAGCCTCCGTCGAAGAGGCCATGACTTTCTGGGGAGACGGAGGACGAGCCTATAGACGTCTCTGACGAGACTGAGGAGCCCACAAACGTTGACCTAGAGGACACCTCAGGGAGCACTGTGCCCAGGGCGACGGGTACTCAGGAGGCGGCCAGTTCCCAGGCGGAGGAGGTCTCCGGGGAGGACGACGAGGAGGACGCTGAGGAGGGTGAGGACGAGGATGAGATTTGAGCTCCATCTTTTGTTTGTTTTCACTTTTGCCTTTTAGTGGAGCCTGCATGCTTCTTTTTGGGAGGGTGCCTGTTTACCCTCGGTAGATAGGATTTTTTAGCATTGGGCTTGTACGCCTTCTTTAGCTTTGTACTTCGACTCATGGATATTTTGGAATTATATGAGAGTTTGTTCTTTCAATGTTTATGCCATTCAATTCCTTTTATTGTCATTTGTATAAAGAAGATTGAATAGCTGAAACATTAACCAATGCATGCAACTAGTCTTTGGCCATAAACTGAAGTGAACTCAAGCTTCATGATGAGCAATATGTTGGGACATAGGTACATTGACGTTGGAATAGAAATCAAAGAAGGTAAATGAATAATTTTGAAAAATTGACACTTAATACAAGAATTTACAAGAATGCCCTTGTCGTGGACTCTCGTACGACAATAGCGACCCTTAACATTCGACACATGGCTAGAAAACTCAAGCTCTCGTTTGAAAACTGCTTGAAAAGCAAGAAAATGTTGACTTTAGAAGGTGACACTCTCAAATTTTGACTTTGACCTCGAAACGGAACTTGGACCAGGTCACTTTTGACCATTATGACCTGTGGGACTCAAAAGATCAGCTTGGAACGACTTGAAACGGACTTCGATACCTTGACACGGCTTAAGAAACGGATTTTATTGACTTTTCGGTGTCATCACGTCGAGTTTTGAGAGTTGACTCGAAGCGGAACTTCCCCGAAGTCCCAAATACCCATTGAGGTATGTTCTGGGGGTTGGTGATGCCTACAAGTGCCTCGAATTGGTTTTAAACCTCTGTTGTCAAAGTCTGCAGAAATGCAGACTTGATATGCCGCGCGGGGCTCCAAAGTGCCACGCGGGATTTAATCTGATCATGCGGCGTATCCGTGTTATGCCGTGGTTTTTCCCTTGGATATATTACGCCGCGCGTTACTCCGATATGCCGTGCGGCACTATTTTCCTGACATTCTGCCATTTGCTACTTCCCAAGACAGATTGCACGAAGGTTGAAGTTTGACCTATTCTATAATATTTCCGAGCCAGTGTATGTCTGCTTTGTTCTTTTAGGGCATGACCAAGCTTTTCCCTATGTAAGACTCATGGAAAATTTACACTTTTGGAACCCAAGGCTCTTTTGAAAGTTGAAGTTGTCTCCTCTCTCCCTCCTATAAATTCAGGCCTTAGGCCTCACACTAACCATATCTTTCTTAGTCTTTCACCTTCCTCAAACCTTCACTTCCTCCCAATGGCTCTTTCTCTCACCAGTTCACTACGCCTATGGTTGGTTTTCATGGAGGGGGTTGATTGGCTCAACTTTCGGGCACATGGTCTCTACTCCATGAGATACCTTCGTAACATCCGCCTTCGTCCCGAGCTCTTGAGGGCTGCCACAAGTCTTTGGGACCCAGAGGTGCACGTATTCCGCTTCGGTGAACAAGAACTTTGTCCCACGATTGAAGAGTTCCGCGCCTATCTCGGCGGCTTCGGCTTTGGAGAGGTCATCGTCCCTCCTGTGCGCGAGAACATGTCCAAGGTTCTTGCTGCCTCTTTAGAGTTGAATGACGGTGTTGCTCGTTACTTGGTTAGCAACGGTCGCCTCAATGTGATGCGCCTCATTGAGATGTTCTCTCCTCTTGGTAACCTAGCGGACATGACCTACCACACTCGGCGCATGACTGCTCTTTGTATGTGCTTACTTGCCGCCTACTTCTTGGTTCCTTCCACTGGACATGCTAGCTCTGCGTTGGTTAGCATTGCGGTACAGATTGAGGCTCGGAAGGATGTGATCCCGATGGTATTGGCTGAAACGTTGATGGTTTTGGACAAGGTTCGTTCCGGAGAGACCGAGACTTTTGGAGGTAGTCCTATCCTCTTACAGGTTGGTTTCCCACTCATCTTTCCTTTCGCGAGCTTTTCTCTTACTCTCATTTTTCCTCAACGTTTGGCTTGGCTTTCTATGGTTTCTCACTTGTTTTCTCTCTCTGGCAGATTTGGCTTTGTGACAAGGTGAATGTGCTGACTCTCCCTCCTGGCAACTTGGTGTATGAGGCTAGATTATTGTCCTCTCGGTGCTTTGAATTTGCAGACAGGCGAGCTTCTGAGTGGGTCAACTTCTTCAAACGTCAGCGGGCTGAGACTATTTCTTGGAGATGCTCATGGCTTGACCTTCCGTCTATGACTGTACACTATATGGGCCCTCAGTGGGTGGTTCTTACTGGTCTGGAGGCTTTTACCTTCTACATCCCCTATCGGATTCAGCGTCAGCTTGGTTTGAGACATGGGGCTCCTGCAGAGGTCCTGGTGGATGTAGTTCTGCCTTTCTTCCGCCATTCGGCTCTTTGCAACTACCAGCGATTCTGGAGGTCTCGCGAGGTGACTGATGCTCATCCTTACCCATCTGTGGCAGTGTGCGGGAGTTACAGGAAGTGGCTCATGAGAGACATTGCTGCAAGAGCGGGTGCCCAATGTAGGTGGAGAAAAATAGATAGTACCTAGAACAGCAGTGAATCTCCTTCCTTCACGTGCTGTCCAACCAGAACCCTAATACCTTCGCCTGAACCCTAACCTGTAAAACAGACAAGGGGTGAGCGCACCTTTGCCTCTCGTGGCAAAGGCCCTCTGATGCCTAAGTTAGTATCTCGTACTGTATCAAAACCCTAATTATCAGTAGGAAAGTGTGGAATGAATGCAACTTATTGCGTACCTTTTTCCTCTAGGTTTACCTTGTATTTATAGATATCCATTTGCTTGCTCTTCAAGCGTCCTCATTGCCCCAGATCTCTTACTTCGTATAGGAAACCTGGCTTTCCTGGGAATCTCTTGCCCAATTAACTGAGACCCCTTACTCATAGGGTCTCTTCCTTTCGTGGAATTTGTCCCATAATAGGACTGTCCTCTTACTTATCTTTACCGTATACTGGGTTCTTCTCCCAGAACACTCCTATTGCCTTATCTCTTTAAGACAACGTTTCATCAGGTGACTCCATCTGTTCGGCACATGTTCCCACCGAACAAACTGCACAAGTACATGACTTCTCATGTCACTGGCCCACCTAAGCCGAACAGACTGTACCAACTAACGACTTCTCATGTCACTGGGCTACCCCAGTCGAACAGGCTATCTCAACTAACGACTTCTCATGTTACTGGGCTACCCCAGCCGAACAGGCTGTCTAATCTGCCGCCTTCCTGGCGCACCGGATCTTTCCGCCGCCGTCCATCTCAAAGGAGTCCCATATCACTTACCTTATTACACGGATCTGGCACACCACGTGTTCGGCCACTATTTGTACCTGTTCGGGAACACCTCCCTACAATTGCTCCCCAGCTTTTGCTCATTTACTATTATTCGAAGATGATGAGTAAAAGCTCAAAGAATGAACTTGAGGCCGAACAAACCAGATCCCGTGCAGATATAGTCATTGGGCTCCCATTGATGTCTTTTGGCGGTTTAGTCATGATTTTTTTCTAAATAATGACTCCACGTGGCGTGTTTCGTACACCTCGCATTAAATTCAAATTGATGTTTTGGCCAAACGGCGTTTAATCGTCAGCTGTCCATCTGCTGCAACCGTTACTTTTCATGTAACGTCGTCAGCGGAGACGTTTCGTCTCCGTCACTTTACTCTTAAACCCAAAAAGGGTATCTTTTTGGGTTTTTACCCAAAAAGCTCGAACTCAGATCTTTCTCTCTCCAAAACCAGGCGAACTCTTTCCTCTCCAGTCCTCCATCGCCGCCGTCTGCAAACTCGACTTCATCCTAGGAAATCCTCCCTGCATCCCTGTAAGACTCTTATGTAGGGAGTAAATCCCGAGAAGGTACAGATTGTGCCTTCATACGTGGTACGTGGGACCACGATATAATTAGGATAGGGACAGTCGCCGTGCAAAACAGTGGTCGGCAACAGAGACCAATGATATGAGAAATCATTGGTCCAAAGAGTCTATGCAAGGTCAAGGTCCAGTGACACGAGAGGATATTGGACCAAGGGATCGACAAGGGACCAGTAACATGTGAAGTCATTGGTCCAGGTGGCTTGTTCGGCAACAATAGGGCCGAACAGGGGGGATTTGTACGAAAGCAGTCCCAGACACAGGGAACGCTTCAGAAGGTTCCAGAAACAGAGATATTCCGTGAAGGAATGAGATCCCAATAAAATAGGATCTTGGGAAGATACCCGACGGGAATGGGAAGTTCGGCCAGCTGTGGAAAGGAGTCCTAAACGGACTAAGGTAATGAACTGATAAGGGAACGAGAATCCGAGATACTCTGGGATTCCTGTACGAGATAGGAAATCTAGGGAAACATGGATACTTGGGCAAACCTAGAGAAAAGAGGTACACAATACATTACGGTTTTACGTATTCTTCTACTTGAATTAAGGTTTTCGATCAGTACGTGATACTAACTTAGGCATCGGAGGGCCTTTGCCACGAGAGGCAAAGGTGCACTCACCCTTTGTCTGTTTTGCAGATAAAGACTCCGGCAACATATTAGGGTTCCGGCGAGGACCTCGAAGTAGCCGTTACGTTCTTGTGCTGCTTAAACCACTCTCGGTTTTTCTGCACTTACATCTTATTCTCGCTTTTCTTTCATTTCATCTTGAGACATCGTTCTCAGATTCATTTTCCAGTTTGGGCTCTGTTCATTCCCATTTTCAGACTTCACTCCATTGTCGTTAGAACTTCCTATAGCATCCATGGCGGATGATGATAACGAACCTAAACCAGGAAAATTTAGAAAGCTTTGTGAAACTCCGGTTGCAATGGCAGCCTTTAGGAAGGATTATAATATCCCAGACACCGTCGGTTTAGAACTTGCCCCTCTGGGTGCGATCAGGAACACCTGTAAATGGGATAGAACGTGTATCCCAATTGTGGCTATTGTCGAGGGTGGAGTTCGTTTCCCCCTTGACCCACTACTTCGTCGAACCCTTAACTGGTACCGACTCAATCCCATGCAAGTATCCACTAATTTTTTCAGATTAGTTATAGGGGTTGTAGCCCTAAACAGAATTCTGGGGACCCATTTAGGAATCTGGGACATTCAGTGGTGGTACAGTATTGTATTAAACCGAGAATACAATACTTACTACCTAAAAGTGAGAAAGGCAGAGAAGCGCTTCGTGCTTAACCTGCCAGACTCTGCTCGGGATCATGAGATGGATTTCCTTTACGTAACTGGAGCTTTCGAGCCCATGGGGGAAGACGGTCAAGTGGTGGGTGTCCACGTTCCCCATGAATGGGGCTTCCCACGTACGCTTCTCTTTTCTGTTCCTTTTTTTTTTATGTTTCAGTTTGTTTACTCATCCTTCCATACTGAAGACATACCTCTGAACGTTTCCCTTTTGCTTGTTATTTCAGCAACAAACGCCCAACCAGGGAACCAAGCTACATCCGAGCAGGGGACATCAACAAAGTCCTCAAATACAAAGGGGTGCCAGGTACACGAACTGCTGGATGGGGACGCGATGCAAATGTCTTGCTAGGCTACGATCCAGCTTACAAGGGTTTCATCGACAGAAGGCTCTCAAATCCTAGTACCAGTGGTGCTTCGACTTCTTCAGCTCCCCAGCCAAGGAGTTCAAGATCTAGTGCCGGCGTAACGATTGCCGGACAGCCAGGGGAAATTCCAATTTCGGAAGGAATCCTTTTGCCTGGCTTGATTCTTAGGAGGTCCTCCCGTCGACAAGAGGTCATCCAAGAACAGCCCGAACAGCCAGCCCTTCAACAACACACAAGTCAATCATCCTCTCCGGGATATTCTCCATCCCCTCTAGGCTCAGGTACCATGTCTCACCAACCCTTGAACCTCAGCACCCTTCTCACAATCTCTCCTCGGGGACGTGGTGCCCCGGGCAAGGTGGCATCCACTGGCCAGGCTCCCCCGCCACCCCATCGTACTAGGGGTCCCTCTACACGATCCTCCTCATCTCCTCGGGAACAAGACAGTTCCTTTGAGGCAGTAGATGCTCACTGGGACAAACGCCCAAGGCATCAAGAAGCTGGGGCCTCAGACTTACAAGCTGCTGCTGCTTCAAGTCTAGGGCCCCCTACCCCGGTCACCCAAGTAATTCATGATGCCTGGGCCCCACTGTAGACACCCTATTTTGGACTTTCCAAATTAGCTTACTTACGGTATTTGATTCCCCGATGATGAAACGGGTCAAGAACATCTCGAGATTGTTAGCGTGTTTGAGCTTTGAGCATTCCAAAACCCTTTCAGAACCCTTTCAAACCCTTTAAGCCAGAGCCAAAAAGCCTCAACAAAACCCTACTTGCATACGCTGGTACTCAACTGGCGTGCGCTGGTCTTCTGCCACGTGTCAGTCATCGGTCAACTTTGACCGTTGACCAGTCATCTACTGGCGTACGCTAGTCATTTACTGGCGTACTCCAGTCAAACCTCTGGTCAAACTTGTGTTTTTCAGCATGCAGAAGCCATGGATAGGGGTCTATAGCACATGGGAACCTTTTAATCCATCGAAAAATCAGTTTTCGCCGGGGGACATCTCTTACACACCCATCCCATCACCTTTCCTTTCATCCAATGAGAGGGAAGTCTTAGGGGCTAAGGAACCAGCCCCTAACCAGCTGGTTACTGCCCTCTCTCTCTCTCTCCCTATATATACCCCCCTCCATTAGTCTTTCAAAGGGTTACAAAATTTGGTTCCTATTCATAAAAGCTCCAAGTCTATTTCTTTCTCTTGGTTGCTTTTCTTTCATCCATTGAAAGAGTAATCAAGAAACCTCTCCAAACACCACTCATTCACAGCCATTCATATTCACCCTCCATCATCCAATCCTCAAGTTCAAAGCTCAAACATCTCTCAAGCCTCAAAGGTATACACCTTTGCACTGTATTTCTGTTCTGATCCCTGAGGGGGCTGGCAGGGTCAAGACTGGTAATCAATACCAGTCTTGGCCCTAAAGCTAGCAAGGTTTCAAAAAAAAAATATTTTCTAACTAGAATCGGCGTGCGCCGGTCATAAGCATGCGTACGCCGGTCCTTGACAGTACGTACAGTTTTAAAATTTGGTCTGTCAACAACTGGCGTACTTCACTTAACGACTGGCGTACTCCAGTTGTGAACCCTTCAGAACTGGCGTTCTCCAGTTAACGACTGGCGTACTCCAGTTGTGAACTAGGGTCAGATCCTTGTTTATGCTTTATTTCTTGTCTATTCATCACTGTGAGCATGTCTAATAACAAGTTTACTGTTTTCTAAGTTAAAGTTTGCTAGTTTCACTTTCTTAAATACTAGTGTCTGTTGCTTTGGAATGCCTCTGGGAGCCTTCTGGTCATATTCCAGAGCCCAGATGATGCAAAGCCAAGCATTGGATGAATGGGACCAACCGGCGCACGGTGTCACGTTACCTGCGCACGCCGGTTGTCTCTCATCCAGTGGCTGGCCCTTGCATGGCAACTAGGCCTTGGCCTCTACTTTTTCTTCCCCTCACTGTTTAAGGGGTCTTTTGTTTATTAAGTAGCTTTCAGGCCCTTTATCTGTCTGTAACTATATATTCTGTTGTGATATAAACTGCGTGGTTTGTCCTGGGTGTGCACTGGTCCATTCCAGAGCCCAGAGGGTTGTTTACAAAAGCTGTGGGTTTGAGCTTACCGGCGCACGCCAGACCTAGTGTGGCGCACGCAGGTCGTGACTATATGCAGTGGCTTGGCCAGTGCATACAGGCTCGATCCTGCGTGCACCACATTAAGTCAGTGTGTTCCAGTTTGTCCAAATACTCACAAGAGCTTGTTCTCAATCTATTATACTTGCTTAGATCAAACATCAAACATCCATCAATATTCTTATCACATATTTGTACATAAATGCAAACGTGTTACAGTCTTTAATCCCCTTAAACTGTTTCCCCCGCCCTAACTGGCTAAAAATGATCAAATGAGAGAAAAATGCAAACGTTTTACAAAAATGCCCGAGTAGAGACCGATCTCCGGATTGGGCGAGAGGGGTGCCATAAAACCCTTCCCCTCTCGTAACCTGGCTCCCCAACCTCAGATATTGAAGGTGGCGACGGTCCAGTCTACAAGCCTTTTTCAAACTCAAACAAACGTAATCCAAACGTTTTTCAAAAACATGGTTTCTTGGGTACTCTCCGCAAAACCCGAGTGGCGACTCTCTGATCTGCGAAGCGTTTCGCCGCGCTTTCCGCGAGAATGGCGCACCCGGAATTTTTACAGACTAAAAATGTAGAAATTTTTGGGGCGTGTGCCCACAGTGGCGACTCTGCTGGGGACATTACATTAATCTACACTTGGGAATTAATACATGAATGAACAATTTTTCAAAAGTCTATCAAAACAATACGCTCCGCGCTGCTGAAGAACGGAATGGTAACGTAACAGGATTCTACATCCGACCACTCCGAACTGGGGCTTTTACTATTGTTCGCTTGTGTAGTTTTTCCCAAGTGTCGATTAATGAATTGAGCCAAGCTTCAAAAGGCATTTTTCTCTCATTCAATCGCTTTCGGCGCTCTCCATTTGCATCGGTGTTCTATCAGCCCCGTTGAGGTGTTTTGGGTAACCGGCACAGTTTACTGGAGACCGGGGTCCTCGAATGCCCAACAACCTTGGACGATGACGAGACGTATTACCGTTCGACCATTGCTTTGTTGCACACGTTGCAATGGGAGGTATAAAACGACTCTAGCATGAGGAACCCCCTTAAGCCAAAACCAGCCTCGCCATGCGTACAAAGCACTAGAACCTTCCAACATAAGACAGGAACCCACAGGGTAGGATTACTTACATCTAACCCCCATAAACTGTCTATGTGTTACTGCTTTCCCTATCGCATGCCTGTACATACATTCATACCGTTCTGCGTAGGAGCATGCTACGGCGGCTTTTAGGTTTGTCTCTCTTTCAAAATCGTTTTATGCCTGCTAGAGTGCTGCCTGGCCCGATGACGAGTCGTGCATCTCGATGGTGCACGTTGTCAATTTTCAAAGTCCTTGGGTCAACGAGATTTTGGGAAATCAAGACTTTCTAAGTCCTTGTCTAATGCCCGATCGAGGTTTCAAACAAAAAACTAGGAACAACAAGGGATGTGTCATGATACTCACACCGCTCAAGGCTCCGGCACAGTGCTGCTTACGCCATCTTGGTTATCGGTATCATGTCATCTACCCCAAGTTGTTCCACTCAAAATTGAAACTTCGAGAAGGGAATAGCCAAAGGCTTAGGCTGTTCTGACATCTCTTAGTATTAGTCGATTCAAACAAGGATACACCGTCGAAAAGAATTCCGAGGACGTTGGCAGCGTCCGAGCGTCATGAAACAGACTTGTCTTCTAGTTGTAGAGTCTAGGAGGCCACCGGCGACGAGGGCGTGCGTATTGCATTTCTTTAAAATCTTTCAAAAAGCTTGCTGCAGGAACGCCACTGAGTTCTCATTAACTTTGCTGTTCAAAGCTCTAGGTCATCACCTTCCTCAATCATCAATCCAAAATGGCAGCACAAACAGAGCTGGCTGAGCTAAAGAAGGTTGTGGAGGAAATGAGCCAGAAACTGGACAAACAAATGATTATGGTCCAGGGGCTGGTTGACCTTTTTACCTCTGCCATGTCAAAACCGGATCTGGGGCTAAATGCTGCTAATGCCGGAGTCGAAGACCTTCCACAACTCTACCACCCTACGGCAGTCGGATACAAGTTGTGCTCGAAAGACATGTTCGAAGATCTGGCTGAATTTCATGAAGCTAGAATTCGCCCGAAGGAGATCGTTGGATCCTCGTTCAAAGCCAATGCTGAAAAGGAGGGTATGCGCGACAAAGAAATCATCCCCAAAGGCAAAAGAGTGCATCCTGTTGATGGTGCAGTGTTGTGCAGCTACAGAGCAGGCAAAGGTTCCACCTTGAACCCCCAATCCATTCGCCAGAACCCACCAAGGACCTTCTCTCGCTTCTCCATACCTTTGTCCTCGGTTTATGAGAAGCTCCTCGAGGCTGGCTTCCTCAAGCCATTCCTTCCAACTCCTTCACCTCGAACATTCTCGGCATCCTATAGCCCAAACGCCTATTGTGCTTTCCATCAGATGCCTGGCCATCTCACTGATGCCTGTTTTCGCCTTCGGCATGCCATTCAGGATCTCATCGATAATGACACTATTCCACCCCCACTCCCATCAAAGCCCAATGTCATCTCCAACTCCATGCCTCAACACGATTCTAACCCATACATTAACCAGATATCTCTTACCTCCACTCAAATCAACCCTAGCTCCACCATATTCAACCCAACCCTCTACATTATCCCAGAAAATCAATCCAAACCAGTCGTGTCTCTCCTGTCCGAACCCGAGGTTAACCTAATGGCCACAAGTGCAATCGGGGTCCTCACTGCCGACACCTGGATTGACAGTAAAGAGGAGCCTGCAAAGGGGGAATTCAAGAGGAAGCTTAATCAATCAAAAGAGAAAACGGACTGGCTGAGATCCTTCAATCATGAGAACTTGGGGCTGTTGTTTGAGGAGTTCCCTCAAGTGGGTTTGGCCAGGGAAGCTGAAGAAGCCGAAGTGTTGTTGCTCGGGCCTAACATCCTCTAGATCCCACCTCTCTGTGAGGAAGCCAAGGGTAACTCTAAAAGTTGCATTTTCAAGTCACATCTATTTGCATTGACACTTTTGAATCTGAGTCTGACACAGTATCTGTCAAGTCGTCTAAAGTCTAGCTCTGAGTCGGAGTTCGTGCCTCTTGGCCCTCCATGTCGTAGCTTCAATTCTCAATTTGAGTCTTTTGCTGTACTTGGCAACCTCGAGGGGGGCTTTCTTCTTTATGATATGCATTATCCTGCTTCTAAGTACTTTGCTGGCTTTTGAATAAACTGTGTTGACCCTGACGACGAAGGGATAGATTTCGATGGGAATCTCCCCAAGGAAATGTGTTCCCTCGTCGAAAGGGAAGACAAAAGGCATGCTCAGCCTGTAATTGAAATAGTAGTTTCAAATAAACTTGAAAGATGAGGTAGACCCTCGAATGGTTCAAATTGGTTTGACGCAGTCCCCAGAGGAGCATTGCGCTCGATCAGACATGCTCAAAGAATTCATCAATGTTTTGGCATGGTTTCACAAAGACATACCTGGCGTTGATCCTGAGGTAAAGAAGCATCGAATCCCCTGCTATCGGATGCCAAGCTAGAAAGCAGAAGCTCAAAAGGCTCCAGCCCTTGCACCATGTTCAAAATAGCAACAGCGGTGTTCCATCAAGTGCACATTAGAAATGTGCAAAAATGGCCTGGAGCGAGGCATTTTTCAACCGAAGCAGTCAGGACCTTGCGTTATCAAAGCCATCAGGGGCTGCAGCCAAAGATCATCAACCTCAACGACAACAAATTCTGTGCCTTGGTCAAACTGGATCAAATTCAAGAGCTACTTTTCCTTGAGAGAAGCTCGTTGGACTGAAAACCCCAAGGGTGGGCAGTTCCAAGCAAAAGTTAGAGCAGCCTGCTAGCCCGAAAACCTATGAAGGGTCTAGGCAAAAGTAAAAAGGCAATAATCAAAAAAGCTCGGTAGACCGAAAACCTGAAAAGGCGGTTCTAGGCAAAAGTTAGAGCGCAAAAGGAGAGGTAAAATACACGAGTGAACCTTGGCCCGAACTACGTTTTGACTTGATTCCCCAAAATGGGATACGTAGGCAGTCTCTCGTTAAGACTCGGTCGTATTCTATCAACTTGGATCCATGGTTGTCATTTTGGGTCCACATCAAAGGTCAAAGAGGGTCGAGGATCAAGACAAGCTTCATTGAAGAACCAGAAGGAGGGAATCCTTTCATCTTTCAATCTTATTTCAAACTACTATTTCAATTTCAAAGCTGAGCAAAAGCCTTTAAAAAAAAAAAAAGAAGAAGAAGAAAATATAAACATCAAAAACAGAACGAAAGGCTTGCGAGGTCCAGCAGACCCGCAGTTTATTCTGAGTTCAGCGAAGTCTAATTTAAGCAGCTGCGCGAGCTTTTCAGTTACGCATGCTTGTTCAAAGTGATGCGCGTTGGTCTCAAACCTGTGCGCACTTCTTCAATTCCTGCAGCAGACAGCAGTTGGCAACCATCGCGCCTAACAATGTTTTTGAACCCCCGAGGGGTATTTCAAGTCAAGACCAAGGTTTCAGTGCCTCGAAATTGGTTTTAAGGGCTCTCGCCAAGTTTTCTATGCCGTGCAAGTCATGTGTGCCTATTTTGACTGTGCAGGGGTGTCGGTTTCAGTCCGGGCTTATATGAGTCATCCTTTGCGTCTTTTGTCCATCTTTGCGACATTTTTCTAGTTTTTCGGTCTATTACCCATTCCAGGGCTTTCTTCTCTGTCTCATTTATTCATACAGGTCACTGTACATCTATTTGACCTTACACAAGTGTCAGTTTCATTTGTCCAGTGATGTTTTGGATTTTGGCCTATTAATACCCAAAATTTCATTATTTTCCATGTGTTTAAAGAGTCCGCGTCATATTCTGGGACTCTTCTCCCTTTATCGCCCGAGCTAGACGGTTTATACGTATACGTGTGTCTATTTGTCCACCCAGTTCGCTTGTCAATGCACATTAGATATTAGTGATGGGTTTATGCGCTCTTTCTCAAAAGAGAGTCAATGAACTGAAAAATGCAATTTTTATATTGCTACCTTAGCATCTCTCATCCAAGCAATGGAATCTCGTGAACAGCAAGAACATGTTAGCCCAAGGCCAAGCAAATCATATCTATGGGGCACGACTGTCCAAGCATCAAAGGAAGGGCACGCAGGCCCAATGCCGCTACTACGTGTCACCTGGGGGCACAGCCGGCCCGCTAAACGCCCCTCCATTTTAGCACGCAAACCCGAAACTCAAAAGCAGAAGACAGTAAAGTAAGGACACTCAGTGGTAGTCCTTAAGCAATGTTGTCCTCCTAGGAGCCGCCCTTAGCTTGTGTCTGCATTTTCAATTTGTGCATTCAAAACATATCGTTGCATATTGTATATCAACTGTTGAAAACAGGAAAAGTCTATCAAATGCCAAAACATGCTCATCCAGTATCGAAAGCAGCAAGTAGCTTGGATTTTGGGGGTGCATGCCTGAAATCTAGTCACTACTGGAATTGGAGCCGGAGCCGCTGCTCTGGGATAGTGCAATTGCAAATGGGGGGTGCCACATGCCGTTCTCCCTATCCATTTCTTCATGGCAGATGGCAAGCACACAGCCTCTTTGTCCCACTCCAAGCAGCCTCTAACGACGGTTCGCCCGTCCCGGATGGCTGCCTCCATTTCAGTCCAGCTTTCAGTGCATCTTTCCAGCAGTCTTATTGCTCTGTCTCGGATGGTCCCTAATAAGGAGATTGGCTCTGATTCCCGACAGATGGAATTTAACCTCCCTGACGCGACCTACCCGTGATTGTTGGATTTCTTTGTGCCGAGGATAGTTTGATCCCCAGCAGCGATGGTCTATCGGTCCACGGCCGTAATTATTTCCCCAGCAGCAGTCCATCTTGTCAATATCCATGCTATTTTCAAGGGTAATCTCTCCTTGGGATACTTCAAATCAAATCAACGATGATCAGCCATGTCATCGCCGACGATCAGCCATGTCGTCCCTTCAAATCAAATCAACGATGATCAGCCATGTCATCGCCGACGATCAGCCATGTCGTCCCTTCAAATCAAATCAACGATGATCAGTCATGTCATTGCCGACGATCAGCCATGTCGTCCCTTCAGATCAAATCAACGATGATCAGCCATGTCATCGCCGACGATCAGCCATGTCGTCCCTTCAGATCAAATCAACGATGATCAGCCATGTCATCGCCGACGATCAGCCATGTCGACCCTTCAGATCAAATCAACGATGATCAGCCATGTCATCGCCGACGATCAGCCATGTCGTCCCTTCAGATCAAATCAACGATGATCAGCCATGTCATCACCGACGATCAGCCATGTCGTCCCTTCAGATCAAATCAACGATGATCAGCCATGTCATCGCCAACGATCAGCCATGTCGTCCAATTTCAACCGATGACCAGCCATGTCGTCCTTTTCAATCCATCAACGACGATCAGCCATGTCGTCCTTTTCTAACCAATTTCAACCGATAATTAGCCATGTCGTCCTTTTCAATCCATCAACGACAATCAGAATGTCGTCCAATCAACTCAATGATGGTTAGCTTTATCGAGCAACGACGGTCTGTCCGTCCAATTTCAAATTAACAACGGTCTACCCGTCCACTTTCAAATCATCGACGGTTCGCCCGTCCAATCTCAAATCAACGACGGTTTGCCCGTCCAATCTCAAATCAACGACGGTTTGCCCGTCCAGTCTCAAATCAACGACGGTTCGCCCGTCCAATATCAAATCAACGATGGTTCGCCCGTCCAGTCTCAAATCAACGCCGGTTCACCCGTCCACTTCAAATCAACGACGGTTCGCCCGTCCACTTCAAATCAACAACAGTCTGTCCGTCCAATTTCAAATTAACGACGGTCCACCCGTCAAATTTCAATTCAACGACGGTCCACCCGTCCAATTTCAAATCAGCGACGGTCTATCCGTCCAATTCAACAGTCAGCAATTTCTAGCAGTCTTATTGCTCTGTCTCGGATGGTCCCTGATAAGGAGATTAGCTCTGATTCCCAACAGATGGAATTTAACCTACCTGACGCGACCTACCCGCGACTATTGGAATTCCTTGTGCCGAAGAAGGTTTGGTCCCCAACAGCGTTCATCATTCCGCGACTAAACCATTTCCCCAAGCAGAGTCAAATCAACGGCGGTCCGCCCGTCCACTTTCAAATCAACGACGGGTCGCCCGTCCACTTTCAAATCAGCGACGGTTCGCCCGTCCAATCTCGAATCAACGACGGTTCGCCCGTCCAATTTCAAATCAACCACGGTTCGCCCATCCACTTTCCAATCAACGACGGTTCGCCCGTCCACTTTCCAATCAGCGACGGTTCGCCCGTCCAATCTCGAATCAATGACGGTTTGCCCGTCCAATTTCAAATCAACGACGGTTCGCCCGTCCACTTTCCAATCAACAACGGTTCGCCCGTCCACTTTCAAATTCAACGAAGGTTCGCCCGTCCACTTTCAAATCAAAGACGGTTCGCCCTTCCACTTTCTAATCAACGACGGTTCGCCCGTCCACTTTCAAATTCAACGAAGGTTCGCCCGTCCACTTTCAAATTCAACGAAGGTTCGCCCGTCCACTTTCAAATCAAAGACGGTTCGCCCTTCCAATTTCCAATCAACGACGGTTCGCCCGTCCACTTTCAAATTCAACGAAGGTTCACCCGTCCACTTTCAAATCAGTGACGGTTCGCCCGTCCTCTTTCGGATCAACGACGGTTCGCCCGTCCAATCAGTCCACGACAACTACCCTCCTGTTCTGGTCCACTCCGGTCTAACTATTAGTGCATCTTCCAACAGCCTTATTGCTCTGCCTCGAATGGTCCTTGATAAGGAGATTGGCTCTGATCCCCGACATATGGAATTTAACCTCTCTGACGCGACCTACCCGTGACTATTGGAATTCTTTGTATGCCGAAGAAGATTTGGTCCCTAAGCAGTGACGATTCGCCCGTAACTTATCATTCTCCAGGGGAATCCACCTCAAAGTCAGCCTGTTCTGTCCAAATTCAACAAGCGGCGATCCTCCCGTCCACTCAACTTATCCCCAGCAAGCGGCGGCCTTCCCGTCCACTCAACGACAAAGCGGTAGCCCTCTTGTCCATTCGAATCAACAAAGCAACGGTCTTCCCATCCTTTCAAACCGGCAAGCGGTAGCCTATTCTGTCCAATTCAACAAGCAGCGGCCTACCCCGTCTATTCAAATCAAAGCAGCGATCCATTTGTCAAGTTCAACCAATCAGGTTCTTTAAGTATACATGTCTACTTTACTAGTATGTTCTGTTCTGGATAGCCTTATAGGGTGTCTAGAAACCTTTGACGTTACTTGTACCAAGACAATGGTGCTCCAAGTGCCGTCAAAGGGGGGCTACTATAGACACCCTATTTTGGACTTTCCAAATTAGGTTACTTACGGTATTTGATTCCCCGATGATGAAACGGGTCAAGAACATCTCGAGATTGTTAGCGTGTTTGAGCTTTGAGCATTCCAAAACCCTTTCAGATCCCTTTCAAACCCTTTAAGCCAAAGCCAAAAAGCCTTAACAAAACCCTACTTGCATACGCTGGTACTCAACTGGCGTGCGCTGGTCTTCTGCCACATGTCAATCATCGGTCAACTTTGACCATTGACCAGTCATCTACTGGCGTACGCCAGTCATTTACTGGCGTACTCCAGTCAAACCTTTGGTCAAACTTGTGTTTTTCAGCATGCAGAAGCCATGGGTAGGGGTCTATAGCACATGGGAACCTTTTAATCCATCGAAAAATCAGTTTTCGCCGGGGGACATCTCTTACACACCCATCCCATCACCTTTCCTCTCATCCAATGAGAGGGAAGTCTTAGGGGCTAAGGAACCAGCCCCTAACCAGCTGGTTACTGCCCTCTCTCTCTCTCTCTCCCTATATATACCCCCCTCCATTAGTCTTTCAAAGGGTTACAAAATTTGGTTCCTATTCATAAAAGCTCCAAGTCTATTTCTTTCTCTTGGTTGCTCTTCTTTCATCCATTGAAAGAGTAATCAAGAAACCTCTCCAAACACCACTCATTCACAGCCATTCATATTCACCCTCCATCATCCAATCCTCAAGTTCAAAGCTCAAACATCTCTCAAGCCTCAAAGGTATACACCTTTGCACTGTATTTCTGTTCTGATCCCTGAGGGGGCTGGCAGGGTCAAGGCTGGTAATCAATACCAGTCTTGGCCCTAAAGCTAGCAAGGTTTCAAAAAAAAAATGTTTTCTAACTAGAATCGGCGTGCGCCGGTCATAAGCATGCGTACGCCGGTCCTTGACAGTACGTACAGTTTTAAAATTTGGTCTGTCAACAACTGGCGTACTTCACTTAACGACTGGCGTACTCCAGTTGTGAACCCTTCAGAACTGGCGTACTCCAGTTAACGACTGGCGTACTCCAGTTGTGAACTAGGGTCAGATCCTTATTTATGCTTTATTTCTTGTCTATTCATCACTGTGAGCATGTCTAATAACAAGTTTACTGTTTTCTAAGTTAAAGTTTGCTAGTTTCACTTTCTTAAATACTAGTGTCTGTTGCTTTGGAATGCCTCTGGGAGCCTTCTGGTCATGTTCCAGAGCCCAGATGATGCAAAGCCAAGCATTGGATGAATGGGACCAACCGGCGCACGGTGTCACGTTACCTGCGCACGCCAGTTGTCTCTCATCCAGTGGCTGGCCCTTGCATGGCAACTAGGCCTTGGCCTCTACTTTTTCTTCCCCTCACTGTTTAAGGGGGTCTTTTGTTTATTCAGTAGCTTTCAGGCCCTTTATCTGTCTGTAACTATATATTCTGTTGTGATATAAACTGCGTGGTTTGTCCTGGGTGTACACTGATCCATTCCAGAGCCCAGAGGGTTGTTTACAAGAGCTGTGGGTTTGAGCTTACCGGCACACGCCAGACCTGGTGTGGCGCACGCAAGTCGTGACTATATGCAGTGGCTTGGCCAGTGCATACAGGCTCGATCCTGCGTGCACCACATTAAGTCAGTGTGTTCCAGTTTGTCCAAATACTCACAAGAGCTTGTTCTCAATCTATTATACTTGCTTAGATCAAACATCAAACATCCATCAATATTCTTATCACATATTTGTACATAAATGCAAACGTGTTACAGTCTTTAATCCCCTTAAACTGTTTCCCCCGCCCTAACTGGCTAAAAACGATCAAATGAGAGAAAAATGCAAATGTTTTACAAAAATGCCCGAGTAGAGACCGATCTCCGGATTGGGCGAGAGGGGTGCCATAAAACCCTTCCCCTCTCGTAACCTGGCTCCCGAACCTCAGATATCGAAGGTGACGACGGTACAGTCTACAAGCCTTTTTCAAACTCAAACAAACGTAATCCAAACATTTTTCAAAAACATGGTTTCTTGGGTACTCTCCGCAAAACCTGAGTGACGACTCTCTGATCTGCGAAGCGTAGGAAGACCTAAGACCTAAAGATTGACACTTTGCTGTAGACACCCCAATTTGGCCTAACGATTATTTCAAGTCCCACCTTGGGACAATCCCGATGATGAAATTGATACAGTGATTGCTGATTGCCTACTTGAGAACCTTAGGACTTTCGGTAAGAACTTTGAGCCACTTAGACGACCCAATCAAAGCCATACAACCTTTCAGACAGAAAATACAGAAGCCTAGGAGAATCCATCTGACGGCCGTAACATCGATCTAACGGCCTTAACATCAATTCCTCACCCGAGCAACCTATTGCCAGCAAAATCTCCCTGAGAGATCAATCCCACGGCCGCAAGATCAATTCTTCGGCCGCAATATCCATTACTCGGCCGTAACATCCATTGCTCGGCCGCCAGATTGACCTTTTTCCAGACTCTGGAACGTTCTGTCAGACGTTGATTTGATCCAACTACACTACCTTTCCGATGCGTTCGGGCCACGTTCGGAGATATCAACGAAGAGTTTGCATTGCATTGCAATTGCAATTGCAATCGTGTGTTTTGATTGGCCGGAGTGAGTCATCAAAATTGCCTATAAAAAGAGGCCTTTGCACCACGAAATTGACACACATTCATATCCTCTCAAGCCACGAAACTCTGAAGAAATACTCTCTAAAACTCTCTCTTCAAAAGCCCTAACATCCCGAAGGCAGCCATCAATCCAATAATCAAACCCCGAAGTTCAAACCCTAAATCTAGGGTTTTCTATGGAGCAATCAGTCAATCACAATCAAATCCGAAGCAATCAAGCAACTGAGGGATCAAGGTAGTGAGGCCTAACGGCCTCTGGTTTGTTTTATTTACTGTACTCATAATTAATCGTAGCGTTTTAATTATCTGCTAACTTTTCTGTCTGGTGTGAGGAAGAACACCGACCGGGGCTTCGATCCCTCGGCCGGTACATAAAACCAGGAGGATCCCTCGGCCGTGACATCCATTCTTCGGCCGCGGGATCCATTTCCCTGGGACAGTTTGTTTTGCGTTCTGCTTTCTGACGCATGCTTTACTTATCGCATTGGCTCACCTTATTTACTGTTTAAAGGCTTAATTAAACAGACTATATGTTAGAATTAAACAAAGCATCTACATGTCTTATGTTGAATAACTATGGGCCAGCCTCACGGCTGGGCAGAGAGGGGTGCCTAACACCTTCCCCTTACTGTACCTTTGGCTCCCGTACCCGGAATCTCTATCTCTTTTCCTAGTTTTAATAAACTGGGTGGCGACTCTGTTTTGATGATAACCACTATTGTGTGGCGATGTTCCTAGCCATGGGAATGTCCACAATCTTGGTTTATGAAGCAAGCAACCAAACGAGTAAACAACGATCAATCTGTATGGCGATGCCCCGCTCCAGGGAGGTGTCTACAGTTTTTGGCGACTCTGTTGGGGAATATGAGAGCCATAACCAAAAAGTTCAACATAAGACTAATACATGCCTTGTTTAATTCATCTATCATATGCATCGAGCAGGCAACCCGTTGAGTTCACCTGATATCCCGGCATGACACGGGCTATGTTGGGGGTTCCAGCAAACTCCACAGTCACTCGTACCTAGTGATATATCAAAAAGGGAATCACCCAATCACCGCCTATGATGGGCTGGTGAGAGGATTGGTGCCCTTTGACAACGGAGCACCCTGAGACTACCAAAACCTTGCATGTATTAGAAAGCCATAGAACTTATCAAACTAAGACAGGAACCTACAGGCTAGGAACCTACTTGCATTTTGCTTGCAAATGTTCTTCCTTACACCCTGTATCATCTGTTGTTGTAAATAACTCTTTCTGTGCAGAAGGGTTGGGATTTTCAACCCAAATCCTAACCCTACACAAGCCAAGTACTGACTCACAGGTACTCTACTTTTCAAAGCAGGCACAATAAGTAAACCAAAGAAGCAACCACATCCAATTTTATACTCTTACAACACCCGAAGTCACGCCAAACAGAGGTCTTTGCAGCCGTCCCGTCTGTCACCCTCACCGGTCAAAACACCTGCACTGCTACGGTCCCAATCACTTTCAGGGACTTCGCGGTCATCTCCTCAATAAACTCAATCATCTACCAAATCCTAAGCTTCATCAAGTAATCCTCCCACTCTCATGGCAGATAACGACGCCATCATTGCTGATCACCAAGCTCAAAGCCGCTACCTTACTAGCAGAGAAAGCAGCAAGAAATGCTGAGGACGAAGAGAAATTGGTGGAAGATGAGAATCCTCAAGAAGTGGTATTGGCAGAAAACCCTGAATTGGCCAAACAAGTCAAAGAGATCAAACATGCTCTGGCTCGTTCACAAGGGGACCAAATTCTGGATTTTGAAGGACTCTGCCTTTTTCCAGATTCTTAACTACCTTAGAAGTTCAATAGAACTGGCAATCCCACTAGGCATGTCTGCCATGTCATCAACACTCTGAAGCCCATGGGCTTGAATGATGAGCTCATTGTTTAGTTATTTCAAAGGACTCTTACTGAAAGCGCTCTCGATTGATTTCTCATTTTGGAGTTTATGCACTATCATACTTGGCCAGAAATTGCCAATGCTTTTGTCAAGCAATATGCATACAACGTCCAAATTGAGTTAACAACTCGAGATTTGGAAATGACTAAGCAGGAGTCAAACAAAGACTCTGCAACCTTTGTGGCTAGATAGAGAAAGCCGCCAAGATGAAGAACCGCCCCTCTGAGGAAGATCAAGTGAGAATAGTTGTCAAGAGTTTGCAGCCCAAGTACCTCACGCACATTTACACTCAGGCTATCACTGATTTCAAGCGCATGCATGCTACTGGGCTGCAGATTGAAGAGAGGATCAAACTAGGCCTCATTGGGAAAGAAGAAACTCCTCCACCCAAGAAAACCTTCCCAACCCGTACATCTCCTGCCTCCGTCAACACCCTTAACTCAATTTTACCACAAGACCCTTTTCAAATTAGCTCATCCCGAAGCTCAAATCGCCCTCGTCGCAACTTTGACCCTCTCTATATGACCTCATCTCAAGCCTTAGCCATTCTGAGCTGTTAGGGGCATCTCAAACCTTTAAACAAACCACTTCCTCAGCCACCCTATGGCCCAAACCATGATCCCAACCAACAGTGCGCCTATCACCAACACCCTGGGCATGATAGCTGAACTATAAAACCTCCAAAACCTGATGTGCAAGTCAATCCACTCCCTACTCACAATGCTGAACCACCACCCCGAAACATTAATCTTATAAGCCTATCTCATAACCCCACATACAATCCTAGTCAATACATTGGTCAAATCACCTAAGCCAAACCAACCTCAACCTTCTCAGAGAAGGATGGATGTTTCATGATGGAGGAAGAAGAAAACAATGAGTCCGATCAATCAGAAGTGATCAATCCCGACATGTCTGACAAGAGTGACAAAGAAGAACAAGCAAAAAAGGCTAAGGAAGTGGAAAGAGCATTCTTGGGCGAAATACAATTTGGAGGATTCCGACATTCCGTTTGTGGAGAATGATGAATGACTGCATAATCAACGAGGAAGAAGAGGTGATGAAAACCCAGACTGACATTTCCATTTGGGGACCATTCATGTCCCAAAGAGGTAGCCACCATGCAAGCCGTGAAGATGGATCCAGTTCAAAGGCTCTGTTTGGCAAAGAAGAGGATGGGAAAGAGTATAAAGTTGCGAAAGGCAAAGGTTTTGAAAACGACCTCGAAATGCTACAGTAGCTAAGAAGTCACAACATGGCAAAGAACAATAAACATTGCTTTTATCAAACTAAAACATGTTTTGAGCCCCTACTTGGGCATTTTATTTCTGCTAAGTGAATTCCTGTTTCATCCTCTAGACTATGCTTATTCAATGATTTACTTCCTAAATTGCAATTGCCAAACACTATAGTCTCTTTGCCAAATGAAGGAAACTTCAAGGAACCAAGTTCTTTGTGTCTCTGACAAAAGGGAAGGGAGGGATGAACTTTAGTTACTTAAGAAGCTAGGTTTTTGTCAAAACTTAGAAAGAAGACACTATCTCCACGAGAACACTTAGGGTTAGCTCGCCCATTATGAAGGTACAAACACAAGGGAGATTTAGAAAAGTATCTCCATCAAATTCCTCTCCGAAACGCAGAAACCCTCTTGAGAGAAGGGCTCGTTGGGTAACCTGAAAACCCAAGCAAAAATAAGAGCAAAGCCTGCTAGGGCAAGAAAATGCAAAAACACAGCCTAGGCAAAAGTTAAGGCATTCAAAGAAAAGCTCGCTAGGGACTCAACCTCCATTAGGTAACCTAGGCAAAATCAAGAGCATATGAGAAGAAAAACCAAGAGTGAAAAACCCAACCTCAAAGGTAACGATTTTGGAACTACGTAAAAGGCCTGATTCCCTGATTAGGGATACGTAGGCAATCTCACATTGAGATGCGGCCCAAGCATTTGAAGAGAAGGAAAAACATCAACAAACTTGTACTCACTGATAGGCATAGCTAACCTTACGTATTGAGCTCGCAAAAGATGAGTACGCTTTTCTCAAAGAATTGGCAACAACAATAGGCACAAGAATTATTGTTCATCCCCTCTAACCTGAAGGTCATTAACACAATGAGCAGGATACCTCAAAAATTCTCAAGTTTGGCAATCAGACTATGGAACATGGCAAAAGCAAAAGGCGAAAATCAAAACCAAGCATAAGAAGAAGGAGAAAAGGGGATGCCACTTGGCCAAAACAAAATCTACCTTTGGAAAATCAAGGTAACAGCCGAAGAATTGATACATCGGCCGCAACATCGATTCTTTAGCCGAGTAATCGATTCCTCGGCCAGTATTTCCTTTTTCACACAAATTACTGTCTATCAGCAAATACTTGTTCAAAAAGCCATGTTCTGACTATCGCATGCAAACTCAAGACATCTAGGGGCATAAAAAGCATTTCCCATTTCATGAACAAAAGCTTGCCTGCAAAATCATCACTGTGGTTGCTTTTACTATACAAATACAGTTTCTGCTTCTCTCTTTGCTAACCATGAACAGGAAGGAAAAAGAAAATCCTAAAGCTGGTCATGACGCCATCTTCGAGACGATCTCTGAGATGAAGAAGGGGATTGTTGGCTATCCTCCCCACTAACAACTGGTGCTCACTCAGCCTCAAGCTACAAGGAAAAGAATACAAAACAAGGGGCAAGCACCAAGCGCTCCTCTTCTCCGTCATCAGAGTGGAAGGAGACAAAGGAAAGGGCCCGTGGCCAAACAGGAGCAACTGAAGGAATAGCAGACAAATGGCAGTACTCCATACAGTCACCTGCCTAAAGAAGCAAACCCACCCAGTCTCTGATCTGAGCATTCTCCAAGTCTACTTTAGACATCGAAGAAGTAGATCTCATCAACGCCGGAGGAAGAGGAGGAACAAACTAAAGATCCTCAGCACACGGGCGCCACTTGCTGGCCACCTGATCACATAAGTATCAGGCTTAACAAAAGGGACCCTCGAACAGGCTACGGGTACAATCTAGAACCCTGGAACGCGCAAGAGGGGTGTCCTCTGATACGCCACTCCAAGGGTCGAACCTCGCCTGCAAACAAAGTCTAAATCAGCCACAGCACAGAGGAATGGAGATCTAAAAACAAGGAATGCAAGGGGTACCTGGTCAACCGTCAATCGATCCAAAACTGGTCGCCAAGGCTCAAAACTGGCGACCGTGGCTTCCGTTGCCCCACCAACCATCGCTCGTAGCAAGGAAAAAATCACAACGACAAAAGAAGAAGGATATACCTCAAGTACCCGGTAGTGACCGCCAAGAGTCCTGTCCCGTGAACAAGCCCTAAGGAGGCCATACAAGGTGACAAAGGCAGATGCTCCCCAATCAAGCTCCCAAACAGCCTCCAAATACTGCAAAGGGGCTAGAGACTGCCTATGCATTGAACTATCCTTGTTGACAAATAACGTTTGCCCAAGGAGGTGGAGAAGAAAGGCCCGTGTCAACTACTCAACACTCACCTGAGTCAAGATATCAACCTTCATAAAAGTCTTGATCAGCCAAGAAACGTCAACATGACCACGCGAGTGAAGAGGGGGCACCTTGCCCAAGAACCACTCCAAAACCCCTACTCGCTCCCAAAGCCTAGGGTTAACCCAAAGAGGAGCTTCACCTACTCATAGGCCAGTAAGCAAAGAAAAATCACCTGGCGTGATCGTCATCTCACCAACAAAAGGAAAGTGGAACGTGTTGGTAGTATCCCACCACCTTTCAACCAGCAAGGTCATCAACGACCAATCCATCTTCGGAAGATTGAGGCCCAAAACATACGACTCAAGACCAGCAGCGCGTACTAACTCCTGAGCCTGCTCTGGCAACGTCACAAACCACTTGTGCACCTCTTTGCCTCCATCGCGAGCCTCCGGTCTCCTATTTCTCTACCAAGGACAAAAAGGGAGTTGATCTCACGATTGCATAAACAAATAAAAAGCTAGGGGCATCAAATCGACGTTTAAAAAGCATGCATTGCCTAAACAGGAGGCACAGTTATTTTAGCTTCCTTAAATAGAACAACTTCAACCCAACCACGGGTCCTTCTCATTCACGCCCCTAGCCAAAAGGGATTTCATCCCACAAATAAGAAGTTCACTCTTAAATCATACAAAATCAAAAACTCCGAACTAAAACAAACTTTTTGCTTTTCAGGAAGCTTACCGAAACATTGAGGACGCTCAAGTGCTGCTCAGCGGCTCTACGCCCACACCTCAACAGCTCTATGCCACGCCATGTGTACAGCCTCGCGCTCAGCAGGCCAGCAAAACAATCCTGCAGCTTCCACTCAATGCAAAAGCATTTAGCCACTAGAAGACATTTGAGTCGCTAGAAGGCGTTTGGCCTCCGGAAGGCACTCCCAGCAGCAGAGGTAATGGAAACCTCCCTAACAAAGTGGAATATACTCAAAACCAGTCTTGGGGACAATCCCGAGCAAACATTCCGAGCCTTGGGGGCAATCCCGAGCATACTCAGAACTAGCCTTGGGGGCATGCCTGAGCACTAAAGATCTCTCCACAAACTGCTGACCAAAGCAAATGAAGACACTCAGCAGCCCTGAGCTCATTACCCCAACAATTTCATCACCTTGCAATCTCCGCGGCTCTAGTCAGCGGCTCGAAGCCCATTACCGAATTCACCAACTCGCTCAACAGGCTCTAAGCCCAATCATCACTCAGTGGCTCTAAGCACACCACTCAGCGGCTCCATGCCCGTATCTTAACATTCAGTAGCTTTACGCTTGTCATCAAGTCACTCAGGCTCAAAGCCATAGCAGTCAGCCCAACAGGCTCAAAGCCTATGTCTGCCAATCTCAGCGGCTCTGTGCCCATATCAACTCGGCGGCTCCGCGCCCATTATCTCAACTGGCTCGAAGCCATAACGGTTATCAACTCAGCGGCTCCAAGTCCGCCATCCCATCATCTCAACGGCTCGAAGCCGTAATAACCAATTCAGCGGCTCCAAGCCCACGACTCAGCAGCTCTACGCTCGCTATCACAACTCAGCGGCTCCAAGCCCACCATTTCAACTGGCTCAGAGCCGTACACAAGCAATCTCAGCGGCTCGAAGCCTATTACCTTAACAGGCTCGAAGCCTATGTCTACCATCTCAGCGGCACAACGCCCATTATCATAGCGGCTCTACGCCTGCATTCAATCACTCAGCGGCTCCAAGCCCTCGACTCAGCAGCTCTATGCTCGCTATCACAGCAAAGGGCTCTACGCCCGCTATCTCCACTCAGCGGCTCAAAGCCTACCAGCTCAACAGCTCAAAGCTCATCACCTCAACAGGCTCGACGCCTGTGTTTATCTCCAACTCATCATCCAACAGGCTCTACGCCTGCATACACCCACTCAGCGGCTCCAAGCCCTCGAATCAGCAGCTCTACGCTCGCTATCACTACCCAGCGGCTCTAAGCCCATTATCTCAACTGGCTCGAAGCCGTATACAATCAAGTTCTTAACAGGCTCGAAGCCTGTGTTCATCATCTCAACTGGCTCGAAGCCGTAAACAAGCAACAGGCTCTACGCCGCCCCAACAATCAAGACATCATCTGTTCTCAGGCTCTACGCCTGAATGCTCAAAATCTAACATTTTGAATGCTCGAAACTCTTCGAATGCCCAACCACTGTGTACTGGATGCTCAAGTTCTACACTTGAATGCTCAAGCTCTACGCTTGGATGCCTAACCACTGCGTACTAGACGCTCAAAGCCTGTACTTTGAATGCTCGGATTCTGCCGTCCGAATGCTCGAGCTCTACGCTCTGAATGCTCAAGTCCGGAACTTGATAGAAGCTCTAAGCTTAAAACAAACACACACGCACGGGCCCGTGCACATATTGCATTATCACATCGAGTCTACATCATCATATCTGTTTACATCTAACAAACCATCATCACACATATACACTCTGCCTATCTCTCATGAAACAGGCCAACCCTGCAACCAACCGACTCTACGCCTCTGTTTTATTGATCGGCCCAGTGCCTCGATCCTTTGGCCCTACGCCAAAACTTATGATGAGAAAAGCTCCGCGCACAGACCATCAGAGTGCAACCAGCTCCGCGCTTCGGTTCTATCAAACTAATCTCAGGCCCTCGCCTCAAGATTACAACAGGCTCCACGTCTCAGTCCAGTCTCCTCTCGCCTTATACCAGCTCCGTGCTTCGGTTCAAGCTCTAAGCTCTCCTCAGGCCTCATAACCACAGCAGGCTCCGCACCTCAGTTCTATCACTTCAGCCTTACAATCAATACCAGCTCCGTGCTTCGGTCCCATCAAGCTCTAAGCTCTGACACCTCAGGCTCTCGCCTTATGATCAAATACCAGCTCCGCGCTTCGGTTTTATCAAGATCACCTTAGGCTCTCGCCTTATAGACTACGATCGGCTCCGTGCCTCGGTTCCATCACGTCAGAAACGATCACTCTCCAGGCTCTCGCCTCGTGACTACAACCGGCTCCGCGCCTCGGTTCCCGCATCCCAAAGCTCCGTGCTCCAATTACTGGACCTGCGCCCCCCATATCTCAAAAACAAACGGCGTTCAATTCATCCCCAGCAGATGGCTTGGATTCCACCCCAATTACATCAATTCCTTCCAGCTCATTCGCAAGGATGGGCTACTCTACCGAGCCACTCTCAGTCAAAGTAAGGATGATCAAGAAAAGCAAACACACCTGCCGTGTACTGATCTACCCCAAAATACTAAGGAAGCTCTCCGCAAAAATTCCCCTGGCAGCCCCGCGCTCCTTCAACTACTCTTCGCCAAAACCCTGGCTCAGTCTAGGTACGTCACACTACGGCTTTTAAAACCCTAAGGTACGTCTTCTGTCTCTAACCCTCCAAACGTTTTACATTTCTTTATTGCCCGAACTACGGTTGGTCTGAATTTCCCTTGTGGAATACATAGGCAGCCTCCCTGCCCGACCATAACAAAACCTTTTTTGAAAACCCCTTGGAATAGTGGTTGGACCAAATTGAGTTGCTTTTTACAGCTTTGACTCTTACTCAAACATGTCTCGCGATCCGTCTGAGTTCAGTCAAAGAGGGGCATCTATAGACACCCCAATTTGGCCTAACGATTATTTCAAGTCCCACCTTAGGACAATCCCGATGATGAAATGGATACAGTGATTGCTGATTGCCTACTTGAGAACCTTAGGACTTTCGGTAAGAACTTTGAGCCACTTAGAGGACCCAATCAAAGCCATACAGCCTTTCAGACAGAAAATACAGAAGCCTAGGAGAATCCATCTGACGGCCGTAACATCGATCTAACGGCCTTAACATCAATTCCTCACCCGAGCAACCTGTTGCCAGCAAAATCTCCCTGAGAGATCAATCCCACGGCCGCAAGATCAATTCTTCGGCCGCAATATCCATTACTCGGCCGTAACATCCATTGCTCGGCCGCCAGTTCAACCTTTTTCCAAACTCTGGAACGTTTTGTCAGACATTAGGTTTGATCCAACTACATTACCTTCCCGATGCGTTCGGGCCACGTTCGGAGATATCAACGAAGAGTTTGCATTGCATTGCAATTGCAATTGCAATCGTGTGTTTTGATTGGCCGGAGTGAGTCATCAAAATTGCCTATAAATAGAGGCCTTTGCACCACGAAATTGACACACATTCATATCCTCTCAAGCCACGAAACTCTGCCAAAATATAACTCTCAAAACTCTCTCTCAAAAGCCCTAACCTCCCGAAGGTAGCCATCAATCCAATAATCAAACCCCGAAGTTCAAACCCTAAATCTAGGGTTTTCATGGAAGCAATCAGTCAATCACAATCAAATCCGAAGCAATCAAGCAATGGTTTGATTTACTTACGGCTTCTGGTTTGTTTTATTTACTGTACTCATAATTAATCGTAGCGTTTTAATTAACTTTTTTGTGCGGTGTGAGGAAGAACACCGACCAGGGCTTCGATCCTCGGCCGGTACATAAAACGAGGATATCTCGGCCGTGACATCCATTCTTCGGCCGGAGTAATCCATTTCTTGGGACAGTTTGTTTTGCGTTCTACTTTCTGACGCATGCTTTACTTATCGCATTGGCTCACCTTATTTACTGTTTAAAGGCTTAATTAAACAGACTATGTGTTAGAATTAAATAAAGCATCTACATGTCTTATGTTGAATAACTATGGGCCAGCCTCACAGCTGGGCAGAGAGGGGTGCCTAACACCTTCCCCTTACTGTACCTTTGGCTCCCGTACCCGGAATCTCTATCTCTTTTCCTAGTTTTAATAAACTGGGTGGCGACTCTATTTTGATGATAACCACTATTGTGTGGCGATGTTCCTAGCCATGGGAATGTCCACAATCTTGGTTTATGAAGCAAGCAACCAAACGAGTAAACAATGATCAATCTGTATGGCGATGCCCCGCTCCAGGGAGGTGTCTACACAGACTAAAAATGTAGAAATTTTTAGGGCATGTGCCCACACCCTCAACTCACAAGGGTTGACCGCCCAGTGAACGTCGGGGACAGCGCGAGTTCCTCGGAGACTGCGCTGGCCCTTGCTCAAGGGTTGCTGCTACCAGTGGACATGCAGAAGGAGTCCACGAATTCCTCTGAACGGCTCGTATCCACTGGACTCGTCAGTGGAATCAAGGTAATCCCTTAATTGTTACCTCTGCTTTATATCCTATATTTGTTGTGGTAGCTTTAAGAATACCTGACTATAAATTGTTTTGTCACTCTTTCAATTTATCCAAAAAATGGTCACACTGGGCCAAAGGTTTCAAGAGACTGAGGATGAAAGGATCAGGTTGATGAATGAAACACCAGTCTGATTTGATCAGTCTCAAGGCTGGAGAGAGAGAGAGAGAGAGAGAGAGACAAAGCTAAACTGGAAGCTGATGGGATGAAAGTGAAGCTGGATGTTGCCGAAGAAAACCTTCGCCAGGCGCTGTCTGAAATTGACAGCACCAAAAAGACAGCACATGAAGATGGATTCAAGAAAGGCTTTGATGCTGCCATAGCGAGCTACATGGAGCAGATGCCTGGTATTCAGGACCAAATCTGGGGTGTATGCTGGGAGTCCTGCCTGACGAAAGTTGGAGTCCCTGAAGATTCCAGCCTCTGGATAGATAACGATTTGCCCAGCAAACGTCTCCAGTAATCTCATGACTCCGAGGAGCCCCCACTTGATGACATCGAGGAGCAGACTGACGATTTTGCAGACGCAGAAGAAGACATCCAGATGGAGTCTCAGAGTGTCCCAGTTGAGTCTCATGATGCAAATCCTGAGCAACAACACATTGAGGAGGTGTCAACTGATCCTATCAACCTGGAGGAGCAAACAACTGGGGGTGATACCACTACAGAGGTTCCGAGCAACATCTCCCCAGAGATCCAGAACCTAGACTGAGCTTGGTAATCCTTTCTAAACTTCCTGATTTAGCTTACTGTTTTTGGAGGTCCTGTGCGGCCGTGATACTTCTTGTAAGAACTTTTGTTGCTCTCTGTAGACACCCCAATTTGGCCTAACGATTATTTCAAGTCCCACCTTGGGACAATCCCGATGATGAAGTGGATATAATGATTGATGATTGCTTCTTTGAGGACCTTAGGACTTTCGGTGAGAACTTTGACCACTTAGAGGACCCAATTCAAAGCCATGCAGCCTTTAGAAATACTGAAGCCTAGGAGAATCCATCGGGCCGTGATATCGATCTAACGGCCATAACATCAACCCTCACCCGAGCAACTTTGTTGCGGAAAAATCTCCACGAGATCAATTTCCCGCAGATCTATCCTTCGCCGAGACATCCATTCTCGGCCGTGTGATCGTCCTTTTCCCAGACTCTAGAACGTTCTGTCTGACGTTTGGTTTGATCCATCTACTCTACCTTTCCGATCGGGCTACGTTCGGAGATCACGGCGTAGAGTTAGAGATGCATTGCAATTGCAATTGCCATCTCGTGATTTGATTGGCCGGAGTGAGTCATCCCCATGCCTATAAAAGGGGCCTTTGGGCTCCGAAATTAACACACACAAATTGAGATACCTACACACTCAATCAAACCTCGAAGCTCTGCACAAATACTCCCTCAATCCCATACTCCAAAGCCCTAACCTTCCGAAGGTAGCCATCAATCCGATCAAAACCCGAAGTTCAAACCTAACTCTAGGGTTCTCGATCAAGCAATCAATCAATCGACCCAATCCAAAGCAATCAAGCAGCTGAGGGAGTGCAAGCCCAACGCCGGTTTGCCTTATTTATTGTCCTTTTTACTAATCGTAGTATTTTGATCAACTATACATGGGTGTGAGGAAGAACACGGCCGGGCTTGATCCTCGGCGGTACATCAAACCAGGAGGATCCTCGGCCGTGACATCCATTCTCTATAGCAGTAAAATTTTGACATTTTGTTTGTTTTATCTGCTTTCTGATGCATGCGCACTGGCTCACTTTGCTTCTTGTTTAAAGGAATAACTAAGCAGACTATGTGTTAGAATTAAACAAAGCATCTATCGTCTTATGTTGAGCGATTATGGGCCAGTCTCAGGTAGGCGGGTGCCTAACACCTTTCCCTCATTGTACTTTTGGCTCCATCAGAATCTCTTTTCGTTCCCAGCTTTTAATAAAGGTGGCGATTTTGATGATAACCGTTATCATGTGGCGATGTTCCTAGCCATGGGAATGTCCATGATTTTGGTTTATGAAGTGAGCAACCAATCGGGCAAACACAACTGTAGACACCTCCCAAGCGGGGCATCGCCATACAGATTGATCACGTTGTGTTTGCTTGATTGGTTGCTCACCTCATAAACCAAAATCATGGACATTCCCATGGCTAGGAACATCGCCACATGATAACGGTTATCATCAAATAGAGTCGCCACCCAATTTATTAAAACTGGGAAAATAGATAGAGATTCGGACCGGAGCCAAAGGTACAATAAGGGGAAGGTGTTAGGCACCCTCTTTGCCCAGCCGTGAGACGGCCCATAATCGTTCAACATAAGACGAATAGATGCTTTGTTTAATCTCAGACACATAGTCCGTTTAATTATTCCTTTAAACAAGAAGCAAAGTGAGCATAATTGAAGCATGCATCAAAACAGATGAAGCAAGCAAAATGTCCCGGAAATGATCTCGCGGCGGTGAATGATGTCACGCGGAGGAGATCTTCCTGGTTTGATGTGCCGGGGATCGAAGCCCGCCGGTGTTCTTCCTCACACCGCACAAAAAATTAACGGATAATCAAAATGCTACGATTAGTAAAAGAGAAGAAATAAGACAAACCAGAGGCCGTTGGGCCTCACCACCTTGATCCTCGGTTGCTTGATTGCTTTGGATTGGGCGTGATTGATTGATCGCTGATTGAAAACCCTAGGGTTGGTTTGAACTTCGGGGTTTGATCGCCGGATTGACGGCGCTTTGGAAGGTTAGGGCTTTTAAAGTATGGGATTGAGAGTATTTTGCCGAGTTTCGAGGTTTGATTGAGTGTGTAGGTATCTCAATTTCGTGTTTATTTCGACCCTAAAGCCCCTTTATATAGGCATGGGATGACTCACTCCGCCAATCAAATCACGAGATGGCAATTGCAATTGCAATGCATCTCAAACTCTACGTCGTGATCTCTGAGCGTAGCCCGAACGCATCGGAAAGGTAGTGTAGTTGGATCAAACCAAACGCTTGGCGTAAACGCTCCAGTCCGGAAAAGGTCGATCCGCGGCCGAGTAAAGGATCAAGGGAATGGATGTCTCGGCCAAGGATAGATCTTGGCGCCGAGGAATTGATCTCTGGGAGATTTTCCGGCAACAAAGTTGCTCGGGTGAGGATTGATGTTGGGGCGTTAGATCGATGTTACGGCCACGATGGATTCTCCTAGGCTTCGGTATTGTCTGAAAGGCTGTATGGCTTTGAATTGGGTCCTCTAAGTGGTTCAAAGTTCTCACCGAAAGTCCTAAGGTCCTCAAGGAAGCAATCAACAATCATTATATCCATTTCATCATCGGGATTGTCCCAAGGTGGGACTTGAAATAATCGTTAGGCCAAATTGGGGTGTCTACAGATGCCCCTCTTTGACTGAACTCAGACGAATCGCGAGACATGTTTGAGTAAGAGTCAAAGCTGTAAAAAGCAACTCAATTTGGTCCAACCACTATTCCAAGGGGTTTTCGAAAAAGGTTTTTTGTTATGGTCGGACCGGGAGGCTGCCTACGTATTCCACAAGGGAAATTCAGAC
Organism: Rhododendron griersonianum; assembly: GCA_018127125.1. NCBI lineage: Eukaryota > Viridiplantae > Streptophyta > Magnoliopsida > Ericales > Ericaceae > Rhododendron > Rhododendron griersonianum. The sequence goes on along the minus strand of CM030795.1, from coordinate 6,059,737 downwards.
CAATCGTAGTTCGGGACAATAAAGAAAAGTAAAAAGTTTGGAGGGTTAGAGACAGAAGACGTACCTTAGGGCTTAAAAAGCCGTAGTGTGACGTACCTAGACTGAGCCAGGGTTTTGCCGGAAGATAGTTGAAGGAGCGCGGGGCTACCTGGGGAGTTTTTGCGGAGAGCTTCCTTAGTTATTTTGGGGTAGATCAGTACACTACAGGTGTGTTTGCTTTTCTTGATCATCCTTACTTTGACTGAAAGGAGCTCGGTAGAGTAGCCTATCCTTGCGAATGAGCTGGAAGGAATCGATGTAATGGGGTGGAATCCAAACCATCTACTGGGGATGAGTTGGACGCCGGTTTGTTTTTGAGATGTAGGGGAGGCGCAGGGCCAGTAGCTGGAGCACGGAGCTTTGGAGATGAAGGAACCGAGGCACGGAGCCGGTTGTAGTCATGAGGCGAGAGCCTGGAGAGTGATGGAATTGAGGCGTGGAGCCTGCTGCAATCTTGAGGCGAAGGCCTGAGGAGATTGGGGTAAGACCGAAGCGCGGAGCTGGTATTGATCATAAGGCGAGAGCCTGAGGTGATTGATAAGACCGAAGCGCGGAGCTGGTGTTGATCATAAGGCGAGAGCCTGAGGTGATTGGATTGAGGCGTGGAGCCTGCTGTGGTTTATGAGGCGGAGGCCTGAGGTGAGCTTAGAGCTTGATGGGACCGAAGCGCGGAGCTGGTACTGATCAGGATGAGAGCCTGTGGTGTCAGAGCTTTGAGCTTGACGTAATGAACCGAAGCGCGGAGCTGGTATAAGGCAAGGGCCTGAGTTGTCGGAGCTTGACGTGATATAAACCGAAGCATAGAGCTGGTTGTATTCTGATGGTCTGTGCATGGAGCTTTCTCATCATAAGTGTTGGCGTGGAACCAAAGGATCGAGGCGTTGGGCCGATCAATAAAACCGAGGCATAGTGCCGGTTGATTGCAGGGTTGACCTGTTTCATGAGAAATATGCAGAGTCTATATGTGTGATGATGGTTGTTAGATGTGAACAAATATGATGTAGACTCGATGTGAAATGTTGATGCAAATGTGCACGGGCCCGTGCGTGTGTGTTTGTTTTAAGCTTAGAGCTTCTATCAAGTTCTGGACTTGAGCATTCAGAGCGCAGTGGTTGGGCATCCAAGCGTAGAGCTTGAGCATTCAAAGTACAGGCTTTGAGCGTCCAGTACATAGTGGTTGGGCATCCAAGCGTAGAGCTTGAGCATTCAAAAATGTTAGATTTTTGAGCATTCAGGCGTAGAGCCTGAGAATAGATGTCTTGATTGTTGGGGCGGCGTAGAGCCTGTTGCTTGTTTACGGCTTCGAGCCAGTTGAGATATTGGGCTTTGAGCCGCTGAGTTGTGATAACAGGCATAGAGCCTTTTGATAACGGGCTTCGAGCCGCTGAGATGATAGACATAGGCTTTGAGCCTGTTGAGATAATGGGCTTGGAGCCATTTGAGATAATGGGCTTCGAGCCGCCAAGATGAGTAATTACAGGCTTCGAGCCTGTTGAGGTAAATGGGCTTCGAGCCGCTTGGTTGATTGTTATGGCTTCGAGCCAATCCAGATGGTAGACACAGGCTTCGAGCCTGTTGAAGTGATGGGCTTGGAGCTGTTGAGTTGACTTGTTACGGCTTCGAGCCAATTGAGATAGCAGGCTTGGAGCCGCTGAGTTGTATGGAGACGATGGGCACAGGGCCGCTGAATTGGTAGGTGGGGGGCTTAGAGCCACTGAGTTGCTGTCGGGATAGTGGGCGTAGAGCCGTTGAGTGAGTTGCTATGGGTGAACGTGGGCATGGAGCTGCTGAGTTCTTTGATAATGGATACGGGCATAGAGCCGCTGAAGTTTTGAGCTCAGGGCTGCTGAGTATCTTGTTTTGGCCAGCAGTTTGTGGAGAGAGGTCTTTGATGCTTGGGCGTGCCCCCGAGGCCAGTTTTGATTACGTCGTATTGGCTCGGGGATGCCCCCAAGGCTACTTGGTTGGTTGAGGACTTAGAAGTCTGTCGTGGCATGAGTTAGTGTACTGAGCAAAACCTGCTGCTGCTGAGGGAAATTGATTAAGGGGCCAGGAGATCGATCTCTCGGCCGAAGAATTGATGTCTCGGCCGAGGAATAGATGTCTCGGCCGTGAGAACGCCAAAAGCCAGGAAATCGATTTAAGTTCAGTTAAATCGATCTCACGGCCCATTTAATCCTTTCTTCTCCTCCTCTCATTCCCCTCCGTTCCTCTCGCCCGACGACCGCCGTACGCCGTCGCCCTCCTCCACTACCATCGGCCGCCATTATTCCCGGCGATCATCCCCACTGCCGCCGTTTGCCATCGCTGCTGGCTTGGTTGTTCTGAAACCGTTGGTTTTCCTCCCATTTTGGTTCAGACGTGATGGCCACGCCATCTTCAGGTGTCGCGGGTTCGTCCTCGCATCCTCCATGTAGGTGCGAGCACCCGTCTTCCGATGAGGAGGCGATTGAGGAACCCGGCTTGTTTGATGCTACTACCTACGTTCTTCCTTCGCGTAGGCTGGGTTATGGTGGTTTCCTGCAGTACCATCCTCCTGTTGGCGGCCCAGGGGCCGAGATAGTTCGCAGAGAGCCTGAGCATCATCTGAGCGTTCTGAACGTACCGGTGAGTTTCCTGGAAAAGTAAAAAGTTTACTTTAGTTCAGAGTTTTGGAGATCCTTGTATTTAGAATAAAAAATTTTTGCTTGCGGGGCGAAAATCCCTTTTGGCTAGTGTAGACACCCCAATCTGGGCTTCCAGATTAGTTTACTTACGGTTTTTGATTCCCCGATGATGAAACGGATCAAGAACACCTCGGGAATGTCGAGTGTTTGAGCTTTGAGTGTTCGCAAAACCCTTGAACCTAACCTAGCCTAAGCCACTTCCAAAAGCCAAAAAACCCTATTGATGTGTGCCAGGGGCACAATCATTGTGTGCCAGGGCACAATCATCGTGCGCCAGGACGCAACCATCGCGCGCCGGGGCGCACTGTCGCGCGACGGTTTGACTCCATCGCGCGATGGTCAACCGGAGCATTGACCAGCGCGCCAGGGCGCACCATCGCGCGCCAGGGCGCATTGTCGCGCGACAGTTTGGAACCCTCGCGCGTCGAGAACTCTGTCCCCATCACCTTTATTAGCTAGGAAAACTTAGCCTCGTGGTGCCTCCATTCTTTGGACCAGACACTTTCCATTAATGGAAGGTGCTCTCCCTATAAATCCCCCCATTTGTTCTCTTTCAAAGGGTTCCAAAAATTGAAAGCAAAAAGGCTCTAAACCTTGCCCCTTCCCCTTGTTCATCTTTCAAGAGGTTAACAAAATTTTGGCAATCAAAGGGTCTTTGCTTTGTACTCTTTTAAGCTAATAAAAGAGATACAAAGACACTTTTCAAACCTCAAAATTCAAAGGTATATCTCACCTTTGTTCTGCTCTCTCTGTTTTGATCCCGAGTCGCGCGGTGGTCAAGTAATCAATACCGATCCTGGCCCTAAAGCTAGCAAGGTTTCAAAACCGAGGCCAAGTAACCCTCGCGCGATGGTCCACTCTACTCGCTTCGGTTTGCACGAGATTGGACCACGTGGGGAAGGGATGCTTGGTCATTTCTTATTTTTGGTTATTTCCATATTTGTGTAGTTTATTTTGGTATTAAGTCATCGTGAAGCATGTAAAAATCAGTTTCTTGCTTTTCTTAGAGCTTAAATTGCTAGCTTGCATTTCAATATTTAGTTACGCTCTGTTGGAGTACCCTCAGGGATCATTTACGGACTGTCTGAACCGACCGTGCAAAACCAGACAACGGAAGTTGCCCATACCTCGCGTGCGTTCCCAAACACTCGCGCGATGGTCAAAGGCCACTTTGCGCCCAGGCGCAGCTATCGCGCGCCAAGGCGTAACCATCGCGCGCCAGGACGCCGGGTTGGAACCCTCGCGCGACGGTTCCATTATGTACCCGATCGGTGGCTGGCCTTGCATGTTTTTCTTGGTTTTAGGCTATTATTTTGTCCCCACTTGTTTATGGGGTGTTTTTGTTTATTTATTAGGCTTTTCACCCTTTAAACTGTATATTATGAGTGCATAAACTGCTTGGTTTGTCTGGTGTGCACTGGTCCTTCGAGCCCAGAGAGTTTAAACTGCTTGGTTTGTCATGGGGTGCACTGGTCCTTCCAGAGCCCGAAGGTTTGAGAATAAGAGCTGTGGCTTAGGCTGGCGCGCGCAAGTCTTGTAGTAGCGTGCGCATGTTTGGTCGGCATGCATTGACTTGATCGGTGCATCTTGGTTTCTTCTGTGCCACGACACTCCAAGACAGAGCTTTCCGGTCTGCTTAAACTCCACAGAGTCTGTTCTCATCCTATACTAACTGCTCATCCATGCCATCTATCACATCCTGCAAACATGTTACAGTTTTAATCCCCGATTAATTGTTCCCCTGCCCTAATTGGCTAAAATTGATTAATAAAAGAAGAATTGCAATGTTTTCAAAATGCCTAAGTAGAGACCGATCTCCGGATTGGGCGAGAGGGGTGCCATAAAACCCTTCCCCTCTCGTAACCTGGCTCCCGAACCCAGATATGGTTATGACGGACTGGTTTTCCTTAACTTTTTCAAACAAACAGCGCTGCAGGTGCTTCGAAATACGGTTCCTTGAGTGTCGGACCTTCAAAACTCAAGTGGCGACTCTGTATTTTTGAGCGCTTGCCACCTGCGCTCGCGCTCCCTCGATCCGGGCCCTTGCATTTTTGGAAACCGGAATTTCACAGTGGCGACTCTGCTGGGGATGTATCGAACTAATATTAATCCATACTTAGAGTTTAATACGCTTGGGAACAATCCCTTAAAAGTCTGTCAAAACGGTTAGCTTCGCGCTGCCGAAGGTTGGAATGGTGATTTAACAGGACCTCGTGTCCGGCCATTCTAATCTAGGGCTTTTTCGATTGTTCACTTGCGTGGTTTCCTCTAAAGATGGACTAAATAAAGTGAGCCAAATTTGAAAAGGCATTTTGCGATTTTGCGATTCTTCTTCTCTTAATCAATTCTAGCATCTCATTTGCATCGATGTGGGATAAGCCTCGTTGGATCGTTTTGGCAATCCGGCACGGTTTACCGGAGCCCGGGGACCCCGAATGACCGACAACCTTCGACGATGATGGGTCATGCTACCGTTCTCTGCGAAAAACGCGGGTAACGGGAGGTATATCTGTGGCCCTAGTCCGAGGAACCTGTTACAAGCCAAAACCAGCCTTTGCATATACAAAGCACTAGAACTCTCCAAACTAGGACAGGTACCTGCAGGTTAAGATCTATTTGCATCTAACCCCGTAACTGCCTATGTGTTACTGCTTTCCCTATTGCATGCACTGTTTTGCGTAGGAGCATGCTTAAGGCTGTTTTGTCTTTCGAGTTTGTCTTGCGCTGTCTAAGACGTTGTTGGACCCGATGAGGAGTCGTTCATTCTGTTGAATGTTCGTTATCAATCGCAAAGTCCTTAGTTCAATGAGACTTTGAGAAATCAAAATTTACTACATCCTTGGCTCATGCCCGTTTAAGGATTCAACCGACAATATGGAACAACAAAGTGGTGATGTCGTGTCGCTGGCGCCACCCAGGTTGAAGTGCGTTGTCACTATACACCGCCGTGTTCAAGGTTAAGGTGCCATGACATCAACACCGAGTTGTTCCAAATTCAAAGTTGAATCTTCAAAAGGGACTAGCCAAAGATTTAGTCTATTTTGACATCTTTTAGGATCTGTCGATCTACTCAGGGACACATCGCCGAAAAGAATTCTGAGGATTCCGGCAACGTCTGAAACTTGTGAGGCAAACTCGTCTCTGGTTCTGTACATGCATGCATACATTCTGTTCTGCGTAGGAGCATGTTTAGGGCGGCTTCTAAGTTGTCTCTCGCTTTCGAGTCTGTCTTATGCTTATTAGGATGCTGCTATAGCCCGATGAAGAGTCGTGCATCTCGATGGTGCACGTTGTTAATTTTTCAAAGTCCTTAGATCAGCGAGACTTTGAGAAATCAAACCTTATTAAATCCTTGGCTCATGCCCGTTTGAGGATTCAACTGAAATTAAGAAACCACGAAAGTGTTGATGTCGTGATATTGATGTCATTTTGGTTATCGTGCTTCGCACGTACACCGCCCCGGCTAAAGCGCGTTGTCGCTCACGCCACCCCGGTAAAGGTGTCACGCCATCAACACCGAGTTGTTTCTAATTCAAAGTTGGATCTTCAAAAGGGACTAGCCGAAGACTTAGTCTGTTTTGACATCTCTTAGGATCAGTTTGATCTTTTCAAAAGGATACACCCTCGAAAAGAAATCTGAGGATTTTTGGCAGCATCCAAACATCATGAGACAAGCTCGTCTCTAGTTCTAGAGTCCAGGGTTGACACCGACGACGATGTATGCATTGCATTTTGCTGCAGGAACGCCACTGAGCTTTCTCTTACTTTACTGTCTAGTCTGGAGCCATTGCACCGAGCAAGAGAGTACCGAAAGGAAGAGCCAAACCTACTTGGGAACGTCTTCAGAATCCGGTTCAAAGACTTGTCAGGCTCGAAACTCAGTCAGTTGCAACGAAGGCTTCTCCGGGTTCATTATTTGCCGCCCTACAGTCGGGTTCACCATCGATTTTACAAAGAGTCACGCCGTCGGCTTCCCCTTCTTCAACATCTTCAAGGCCAGCTATGGCAGATCAACCGCTCACTCTGGAAACCATGCTTATGAACCTTCAGGATAGTATCACCGCCATGCAACAGAGGGCAGCTCAGACAGATACCAATATTGCCCGCCTGAATGACCTTATCCACACTCGCCTTCCACCTCCTCTTGAAGAGGAAGGCGAGGACGATGAGGATGCTCATGAACAACCTATCTTGGTCCCAGATCCGAATCACGAGGGGCGTCTCATTGTTCAGCTCAACCCTAAGGAGGTTCACGCACCTGCTGCAAACACAAATCCGGCGGGTGGCAAGCCTGATTTGAATCCCGATATGGTTGCACTTATAGCCAAGATGGCTAAGTTGGAAGAGGCTGTCACAAAGTCTGAAAAGATCAATGCAGGTGGAATTGACTTGGATCGTCTCTGTTTGTACCCTAATGCCAAGCTCCCTGACAAGTTCAAGATGCCTGACTTGGTTAAGTTTGACGGGAGCGGTGACCCCAAAACTCATCTCTATGGCTACCATGCCGCAATGAAGCTGCTGGGTGTGGAAAGTGGGGCCATGTCTCAACTCTTCCCTCAAACTCTCTCTGGGCCTGCCTTCCATTGGTTTCTGTCGCTCGACATCGCCAAACGAAGCACTTGGGAAGACATAGGGGCTGCCTTTGTCTCGCAGTACAACTACAACTCTCAACTCAAGATGACTATTCGAGAGTTAGAATCCACAAAGATGGAGGCAAAGGAGACCTTTGCGGACTTTGTTAAAAGGTGGAGAGCCAAAGCCGCTCTAATGACTGAGCGCCCCAGCGAAAGAGACCAACTCCGCATCATCTCCCGCAATCTTCAGCCAGACTATGCCAGGCACCTGGTACTCGCTTAAGCGACCGCCAACTTTGAGATCTTCTTCGACTCTGGCCTAGCCATCGAGGATGCGCTGCAAGCTGGAATCCTGCCAAGGGGCGAGTCCTCTTCCATCACTCAAAAGGTTAAGCCAATGGCTATAAGTGGGAGCGATGCTCCAGCTTCCAACTCCAGTCGTGCCGCCAATATCAACCAAATACGAAGTGCTCAAAGCTTCCGAGCTCGAACCCAACCCCGGAGTTTCTCTGCCTTCGAGGCATCTCTATCCGCAGTGTTGGAGAAACTTGTCAAGTCTGGGCATCTCAAACCTTTGACCCCAACTTCCCCACCTAAAGTCCTTCCGGTCAACTACAATGCCAACCTTTTCTGTGCCTTCCACCAAATGCCTGGCCATCTCACTGATAACTGCCTGCGTCTCCGACACGAGATACAAGATCTAATTGATGATGGCACGGTTCAAGTTCCACCAAAGCCCAACGTCATTTCCAACTCCTTGCCTCAACACGGGTCTGACCCTCTGGTTGGTCAGGTATCTATCACCTCCACTCAAATCAACCCGAGCTCCACCATATTCAACCCTAGCCTCTATATCGTCCCAGCAAATCAACCCAAACCCATCGTATACATCCCGTCCGAATCGGAGGTTAACATGATGGCTGTAGGTGGGGCAACCGAGATTTTCACTGCCAACATCTGGTTTGACAATGATGAGGGGCTTGCAAAGGAAAGGACCGTTTGGCTGAGGTCCATTGTTCAAAGGAGCATCGAGTAGGTTTGGCCGAAGAAGCTGAAGAGGCCAAAGTGCTGTTGCTTGGGTCTGACACCCGCTGGATCCTACCTCTTTTTTTTGGAAGCTATGGGTAGCTTTTTAACAATTGCATTTTCAAAACCGCGTCTAGTTTGCATTAGCATTTTGTTTGAGTCTGACACAGAGTCTTTTGCGCTCGTCTAAGTCTAGCTCTGAGTCGGAGGTTGTGCCTCTTGGCCCTCCACGTCGTAGCTTTTGTTTCAAGTTTCGAGTCTGCTGTACTTGGCAAACCCCGAGGGTTTTTATGATATGCATTATCTGCTTCTAAGTACTTCGCTAACTTTTATATGAACTGTGTCGACCCTGACGACGAAGGGATAGATTTCGATGGGATCATTCCCAAGGAAATGTGTTCGCTCGCCAAAAGGGAAGACGAAAGGCATGCTCAGCCTATTAAAAGAAGAAGTAGTTTCAAATAAACTTGAAAGACAAGTATAACCTCCCGAAAGGTTCAAATTTGGTTCAAAGTTGTTCCCAGAGGAGCATTGCACCCAGTTAGACAGCTTGAAGATTTCATCGACGTCTTGGCATGGTCTCATCAAGTCACGCCTCGCGTTGATCCTGAGATAAAGAAACATCAAACCCCCCTGCTATCGGGTGCCAATCCAGAAAGCAAAAGCACAGGAGGCTCCGGGCCTTGTACCGTGTTCAAAATCAACAACAGTGGCGTTCCGCCAAGCACAAATGAGAAAATGTACACAACGGCCCGGAGCAAGGCATTTCCAACCGAAGCACTCTTGACTCTTTGTTATCAAAGCCATATTATCTGGGGCTGCAGCCAAAGGTCTTCGACCTCGATAGCAACAAATTCAATACCCTGGGTCAACCTGGATCAATTCAAATGTTACTTTTCCCTGTGAGAAGCTCGTTGGGCTGAAAACCCCAAGGGTGGGCAGTTCCAAGCAAAAGTTAGAGCAGCCTGCTAGACCGAAAACCTATGAAGGCGGTTTAGGCAAAAATGAATAGGCGATCAATCAAAGCTCGCTAGACCGAAAACCCGAATGGGCGGTTCTAGGCAAAAGTTAGAGCGTAAAAGGAGAGGTAAATACTCGAGAGTTAACCCTTGGCCTGAACTACGTTCTGACCTGATTCCCTAGCTTGGGATACGTAGGCAGTCTTTCTTTGAGACTCGGTCACAAATCTATCAAATTGGATCCATGGTTGACATTTTGGTACACATCAAAGGTCGAAGAGGATCGAAGATCAAGACAAGCTTCATTGGAGGAACCAGAAGGGGGAAAACCTTCGTCTTTCAATTTTATTACCAAACTGCTTCTTCAATTTACAGGCTGAGCATAAGTCTTAAAAATAATTGAAGCATCAAAAACAGAACGAAATGCTAGAGGCCTTAACAGGCTCACGGTTTATTCTAAGTTCGGCGAAGTCTGGTGTAAGCTACCACAGCGCGTTTGTTCGAGCGATACGCGTGGTCTCAAACCTGCGCACTCTTCTTGTAGTAGACAGTAGCAGTTAGCTACTACCCTCGAATGTCGTTCCAGGGGCTTTTGCCAAGTCTTGTCATACCATGCAAGTCATATGGACTTAATGTGACTGCACGGGGGTGTCGGTTTCAGTCCGGGCCTAAACGTGTCATCATTTGCATCTTATGTCCGTTTTTGCGACATTTTTCCAGTTTTTCAATCAATTGTCATTTCAAGGTGTTTTTCTCGATTTTGTTTGTACAGGTCTTTGTACCTTTTCCACTTTTTATAAGTGTCAGTTTCACCTATTCATGGAATGTTGTGAGTTTTGGCACATTAATACCCAAAATTTCATTGTATTCCATGTGTCTAAGGGTTCGCATTGTACCCTGGTTTTCTTTCTCCCTTTTCATTCGAGCTAGGAGAGTCTGTACATATGTGCGCATGTCTGTGTGTCGATTCAAATCACTTGTCAATGCAAATTAGATATTAGTGGTTAGTTTTCGCATTCTCTTCAACACTTGTAAAAGAGAGTCAATAAACTGGAAAACGCAATTGTTACATTGCTACCCTAGTATCTGTAATCCGCGAGCAGTGGAATCTCGTAAAGCAGAAAGGGCACGTCAGCCCAAGGCCAAGCAAAGCATCTCTGGGGCACACCTGCCGAAGCATCAAAGAAAGGGCGTGCAGGCCTAATTCCATTACTAAACGTCAACTGGGGCGCGTCCGCCCGTTCAACGTCTTCCTATCTGGGTGCATATCTCAGAAGCACAGACAGTACAGTAATGAGGCTCAGTGGTAGTCCTTAGGTGTCGTTGTCCTTCTAGGAGCCGCCCTAAGGTTGCATCTGCATTTTCAATATGTCATACATATCATTGCATATTGTGTGTATATCAAATGTTGAACACAGGAAAAATCCATCAAGCAACAAAGCAAGCCTGCTCGGTATCGAAGGCAGCAAGTAAACGGCTCAGCAGTTGTCACCGATTTCTCCCCAGCTGCAGTCCGCCTTGCTTCTATCCATGCTATCCACTGTTTATGCTACTTGGATCAACACAACGACAGCCGGTCCTGTCCAACCCCAATGGCTCGATCACTTTTTATAGCGATCCGCCATTTCAAATCAACGACAGCCGGTCCTGTCCAACCCCAATGGCTCGATCACTTTTTATAGCGATCCGCCATTTCAAATCAACGACAGCCGGTCCTGTCCAACCCCAATGGCTCGATCACTTTTTATAGCGATCCGCCATTTCAAATCAACGACAGCCGGTCCTGTCCAACCTCAACAGCTCGATCACTTTTTATAGCGATCCGCCATTTCAAATCAACGACAGCCGGTCCTGTCCAATCTTCAACGGCTCGATCACTTTTTATAGCGATCCGCCAGTTCAAATCAACGACAGCCGGTCCTGTCCAGGCTTCAACAGTTTGATCATTTATACTGATGATCCTCCCATCCGGGCTTCAACAGTTTGATCATTTATACTGATGATCCTCCTGTCCAGGCTTCAACAGTTTGATCATTTATACTGATGATCCTCCCATCCGGGCTTCAACAGTTTGATCATTTATACTGATGATCCTCCCATCCGGGCTTCAACAGTTTGATCATTTATACTGATGATCCTCCCATCCAGGCTTCAACAGTTTGATCATTTATACTGATGATCCTCCCTTCCAGTCTTCAACGGTTCGATCATTTATACTGATGATCTGTTCGTTCAAAAATCGAAGCGCGTTGAGGCGTTCTTCAGTCAGTGTTGAGGCATTGGCAAATCGAAGCGCGTTGAGGCGTTCTTCAGTCAGTGTTGAGGCATTGGCAAATCGAAGCGCGTTGAGGCGTTCTTCAGTCAGTGTTGAGGCATTGGCAAATCGAAGCGCGTTGAGGCGTTCTTCAGCCAGTGTTGAGGCATTGGCAAATCGAAGCGCGTTGAGGCATTCTTCAGTCAGTGTTGAGGCATTGGCAAATCAAAGCGCGCTGAGGCGTTCTTCAGTCGGTGTTGTGGCATTGACAAACTAATCAACGACAGCCTGTCCCAATTTCCCAACTGTGTTCACCACATCATCCCATAATCCACAACAACGATCGATTATCAATCGATGGTCCGTTCACCCGCAACTGATTGTTCCCCAGGAGAGTCCGGCCTGTCCGAGCACAATCACCCTCAATCTAGCCGAAAGTGCATCTTTGTCTCGGATGGTCTTTGATAAGGAGATTGGCTCGATTCCCAACAAGATGGAATTCAACCTGCGACACGACCTACCCGTGTTTGTTGGAATACTTTGTGCCGAGAATAGCTTGATCCCCAGCAACGACGGCCGGTCCCGTCAACATCTCGGCAGCCTGTTCTGTCCAAATTCAATCAACAAGCGGCGATGCAATCGTCAACTTCTACTTCCATCCCCAGCGACGGTCCGTCCGTCTATTCAACCAACAGTTTCTGTAAGTATGCTTGTCTACTTTGCTAGTATGTTTTGCTCTGGATTGCCTTGAGGGTGTCTAGAAACCTTTGGCGTTACTTGTACCAAGTCAATGGTGCTCTAAGTGCCGTCAAAGGGGGGTATTGTACCCAATCTGGGCTTCCAGTTAGTTTACTTACGGTTTTTGATTCCCCGATGATGAAACGGATCAAGAACACCTCGGGAATGTCGAGTGTTTGAGCTTTGAGTGTTCGCAAAACCCTTGAACCTAACCTAGCCTAAGCCACTTCCAAAAGCCAAAAAACCCTATTGATGTGTGCCAGGGGCACAATCATTGTGTGCCAGGGCACAATCATCGTGCGCCAGGACGCAACCATCGCGCGCCGGGGCGCACTGTCGCGCGACGGTTTGACTCCATCGCGCGATGGTCAACCGGAGCATTGACCAGCGCGCCAGGGCGCACCATCGCGCGCCAGGGCGCATTGTCGCGCGACAGTTTGGAACCCTCGCGCGACGGTCAGAACCTGTCCCCATCACCTTTATTCAGCTGGGCAGCTTAATTACCAAGTAACCCCCAGCCAGCCTCGTGGCTGGCTGGCCTCCATTCTTTGGACCAGACCTGCCTTTCCATTAATGGAAGGTGCTCTCCCTATAAATCCCCCCATTTGTTCTCTTTCAAAGGGTTCCAAAAATTGAAAGCAAAAAGGCTCTAAACCTTGCCCCTTCCCCTTGTTCATCTTTCAAGAGGTTAACAAAATTTTGGCAATCAAAGGGTCTTTGCTTTGTACTCTTTTAAGCTAATAAAAGAGATACAAAGACACCCTAAGCTTGTTCTTCCACTCAAACACCACAAACAACCTCAACCTCAATTCAAAGCTCAAACACTTTTCAAACCTCAAAATTCAAAGGTATATCTCACCTTTGTTCTGCTCTCTGTTTTGATCCCTGAGGGGGGCTGGCAGGGTCAAGGCTGGTAATCAATACCAGTCCTGGCCCTAAAGCTAGCAAGGTTTCAAAAACCGAGGCCAAGTAACCCTCGCGCGATGGTCCCACTCACTCGCGCAACAGTTCTGTTTGCACGAGATTGGACCACGTGGGGAAGGGATGCTGGTCATTTCTTATTTTTGGTTATTTCCATAGCTGTTGTGTAGTTTATTTTGGTATTAAGTCACTGTTAAGCATGCAAAAAACCAGTTTACTGCTTTTCTTAGAGCTTAAATTGCTAGCTTGCATTTCAATATTTAGTTCTGCTCTGTTGGAGTACCCCTGGGATCATTCTGGACCTGTCTCAGAACCCAGGACGTGCAAAACCAGACACTGGAAGTTCGGCCCATACCCTCGCGCGCTGTTCCCAAACACTCGCGCGATGGTCAAAAGGAGAGTTGACCAGTGCGCCCAGGCGCAGCTATCGCGCGCCAATGCGTAACCATCGCGCGCCAGGGCGCACCCTCGCGCGACTGTTTGGAACCCTCGCGCGACGGTTCCATTCTGTTCCCGATCAGTGGCTGGCCTTGCATGTTTTTCTTGGTTTTAGGCTATTATTTTGTCCCCACACTGTTTATGGGGTGTTTTTGTTTATTTATTAGGCTTTTCAGCCTTTAAACTGTATATTATGACTGCATAAACTGCTTGGTTTGTCCTGGGTGTGCACTGGTCCTTCCAGAGCCCAGAGTTTAAACCGCTTGGTTTGTCACGGGTGTGCACCGGTCCTTCCAGAGCCGAGAAGGTTTGAGAATAAGAGCTGTGGGCTTAGGCTTACTGGCGCGCGCAGGTCTTGTAGTAGCGTGCGCATGTTTGGTCAGCATGCATTGACTTGATCAGTGCATACTGGTTTCTTCCTGTGCACGACACTCCAAGACAGGAGCTTTCCAGTCTGTTTAAACTCCCACAGGAGTCTGTTCTCATCCTATACTAACTGCTCATCCATGCCATCTATCACATCCTGCAAACATGTTACAGTTTTAATCCCCGATTAACTGTTCCCCCGCCCTAATTGGCTAAAATTGATTAATAAAAGAAGAATCGCAATGTTTTCAAAATGCCTAAGTAGAGACCGATCTCCGGATTGGGCGAGAGGGGTGCCATAAAACCCTTCCCCTCTCGTAACCTGGCTCCCGAACCCAGATACGGTTATGACAGACTGGTTCCTTAACTTTTTCAAATCAAACAGCGCGGCAGGTGCTTCGAAATACGGTTCCTTGAGTGTCGGACCCTCAAAACTCAAGTGGCGACTCTGTATTTTTGAGCGCTTGCCACCTGCGCTCGCGCTCCCTCGATCCGGGCCCTTGCATTTTTGGAAACCGGAATTTCCAGGGCATGCTGCCCACAGCTAGGAGCGTGAATGTGAGGAACCCATGTTTGGGTTGAATTTATTTTTGTTTAAGGAAACTAAAATAACTATGCCCCCTGTCTAGGCAATGCATGCTTTTAGATGTTAATTTGACGCCCCTTAGCATTTTCTTTGTTTATGTAATCATGAGATTAACTCCCTTTTGTCTTTGGCAGAGAAATAGGAGGCTGGAAGCTCGCGATGGGGGCAAAGAGGTGCACAGATGGTTCTTGAAGCTGCCAGAGCAGGCTCGGGAATTAGTACGTGCTGCAGGCTTCGAGACATTCGTTCTGGGCCTCGATCTTCCGAAGATGGATTGGTCACTGATGACCTCGCTGGTTGAGAGGTGGTGGGATACCACCAATACCTTCCACTTTCCTGCTGCTGGCGAGATGACTATCACTCCGGGTGACTTTTCTTTGCTGACTGGACTACGGATAGGAGAAGTTGCTCTTCGAGTCGACCCCAGGCTTTGGGAGCGAGCAGGTGCTTTGGAGTGGTTTTTGGGCAAGGTGCCCCCTGTTCGTTCGCGAGGTCACATTGATCTTGCTTGGCTAAGCAAGACTTTCATGGTGGCTGACATTCTGACCCAGGTGAGTGCCGAGCAGTTGACGAGAGCTTTCCTTCTCTACCTCCTTGGGCAAACTTTGTTTGCCAACAAGGATGGTTCGGTACACACGCAGTTTTTGGCCCCTCTGCAGCACTTGGGAGCCATTCGGGAGTTTGACTGGGGCTCGTCTGCTTTGGCCACTTTGTATGGCAATCTTGGAGCTTGTTCGCGGGACAAGAGTCCCATTCTTTGTGGCCACTTTCGAGTGCTTGAGGTACGTACCATTCCCTTGTACTTCTGTTTTTACTTTGGCTTTTTCCTAGTTCTGAACTTGCTTTGGTTAACCTGCTTTTCAGCTCTGGGCTTTTGAGCACCTTCTCCAGTTTCCTCCTAAGACTAGGCACGGTGATGCGAACTGCATACCTCGTTACGAGCGATGGTTGATGGGGCAACGGAGGCCACGGTCACCAGTTTTGAGCCTTCCCGAGTGGCGGCGAGTTTTGGACCGACTGACGGTCGATCAGGTACTTTTTCTTTTGTACCTCTTGCCCTTTTGGCTTCCCTATTTTTGTGTCGAGACTGATTTGTCCTTGCTCTTACAGGTACAGTTTGACCCTTGGGGTGGTGTACCAGAGATTGCCCCTCTTGCTCGTTGTAGAGTCCTAGATCGGACCCGTAGTTTACTCGAGGGTCCGTTTTGCCGAGCTTGGTACTTAGGTGATCGAGTGGCCAGCCAGTGGCGGCCACGCACTGAGGCTCTTCAGCTTGTTCCTCCTTCTCCTCCAGTATCCATGAGGTCCACTTCCTTGATGTCGAAGGAAGATCTGAAGAACGCCCGGATCAAAGATTGGGCAGGTTTACTCCTCCAGGCAGGTGACTATACGGAGTACTGCCGTCTTTTCTTGACCCCCTCCGTGGAGGCTCCTCCCGTTGCTCCTGTCTAGCCACGGGCTCCTTCGTTTGTCTCCTTCCATTCAGACGATGGGGAGGAGGAGCACCTGACGCTGACTCCTTGCACGACCCCGCTCTATACTTTGCCAGTCGGGGCTTCACAGGTATTTTTAGCTTCCTGTATTAGCTTTCATCACTTCGCATTGTATCCTTGCTTTAGATGTTTGTAATGCTTGGCTATTTCACAGGTGCCTGCTGAGATAGTGCAGGAATGGCTTCGCGCCTACCAGAGTACAGAGGTCTTGGTTCGGAGACAGCGCCGTAGGATCCTCGAGGTATGACTTTCTTTACGAGTTTTGTTTGCTATGTATTACCCCTTGAGTCTGGACGTTTATATCTTCCTTGGTTGCAGCTCGAGGCTGAGAGAGTACCGGCTGCTGAGGGGAATGTGGGGACCAGTGAGCAGCCTTTGCCTTCTTCTCAGAGATCGCCTAGTTTTTAGGGCTTTCCTTTTCCCTGTTCATAGTTAGTAGATGATAGGCAGAAACTATATTTGTATAGTAAAAGCAATCACAGCAACAGTTTTGTAAGCAAGTTTTTGTTTGAGAAATGAGAAATGCCTTTCATGCCCCCTAAATGTCTTGAGTTTGCATGCGATAGTCAGAACATGGCCTTTTGAACAAGTTTTTGCTGATAGATAGTTAAAAAATGTTTGGCCGAAGAATCGATCACTCGGCCGAAGGATCTTTGTTGCGGCCGAGGTATTGATCGTCCGGCCGTTACATCTATTTTTCCCAAGGAATATAGGTTTTGCTTTAGCCAAGTGGCATCCTATTTCACATCCTTTCCTATGCTTAGTCTTTGATTTGCTGTCTCTTGCTTTTGCCATACTTTACAGCCTGATTGCCAAACTTTAGGAGTCTTTTGAAGGATCATATCCATTGCGTTTGACGACTTTTGGGTTAGAGAGGATGAACTGTAATTCCTATGTGTCTTTGTTTTTGCCAATTCCTTGGAAAATGACTAACTCATCTTTTGCGAGCTCAATACGCAGGTTTAGTTATGCCTATCATTGAGTACAAACATGTTGATGTTTTCCTCTCTCCAAATGCTTGGGCCGTATCTTGATGCGAGACAGCCTACGTATCCCAATCAGGGAATCAGGCCTTTTACGTAGTTCCAAGATCACCACCTTTGGGGGTTGGGTTTTCACTCTTGGTTTTTTCTTTCTTTCATGCTCTAAATTTTGCCTAGGTTACCTGATAGAGGTTGAGTCCCTAGCGAGCTTTCCTTCAAATGCCTTAACTTTTGCCTAGGCCGCGTTTTTCACTTTTTCCTTTGTCCTAGCAGGCTCTGCTCTTACTTTTGCTTGGGTGTATAGATTGCCCAACAAGCATTTTTCTCTCAAGAGGGTTTGTGTTTTGGAGAGGAATCTGATGGAGATGTTTTTATGAATCTCCTTGTTGCGTTTGTACTTTCACAATGGGCAAGCTAACCCTAAGTGTTCTCACGGAGATAGCGTCTTCTTCCTGAGTTTTGATAAAAACCTAGTTCTAAGTAATTAGAGTTCATCATTTCCTTCCCTTTTGTCGGGGACACAAAGATTTTGATCCCTTCGAATTCTTCCTTTGTTTTGGCAATGAGAGTATAGTGCATGGCAGTTGCAATTTAGAAATTTGGATTTAAATAAGCATGATCTGGAAGATGAAAAAGGAATTCTCTTAGCGGAAATAAAATGCCCAAACAGGGGCCCAAAACTCGTTCTAGTTTATTTAAAGCACAAAACAATGTTTTAACGTTCCTTATTTGCCATGTTGTGATTTCTCAGCTACTGCAGCATGTCGGGTTCATTTCCCTCGTCTTTTGCAACTTTGTACTCTTTCCCACCCTCTTCCTTGCCAAACAGAGCCTTTGAACCGGGTTCATCTTTTGCACGATGGCTACCTCCTTGAGCCATGAGTAATCCCCAGATGGATGTGTCAGCAGGAAACTCCCTTTCTCTTTCTTCATTGATCGCGTGGTTATCAGTTGTTTCCTCCTGATTGAATAGCGACGCTAAGGAGGTTTCGTCGAGCGGATCATTGCACTCTTCTTCCATTTCATTAAAGTCGCTTTCCCCTGTTTTATAGGGTTCTGTATACATGAAATCCAAATCTTCTCTTTCCTCTATCCATTGACTATAGTCGCACTCATCATAAGGGTTGACCCACGGTTGCATTTGGAACTCCTCTACTTTCTCAATGAGATTGACTGTCTCCCAAACAATGGGCGGTGTTGGAATCCTGGGACGGTTGATGCGTACCACTATTTGGGCAGGCTCGAAGCGAGCGTGCCTTCTCATCATGATGACCCTTTCTTTTTCCTTTTTCCTTTTCTCAAACCAGATACGAAGCCACTCGTCGTCTTCTACAAATGGAATGTCTGGATCCTCCAAATTGTGTTTCGCCCAAGAGTGTTCCTTCCACTTCCTTAGCTTTTCCTCATCTACCTGATCTTCGCTGCTTATGTCGGACATATCAATGTCAATTACTTCTAACTGATTAGAATCATTATCCTCCTCCTCTTCCATCATGAAACACTCGTCCTCCTCGGGGAAGGTCAAGGTAGGTTTGGTTCGGTTGTCTTGGACAATGTATTGGCTGGGATTGTATGTGGGGTTATGAGATAGACTTATGAGATTGATATTTCGGGGTGGCGGCTCAGTATTGTGAGTGGGGAGTTGGTTGGCTTGCCCATCAGGTTTTGGTGGCTTTATGGTTCGACTATCAATAAGGTCTTGAATGTCGTGACGAAGACGCATGCAATTGTCTGTTTCGTGCCCAGGATGTTGGTGGTAGGCGCATTGTTTGTTTGAATCATGGTTTGGACCGTAAGGCGGCGGAGGAAGTGGCTTGTTTAGAGGTTTAAGATGCCCCTGACGGCTAAGGATGGTCAAGGCTTGGGATAAGGTCATGTAGAGAGGATCAAAGTTGCGACGAGGTCGATTTGAGCTTCGGGATGGGCTAGTTTGGAAAGGGTCTTGAGACAAGGAACCAAGGGTATTTACGGAGGCGTGAGACGTACGGCTAGAGAAGGTTTTCTTAGGTGGAGGAGTGGCCTCTTCTTTTCCAATGAGTCCTAGCTTAATTCCATCTTCAATTTGCAACCCAGTGGCATGCAAGCGTTTGAAATCGGTGATAGCCTGTGTGTAAATATGCCTGAGATATTTGGGTTGCAAATTTTTGACAACTATCCTCACTTGGTCTTCCTCGGAGGGACGGTTCTTCATCTTGGCGGCCTTTTCCCTCCATCTTGCCACAAAGGTAGCAAAGTCCTCATTGGAATCCTGTTTGGTCATTTCCAAGTCTCGAGTTGTTTATTCAATTTGGACATTGTATGCATATTGCTTGACGAAAGCATTGGCAATTTCTGGCCAAGTTTGATAATGTACAAACTCCAAAGTGAGGAACCAGTCGAGAGCACTTCCGGTGAGGGTTCGTTGGAACAACTGGGCGATGAGCTCGTCATTCAAGCCCATCGGCTTCAGGGTGTTGATAACATGGCGAACATGACTGGTAGGGTTGCCAGTTCCATTGAACTTCTCGATGTTGGGCATCTTGAAATTCTCAGGCAGCTTGGATTCTGGGAAGAGGCAAAGTCCTTCGAAATCTAGAATTTGATCCCCTTGCGAACGAGCCAAGACTTGTTTGATTTCCTTGACTTGTTTAGTCAACTCAGGGCTTTCTGCCAATACCACTTTATGGGGATTCTCGCCTTCCATTGATCTTTCCTCATCTTCAGCATCTCTAGTTGCCTTTTCTGCCAGTAGTGCAGCGATTTGAGCTTGGAGGTTGGCAATAGTGGCGTCGTTGTCTGCCATGAAGGTAGAAGGGTTGCTTGATGAAGCTTGAGATTTAGTAAATGACGAGGTCCGTTGAGGGGATGACTGGGAAGTTCTTGAGAGCGGTTGGAACTGTTGTGGTGAGGGTGTTTTGTCAGATGGAGACGATAGACGGGAGGGTTGCAGAGACCTTTGTTTGGCGTAGCTTCGGGTGTTATAAGAGTACAAAGTTGGCTGTGGTTGTTTCTTTGATTTACCTATTGTGCCTGCTTAAAAGTAGAATACCTGGAAGTCAGTACTTTGCTTGTGTAGGGTTAGGATTTGGGCTGAAAATCCCAACTCTTCTGCACAGAAAGAGTTGATTACAACAACAGATGGTACAAGGTGTGAGGAAGAACTTTTGCAAGTAGAATGCAAGTAGGTTCCTAGCCTGTAGGTTCCTGTCTTAGTTTGATAAGTTCTATGGCTTTCTAAAGCATGCAAGGTTTTTTTGTAGTTTCAGGGTGCTCCGTTGTCAAAGGGCACCAATCCTCTCACCAGCCCATCATAGGCGGTGATTGGGTGATTTCCTTTTTGATATACCACTAGGTACGAGTGACTGTGGAGTTTGCTGGAACCCCCAACATAGCCCGTGTCATGCCGGGATATCAGGTGAACTCAACGGGTTGCCCGCTCGATGCATATGATAAATGAATTAGACAAGGCATGTATTAGTCTTATGTTGAACTTTTTGGTTATGGCTCTCATATCCCCAGTAGAGTCGCCAAAAACTGTAGACACCTCCCAAGCGGGGCATCGCCATACAGATTGATCACGTTGTGTTTGCTTGATTGGTTGCTCACCTCATAAACCAAAATCATGGACATTCCCATGGCTAGGAACATCGCCACATGATAACGGTTATCATCAAATAGAGTCGCCACCCAGTTTATTAAAACTGGGAAAATAGATAGAGATTCTGGATACGGGAGCCAAAGGTACAATAAGGGGAAGGTGTTAGGCACCCCTCTTTGCCCAGTCGTGAGACTGGCCCATAATCGTTCAACATAAGATGTATAGATGCTTTGTTTAATCCTAGCACATAGTCTGTTTAATTATTCTTTTAAACAGTAAGCAAAGTGAGCCAGTGCGATAATCGAAGCATGCATCAGAAAGCAGATGAAGCAAGCAAAATGTCCCAGGGAAATGGATCTCGCGGCCGGTGAATAGATGTCACGGCCGAGGGATCTTCCTGGTTTGATGTACCGGCCGAGGGATCGAAGCCCCGGTCGGTGTTCTTCCTCACACCAGACAGAAAGATTAACAGTTAATCAAAATGCTACGATTAGTAAAAGAGACAGTAAATAAGACAAACCAGAGGCCGTTGGGCCTCACCACCTTGATCCCTCAGTTGCTTGATTGCTTTGGATTGGGCGTGATTGATTGATCGCTTGATTGAAAACCCTAGGGTTAGGGTTTGAACTTCGGGGTTTGATCGCCGGATTGACGGCTGCCTTTGGAAGGTTAGGGCTTTTAAAGTATGGGATTGAGGGAGTATTTCTGCAGAGTTTCGAGGTTTGATTGAGTGTGTAGGTATCTCAATTTCTGTGTTTATTTCGGAGCCCAAAGCCCCCTTTATATAGGCATAGGGATGACTCACTCCGGCCAATCAAATCACGAGATGGCAATTGCAATTGCAATGCATCTCTAACTCTACGTCGTGATCTCTGAGCGTAGCCCGAACGCATCGGAAAGGTAGTGTAGTTGGATCAAACCAAACGTCTGACAGAACGTTCGAGAGTCTGGAAAAAGGTCAATCTGGCGGCCGAGTAAAGGATCACACGGCCGAGGAATGGATGTCTCGGCCGAAGGATAGATCTTGCGGCCGAGGAATTGATCTCTCAGGGAGATTTTGCTGGCAACAGGTTGCTCGGGTGAGGGATTGATGTTGTGGCCGTTAGATCGATGTTACGGCCGTCAGATGGATTCTCCTAGGCTTCTGTATTTCTGTCTGAAAGGCTGTATGGCTTTGAATTGGGTCCTCTAAGTGGTTCAAAGTTCTCACCGAAAGTCCTAAGGTCCTCAAGGAAGCAATCAGCAATCATTATATCCATTTCATCATCGGGATTGTCCCAAGGTGGGACTTGAAATAATTGTTAGGCCAAATTGGGGTGTCTACAACAACGTGATCAATCTGTATGGCGATGCCCCGCTTGGGAGGTGTCTACAGTTTTTGGCGACTCTGCTGGGGACATGAGAGCCATAACCAAAAAGTTCAACATAAGACTAATACATGCCTTGTCTAATTCATTTATCATATGCATCGAGCGGGCAACCCGTTGAGTTCACCTGATATCCTGGCATGACACGGGCTATGTTGGGGGTTCCAGCAAACTCCACAGTCACTCGTACATAGTGGTATATCAAAAAGGAAATCACCCAATCACCGCCTATGATGGGCTGGTGAGAGGATTGGTGCCCTTTGACAACGGAGCACCCTGAAACTACCAAAACCTTGCATGCTTTGGAAAGCCATAGAACTTATCAAACTAAGACAGGAACCTACAGGCTAGGAACCTACTTGCATTCTACTTGCAAAAGTTCTTCCTTACACCTTGTATCATTTGTTGTTGTATTAACTCTTTCTGTGCAGAAAGGTTGGGATTTTCAACCCAAATCCTAACCCTACACAGGCCGAATACTGACTTCCAAGTATTCTATTTTTCAAGCAGGCACAATAGGTAGGTTAAAGAAGCAACCTCAGCCAGTTTTATACTCTTACAATACCCGAAGTCACGCCAAACAGAGGTCTTTACAGTCATCTCACCGATCGCCTTCATCTACCGAGACACTCTCACCGCAACGGTCCCAATTAGTTTCAGGGACTTCGCGGTCATCTCCTCAATAAAACCGATTCCAAGCCTCACCGAGCAATCTCCCTACCTACGCCCTAAAAATGGCAGACAATGATGCTACCGTCGCCGAGCTCCGAGCCCAAATTGCCTATTTACAAGCTGAGAAAGTAGCAAGAGATGCTGAAGACAAGAAAAACGAGGAGGAAGCAGAAGATCCTCATAAAATTATAGAAAACCCTGAATTGGTCAAACAGGTCAAAGAAATCAAGCACGCTTTGGCTCGTTCACAAGGAGACCAAATTCTAGATTTCGAAGGACTCTGTCTCTTTCCAGAATCTCAACTGCTTGGACGGTTCAAAATGCCGAACATCGAGAAATTCAACGGGACTAGTAACCCTACCAGCCATGTCCGCCATGTCATCAACACTCTGAAACCTATGGGTTTGACCGACGAGCTCATTGCTCAATTGTTTCAAAGGACTCTCACTGGAAGCGCCCTCGATTGGTTTCTCACTTTGGAATTTGTGCATTATCAAACTTGGCCTGAAATTGCTAACGCTTTTGTCAAGCAGTATGCGTACAATGTCCAAATTGAGCTAACTACCCGAGATTTGGAGATGACTAAACAAGAATCCAATGAGGACTTTGCTACCTTTGTGGCAAGATGGAGAGAGAAGGCTGCCAAGATGAAAAGCCGCCCTACCGAGGAAGATCAAGTGAGGATAGTTGTCAAAAACTTACAGCCTAAATACCTCACTCATATTTACACTCAAGCTATCACCGACTTCAAACGTCTACACGCCACTGGATTACAAATCGAGGATGAGATCAAGTTGGGCCTCATTGGAAAAGAAGAAACCCCTCCACCCAGAAAAACCTTTCCAAACCGTGCATCTCCTGCCTCCGTCAACGCCCTTGACTCAGTCTTACCACAAGACCCTTTTCAAACTAGCTCATCTAGCAACACGAATCGCCCTCGCCGCAATTTCAGCCCACTCTATATGACTCCATCCCAAGCCTTAGCCATCCTAAGCCGTCAAGGGCACCTTAGGCTCTTGAACAATCCGCCTCCTCAGCCACCTTACGGCCCAAGCTATGATGCCAATAAGCAGTGTGCTTACCATCAACACCCTGGACATGAGACAGACCGCTGCATGCGTCTTCGTCATGACATCCAGGATCTCATTGATAGTCAAACCATAAAACCTCCTAAGCCTAATGTACAAACCAATCCGCTTCCCGCTCACAACAACGAACCACCACCTCAAAATATCAATCTCATAAGCCTATCCAATAGCCCCACATATAATCCTGCCCTACACATTATTTCAAATACCCAAGCCAAACCATCCCTAATCCTCTCTGAGAACGAGGAATGCTTTGCAACAGGGAGAAAACCCCACATCTATGCCATTGATGATTGGTGGTTGGACATGCGTCAAGCCCTGCCAAAT
This sequence comes from Rhododendron griersonianum, assembly GCA_018127125.1. Taxonomy (NCBI): domain Eukaryota; kingdom Viridiplantae; phylum Streptophyta; class Magnoliopsida; order Ericales; family Ericaceae; genus Rhododendron; species Rhododendron griersonianum. The sequence goes on along the minus strand of CM030795.1, from coordinate 6,035,663 downwards.
GATTGGAAAGTTGGAAGAATCGAGCCTGCTGATCCTTGGGGCACCCAAGAAGAAGAAGTGGGTCACCTCACCCGAAGCGGAAGAGTGTATAAACCGCCTAAACTAAGTGGAGAAAGTTCAACCTCAACACGAGTAATGGAAGAAGAAGAAGGAGAAGAAAGCCAAAGGACCGAACCTGAAGAAGACAGGGTGCTAAGGCAATTAAAGAAAATCCAAGCAGATATCTCTATTTGGGGATTGCTTATGTCTTCCTACGAGCATCGCAATTCCTTCTTTAAAACCTTGGGGAAAGCCAAAGTTCCCATTGACATCACCCCCGAAGAACTGGTGGGTTTCATAATGGCGTCAAAAGCTCCAAAACCAACGATAGCTTTCACTGACAAGGATCTACCCCCCGAAGGGCCTGCACACAACAAACCTCTCTACATTTCACTTAAATGTCTCACCAAATGGATCCCACTGGTCTTGGTGGATAATGGGTCTGCCTTAAACGTATGTCCTCAAAGGACCCTCGACAAGCTAGGTGTGGGCTACCAGCCCGAAAAAATATATTTCCCTTTTTGAGAAAAATATGGTTTGAAGAGTTGAAAGAGTCGCCACCCGGATTTGTGGTATATCACCCGAGAAACCGTTTTGTTTGGAAAACCGTTGATTTGAAATTGAAAACCAGAGATCAGTTTAGAGGGTCCGGAAGCCATGTCACGAGGGGGGAAGGGTTTTACGGCACCCCCCTCGCCCGATTCGAAATCGGTCTCTACTAAACGTTTGTGGGATTTTAAAAGGGGATTTTGTTTCATTAGACAAGTAGCAAGTATCCACATTTATACCAAATAGGAAGTGTTTGCATGTGCATGTGTACAGGAGAGGGTGAAATGGCCATGCAAAATACAAGATGACTGAAAATGGAACCCTGTCACTGTATTCACTCTCGAGCGCTCGGGAGTGGTCCCGAGCGCTTGGGAGTGCTGACACTCACAACCTGCAAGTTTGGTTAGACATATTCACATACTAGTACTGCCAGAAAAATCACGAAGAAATCAAAATACAGATGTGCTCAGCCAGAGGTTTAAACAGCTAAGAACTGGTCCTAACCATCCAAACAAGGCTTCCTTGCAACTGAAAGCAAACCTAACTGGGCTCTGGAAGGACCAGTGCACACCCAGTATCTACTAAAACAGAAAATGAAATACATAATGAACAAAATAAAGTTTTAGTGGCAGCAGCACTCCTGAGCGCTCAGGAATGGTCCCGAGCGCTCGGGAGTGAACACAGTGCCCAGAAAAAGTTTTGTTTTCTTTGTGTTCCTCTTGCTCTTGGTGCTAAACTAAGATCAAATGAGCTCACAACTAGTATAAGGAACTAGTGTGAACCCTTGATCCCCCTCAGAAGTAGAAAAACGGTAGATTTCGGGTATAAAATGAGATTTTATACCTTTGCTTGACTTGAATCCAGCTTCTTGGACTGACTTGTTTGCTTGAAAATGGATTGAAAACAGTAAGAAAATGGAGTTCTAGATGGACTAGAGGTTTGAGTTGTGAAGAACTTGAAGATTGCTTGAAGTTTTCCTTAGAAAACACAAGTTTTGGAAAATGTTTGAAGGAGATTTTGAGACTGAAAATTTCAGAAGATAGTAGAGGGAGAGAGTAAAATTTCGTGGTCCTTTGCATGTAGAATGAAAGGGGTATTTATAGGCAAGGAGAAAATGTGTTTGAAATTTGAAAATAAAATGAAAATGAAATGGAAAATAACTTTGGGGGGAAAAATGGCATGATTATATTCCTGCCCCATCTGAATAATCAGGCAGGACCAGGTTGAACGTTGAATGGGTCAGAAAAGCCTGAAAAGCCTGAAAAGCGGTGGTCAAAGGCCAAGCTCGACATGCATTGGTCAGTCAGCACTCCCAAGCGCTTGGGAGTGTCACTCCCGAGCGCTCTAGAGTGGTCCCGAGCGCTTGGGAGTGGCAGCCCAACTTCAGAAGGGCGCCGCGGACACTCCCGAACTCGGTTTTGGGTGTTTTTCGAAGCGTTGGAAAGCTCGTTAAGTCCTCTTTCTAACCCAATTGGTTTCATTCAAATATATTTTATATGCTAAAATGCATGCCAATTTTACCCTCAGGGTGTCGAGAAAAAAGGAATATTTTGATTTTGAAACAGTCCAAGAAGTATCGTCCAAGTTTGCCAAGGTCCGTTTTGACCCTATTTCATCATCGGGGAGCCTCGAGGGCACAAATTAAGGAACTTCGACAAGTTCAAATTGGGGTGTCTACACTAGGGATAAACGCCACCGACGTACGCCCTTCAAGCCAATGAGTAAGGGGGTATGACAATTCAAAGAGAAGAGTGGTTGGGTGTGTCACACTACCAGTAGAAGTGGAGAAGATCAAAAGGGACGTGGAGTTCCATGTGATGGATATACCGGCCACCTTCAATCTCTTGTTAGGAAGGCCTTGGCTACATGACGCTGGGGCAGTACCTTCCACTTTGCATCAAAAAGTCAAATTCGCGGTAGATGGAAGGGTTATAACCATTCTGGGGGATTCATCAATCCGGACTCATTCTGATACGCCTGTCCAAGAGGTAGAAACCGAGGAAACCTTCCTTACTGGATTTAGTCTTGAGGAAGCAACTGCTGTGCAAACCTTAATGGCTGAGAGAAACTTCTATGTGAGTGCTCCCGCCATATGGATGATGAAGAAGCAAAAATACCTCCCTGGGTTGGGTTTAGGCAAAAGATCACAAGGCATCTCGCAGATGATTGATCCTTCTCATAATCAATACGCCTTTGGTCTTGGCTACACCCCGACAGAAGCCGAGGTAAAAAGGAAGAAAAGCATGGAAAAGGCTAAGGCAAGAGGAAGCAGGGTCAAAGAAGAGAAACTCGTAATCCCAAAAACGCTCAATGGCTGGTTTGTGAGAGAAGGAGAAGACTTTCCATTCTGTGGCTTCGCAGAGACATGGGAAGACAAAGTTACCAAGCAACGGTACCCTGGAATGCAAATCTTCTTTGATCAGGAATGGACCGACAGTGATTTGGAAGAAGAACCAACTAAATCATCTCCTACTCCCAAAGACTGGATTGAAGTGCTAGCTGAATTTGACCTAAAAATTCTGCTTGGCAAAGAGGGTGAAGAAGAGTATAAAACTGCAAAGGGAAAAGGAACCATTCCTGAAATACCGCAGTAAATCGCATGACAAAAACATTGCTTTCATTTCCTAAAAGACAAGTTAGGACATGTTTTGGGCCCCTGTTTGGGCATTATCTACGATTGAATAAATCCCCATTTTTATCACTTCTATGCTTAACAAATGATTCCATCTTTAAAATGTGATTGTTATACACTACAATCTCTCTGCCAAAGATAAAAAGATTTTAAGAATCTAACTCTTTATGTTACCGACCGAAAGGAAAGAGGGGACGAACCCTGGTTACTTAGAACTAGGCTTTTTATCAAAACTCAGGAAGAAGACGCTATCTCCGTGAGAACACTTAGGGTTAGCTTGCCCATTGTGAAAGTACAAACACAACAAGGAGATTCATAAAAACATCTCCATCAGATTCCTCTCCAAAACACAAACCCTCTTGAGAGAAGAATGCTCGTTGGGCAACCTATACACCCAAGCAAAAGTAAGAGCAGAGCCTGCTAGGAAAAGGAAAAGCGAAAAACGCAACCTAGGTAAAAGTTAAGGCATTTGGAGGAAAGCTCGCTAGGGACTCAACCTCTATCAGGTAAACCTAGGCAAAACTTAGAGCATGAGAGAAAGAAAAATTAAGAGCGAAAACCCAACCCCCAAAGGTGGTAATCTTGGAACTACGTAAAAGGCCTGATTCCCTGATTGGGATACGTAGGCAATCTCGCGTCGAGATGCGGCCCAAATATTTGGAAAGAAGAAAGATGATACCAAAAGGGTTTGTATTCAATAATAGGCATAGCTAACCCTACGTATTGAGCTCACAAAAGATGAGTTAGTCATTTTCCAGGGAATTGACAAAAACAAAGGTATACAAGAATCATCGTTCGTCCTCTCTGACTCAGAAGTCGTCGACATAAGGGACCAAGCATTCTAACAAAAACATGACAAAGAGATTGCAAGAATAACAAAAGCAAATAAGAGAGCTTGAATCAAGTACAAGTGTAAGAATGGAAAAACACCGTTTGGCTAAATAGCAAAAACCTAAACTTCTTTAAGGAAATGGAAGTAGCGGCCGAAGAATGGAACCCTCAGCCGAGTGATCCATTCCTCGGCCCAAGTTTAAATCCAGACATTCACAAAACTCTGAAAAATATTGCATAAGTGCTGAGGATGCTTCAAATACAAACAAAAAGTACAAATGTCAAAATTATCTGTTTTTAGAACTAACAAATACAGGTACAAGAAAGGAAAGGCTAGCTACTGCCCACGACCCCTCTTGGGCGCGGGACGAAAACGCTCAGGAATTGGGACACTGATCCTCTGTCCCTCGCCAGTCGCGGCATCTCCATCACCAGCTTCAGTACTCCCACCCTCGCTAACTCCAGCACTCTGGGTGACCGACACTGTCGGTACTCGCTCTGCTTCAAGCTGCAGAGACACAGGATATAGGCAGTTAGTTTCACATGAAGCATAGGATGGAAAAAGAAGAGATCAAATGATGCATACCGCAGCTATTCGGCCGCGCTGCCGCCGAGCCAAAGCCTCTGCGCTCTGGAAAGCACGCAACCATTCCTGAAACACCCCAGCGGGCACCTACAGAGGAAGCAATTGCATATACAATCAAGTAAGCAAGGAATGCTGAAGGAAACCAAAGCAGAATCTACAAATATTACCTGCTGGACCCCGGCAGGAAGCACGTAGAACTGCGTAGTACACGGTGTCAGTGGCAAACGCTCCTCTTCTCCACTCGCATTATGGAAAGAAATGAAACTGGGGGCCCGTGGCCAAACAGGAGGAGTAGCAGCAGCAGTAGTGGTAGGAAGGGTCAAGGAGGCCGAACGAAAGGCTGAGTAGTCTCCTACTACGAGAAAACTCAAGGCTGGCTGTCTCTCAAGAGCAAGTAGCAAGCTATCCCTGGTCAAAAGATGGGTCGATCTCATGCCAACAGGAGGAGGGAGAGGAACAAGCTGCAACGCCTCGGAACGTGGAAAGTACTGGCTCGCTACCCTCTCCCCAAGATACCACGTTCTCGAAAATGGCCCTTCCAGAAGGAAGTGCTGACTGTCCAACGCCCAAGCTGAGGTCAACTCCAAAGGAGCATCATCAAGTAGCACGCCCCATGGGTCAAAACGCACCTATGACAAGGGAAATAGCATCAAAATAACAGAATGAGGAAATTGCACGAAAATCAGAGGACGAAGAAGATGTCATACCTGATCCACTGTTAGGCGATCCAAAACTCGCCTCCAAGCCAGCAAGTCCATGGCGGGCGACCGTGACTTCCGAACCCCTTTCAACCAACGGGCTGCCCGTGGAACAAACCTAGGCTCTCTGTGCCCAGTCGGAGGAGGAAACTGCAACAAGTGCTCAAAAGCCCAAAGCTACAAGCAAAGGCGGAGAATATGAATAATAAAGGTAGAAGCAACAAGAGAATAATGCAGAAATCAAAATATATACCTCGAGAATACGATGGTGTCCGCCAAGCGACAAGCTAACTCCCCGAGAACAAGCACTAAGGTGTCCGTACAACGTGGCTAGGGCAGGAGTTCCCCAATCAAACTCTGCTATGGTCTCTAAGTGCACCAAAGACATGTACCGAATTCTCCTTGTTGCAAAACAAAGTTTGCCCAAGGAGATAAAGCAGGAAAGCTCGTACCAGCTGAGAAAGGGGAATCTCCGTCAAGATGTCAGCTTGATCAAACTCTTCCCGAAGCCAGGTATATGTGATATGGCCACTCTCTGATACAATGGAAACTTTCCCCAAAAGATATCCAAGAGCACCCTTCCGCTCACGGATCCGTGGGTCAATTGGAAGAGGATCGCCGCCAACCCTCAGGCCTGTGAGCAAAGCAAAGTCGCCCGGAGTGATCGTCATCTCTCCAGCCTCCGGAAGATGGAAAGTGTTGGTGGTATCCCACCACCGCTCGACTAAGGATGTGGTCAATCCCAACTCCGCCTTCGGAAGATGGAAACCAAGTATCAAGGGCTCGAAGCCAGCCAAAGCAATCGCATCCTTGGCTTCCTGAGGAAGCCTCTCATACCATTCAAACACCTGGGGGCAGCTTCCCCACACGCGCAGCCTCTCGTTTGCCTGACAAAATACAAAGAAGAAATCAAATACGCAAGATATCGCCTATACAGGGGGCAATTTCTAGAACTCAAACTCCCTATCAAATCAAACTATCACTCTGCAAAATCTCACATACGAAAATCGTTTGACAAGATAAAATTCTACCTTCCTGTTGGTGGAACCAAAGTGCTGCTCTGGCTCCCTGTGCAAGACCTCAGGTGGGATGTCACTGAGGGGAGGACGGTATCGCAAAGAACCACCACACCCGACCAAGTGAACCTGAGGAGCGTAAGTGGCAATGTCAAAAGGTGGAAGAATATCACCACCCACATCAGTGGAAACTTCGGGTTCAACCCCGGGAGGAATGGGTTGCGAGGAACTCCCCCCAGCAGTGGTCCTGCGCCGACTGGAACGCAAGACGCGGGAACTTGAAACCCCACCAAGAATCTCGGCCTCGACGGCCGGAGCCTTGCCCGTATCTCTAGATGCGGCGGGGGCATTGGATGGTGGAGGAGGAGGTGGTGTCGAAGCCATGACAGACCGGAACCGTGGTGGTCGGAGAATCGACGGCGGGAAAGTGGAAAACGACGATGGAGGAAGAGAGGGACGGTGACGGTCGCTCGAAAGGGAGAGAAAAATGAGGAATGGAGGAAGAAAGGGTAGAATGACCCGTGAGATCGATTAAGTTTAACTTAAATCAATTTTCTGGCTTTTGGCTATCTCACGGCCGATACATCGATTCCTCGGCCGATACATCAATCCTTCGGCCGAGAGATCTATCTCCAGGCCTGCCAATCAAATTCCTTCAGCAACGTCAGATCATGCTCGGTGCATCAATTCAAACCACTACAGACTTCTAAGTCTCCAACCAACCAAGTAGCCTTAGGGGCATTCCCAAGCCAATGCAACGTAATCAAAATTAATCTTGGGGGCATGCCCAAGCATCGAAGCTCTCTCTCCACAAACTGCTGGCCAAAGCAAGCTGAAACACCCAGCAACTCTACACCAGCCAGCTCAGCGGCTCGAAGCCCATATCAATTCAGCGGTCCTGTACCTCTACTCGAATCAGCAGCTCTACGCTCGCTATCACAATTCAGCGGCCCTGTGCCCATCATCTCCATACAACTCAGCGGTTCCAAGCCTGCTATCTCAATTGGCTCGAAGCCGTGACAAGTCAACTCAACGGCTCCAAGCCCACCGTTTCGACTGGCTCGAGTCTACTTCAGCGGCTCAAAGCCCATCACTTCAACAGGCTCGAAGCCTGTATCTACCATTTGAATTGGCTCGAAGCCATAGCAATCAACCCAGCGGCTCAAAGCCCATTTACCTCAATAGGCTCATGTTTACTATCACTCAGCGGCTCGAAGCCCTTTATCTCAGCAGCTCTATGCTCGCTATCACAGCAACAGACTCTACGCCTGTTATCACAATCTCAGCGGCTCGAAGCCCATTACTCTAACAGGCTCGAAGCCTGTATCTATAATCTTACTGGCTCGAAGCCATATACAACCAATCTCAGTGGCTCGAAGCCCATTATCGACGGGCTCTACGCCTGTTATCACAACTCAGCGGCTCAAAGCCCACTATCTCAACTGGCTCGAAGCCGTAAACAAGCAACAGGCTCTAAGCCGCCCCAACAATCAAGACATTTATTCTCAGGCTCTACGCCTGAATGCTCAAAAATCTAACATTTTTGAATGCTCAAGCTCTACGCTTGGATGCCCAACCACTGTGTACTGGATGCTCAAGTTATACACTTGAATGCTCAAGCTCTACGCTTGGATGCCCAACCATTGAGTACTGGACGCTCAAAGCCTGTACTTTGAATGCTCGGATTCTGCCGTCCGAATGCTCGAGCTCTACGCTCTGAATGCTCAAGTCCGGAACTTGATAGAAGCTCTAAGCTTAAAAACACACACGCACGGGCCCGTGCACATATTGCATTATCACATCGAGTCTGCATCATCATATCTGTTCACATCTAACAACCATCATCACACATATACACTCTGCATATCTCTCATGAAACAGGTCAATCCTGTAAATCAACCGGCTCTACGCCTCGGTTTTATTGATCGGCCCAACGCCTCGATCCTTTGGCTCCACGTCAACACTTATGATGAGAAAGCTCCGTGCACAGACCATCAGAATGCAACCAGCTCTCCGTGCTTCGGTTCCATCAAGCTCTAAGCTCACCTCAGGCCTCCGCCTCATAAACCTCAGCAGGCTCCACGCCTCGATCCAGTCACCTCAGGCTCTCGCCTTATAATCAACACCAGCTCCGTGCTTCGGTCCTATCAATCACCTCAGGCTCTCGCCTTATGATTAACACCAGCTCCGTGCTTCGATCCTATCAATCACCTCAGGCTCTCGCCTTATGATCAACACCAGCTCCGTGCTTCGGTCTTATCAATCACAACAGGCTCCACGCCTCAATTCCATCTCTCTCAGGCTCTCGCCTCGTGACTACAACCGGCTCCGTGCCTCGGTTCCCTCATCACCAAAGCTTCAGTTACTGGCCCTGTGCCCCCCCATCTCAAAAACGAACGACGTACAATTCATCCCCAGTAGATGGTTTGGATTCCACCCCATTACATCAATCCCTTCCAGCTCATTCGCAAGGATAGGCTACTCTATCGAGCTCCTTTCAGTCAAAGTAAGGATGATCAAGAAAAGCAAACGCACCTGCAGTGTACTGATCTACCCCAAAATACTAAGGAAGCTCTCCGCAAAAACTCCACAGGTAGCCCCGCGCTCCTTCAACTATCTTCCGCCAAAACCCTGGCTCAGTCTAGGTACGTCACACTACGGCTTTTTAAGCCCTAAGGTACGTCTTCTGTCTCTAACCCTCCAAACTTTTATTTTTCTTTATTGCCCGAACTACGATTGGTCTGAATTTCCCTTGTGGAATACGTAGGCAGCCTCCCGGCCCGACCATAACAAAACCTTTTTCGAAAACCCTTGGAATAGTGGTTGGACCAAATTGAGTTGCTTTTTACAGCTTTGACTCTTACTCAAACATGTCTCGCGATCCGTCTGAGTTCAGTCAAAGAGGGGCATCTGTAGACACCCCAATTTGGCCTAACGATTATTTCAAGTCCCACCTTGGGACAATCCCGATGATGAAGTGGATATAATGATTGATGATTGCTTCTTTGAGGACCTTAGGACTTTCGGTGAGAACTTTGACCACTTAGAGGACCCAATTCAAAGCCATACAGCCTTTCAGACAGAAATACAGAAGCCTAGGAGAATCCATCTGACGGCCGTGATATCGATCTAACGGCCATAACATCAAACCCTCACCCGAGCAACCTGTTGCCAGAAAAATCTCCCTGAGAGATCAATTCCTCGGCCGCAAGATCTATCCTTCGGCCGAGACATCCATTCCTCGGCCGTGTGATCTATTGCTCGGCCGCCAGATCGACCTTTTTCCAGACTCTGGAACGTTCTGTCAGACGTTTGGTTTGATCCAACTACACTACCTTTCCGATGCGTTCGGGCTACGTTCGGAGATCACGACTTAGAGTTAGAGATGCATTGCAATTGCAATTGCCATCTCGTGATTTGATTGGCCGGAGTGAGTCATCCCTATGCCTATATAAAGGGGCCTTTGGGCTCCGAAATAAACACAGAAATTGAGATACCTACACACTCAATCAAACCTCGAAGCTCTGCACAAATACTCCCTCAATCCCATACTCCAAAAGCCCTAACCTTCCGAAGGTAGCCGTCAATCCGGTGATCAAAACCCCGAAGTTCAAACCCTAACTATAGGGTTCTCGATCAAGCAATCAATCAATCACGACCAATCCAAAGCAATCAAGCAACTGAGGGATCAAAGTGGTGAGGCCCAACGGCCTCTGGTTTGCCTTATTTATTGTCCTTTTTACTAATCGTAGTATTTTGATCAACTGTCAATCTTTCTGTCTGGTGTGAGGAAGAACACCGACCGGGGCTTCGATCCCTCGGCCGGTACATCAAACCAGGAGGATCCCTCGGCCGTGAGATCAATTCACCGGCCGCGGGATCCATTTCCCTGGGACATTTTGTTTGTTTTATCTGCTTTCTAATGCATGCTTCAACTATCGCACTGGCTCACTTTGCTTACTGTTTAAAGGAATAACTAAACAGACTATGTGTTAGAATTAAACAAAGCATCTATACGTCTTATGTTGAACGATTATGGGCCAGTCTCACGACTGGGCAAAGAGGGGTGCCTAACACCTTCCCCTCATTGTACTTTTGGCTCCCGTATCCAGAATCTCTATCTGTTTTCCCAGTTTTAATAAACTGGGTGGCGACTCTATTTGATGATAACCGTTATCATGTGGCGATGTTCCTAGCCATGGGAATGTCCATGATTTTGGTTTATGAAGTGAGCAACCAATCGGGCAAACACAACGTGATCAATCTGTATGGCGATGCCCCGCTTGGGAGGTGTCTACAATTACTCTGGTTTTTTGTGGCCTTTGTTTGGCCTGATCATTGGTTTGCTCGGCCTTTCGTGGCTTTTTGATATTTGCAGGTGGCCTTTCGTGCCCAGACGTTCATGTTGAATTGCTAAGTGTTTCATACTTAGTTAGTTTATATGCCCATTAAGTGTGTTCATACTTGGATATCAATCTAAGTTTTGCTTGTACTTAGCTGTTATGTTGCTTCTAAGTTTTTCATACTTAGTACTTAAGTATTTCGTTACTTAATTGAATTCCCAGTTTTATTATCCAAGTATTTCATACTTGGGAAAGAGACAAGTTTTTCGTTCTTGCTCATAATTTCGAGTTTTATCGTACTCAATGTGTAATACCAGTTTTGTTCGTATCTGGTTAATTACTTGTAGACAAAATTTCGTTATGTCTTATTCCCAAGTGTTTCATACTTTGGAATCACTTGATTTATGCATGTTTAAGCTTCTCATACTTAAAGAGGAAATTAAGTCTTTCGTACTTTATGAGTTGTCTTGTGGCCCTGTACGGCCTTTATATTTGCTCGGTTGTTCGTAGCCTTCGAGTGTCCTACATCACATATTTATCTAACCCTAACGTAGGTTAAAAATCATACTTACCGAATTCATAAGTCTTTTATCCAAGTATTTCATACTTGGGAAAGATAAGCAAGTATTTCGTACTTCTTATAAGTTTCTCGTACTTAACAATCTGTGCATACAAGTTTCTCTCGTACTTGTATAGTCTAAATATTTTTTCGTGCTTAGACAGTAATACGTATATTCGTACGTTACAAGGCGTTCATCCTTGTTCTAAGTTTTTCGTACTTAGTTAATCTAAGTTTCTCGTACTAAGATATTTGATACACGAATTCGTACGTTCTAAGGCGTTTATACTCATTACCTGCTCCCCAATACGAAGAAGGGGCAGCTTGGCCATTGTTCATATTTATAAGTTAAAAAACAACCATATACTGGAAGAAACAAAATTTCTGAAAAATTGAATATGTTGCAAAAACATAACTTTTATTCATAGTTCTCAAACTCAAGGAGTCGTTACGCGTACCCCTTGCAACTAATAGAAGTAAAAACAAAGGAATTTTCTTCGTAATTCCCACACAATTACACAATCCTAAAACAGAATAAATGATAAAACCAAAAAGTCTTTTTAAACAAAGAACTTTATCAAATTGTGGACATTCCAAGGCCTTGGCACCGGGATCCCGTCCAGGTCTGCCAACCTATAAGCCCCAATGCCCACAATTTCAGTTACTCGATACGACCCTTCCCAATTTGCTCCTAGCTTTCCCTCGTTAGCCATTTTGGTATTGCCAAATACTTTTCGAAGCACAAGGTCCCCAATACCAAATTCTCGAGGGTGGACATGTTTGTTGTAGCCTTTCATTAGCTGTTCCTGGTATGAGGCCAAGTGGACCAGGGCCCTTTCTCTCCTTTCTTCGGCCAAATCAAGCTCAATCTCTAGGGCCCTGTCATTACCCCCACTCTCAACCAATGCAGTCATGTTGGTTGGAAGGCCAACTTCCAGGGGTATAACTACCTCTGTACCATATGCTAATGAATAGGGGGTCTCTCCCGTAGACCTCCTAGGCATTGTTCGATGGGCCCACAACACCAGTGGTAGTTCATCAGGTCACTTGCCTTTTGCCTTGTCCAACCTTTTCTTGATCCGATCGAGAATGGTTTTGTTGGAAGCTTCTGCTTGCCCATTGCTCTGAGGGTAAGCAGGGGTTGAGTAATAGTTCTTTATTCCATACTGGGAACAGAAAGCCTTGAACTTTTTCTGGAACTGTACCCCATTATCTGTGATCAAAGAGTAAGGGACCCCAAAGCGAGTAATGATACTCTTTCACACAAACCTTTCGATCATGGGTTCAGTGATTTTGGCCAAGGGTTCTGCCTCGATCCACTTCGTGAAGTAATCAGTGGCCACCAACAGGAACTTTCGATTTCCTGTTGCTTTATGGAGTGGACCCACGATATCCATTCCCCACTGGGCAAATGGCCAGGGGCTAGTCAAAGGCACCAGGTCTTCGGCTGGTATTCTTATCATAGGTGAGAACTTCTAACATTTCTCACAGATCTTAACATAGACCTTGGCGTCTTCCTGCATGTGTGGCCACCGGTATCCTTGGGTAATTGCTCAGTGGGCAATAAATCTGCCCCCAGCATGGCTTCCACATGTCCCCTCATGTATCTCATGGAGGAACTTCTGCACCATCTCGGGGTGTACACAAAGAAAATACGGCCCAGTGAAGGACTTCTTATATAGCTTCCCCTCGGGGGACAACCAAAACCTTGCAGACTTGGTTTTGATCTTATGTGTTTCCTTCTTATCTGAAAGGAGTGTTTCATCTCGTAAAAACTCCACGATTGAATCCATCCAACTTGGTCATTGGTTCACGTCCAAGACCAAGTCTATACTCCTGCCAATGCTCGGCTCGGCCAAGTAGTCAACTGCTACTTTTCGTTTAAACTCAGTTGGAACAGCTGCAGCCATCCAAGCCAAAGAATCCGCATGAGAATTCTGTCCAGAGCTTATCTGCTCTATACATACCCTTTCGAAGGTATTAAGTAAACCTCTGGCCGCCTCCACGTAGGCTGCCATCTTCTCATTTCGAGCTTCATACTCGCCGGACAGTTGGTTTACCACAAGTTGTGAATCACAATAAACCCTGATCCTTTTAACCTTCAGAGTTTTTGCACTGTTCAAGCCGACCAAGAGAGCCTCGTACTCTGCTACATTATTTGATGCACTAAAGCCAAGCCGAACAGATTGCTCCAACATAACCCCTCCAGGAGGGAACAAAACAATACCAATACCTGAACCAGTGTTGCAGGCAGAACCGTCGACAAATAGTTTCCATTCCAAAGGGTCCTGTTCGGCAGGCGCCTTACCTTTCCTTTTTGACAGTTCAACTTTCTGCTCCTGTCTCGCAGGAGGCTGAGGTGCTACCGTTGGTGAGAATTCTGCCACAAAATCTGCCAACACTTGGCCTTTTATTGCAGTGCGCGGCTGGAAGTCAATATCATATTGACTTAACTCAACAGACCAAGTTGAGATCCGCCCAGAGAAATCTGCCTTTCGTAGCAGTGATCTTAATGGAAATTCAGTATAAACCACAACTTTGTGGCTTTGGAAGTAATGAGGCAATTTTTTCGTTGCGGTCCTTAAAGCAAGGACCAGTTTTTCGAGGGGCAGATACCTCGTTTCTGCGTCCAGGAGTGTTTTGCTCACATAATAAACTGGGATTTGTTCGGGCCCCTTGTCCCTTAACAGAACCGCACTCACAGCATGTTCAGAAACTGCTAAATATAAAACCAAAGTCTCACTTGGGTCTGGAGTTGACAAGAGGGGGGCTTGAGCCAAATACTTCTTTAAATCTTGGAATGCATGCTCACATTCTGCTCCTCATTCAAATCCTTCTCTTTTCTTCAGCAACTGGAAGAAGGGCCTACACTTATCACTTAAACGGCTAATGAACCTATTGAGGGCCGCAGCCATCCCAGTTAGCCTCTGGACTTCCTTCGTAGTCTTGGGACTTTGTAGCTTCTGTAAGGCCATTATTTGATCAGGATTTGCCTCGATCCCTCTCAGAGTTACTAGGTGGCCCAGGAATTTTCCAGAACCAACCCCAAACGCACATTTCGAGGCGTTGAGTTTCAACTTGTATTTCCTTAAAATTTCAAAGGCTTCTTTCAAGTCCAGAATATGCCCTTGCCGGGTTTTGGTTTTGACCACCATATCGTCTATGTATACCTCCATAGTTTGGCCAAGAAGTTTCTTGAACATGATTATTGCCAGCCTCTGGTAAGTCGCTCCTGCGTTCCTGAGCCCAAAAGGCATAACACTATAACAGTACAGCCCTCGTGGAGTAATAAAAGAAGCCTTTTCTTGATCAGGCCCAAACATGGCTATCTGATGATACCCCCGATATGCGTCGAGGAAACTCATCCGCTCGTACCCAGCAGTGGCGTCAACCAATTGATCAATCCTTGGGAGAGGGAAGCTATCTTTAGGACATGTTTTATTCAAGTCTGTGAAATCCACACAGACACGCCATTTCCCATTCTTCTTTTTTACAACCACAGTGTTGGACAGCCACTATGGGTAATAGACTTCTCGTATCGCTTTGGCCTCTAACAAACGATCCACTTCTTCAATAACAGCGTCGACATGCTGTACAGCTGCCCTTCTTTTCTTCTGAATAATGGGCTTATGCTGCGGGTCCACATTTAGGTGGTGGCAGATCACATCTGCATCCACTCCAGGCATTTCCTCTGGTACCTAAGCAAATACATCAACATGTTCTTTCAAGAAACCCACCAGTTCGGATTCTTCCTCATCCGGCAGTGATTCCCCAATTAGAAAATACCTCTCAGGATCTGTCTCGTTGATCTGTATCTTCTTTAGGCCTTCCACTACTTTCTCTGCTGGATCTCTTCCGACATCCTCGACAGTCGGTTGATCTGGTACTTCTACCGTATGAACTTGATGGGCCTTTGGAACTTTCTTGATAATGGAAATTAGGCACTGTTGTGCTGACTTTTGATTTCCCCTGATCTTCTCGATCCCGTTAGACCCTGGGAATTTCACCATCTGGTGATATGTAGAAGAAACAGCCATCATCTTATGTAACCAAGTTCTTCCTATAATTGCATTATAGGAGGATGGTACATCTACAACAAAGAAGTCAGTCCTTAAGACCACTGTCCCAGCCCGAACAGGCAGCGTTACTTTCCCGAGGGGCCACACTGCACCTGCACCAAATCCAACCAAGGGTGTAATAGATTGTTCCAAATCTGTCTGCTTCAGCCCCAACTTTTTGAATGCATCGTAGTATAACACCTCTGTACAGCTCCCTGAGTCTACCAGGATTCTCTCAATGTCGTATTCCCCAATTCGTAGGGTTATGACTAATGCATCGTTGTGGGGCACCTGGACTTCTCCCAGATCTTCATCTGTAAAGACTATGCTTTCGTTGGGCATGTCATTCTCTCGCCCTCTTTTGTTTCCCACTCACATAACATGCTGGTCATGTTTGACTTGTCTCTGGAGTAGCCTCACCTCATTCCTCATATAAGGTGTGGCCAATCCATGTATCATATGGATCACCCCCTTAGGATTCTGCTCGTAATCCAACTCCATTGCTTTCCCTTTATCTTTGGGATCCTCCTAAATGAATTCCTTAAGGTAACCACGAGAGACCAAATCGTCGAGATGTCTCTTATACATCTCACAATTTTCGGTCATATGACCCCAATCCATGTGGTAACTGCAATGCTGATTCGTAGCACGTTTTGCATCCTTATCTCCACCCAGACTTGGGGGCCATTTGAAGTAGGGCTGATTCTTTATTCGATAAAGAATCCTATAGATTGGTTCTTTCCAAACCGTGGTTATTGAAAAGAATGACTTAGGATCAGGTGCCTGTTTCTCCTTATATAGTTCTTTCTTAACCTGCCCGTACTCCTTCCTCTCGCGGTAAGTTTTGGGCTCTGGTTTATCCGCCTTCTTAGCTGGGGTCTTTGGCTGTTCAGCAACAACTCTGCCTTCCTCCCGGAGTATGTCATCCTCCATTCAGGCGTGTTGTTCAATACGCTCCATTAGCCTTGCCAACGATGCGACCGGATGTTTGTTCAATGACCGGCGTAGCTCGCCCCGAACAGGCAGACCCGTTTTGAACGTAGCAATCGCATACTCTTCACTACAACTATCTATTTCATTGAAGGTCTCCCAGTACTTCTTTGTGTAGTCTCTGATCGGCTCACTGTCCTCCTGCTTCATCATTGAGAGACTTTCGAATGTCTTGGGAGCCTTTCTACTCGTCAAGAACCGAGCAGTGAACTCTTCTGCTAACTGCGTCCATCCTCGTATGGAGCGTGGTTTCAACTTATGGAACCATGATAAGGCCACATTTCCCAAGCTTGAAGGGAACATCTTACACATAATGGCATCATCCCCATCATGCATGAACATAGCCTGTTGGTAATGTTGTATGTGAGCCACGGGGTCCGCATTTGTCTCGTAAAGTACGAACGTCTCATGCTTCACTCTGCTCGGTAAGCGCGCATCTTGTAGCCTTTTTGAAAAGGGTGATGCCGCTATATTACTCAGGGCCCGCCTTGCTGCTTCTTGTGCAGTCATGGACCCATCATCTCGTTTTTTGGATTCGTGGGCCACTGCCCTGTTCCAATCATTATCAGGTCTCTCGTACCTGTCCCTATGGTGTTTTCTAACGCCTTCCTCGGGCGAGGAGTTTCGGCTCCTGCTCCTCCTGTGATGTGGGGGAGTTCTTTGCCTGCTCGGACTCCTGCTCCTTCTTTTTCGTGAAGAAACCCTTTTCTTTCCAGGAGTGGGGCTCCTGGACTTGCTCCTCCTTCTTCGTGAAGGAGCCTTCGTGTACTCCACCATGGCCAGCCCGTCTCCCCTGGATTTCCTTCGCGACAATCCAGAGTCCTCAGGATGTTCTCGGATCCGCTCTAACTCTCGGATCTCGTGTTCACTTTTCCGAATTAGTCGAGCAAATTCCTCGACTTCCTGCCTCTTCTTGTCGAGGATATCTTCGTTGCTGTGCACACTCTTTGAATGTGCAACCGACTCTCCCCTTTGATGGGATTTGCTCCTTCGCGTGGAGGTTGTAACCGTTCTGCCCTCCTTATTCTTGGAGTTATCTTGGATGGTGAGAGGATCTCTGCTTGTCGTCCTCTTATCATGCCCGCTGGTAGGCTTTCTCGGAGCACCTGGTGGGGATTTATCTCCTCCCCCACCAGCCTGGTTCTTATCAACGAGCGGTGTGACTGGATCTACTTCCACCATGGTCGTATTTCAAAAGGGAACTCTTTCGTTTCCCACAGACGGCACCAATTGTAGGTGGAGAAAAATAGATAGTACCTAGAACAGCACTGAATCTCCTTCCTTCACGTGCTGTCCAACCGGAACCCTAATACCTTCGCCTGAACCCTAACCTGTAAAACAGACAAGGGGTGAGCGCACCTTTGCCTCTCGTGGCAAAGGCCCTCCGATGCCTAAGTTAGTATCTCGTACTGTATCAAAACTCTAATTATCAGTAGGAAAGTGTGGAATGAATGCAACTTATTGCGTACCTTTTTCCTCTAGGTTTACCTTGTATTTATAGATATCCATTTGCTTGCTCTTCAAGCGTCCTCATTGCCCCAGATCTCTTACTTCGTATAGGAAACCTGGCTTTCCTGGGAATCTCTTGCCCAATCAACTGAGACCCCTTACTCATAGGGTCTCTTCCTTTCGTGGAATTTGTCCCATAATAGGACTGTCCTCTTACTTATCTTTACCGTATACTGTGTTCTTCTCCCAGAACACTCCTATTGCCTTATCTCTTTAAGACAACGTTTCATCAGGTGACTCCATCTGTTCGGCACATGTTCCCACCGAACAAACTGCACAAGTACATGACTTCTCATGTCACTGGTCCACCTAAGCCGAACAGACTGTACCAACTAACGACTTCTCATGTCACTGGGCTACCCCAGTCGAACAGGCTGTCTCAACTAACGACTTCTCATGTTACTGGGCTACCCCAGCCGAACAGGCTGTCTAATCTACCGCCTTCCTGGCGCACCGGATCTTTCCGCCGCCATCCATCTCAAAGGAGTCCCATATCACTTACCTCATTACACGGATCTGGCACACCACGTGTTCGGTCACTTTTTGTACCTGTTCGGGAACACCTCCCTACACCCAAGGAAACTGACTCGATCTTACTATCATGACCGTTGAATAAATCATGGACCCCCTTTTATTGTATTGCACTTTTATTTTCGAAAATCATGCTCAGTCATATGTATTAGAAGCAGTTATTTTAATAAAGTGAGTTATAGAGGGTCTCCCCCTCTCTGATTCCGCCTTTCTGAATTCTGTCAACCTGGATTTTGTTTTGATTGATTGTGACCGGGTCTCATAGTGAGACTGCCTACGTATCCTTTTTGGGTGAAGGAATCAGGTCATGACGTAGTTCAAGGATAGGGTTCGCTTTGGTTTTGACACTCTCCTTTTGCGCTCTAATTTTTGCCTAGTACAGCCCTTTCGGATTTTCGGTCTAGCGAGCTCGTTCATTGTATGCCTTAATTTTTGCCTAAGATGCCCTTGCGGGTTTTCATCCTAGCAGGCTTTTGCTCTAATTTTTGCCTAGAACTGGCTGCCCTTGTAGCTTTCAGCCCAGCGAGCTTCTCTCAGGGGTAGTAGCGCTTGAGTTGATCCAGGTTGACCAGAGTTGAGAATTCATTTCCGTCCAAGTCAATGAGTTGCGTAGCTCCTCCAGACAGGATGGTCTTGATGATATAAGGCCCGGACCACTTTGGTCGAAACTTTCCTCGTGGATCGTAGACTGGTGCCCGGATTTTCTTCAAAACCATGTCGCCTTCCGTTAAGTCCCTGGGTTTTACCTTTTTGTTGAATGTGCGCGCGATTCTCCTTTGATATCCTTGAATATGGTAAAGTGCCCTTAAACGGCGCTCATCGAACAACATGAGTTCTTCAAATCGGTTACTCAGCCAGTCTGCCTCTCGGACATTACATTCGATCATAGTTCGGAGGGATGGAACCTCTAATTCTATGGGAAGTACAGCTTCCATACCATAAACCAAAGAGTACGGAGTTGCCCCTGTTGGTGTACGTACGGACGTGCGATATCCCCATAGTGCCAACGGTAGTTGCTCGTGCCAATCTCTCGCAGATTGAATGGTCTTTTCCAGAATGGTTTTGATTGTTTTGTTGGCTGATTCCACGGCCCCATTAGTCTGCGGTCGATAAGTTGTTGACTTGTGTACTTGGATCTGGAACTCATCCAAGACTTCTCTGGCTCGACCCTTAAAATGAACACCATTGTCGGACACGAATGCCTGCGGGACCCCGTACCGATAGATAACGTTTTGCTTGATAAAGTGCGCGGCTTGAACTGTGGTCAGGGTTGCATACGAGGCTGCTTCCACCCATTTCGTGAAGTAATCAATAGCCACTAGGATGAACTTATGGCCATTAGAGGCTGCTGGCACAATCCTTCTGATGACATCGATACCCCATGTTGAGAAAGGCCACGGCGAGGTCGTTTGCTGCAGTTCATGCGGTGGGACATGCGTGAGGTTAGCGTGAATCTGGCACTTATGACACCGTCGTACGTATTCCACGCATTCCGTCTCCATGGTGGACCAGAAGTAGCCCTGTCTCAGAATCTTCTTAGCAAGCATCATACCATTCATGTGAGGACCGCATACGCCCTCGTAGATTTCCTCCATCACTCTTTTTGTTTCCGCACCATGAATACACAGCTTGTGAGTGCCACAGTGAGATCTTCGGTATAGATTTCCTCCACAAATGATGTATTGAGCAGCCATTCTCCGAAGAGCAATTCTGTCTTTCTTGCTAGCCTCAGCGGGGTACTCCCCCCTTTCTACAAATCTCCAGATATCGTAAAACCAAGGGTGACCATCCTCGAGCTCGTTAATGACCATGACATGCTGATATACCGGGGTATCCCTTTGCTCGATCACAATTGGCCTTAGCTTTATATCGACAGGGATTTCGACCATAGAGGCCAATGTTGCCAAGGCATCAGCGAATTGATTTCTGAGTCTCGGGACGTGAGTGAAAGTTACTTTACTGAAATGGGGAATGAGATCTTCGAGGTCTTGATGGTATGGCTTTAACTTCTCTTCCTTGACCTTCCAATCACCGTTCGCTTGAGAGACAACCAAGTTTGAGTCTCCCACAACCTCCAATTTTTCTATGCCAATTTCAATGGCTGCTTCCATGCCTACAATACAAGCTTCGTATTCCACCTGATTGTTGGTGACCTCGAAGTTAAGCTTGAATGCAAGTGGGATATGCGACCCATCCGGCGAAATCAATAGCACACCTATCCCAAATCCTTTCTGATTGGCCGCTCCATCGAAATACAACCGCCACACATCTTCGGCTACGGTCATTATGTCTTCATCAGGGAACTTGAATTCAGCATCTTTCCCTCCCTCGACTAGACAGTCGGCCAAGAACTCCGCGACAGCTCTTCCCTTCACCGACTTTCTGGTGACATACTTTAACTCGAACTCTGCCAGCATCAATATCCATCGTGCCATTCTTCCTGTGAGTGCCGGCTTCTCAAATAAGTACTTCAAAGGATCCATTCGGGATATCAACCTTACTGAGTAAGCCAGCATGTAATGTCTCAACTTTCTGGAAGCCCAAACGAGCGCCCAACACGTCTTTTCTAATGGAGTATAGCGTTCCTCGGATCCGACCATCTTTTTGCTGAGGTAGTAAACAGCTCTCTCAACCCCATCGTCTCCTTCCTGTACCAGCATACACCCCATGGAAGACGGAGTGACTGACAAGTATAGGATCAAAGGTTTTCCTGGTTCTGGAGGCATCAAGACTGATGGATTCCTCAGATAGGCTTTGATGGCCTCGAAGGCTTGCTGACATCTGTCGTCCCATACAAATGGTGTTCCCTTCTTGAGTAGGCGAAATATGGGTTCGCATGTTGAAGTTAATTTTGCAATAAACCGGCTGATGAACTGCACTTTGCCGAGGAAACTCCTTACGTCTTTCTCTGTCCGCGGTGGTTCCATTTCCAGAATGGCCTTAATCTTTGATGGATCGACTTCGATGCCACGAGTGGTGATCATAAACCCAAGCATTTTCCCTGTGGTGACTTCGAACGTGCATTTAGCCGGATTGAGGCGCATCCTGTATCTCCTTATCCTTTCGAAGAACTTTCGGAGCGCGGGTAGGTGGCCTTCTCGCTCCTTTGCCTTAACGATCATGTCGTCAACGTAAACCTCGACCTCTTTATGAATCATGTCGTGTAGCAAGGTTGTAGCAGCTCGCTGATAGGTGGAACCGGCATTCTTCAGCCCAAAAGGCATGACCCGATAGCAATAAGTTCCCCACTTAGTGACAAACGTGGTTTTCTCTCGGTCTTCCGGGGCCATGAGAATCTGGTTATACCCTGAGAAACCATCCATAAAAGAAAGCAAAAGCAAAGCGTGTCCCACGGTGTTGTCGACTAGCACATCAATGTGTGGCAGAGGGAAGTCATCCTTGGGGCTAGCTTTGTTTAGGTCCTTGAAGTCCACACAGACCCTGATTTTGCCATCCTTCTTTGGAACGGGAACAATGTTTGCGACCCATTGGGGGTATTTAGTTACCATTAGGAACCCAGCATTGATCTGTTTGGTTACCTCCTCTTTTATTTTAAGCACTCAGTCGGGCCTCATGCGTCTCAGTTTTTGTTTTACTGGTTTCGCGTCAGGATAGAGGGGAATCCGGTGTTCCACGATTTCAGGATTGATTCCGGGCATATCAGCGTGTGACCATGCAAAAACATCTTCGAATTCTTTTAGCAAATTTATGAGAGCCTGGCGCTCTCCTTCTGACAGCGCGAAACCGATCTGAATTACTCGGGGATTCCCTTCATCCCTCAAATTTATTGAAATAACCTCTTCTTTTACAGGCTGAGCATGCCTTTCATCTTCCCTTTCAATTAGGGACCGAATTTCTTTAGGGATTTCCCCATTGAATTCGATCTCTTTATCATCGGGGTCGACACAATTTATTTCAAAGTCAGGAAAGTAAGTGGAACCAGATTCATTTATTTCATCATAAGTAGAGGCCTCAGGGGCACCATACACACGGGTAGACTCAAACTCAAAATACAGACTCTGAGGAGTTGGGCCAAGAGGCATCGACCCGGACTCAACCGACTCGGAGGACTCTAAAGACTCAGATTCAGACTCAGGCTTATGACTAGTTGCACTTGGTATGAAAGTCCAGTTCTTATAATCCCCAGCAGCATCCATGATGAGTGAAGTCCGGTCTTCGGGGGCCTCCTGCCCCAGCATTTGCACTTCTGCTTCCATAGCTATACCCAATGGTTCGTCTTCCTCGAATAAGGTCGCCAGACTGCCCAGGGCAAAGGTTTCAACCCAGTCAGCCATCTTTGATTGTTTGATCACTGCTTCCAATTCTTCATCACTTTCAGGCCAGACATCGTTAGCGAATATCTCAAACCCTGGTAGGAAGGTGTTGGTTTCTTTGTCCCAGAATGGTTCCGGCTGCCCTTGGTAAATCTGCTTTGCCTCTTCTTTGACAAAATAGTCCTCCAATCTGTCCCACTTCTTTTCTTTCCTATCCTCAGAAGGGTGGTATCCCAAGCCTGTTATGCGGGTTAAAGTTCTTGGTTCTTCAAATTGCGCTGGCCCCTGGAGATTTTTTCCCAACCCCAAACTTGGCATGTAGGACATTTTCTTCATTATCTTTATGGCGACATTACTAATGACGAAGTCGTCATCAATCTTGACTGTGAAAACAGAATTAGAGGTGTCAAGCGAAAAGCCACCCAAAGCAATGTCCTCCTCTTCGTGTTGTATCTCCAAGAGTGGGGCATTGTCTTCAACGGGAGCGTGAATCCCAGAGTCTCCGTGAATGGTGAGCATCCCAGTTTCAAGTCCCAGTCTAATTTTCTGATGAAGTGTTGAAGGAACTGCCATGATGTCAGGCCGACGCATCCAAGGTCTACCCAGCAGTAGATTGAAAGAAGCGAGAATGTTTACCACATGAAACTCCACTTCTGTTTGATAAGGTCCAAAAGTCATAGGAAGCATAAAGGTTCCAATCACGTCCCGACGAGTGTTGTCATAGGCTCGGACTTTGACTTCTGATGGAGAGAAATCATTATTTTTGTACCCCAAGCAATAGGCAACACGGAGTGGACAGACATTGATTGCTGACCCATTATCAATCAAGATCACTGGTACCCATTTTCCATGGCATTTCAGAGTGATATGGAGTGGTTGATTGTGATCAGTCCCTTCAACAGGTAAATCTCAATCAGTGAAAGTAATGGCATGTTTGACGGGTATGGTTTTGATGAGTGCTACGAGTTCATCGGGAGTTATAGTGGAAGGAACTTTTAAGTGAGAAAGGGCTTGAATGAGTCCTTCACGATGGCGGGTGGAGTGAACGAGCACGTCCCAAACAGACATTTTGGCTTGAGTCTGTTCAAGTTGGCGCTTGATCATCCCTTCAGGATTTTTCTCAGGGCGAGAAGGCTCTTTAGTTGGTGGGGCAAAGGGTTGGAAAGTATCTTTGATTGGAGTAACGAACGGGTTAGAGGGTTCTTTGGTCAGTGGAGCTGGAGGGTTGGAGGATTCTCCGATTTGAAGATTAGAGGGTTGATAGATTCGACCACTACTAGTCAATTGACCAATCTGTTGGTACTTAGACTCCTCATTCCACAAATCAGCAAGGGCCTTGCGCTTGTTTCCAATAGTGGTGTCTTGGAGGTTGGCAGCCAAGTCAGCGATAACCAGATCCTCCCACAGATCCTCGGGCTTCCATTTCTCAGCTTCTGCCCTGTTTACGGTCCATTCTTCATTTCTCACCTTTATGTTGATGATCTCTGTATTTTCCCACAGATTTGTCTTAGCCCTTGGTTCATCTTCCCACAAATTCATCATGGCAACATCAGCATCCTTCGGGAAAGTAACGGATGACTCTGATTTAGCTTCATCAGCCAGGTAGTCCATTGGGTCAAACTCATTACTAGCCACATCTTCTTCTGGCCCTGGCGGTTCTGGGTATGGGGCGAGACCTACATTGTTGTATGGGTCGTTGATAATGAGGTCATGGAGGTTGGAGGGATTCGGTTGAAATGGAGCAGGTTCGGGCCAGTTGTAGGCCATCGTCTGGGGCTGTATTCTTCTGCTAATAGCATGGGTATAGAGAAGGTATCCAATGGATCATTCCAGGCCAAGAGTTGATATTCATCCGGGATTGGGTTCCATTTCCATTCAGGCATCCCTGGAAAGTTCTCGTTTTGGTTTTCGAACATCATGTACAGAGAAAACCCATTAAGAGGGTCAGCATGAATGCTTTGCCAATCAATTTCCCATCCAGGTTCAAAGAATGGGTTCACGTCTCCTTGTAAATTGGTGGCTTCGAATTCCTCCCAATCAGCAATCAAATCTCCCATTCCCAAAAGAAACAGAGAGCAGTCTCTTCGGGGATTTTCACAACAGGCTTCGGTTTGGTATCAGGGATGATGAATGGGGTTGGACCAAAGTTTTGGACAGTTTGGCTTCTGGTTTGGGTGATTTGGTTGATATGGAAGGGGGTATTATGTTGCGGCAAGGGATTGGTGTTTGGCTTATCTGAAGGAGGGGTATCAATGACTTTATTGTCAATGAGGTTTTGAATCTCATGACGGAGGCGGATACAGTTGTCAGTGGTATGGCCATGCATTTGGTGGAAATCACAGTAGACATTCTGGTTCAGGTTAGGTGGAATGGTTTGTGGTGGCGGGAGAGGGTTCAGCACTTCCACTTCGGTAAGCTTCTTGAGTAAAGCGGATCTAGGAGTGCTAAACTGGGTAAAGACTCTATTCTGGGATTTTGGTTTTTCAAAAATTTGGTTTACTTCTGCCGGCTTGGCGGATGAAGTTCCAGCCTGATTGGTATTCCCAAAGAGGACATTGTTGTTTCCTGAATATACCCTTTTGGTCTTTGATCCTGATTCCTTCTTCTCCAATGTACCATATCGTAAGGCCTCCTCCACAGCCAAGCCCGAGTCATAGAAAGTTTCAAAATTTTGGGGCTACCTGGGAGAGGACCATGTATGGGGCAAAAGAGCTTAGCAGGTTCTTGGTGATGATCCTTATCTGTTCCTTCAAATCTGGTTTGTTTTGCATCTGAGCGGCCTTAGCCCTCCAACGTTTTACAAAATCAGCGAAACTTTCTTTCTCGCCCATCTTGGTGCTCTCTAGTTCCCTTGTGGTCATTTTTAAATCAACGTTGAAATCATATTGAGCCACAAATGCTGTCCCAATGTCTTCCCAAGTCCTTTTCTTAGAGGGTTCAAGAGTAAGGAACCATTGCAGGGCCGGTCCCGACAGAGATTCATGGAATAGCTGAGCCATGGCTTCCTTTTCAATCCCCCTCATGGTAAGTGAACCAATATACCTTTGGAGGTGAGCCTTTGGATCTCCAGTACCATCAAACTTTACAAAATCCACACACTTAAACTTTTCCGGCAACTTAGCGTTGGGGAACAAACACAATTTGTTCATGTCAATTTCGCCCCTTCCTAATCGCTTATTTTCTTGCACAAATTCTTCCAACTTACCAATTTTAGCCATAAGGGCAGCTAAATTGGGATCAACTGCTGGTGTATCTTTGGCCGGTGTCTCACCCTTGGGTATGTCAGTCTTAACTAAGAGCTTGTCACAAACCTCTTGCATAGACTCCATTATCATATTCATGTCGTTTTTCATGGATGCAACCGAGACTTTGAGTTGTGTATCCATGCCAGCAAGGGATTGCCTAAACTGGGTGTCCATGGTGGCCATGTTCTGTCTAAGCTTTTCTACCCCATTTCCTTGATCAGCCATTGGCAAGGGACTTTCAGGTGACAGAGACTCCTGTATTGCTAAACTTGGCAAAACCGCTAATGACGACTGCCCTTCCTGTTCTATGTGGACCTCAAACAGTTGGGTTCCTTCCAGGGCGTCTATGCGAACCAACCTTCGAGACGGACGAAACCAATTAGGTATAGCCTCTTCTTTTCGCAGGTGTCCAATGTTTCTGAACTGGCGACAAGGCAAAAGGGAGTAACTCAGAACCCATCCTGAATGTCCGTCCTACCTTCTACGCGCCTCCTAAATCCTAAGACCTACCGTGACTTGAGTCTCACTTGAGGCATTTGTACAAAAGATTTCTGATGGTCCGGGTAGGTACTGTCAGGCAGGTTAAATTCCGATCGTTTCGGAACTAGAGCCAATCTCCTTACCTTGACCATCCGAGGCAGAGCAATGTGACCGTCAGAATCTAGATACGCACAACTTCAAGGTTAGTCCCAAGTCAAGGGAGCCGTTCGGGCACGGCAAACACCAGAGGTATCGCAACCTCCATGGATTTACGGTCTCCTAGACCGACCGGAAAGTCCTAAAGAATTCTAAGGGAGCCTAATCCTCTAGCCTGCAAGATGCAATGATGTGTGAATGATATGCATATACAGAAAAGAAACTCACATAAACAGGATATATCACATAAGTCCTAGCCACGGGTTCCTATCCTAGTTGGGAAGGTTCTATGGTTATGTACGAGTGCATCGGCCGGTTTTGGTCTCAGAAGCGTTCCCCGGACTAGAGCCAAGATGTACTACCCCATGTCAAGTGTATTGCAAGATAATAGTCGAACAGCACGATGGCCCATCATAGTCGAGGGTTGCTAGGCATCCCGGGAGAGCTTGTTACCGGTAAACCGGGCAAGATTGCCGAGACACACTAGCGAGGCTTGTGCGGTGCATAGTGTAAAAGAAAGTTAAGTTTTCCAAATTGCATTAAGTCCCCCAAGTAAAATACCTTTCAAGCTTGGCCCTCTTGATTATTCAACACTCTTTTATTCTTTTCTTTTAAAAAAAAAAGTAAAGTATTGAATAAAAGTCCCCAGCAGAGTCGCCACTGTGGGCTCCCGCGCCCGGCGTGTTCGAAGAGTCGCCACCCGGATTTTTGAGATGGATAATCCGAGAAACCGAGAGTTTTGTTTTGAAAAGAAAGGCTTTTGATCTAACGAAACCATTGAGATTTTGGATCCGGGGGCCACGTTACGAGCAGGGAAGATTTTGTTGAAAAAGCACCCCGCTCGCCCGGTGAAAACCGGTCTCTACTAAGTATTTTAAATGGGAGATTTAATACCATTTGGAAAGCGGTAAAAACGCATACGGGAAAGGGTAACAAGATAAAATATATCACATTGTCGTGCGAGTGGTGCTTACTGTACAGAAATGATAAAGGATGTCGTGATGATGATATAAATAAGGAAAACATTTAAACAAGCTATCTGGATCACCATCCTCTGTCACACGGCACACCACTTTATGGCGCACGGCTTTCTGATATGCCGTACGTGGTTCTGACCCTGTTATCAAACTTTTGCCATTTTTAAAGCCTCGCACGGTATACCCAGTATGACGCACGGTGTTATTTTTAAGATTTCAGAAAGTTCACAGCTATCAGATCATCTCAGAACTGTATTACTCCTCCAAGCCACAAGTAGAAAACCATTTTGATATATTTGTTCATTTAAAAAGATTTATAGAGCTTAAAGCATGGCTTGTAGACATGGTCTCATTTCGAGACTGCTTTTGGTGTACAGAAACAGATCCAGGAACAGACGATCGTGATCCAGACAGTTTGAACAAGAAAACAGTAGTGTACTGAAATGTCGTGCGTGTGAGTCCACTACGCCGTGCGGCGTAGTGTACCCAGCACAGAAAACTAGTTTTATTTTGTAAAAATGATTTTTGGGTCAGATTCTAACCAAAAGGGTTAGACCTGAGGATAGAAGAGTCCCCTCAGGGCCAGGGCAGAGCCTAGCCCAAGGAAACTTGGTTTTTACCTTTGATCTTGAGCTTGAATGAAAATAGATGATGGTGGATGGACGTCGGTAAGGTTGGAAAAGAAAAGAGAAGTATGGGTGTGTGTAGTAGATGGGTGTATTGTGTGGTTGGGGTCTCAAAGTTAGTAAGGGACTAACTTCAATGGTGAGGAGAAAAATGGAGTAAAAGGCCTAGAGAATGTCTTTTGAGAGCAACATTCTCAAGACTTGGAAATGGAAAAATGGGTGTGAAAGCAAGAAGAGAGAGAAAGGTATAATAGTGATCAAGGGCCCTTTTCCCTTGAGTGGAGAGGTGTATTTATAGGTAAGAGCCATGGATTTTGAATTTCAAATGTTGGAGGTATTTTCTAGGCGGGCCAGAAGTGTGCTTATGGCTGAGCCATTTTGCAGCTGTGGCTCAAATTGGCGTGGCCGACAGCTTTCTGAACCAGTTAGAACTTTATCCAAAATGTCGTGCGGCTAACCTCATGACCGCGTGCGGCGTAATGACTTTCGATACGCCGTGCGGTGTAGAAGTGTCACGTGCGGCATTACAGGTTCGATCCAGGGCTTTTGGGCTTTCTCTGGGCTTTTGATTTGTTTGGGGCTGAGGGTTTGTTTGGGGCTGAGGATCTGTTTGGGGCTGAAGGGATCCTTCATACAAGCTCGCAAAGGCTCCGTTTCCTTTATTTCATCATCGAGGTGGACAAAGACCCTTCGAGGTCCGGATTGGGGTGTCTACACCATACCAGGCCTAGAATCAAGATCCAGACGTTGATTTTGCAGAACATGCAACAATTACCATGTTTGTGAAAAATCAGTCTGATCAGATTCGCGTAGACACATGACTAGGGCCCGTACTTATTTGCAATTTTCTAGCTCAAAAATAATGGACTTACTGAAATCTAAAAATATGCATATGGATATTGTTATTAAGATCTTTTAAACAATGCCAAAAAAATTAAAAAATATTTTTGCAACTTGAAAATTGCAAATAAATACTTATTTTTTAAGAAGGTTTCTGGAATTACATCATGTCTTTATCGATATTCACCTGCTGCGTTCTTTTAAACTTATCTTAAAATAAGTTGGTTTGTCATTATTTGGTAATACTATTTATATGTAATATCACTCTTGTTTGATAGATCGATCTCAATGAGTTCTTTTTAACAATGTTTTCAAAATTACCTACAAATTTATTGATTATAAGATATAATTAATTGAAAAGTGGCACGGACTTCCAAAAAGAACTTAAGAATGGAGACGGAGGGAGTAATTTTCCGGAGTCTAGGTCTCTCAACCAAAAATTGGTCAAGACCTACCAAAACGTGGACAACACGCATATTTTGCGTTCTTTTAAATTTATTTTAAAATAAATTGGTTTGTTATTATTTGATTTTTTTTGGTATTTGTTAGGTTTGCGCCAAACTTTTGAGGATTATTGATTCGTCTCGACGAGAGAAATCGGAAAAGTAAATTATTTTTACTTTTACCCAAATAGTTTGGAAAATGACCACTTATAGATCAAAATAAGTCAATTTATTTCACTTTTTCTGCAAAAAGTGGTTATTTCTCAAAATATTTGGGTAAAAAAAAAAAATACTTTTCCGATTTATCTCGTTGAGACGAATCAATAATCCACAAAAGTTTGGCGCAAACCTAACAAATACCAAAAAAATATCAAATAATAACAAACCAATTTATTTTAAAATAAGTTTAAGATAAATATAAAAGAACGCAGAATAGGCGTGTTGTCCACGTTTTGGTAGGTCTTGACCAATTTTTGGTAGAGAGACCTAGACTCCGGAAAATTACTCCCTCCGTCTCCATTCTTTAGTTCTTTTTGGAAGTCTGTGCCACTTTTCAATTGATTATTTCTTATAATCTATAAATTTTTAGGTAATTTTGAAAACATTGTTAAAAAGAACTCATTGAGATCTATCAAACAAAATTCATATTACATATAAATAGTATTACCAATTAAAAGATATAAGTAATTTTTTTATCCGATCAGAATAGACGAGGGAGAAAAGAATGGAACGGATGGAGTATATTGCAAGTTGAAAGACTTTGGCCAATACGCGTGTTGTCCACTTTTTTTAGAGACTTTTGACTTTCGAAAATGACATTGCAAGTTGAAAGACTTCGGTCGTGCATGACTTTAAAAAAAGCAGAAATTTTTTGGTGCCGGATGGGTATATCCCACGTGGTATCCATTTGGCACATTCGGGTCGTCTAATATACTTTTGGACAGCTCGGATTAAAAACTTCTCTCTCTCTCTCTCTCTCTCACCCAAACACATTCTTTCTCTTTTTCTCTCTCCAAATCCAAGCCGTCCAAAAATGAAATTTACGACTCGGATGCACCGAGCGGGCATCACGTGGTACCCACCCGGAAAAGTAAATTATTTTTACTTTTACCCAAATAGTTTGGAAAATGACCACTTATATATCAAAATAAGTCAATTCATTTCACTTTTTCTGCTAAAAAAATGGTTACTATTTATCAAAATATTTGGGTAAAAGCAAAAAAAAAAAAACTTTTCCGATTCATCTCGTCGAGACGAATCAATAATCCACAAAAGTTTGGCGCAAACCTAACAAATACAAAAAAAAAAAAACAAATAATAACAAACCAATTTATTTTAAAATAAGTTTAAAATAAATTTAAAAGAACGCAGAATATGCGTGTTGTCCACGTTTTGGTAGGTCTTGACCACTTTTTGGTAGAGAGACCTAGACTTCGGAAAATTACTCCCTCTGTCTCCATTCTTCAGTTCTTTTTGGAAGTCTATGCCACTTTTCAAT
Organism: Rhododendron griersonianum; assembly: GCA_018127125.1. NCBI lineage: Eukaryota > Viridiplantae > Streptophyta > Magnoliopsida > Ericales > Ericaceae > Rhododendron > Rhododendron griersonianum. Next base: position 6,004,783 of record CM030795.1, on the reverse strand, counting down.
TGATTATATCTTATAATCTATAAATTTTTAGGTAATTTTGAAAACATTGTTAAAAAGAACTCATTGAGATCTATCAAATAAGATTCATATTACATATAAATAGTATTACCAATTAAAAGTTATAAGTAATTTTTTTATCTGATTAGAATAGACGTGGGAGAAAAGAATGGAACGGATGGAGTATATTGCAAATTGAAAGACTTTGGCCAATACGCGTGTTGTCCACTTTTTTTTAGAGACTTTTGAAAATGACATTGCAAGTTGAAAGACTTCGGCCGTGCATGACTTTAAAAAAAGCGGAAATTTTTCGGTGCCGGATGGGTATATCCCACGTGGTATCCATTTGGAACATTCGGGTCGTCTAATACACTTTTGGACTGTTCGGATTGAAAACTTCTCTCTTTCTCTCACCCAAACACATTCTTTCTCTTTTTCTATCTCCAAATCCGAGCCGTCCAAAAATGAAATTGACGACTCGGATGCACCGCGCGGGCATCACGTGGTACCCACCCGAAAAAGTAAATTATTTTTACTTTTACCTAAATAGTTTGGAAAATGACCACTTATATATCAAAATAAGTCAATTTATTTCACTTTTTCTGCTAAAAAATGGTTATTTCTCAAAATATTTGGGTAAAAGTAAAAAAAAATTACTTTTTTGATTCATCTCGTCCAGACGAATCAATAATCCACAAAAGTTTGGCACAAACCTAACAAATACAAAAAAAAATCAAATAATAACAAACCAATTTATTTTAAAATAAATTTAAAAGAACGCAGAATATGCGTGTTGTCCACGTTTTGGTAGGTCTTGACCAATTTTTGGTAGAGAGACCTAGACTCCGGAAAATTACTCCCTCCGTCTCCATTCTTTAGTTCTTTTTGGAAGTCCGTGCCACTTTTCAATTAATTATATCTTATAATCAATAAATTTGTAGGTAATTTTGAAAACATTGTTAAAAAGAACTCATTGAGATCGATCTATCAAACAAGAGTCATATTACATATAAATAGTATTACCAATTAAAAGTTATAAGTAATTTTTTTTTCCGATTAGAATAGACGTGGGAGAAAAGAATGGAACGGATGGTTTATATTGCAAGTTGAAAGACTTTGGCCAATATGCATGTTGTCCACTTTTTTTAGAGACTTTTGGCTTTCGAAAATGACATTGCAAATTGAAAGACATCAGCCGTGCATGACTTAAAAAAAAAGCAGAAATTTTTCGGTGCCGGATGGGTATATCCCACGTGGTATCCATTTGGCACATTCGGGTCGTCTAATACACTTTTGGACCGCTCGGATTGAAAACTTCTCTCTTTGTCTCACCCAAACACATTCTTTCTCTTTTTCTCTCTCCAAATCCGAGCCGTCCAAAACTGAAATTGACGACTTGAATGCACTGAGCAGGCATCATATGGTACCTACCTAGCACTGAAATTTTTTTCTAAAAGAGAAATTTGATATTTTGGTTTTACAATTCTAAGATTTTGATTCCCTAACAAGTTGTATCGTACTACTCCCCTTTGAAAAAAACAGATTTATCATCTTTTTAGTTACTGGCATGCATGAATCTGTGCTATGCACGACAATTGAAAAAAAAAAAAAAAAAAGCACGCACGACAATTGGGAAAAAAAAAATTCGAAACGCATTTTCTTACGGCTAACATATGCAAATTGAGATTGGGAAAAGGGATTTGATTGATCCCTAACTTATAGGGATTTTTCAAATTCTAAGTTCCCTTATTAATTGACATATACTTCCTCCGTCCCTTTTTAAGAGTCCAATATTCCATTTTGGGTTCTCCCTTAATAAGTGTTCATTTTGTAAAATTAGTAGATAAAAATTGGTACATTTTTTATTTTGCCCCTAAAAGTATATTCTATTTTGAAAACTTAGTGACTAAAAGTGTAATGATGATATTTCTATAGATGGTAAATAGGGAAAGTGGAAGTAAAAGTTGATGTGAAATGTGTAATGATGATATTTTTTTTAATAAGTTGGAGTTATGAAACTGAACGCTTAAAAAGAGATGAAAGAAGTAATTATTTAGAAATTATATGTTAGACCACTTGTCGCACCAAAACTCTCCTCACGAAAAGTCACTATGCAATAATAAACACTAGTGGCAAACCGTGGTATGTATTCGTGACAATCCAAGGTATCACTTTATAATTGTATATTTTATGGCCCTTCCCACTTTTTGATAATCGGACGATTTTAATTACTAATTTGGCTTAGTTGATGCTGCACACAATTTGAAAAATAATTATTTAGAAATTATAGGTTAGACCACTTGTCACACCCACAGCTTTATATCCTCACGAAAAGTCACTCTGTAATAATAAAAGCTACTGGCAAACCCGTGCAATGCACGGGTGGTATATTGTATTTGTGACAATCCAATGTATCACTTTAGTACTACGGAGTATATTTTATGGCTCTTCCCACTTTTCAATGACCAGACGCTTTTACTAATTTGGCTTAGTTGATGCTACACACGATTTGTAAAATAATCAAATGACTTTTTTTTAACTGTGAAAATTACTACGTATTTCTCTATAAAAGACACAATAAAGTCCCTATTCATATTTCAAAATCATGAGAAAGTAGGAAAACATGCTCAAATATATACGTTTGTGTCATTTTGGAGTCTTACGCAAATGATCATAACCGTTCATTTGTTTAAAAAGTATTTTTAAGGATTTTTGTAAAAAATCAACTCATTTGGATATCGGTAAGCGCTTAATCAATTCAATCAGTTGTTTCTTATCAAATTTTACAAGATAAAATTGAATGAACTGATCAAGCCCTTACCGATATCGGAATGAGTTGATTTTTTTATGGGAACTCTTTAAGACCTATTTTAAACGAATTGAATGGCTCCGATCATTTGCGTGAAACTCCGATTAGTTTTGTGTCAACTTTTGTGTGAGGGGAACTGACCTCATATATATAAATTCATCTATTGGATGCAATATTTAACTACAGTAAAAGAAAAGAGAAAAAAAGAAAAAGAAAAAGAAGAAAGTAAGGATTTTGTTTTGTACCTTAAAAAAATAAGGATTCACCCTCTTAGTATTTTTTTATTCCCTTTTCCACATCATAATCAATTCGCAGTTAACTTAATGTGGAGGGCGAAGGTATGGACAAAGATCGAAATCAAATAGGAAAAAGAAATATACAAATGAAAATAAGATGGTTTTTCCCTAGATTTAACGTGGCTTTTGGTCTCTACTGGGAACGTAAAGTATCCCCACAACAATCATCACGCAAAGAAGTTAAACCATATCCATATAGATACGAAAGGATATATGCAATAACAAAATATAGCTCTCACTCCCAGCTAAATTACCATTTATGAAAGGATATATGCAACGCCGTCTCTACCATGAACGCGGCACTGAACACCGAATATTTGACAACAAGGCAAATATGTCATTTGGACCAGCATAATCTTTGATTGAGAAACTAGGAAATGTAAAAGCGGGTATTAGCAGGGAAAACTGAAATCGCAGTTACCCAAAAGAAAAAAAAAAACTGAAATCGCAGCCAAAAAGCATTAAACTTCCTACTGTAAATCATTGTTTGTATAAATGTTTAACTTCTTGAGGCGTGGGATCCAACTTTTCAGGACTCGTAACAATTTCCTTGACTTTCTATCCGCAACGTCAAAATGTTATACCAAGATGCATTCAAATGGTCAGAACAACTCACGTAATCTAACTGCTATCTACTTTAAGCTAGAAGAAATAGGTAACTTGATGAGTCATAAAACTTGTTAAATCGAGATAGGGTCAATAGATTTGATTAATCCCTAACTATAGGGCTCTTTCGAATTCTAAGTAACCTTATTGTTCGGGCCTTTTGAATTTTGAAATTGTTAAAACATGTGTATTAATTATCCAAGTATATGGATGAATTCTAAGTTACCTTATTGTTCGGGCAATTGCTTTGTCCACTGCAAGATTTTTTGTAGAGACTTGACTCCAGAAAATGACATTGCAAGTTGAAAGACTTAATTTGGCCTTGCATGCATGACTTAAAAAGCCGTCCACAAGTGTTGTTTTCCTTATCCTTTTAATTATTGCAAAAGCTAAGTTAAAAGGGGAAAATTTCAAAATACCCCCCAACCTTTACACCAAAATTCAATTAGACTCCCAATCTTTTAAAAACTTCAATTTTACTCCAAACGTTATCTTCTGTTAATCAAAAGACCAGCATAATCTTTGACTGAGAAACTAGGAAATGTAAAAGCGGGTATTAGCAGGGAAAACTGAAATCGCAGTTACCCAAAAGAAAAAAAAAACTGAAATCGCAGCCAAAAAGCATTAAACTTCCTACTGTAAATCATTGTTTGTATATATTTTTAACTTCTTCAGGCGTGGGATCCAACTTTTCAGGACTCGTAACAATTCCTTGACTTTCTATCCGCAACATCAAAATATTATACCAAGATGCATTCAAATGGTCAGAACAACTCACGTAATCTAACTGCTATCTACTTTAAGCTAGAAGAAATAGGTAACTTGATGAGTCATAAAACTTGTTAAATCGAGATAGGGTTAATAGATTTGATTAATCCCTAACTATAGGGCTCTTTCGAATTCTAAGTAACCTTATTGTTCGGGCCTTTTGAATTTTGAAATTGTTAAAACATGTGTATTAATTATCCAAGTATATGGATGAATTCTAAGTTACCTTATTGTTCGGGTAATTGCTTTGTCCACTGCAAGATTTTTTGTAGAGACTTGACTCCAGAAAATGACATTGCAAGTTGAAAGACTTAATTTGGCCTTGCATGCATGACTTAAAAAGCCGTTCACAAGTGTTGTTTTCCTTATCCTTTTAATTATTGCAAAAGCTAAGTTAAAAGGGGAAAATTTCAAAATACCCCCCAACCTTTACACCAAAATTCAATTAGACTCCCAGTCTTGTAAAAACTTCAATTTTACTCCAAACGTTATCTTCTGTTAATCAAAACGCCCCCTTCCGTCCAAATGACTAACGGATTTCGTTAAAGCCTCCGTTAAATATCGTCCGGATCGAATTTTGATGATCCGAGCCGTTCAATGTGTTCAAAACGTGATTTTAAAGAGACTCTCAAGAAACCAGCAAAAAAAATGACCGGGAAGGGCTTCATCTGAACAATTTTTTTGTTGAATAGTTCAATAAAAAACTGTTCAGATGAAGCCCTTCCCGGTCATTTTTTTTTGTTGATTTCTCGCACGTACCCTTAAAATCACGTTTGAACACATTGAGCGGCTCGGATTATCGAAATTCGATTGGGAAAGGGGAGGTGCGGATCGATCCGGATTTTGTTCAAGTTCGGACGTCCGAATTTTGCTTCGGTATGCACCTCCCCTTTTCCGATCGAATTTCGATGATCCGAGCCGCTCAATGTGATTAGAACGTGATTTTAAGAGTATTCACGAGAAATCAACAAAAAAAATGATCGGGAAGGGCTTCATCTGAACAGTTTTTTATTGAATTTTTATTGAATTTCAATAAAAAACTGTTCAGATGAAGCCCTTCCCGGTCATTTTTTTTGCTAATTTCTTGAGGGTACATTTAAAATCATGTTTTGAACACATTGAGCGGCTCGGATCATCAAAATTCGATCGGGACGATATTTAACGGAGGCTTTAACGAAATTCGTTAGTCATTTGGACGGAAGGGGGCGTTTTGATTAACGGAAGATAACGTTGGGAGTAAAATTGAAGTTTTTAAAAGATTGGAAGTCTAATTGAATTTTGGTGTAAAGGTTGGGGGGTATTTTGAATTTTTCCCAAGTTAAAACTCTCAACCTAAAAAGCTGCTGCTGCAAATTATACTGAGAAGCCATAGCTAGACAGCCACAACCTTGCACCATGCGTGCTTTACTACTACTGATGCTATTTGCTCTCCTTTTCATTACTATAACAATTGATTTCAGTTGTGGCAGTATTACTACTATCGAGTCAAATGTAAGCTGCCTGGAGCACGAGAGACGAGCTCTTGTCGACTTCAAGGAAAATCTCACAGATTGCACACAACTATGGGTACACGCTCCAAAATTTCTCAAATTTTGTGAAAAATCGGGCGCGCCCTTTTGGAAAGCGCGGCGAAACGCTTACAATTCAGAGTCGCCACTCGGGTTTTGCGGAAAATCACCCAAGGAACCGAACTTGAAACGTTTGCTACGTTGTTTGATTTTGAAAAAGACTTGTAGACTGGACCGTCGTCACCTTCGATATCTGAGGTTCGGGAGCCAGGTTACGAGAGGGGAAGGGTTTTATGGCACCCCTCTCGTCCAATCCGGAGATCGGTCTCTACTCGGGCATTTTATAAAACATTTGCATTTTCTCTCATTGATCACTTTTTAGCCAATTAGGGCGGGGGAACAGTTAAAAGGGATTTAAAACTGTACAAGTTGCATTTATATGGCAAAACGATGGATGCTTTATTGAAATGAACATAATAGATTGAGAACAAGCATCCGTGAGTATTTTAGACAGACTAAGGTACACTGGTCAACGAAGTGTCGTATGCAGGAGGAAACCTTCATGCACTGACCGAGTCACTGCATGCAGACTTGACCTGCGCACGCCACTCGCTAACTGGTGTACTCTAGTAAGCCTAAACTCACAACTCTTGTTCTCAACCCTCTGGGCTCTGGAAGGACCAGTGCACACCCAGGCCAAACCACACAGTTTATAAAGAATATACTAAGTTATTACAGACATATAAAATGGCTTGCATGCTTGACTTTTTTGTTTTCCTTATCCTTTTAATTTTTGCAAAAGCAAAGTTAAAACTCTCCACCTAAAAAGCTGCTGCTGCAAATTATACTGAGAAGCCATAGCTAGACAGCCACAACCTTGCACCATGCGTGCTTTAGTACTACTGATGCTATTTGCTCTCCTTTTCATTACTATAACAATTGATTTCAGCTGTGGCAGTACTACTACTATCAAACGCATTTTCTTACGGCTAACATATGCAAATTGAGATTGATCCCTAACTTATAGGGATTTTTCAAATTCTAAGTTCCCTTATTAATTGACATATACTCCCTCCGTCCATTTTTAAGAGTCCAGTATTTCATTTTGGGTTCTCCCTTAATGAGTGTTCATTTTGTAAAGTTAGTGGGTAAAAGTTGGGGCATTTTTTATTTTGCCCTAAAAATAGATTCTATTTTGAAAACTTAGTGACTAAAAGTGTAATGATGATATCTTTATAGATGGTAAATAGGGAAAGTATATGGATGGATATGATCAAAGCTAAAATAACTATAAAGAGAACTTTTAGTATAGAGAGAGAGATAGCTTAATAATGTATATATGTTCCCTCTGCCTGCAATTGCTTTGTTGTGTTCATCAATACGTGTTGTCCACTGTAAATGACTTTTTTTGTAGAGACTTGACTCCAGAAAATGACATTGCAAGTTTGAAAGACTTAATTTGGCTTTGATTGGTTTGAAAGACTTGACTTAAAAAGCCGTACACAAGTGTTCTTGTACACCCCTTTTTTTGTTTTCCTTATCCTTTTAATTTTTGCAAAAGCAAAGTTAAAACTCTCAACCTAAAACGCTGCTGCTGCAAATTATACTGAGAAGCCATAGCTAGCCACAACCACCACCATGCGTGCTTTAGTACTACTGATGCTATTTGCTCTCCTTTTCATTACTATAACAATTGATTTCAGTTGTGGCAGTACTACTACTACTATCCACTCAAATGTAAGCAGCTGCCTGGAGAATGAGAGACGAGCTCTCATCGACTTCAAGGAAAATCTCACAGATAGAGCGCACCGCTTACGGTCGTGGGTCGGAAAAGACTGCTGCACATGGAAAGGAGTCGGTTGCAGCAGGACAACAGGCCATGTCATCAAGCTTGATCTTCCCAACCCAATTCTTTACGACGGATCCAATTATGACGATTACCGAATCAAACACCGAATCAACCGGCTGACAGGTGAGATGACTCCATCTTTTGTGGACTTGAAGCATTTGAGTTATCTAGATCTGAGCCGGAACAACCTCTCCGCCTCCGGTGTAGATTTCTTGGGCTCCCTGAAAAGCTTGAGATATCTCAACCTCTCTTCTTCGTTTTTTGAAGGAAAGGTTCCTCATAATCTCGGGAATCTTTCGAGGTTGCAATATCTCGACCTTAGTCGTAATTATTATGGTGGAGAGGTTCCTCATAATCTCGGGAATCTTTCGAGGTTGCAATATCTCGACCTTAGTCTTAATAAGTTTGATGGTCCGATTCCCAATACACTTGGAAGTTTGACGTCTCTCACTGTCCTTGACCTTTTTGGGAATAAGTTCAATGATACTATCAAGGAGAAATATTTTTTATGTAACCTGAGGAGTCTTGTTTATATGGATCTTAGCGGTAATAGCCTTCAAGGTTCAGTTCCTTGTTGCTTTGGGAATCACACTTCTCTTTCCGTCCTCAAATTGAGTTCGACTGATTTCGGAGGTCCACTTCCAAGTTGCATGGGCAACATGACTCAACTAACGGTGCTTGACCTCTCTTTGAATGAGTTCAAAGGTGAAATACCAAACTCTTTGAGGAACCTCCGCAGCTTGCGTGTACTTGATTTGTTCGGAAATGAGTTCAGTGGAGAGTTTTTATCGTCTGTGGTGGGCGAGTTTAAGAATCTAGAGCGTCTTGTTATTTATGATAATTTCTTTTCTGGTACACTACCATCATCACTTGGAAGGCTGTCTTATTTGAGAGAGTTGGATGCTAGCTCGAATCAATTGAATGGGAGCATTCCAGAAGGTGAGTTTAAGAATCTAGAGCGTCTTGTTATTTCTGATAATTACTTTTCTGGTCCACTGCCTTCATCACTTGGAAGGCTATCGTATTTGAGAGAGTTGTATGCTAGCTCAAATCAATTGAATGGGAGCATTCCAGTAGGTCTCGGACAACTTTCCAATCTACAAATGCTGGATTTGTCGAGCAACTCATTAGATGGCAATGTATCCGAACAACACTTCACCACTCTCACGAGTCTAAAGGAACTCCGCTTGTCTTCGAACGCATTGGTTATAAATATTAGCTCCCAATGGGTTCCTCCCTTTCAACTCCAGGTCCTGGAAACGGCATCCTGCAAACTGGGACCCCAATTTCCTCAATGGTTGCAGAAGCAGAGGCATATTACACACTTGGATATGTCTAATGCAAGCATCTCGGATATCATGCCCGATTGGTTCGAGCTTATTATGTCTTCTTGCTTTGAGTTGTTGGATATATCCAACAACCGTATCAGAGGGAAGCTGCCAAAATTTCAAACGAAATGCAATGATTCTGGTAGTTCGAACAAGTTTCATGGCCCGTTTTTGGAAGTGCCGTTATTTGTTACTTTTGTACTAGATCTCTCCAACAACTTGTTTTCAGGACCTATTCCCGCGGGCGATTATGATGTCATTGAAGCTCTTGTTCTCTCAAATAACCACTTTAGTGGTGGCATTCCTATGTCTTTGTGCAATGCAACGACAATGTTATCCCTTATTGACTTGTCAAAAAACCGTTTATCCGGAAAAATTCCTCGTTGCTTGGGGAACTTGGGTGGAATAATTGCGCTAGACTTGTCGAGCAACAATCTAACCGGTCAGATTCCAAGTTCTTTGGGTTTCCTAAAGCAACTTGAATATTTACACTTGCGTAATAACAGCTTTCACGGGGAGCTTCCTTTGTCCTTGCAGAATTTGACGAGTATTTCCACCCTTGATCTTGGCAAAAATGCGTTCACTGGTGTTATCCCGCATTGGATCGGAGATAAGTTACATAATCTGGTCTTCCTCAGTCTTCAATCAAACAATTTCTATGGTGGTATTCCCGTACAACTCTGCCATCTCTCTGCTCTGCAATTGTTAAACTTGGCACATAATAATATAACAGGGGATATTCCAAGTTGTTTTCGCAACTTCACCACCATGGCAGTATCGGAACATGGCAATCGTGTTTTCTTTCCCTTTTCGGAATTTAAAATTTCAAAAAAGTACGTAGACAATATTTTTATTATGATTAAAGGAAGAGACCTGGAATACACCAAGACTCTCAAATTTGTCACCTCCATAGATGTTTCGAGCAATGGCATTACTGGGGAGATTCCAGAAGGCTTAACGAATCTATCCAGGTTATTGAACTTGAATTTATCTGGAAATTATCTAACAGGAAGGATTCCTGAGAAGATTGGTGATCTGAAGCAATTGGAATCACTTGACTTTTCCAGAAACAAACTCTTTGGCTCAATTCCTCAAAGCATGTCTTCTTTAACCTATCTCAGTCACTTAAACCTGTCATTCAACAATTTATCAGGGCGAATACCAACTGGAAATCAACTTCAGACCCTCGACGATCAGTACTCTATTTACATGGGAAATGACGGGCTTTGTGGAGCACCACTCACGAAGAGCTGCCCCGGTGATGAATCAACTGATGATGGTGATCATCAAGTACTTGTCAGTGAGGGTGATATGGACGAAGATGAAACTGAACTAATTTGGTTCTGGGCTGGTGTTGGACCTGGTTTCGTGGTGGGACTCTTGGGAGTTTTTTCCACTCTGTTTTTCAAGAGGAAATGGAGGAATGCATATTTTCAGTTGATCGAAGATGCCTATGATAGGATATTTGTAGCCATAGCAGTGAAGGCTAATTGGCTGAGGCGGAAGTTTCACCCGCAGAGGTAGATTGGGAGAGATCAATCTCTCTCTCTCTCTCTCTCTCTCTCTCTCTCTCTCTCTCTCTCTCTCTCTCTCTCTGTATGTTGCATATTGGCCATTATTCAGTCTGCGTATCTACGTACTACGTATGGAATAACTCTCTCTCTCTCTGTGTATGTTGCATATTGGCCATTATTCAGTCTGCGTATCTACTATGTATGGAATAACTCTCTCTCTCGTGTACTATATATGCATGTGAGGATAAAGCTTATCGACCCCAGTTAATTGGGACGTAAGGCTTTGATTGGTTTGATTTGGTTGTTTTGTGTTGTTAGGCAAACCTGATAATTGTTGCTTCCGTAATCAAGTCCTAGAACCTCATGTAAGGAAAACTAAGGATGCTAGTGAATTTGTTTGTGTTTACGGTCAATTTTGAATTTCCCCCTTTTGCTTTATGGAGTACTTGTTCTCTTATGAAATAGAGCTACGAGCTACTTGAGTTCGAGTTCGTGTTTGCTCATTGGATAAACAAGTCGAACTTGAACATTTTTTGAAACTCGTTATAAAGAGTGAAACTGCTCAGGTCAAACAAGGTACTATTCGGCATCATCCAATGTATAAAAAAAATTCAATTTACTCAAGATCCGTTCAATTAAAGCTTGTTTTACATCAGCTAATCTCATAAACAAACTGAGTTTGGACATATTTTTAAAGCCTATTAGATTTTCAAACCAAACTTGATCAACCACACTTGTTCAACTCTTTTATGGGCGCTATGTGTGTACAAATTAGAAGTTCACTTGGAAACTTGCAAGGAGTGAAGAGATTTTCTCTTTGTTGTTGACAGTGACTATGCACATGAGTTTTTGCTAGCTCCTACTTTCATGCTTTCCCAATACGAAATAAAACTGCAACTTGCAACTAATTACTTAGGTAAGTTAAAGCAGCAATTGATGATATCCGTTCACATCCTTGTTTTCTAGTTCAACTAGATGACTGCTAAAACATTTCATAATATTTTGCAAATAACGGAAACGTATCCATCCTCGCGTTGTTAATTCAAAGTGGAAGAGAGCTAGAGCTAGTCCCCATCGTAATAGTGTGCCATTTTCGTAATGGTTGTGGCCGGAATGGTGCTTGAGGAGCAACTACTCTCATCTGCTCCCTCATGTTCTGTACAGTGGTAGAGCTAAAGTACAACTTGCACTAATAGCTAATAATGAAGAAAAACTGCTTAAAAATAGTTACAAAAGCAGGGTTAAGCAAACAACCACTAGAGCCCCGTTTCCCGAAAGCTATAAGGGGAAGCTAAAAGCCCCTGGAGAAGCCACAAGCAATGCAGTTCAGTGCTAACATGAAAGGTTAATTTCAATCTCAATAGAGGTTGGTGAATTAAAATTGCGTATGAAATATACATACGACCTTACGAACAACTAATGTCCTCACAAGTGGTAGAAAGAACATCTCTAAATTCAAGTCCACTAATATAGTTTAGTAATTAAGGTCTTAAGTCCACTTCTTTTAAAAAAGAAATTAAATCAAGACAAAAATGTCCTCCTATACAAGTTGTCATTTAGAGAAAAATCCTAGACCAAAAACAAATATGGAGCACAGCCTCCTCTCTCTCTCTCTCTCTCTCTCTCTCTCTCTCTCTCTCTCTCTCTCTCTCTCTCTCTCTCTCTCGTTGCCGCCGGAGAAAAGTGTGGAGAACAAAACTGACCCATCTGATCCCTACCCACATAAACCTTCTTCTCCGACCACCCAGTAGTAAAACGGTTTGACGCAACGCTCTGTCGAATCGCTTGGATTTTGCTCCAATGGAAGTCGAGGGCTTTTTATACGACGCCCTAAGCCCTCTATCCCCCTCCACGCCTCCGCTGCCGCATCTCCCTCTGGCCACCCACCTCCGCCGCCGGTCGATTCCGAGCCTTACGCCGTGTTTTGCAACAAAATCTCCCTGTCCGCGGTCCAGCCCCACTCTCCGACGGCCACCGCACTTGAGTACTTCTCTCTTGACCTGGGTAAGGATGAGACAACGGTTGATTTGTCACCTGCTCCGAGTTATTTTGCTGCTCTCTGTTCGACAATTTAGTCCATGCTAGAAAAGTAAAAAGAGAGTAATCTCGAGTCATACCAAGAAGGCTAAGATCAGTGTCAATATCCCAAAATAAATTCCGTAGTTGCACAAAATACCCAGTATAATGGACTAGTTAGCATTAGAATATGACGAAAAGCACAAAATTCTCTCACTGACAAAGGACCAAGCTTGTCCAACACCATAATCCTTTACGATGAAGAACATAAATGATGACCAAATGCTAATTCGCCGCTTCAATAAAGATACCGCGCGCATATTCTAACAGACACAACACATAGTCTCCAAATAAGTACAATTGAACTGAAAGTAAGCGAAGAGGACTGGGGGACTAAAACATTCGCCGCAAAAATTATGCCAAAAAGGATAAATAACAGCAAATAATCTATTCATATTCACCCATGAAATGTAAATCGTAGGAGTATCCAGTTTAGGTACATTGTTATTAGAAACTGATGGGTGTCTTTTTGGCGCGTTTTACCGAGCCCACAGGAAGTGAGCGGTAGAGGCGGAGCCACCGCTTGGAGACGAGGGAGACATCAGCGGTGGAGGGGGAAAATGTGGAACACGGCGGGAGGCCATGGAGGACTTCTTCTAGGAGTTCGTCCCGCAGGATTGTGTCCATCTCCCTCCCTCTCTCTCTCCTGTGACTGTCTCTCTCACTCCCACATTCAGAACCGGATTCCCTGTCCGACCCCCTTTTAGACGGGCGCCTGTCCCACATTTCTTGGCCGTTAATCTCGCAAATCAACGGCTGAGATGGGTCGAGCACTTTTTGACAAAAACGACATCGTTTTGGAGCAAAAAGTGCTCGACTCATCTTAACCGTTGATTTGCGAGATCAACGGCCGAAAGAGGGTCGGACAGGCCCTGTCCGGAAGGGGGTCGGATAGGGGATCACACGGCCAGACGTTACTCTAATAGGAGTATTCTACACTACTCCCCTCCAGTCTCTACTCTATCTTCATTCTCCCTATTCTGTTAAGGTGGATTTGGTTTTAAAAGTCAATAATAGTAATTTATTTTCTATATTTATTCAAAAAAAAATTGCATTGGTTAGTTTTGCGCCAAATTTTTGTGACTTATTGATTCGTCCTAGCCAGAGAAATCAAAAAAGTTTAAAATTTTGATCGAAACTCATAATTTTTTCAGAAAAGACAAAAAAAAAGAAGAAGTTGTCTTTAATCAAAAAATTATAAGTTTCGATCAAATTTTTTTACTTTTCCGATTCCTCTTGTCAAGACGAATCAATAATTCACAAAATTTTAATGCAAAACAAACAAATGAAAAAAAAAAACAATAAAGACAAAAAATAAGTTACTTAACTTTTCAATCCAAACCCACCGTGAATAGTATATGGCACTGATGTTTATACTGTAGAGTATTAGTTTTATACTGGAGTATTTGTAGTAAACTTTTTTTAAAAATTATCAAAAGAAGTACGTAAATTTTTAAATTCATGTCAACAAAAAGAATAAATAAATATGGATAGAAGTAAAAAAAAAAACTCTCAAAAGAAGACTTAAATAACTTTTGTTAATTATTTTTTTCTTCAATAATTTCTTTTAACTTCATGTTACAACTTTTTAATTGAAATTTACCCCATTAAGACAAATCGAAGAAGTGAGAAAAAATAACAAAAGGCAAAGAAAAGACAATATAAGAGCGAAAACTTAATTTATAGCATAAGGTCAGAATCAGTGGATACAATTGTTCATTCCAAAAAAATATAATTCTAAAAAGTAAAATCGCACGCACTTACCACAACTCACAGGATGGTTGGGCAGCTTGGACCCAACTCATAAGTGCAAGAGTTCGTGTATGTGTGTGTGGCGCAAGCCAAATTGTCCTCCTTATAACCCAACGAACAAACCCGAAACATTTGTTACACTCTTCAATTTGTCCTCTCATTAAGGTCTGGGTCACCAATCGGAAACACAATGCCTTGCGATAAAATTGTTACCGCATTCATGTCTGCCTCAGCGGTGGTGTATCTATTCCGTTCCTTTCGATTGCAGTAGTAGACTGCATTCATCATCGCATACTCATTTGAAAACAATTAGCGCGTTTAGTCGATGGAAGAAAAGTTCCGAAACTATGCATTAGTCGCCCTCTATGCCTTCAAACTTGTGGATTTCAAAGCACTCCACCAAAGTCCAAATTAACACTTCAACAACAGAATAGGACTTCCAAATAATAAGATTGCCATTGCAGCTGCAATAACAATGATACTGTGGTGCATGATCCTAAAGGAATATGGCATTCTGTAGGTTCTTTCATTGACTGCAATTCTTTTTCTGGGAAGAAATAGATTTCTGTCACTTCATTGTTCTCCAGACCATCAACCATGCCTGTTGAGCAGATTTCTTTCATATCAAGGACTGCAATGTTTTTTACCTTGGGTGTTCGGTCCGAAGATAACTTTCAACGGCTTTGCATAATGCTGACCGAGTAACCAGAGAACCCAATTCCCTGATGCTTCAGTTAGAAAACTCCGTAGAATTTATTCTGATCACAATTCCATGTTAATACCTACCCGTGATGTTGTGAGACCCAATCCCAGCCTGACCCTCTAGACTTCACGTTGTGTGGACCACCCACCCTGATTTCATAAACAGCACCGTACGAAGCAGTCGTGCTATTTCGAAACATGAATTTCCCAAATTGCCTTGACGCCTAATTAGCTGACAAATGCGAATGCTTGGAACGAAGAGGTTTTAGGAACTATTTTTTGAAGAAAAAGACAGCCCTTTGCCCACATAGAGGGAATTCAAAAAAGCCAAAGGCTAATACCATTCTCGAAACCTTTTCATTCTCCAAGAAAAGCTGATTAATCAATATCACACCACCTTGAAACAAGAACTCCTTTGCTACCAAAAATTCAGAGATCAACATGTAGATTCCATAGTTATTTAAAACTCTCTGTATTCTGCACCCAACACATCCAAGTTCTTCAATTCTCAATACCACTCCCCTCTCACTTTCAAGGTACCACATCAACAAAGTCTTCACCTCTGAGAAAATCTCAAAACAAAAGTGCTACAAAGATTTCTGCACTTCCAGAGAGAATAGCATTGCTATGCTGTGTTCCATCTCCCCTGTGATTGCAACTATCTCAACTTCCTAGCATAACCTGTTACCTTTGCAAACAAAATCAAAGTACCACATATATTGAAACCGTTAAACACTAGAATTTCATGGATATTACAAATTTCCTCTCATTATGCAAAGGAGCTAGTCCAAACGGCATACAAGAAGGGAAGATAAAGAGTGATGTTCACAAACTAATTTACAGCGGGCCAATAAGACAACCGCAACATTATTGTGACAAAGCAGCTTCAGAATTAGTCATAGCTCAGAAGAGAACAACAAATTAGTTCATGCAATGAGAAGAAATACGTCCATAACCCATATAAGCAAAGAAGGCTAAGATCAGTGCACTATCCCCAAATCAATTCCATAGTTCCATAAATTCCGATCACTAGAAAATAATGAAAAGCATAAATTTCTCTCGTTACTAAAGGACTAATACTAATTTGCTACCCCAACAATTGTCCAACGCCATAATCCTTTATCAAAAAGATAAGAAATTAATGATCACCATATGCTAATTCGCTACCCCAACAATTGTACATGCATATTCTAACAGACACACACAACCCATAGTCTTAATACAAGTACAATTGATGAGGAAGTAAACGAAGAGGACTTGGGAAATATAAGAGATGTCGCAACGTTATCCAGTATGGGTACATTCTTATTAGAAGCTTTTGAAATGTACGGAGATTAATACCTGCATAGATTCGCAACTCTAAAGAAACATAGAATGGCCCTTCTTCTGTTCTCCCCCTTCCGAATCATCAATCAACAATAACCTCAACGAACTTCTTTGAAGCCCACGACCTGGAAACATCTGAAAGCTTGCTTTCTTCAATACGTATTTGCCTCAACTGCGGACACTTCAAAACAAATAACTCAACAGCCTCAGCCTCGATCCCACCACAACCCATTAGATCTACACTCTCCAACTGCTTACAACTCTTAAACATCGAAACCACGGATGCATTTGTCAATCCTTCACACCCCCTCACCTTCAATTCCCTCAAACAAATCAATGACGCAAGCATCGATATAAACTCTTCTCCGCCCAATTGTTACTACAAGACAGGTCCAACTTCCTCAAATTTCTAGAACTCTGTCCTAAAGTGGTCAACAATCCAGGTTTCATGTTGCAATTTATCAAAGCCAATTCTTCAAGCTTATCATTCATGGCTAACGCCATAGTCTTAAGCCCTTCACCAGTAACACCATAACAACTATCTAACCGAAGAGACAACAAATCCCTGAACTTCTCAGCCACGGCCAATAAGTGATTGTCTTGGAGGTCACGAGGTAAATATAGATCGAGTTTTTGCAAATTACAACTGCAGTGAGTAATGAATTGCAGCAACCCCTCTCTGCAACCGTAGTCGCGAGAGTGGATTAACAGGGATTTCAGAGACGTACAACTCTCTACCATTCTCGTTAAAATATAATTACCTATGGATTCACAACACCTCAATTCCACTTCTTGGAGGCCCTTCAAGCAATTATTAAACGACGAAACCGACGTGTCATCGCCGATCCCGCGGCAGCAACGCAGCTGCAGTTTCTTAAGCTTTTTACAGCTTTTCCACAGCCCATCGAGACCGCAATCGCCGCGTCGAATCCAGGTGAGGCTTAGGGTTTCTAATTTCAGCTCGCCGTCGAGGTTGTTCCCCTTGGAAGCTGCATCGACGTGTTCGAATTTGGTAGCGTGGCGGACGAAAACGAGGTCGAGTTGTTGAAGAGAGGGGAAGGAGAAGAGCCAGTGGAAAGAGAGGGATCTGGAGAGGGAGATGGAGAGAGAAGTGAGGTGAGGACATGAGGTGGAGAGAGAGAGGAGAGGGGAGAGAGGGACTGGCATGCGTTGGAGGCAGAGATGTTTCAGCTCGGGGGGATAGGAAGAGGCGACGGAGGAGAGGAGATCATCGGAGAAGATGGTGATGAGGAGGTGGGAGAGGCGGGGGAAGTGAGAGAGGAAAGAGGAGAGGGATTGGGGCGTACAGTTGTCTGGGGAGAGGAGGAGAGAGAGGGTGGATCTGGAAGAACGGTAGAGGCGGAGCCACCGCTTGGAGACGAGGGAGACATCGGCGGTGGAGGGGGAAAAAGTGGAACGCGGCGGGAGGCGGCGGAGGACTTCTTCGAGGAGCTCGTCGCACAGGATTCTGTCCATCGCCCTTTCCCTGTCCCTCTCGCCCGTGTTTGACCGATCAAGAGAGAGAGAGAGAGAGAAAAAGGTGAAGAGGAGCCGTGAGAGAAGAATGGATCGTCCATTCTCATTTCTTTCTTTCTTTCTTTCTTTCTTTTTTATTTTTATTTTTATATTACTCTTTTTATTATTAACTAAAATACTCAATCCAATTGAAACATGTTGACTATAAACTATTAGAAAATTAATTTTCACACTCTATTTTTTTTGTTGATGGCTACTTTATTTTTATTTTTTTTGTCTTTTTTGAAATTTTTGTGTGTGTTTTTTCCATGAAAAAGACAAAAAAAACGAGTGCCCTTAAATAAAAAAGAATGTGTGAAAATCATTTTCAAACTACTCCCTCCGTCCCTTTATTACAGTCCAGTATTCCATTTTGGGCTGTCCCTTAATAAGTGTCCATTTTGTAAAGTTAGTGGGTAAAAGTTGGTGAATTGTCTATTTTGTCCCTAAAAGTAGATTCCATTTTGAAAAGTTAGTAAGTAAAAGTGTAATGATGATGGGTAAGTAGGGAAAGTGGAGGAAAAAGTTGATGTGAAAGGTATAATGATGATGTCTTTTTAATAAGTTGGAGTTACGAAGCAGGACATTTAAAAAGGGACGGAGGGAGTATTATCCTTTCGTTTCTTATGAAATCTCTTAATGGGGCTGTAATGAGAGAAAGTAGGAGATAATTTCTTTCACAAGTTTTAGTTCTTTTAATTAATGAAAAAAAGTCAAAGGCTTTTGACAAATTACTTTCTTTTTTTTTTTAAATTCATTTTGCGAGATAGACCTCACCCCCTCTTTCAGAATTCTTTTGCAAGATTGACTTTAGAGTAAATTAATTATATTTTATAATTAGTAAACCTTTTCATTCTCGAAAAAAAAGGCTGATTTATCAATATCACACCACCTCCACCTTGAAACAAGAACTCCTTTGTTGCTACCAAAAATAATTCAGAGATAAACAAGTAGATTTTGTAGTTATTTAAAAGTCTCCGTATTCTGCACCCAACATTTTCAAGGTACGTCAACAAAGTCTTTACCTCTGAGACAATCTCAAAATAAAAGTGCTACAAAGATTTCTGCACCTCCAGAGAGAATAGCATTGCTATGCTATGCTATGCTATGTTCCATCTCCCTTGTGATTGCAACTATCTCAACTTCCTAGCAAAACCCTATTACCTTTGCAAACAAAATCAAAGTACCACATAAATTGCAACCGTTAAAACACTAGAATTACATGGATACTACGTATTTTTCCGCTCATTACGCAAAGGAGCTAGTCCAAACGGCATAAACCTTCATTGAAGGGAAGATAAAGAGTGATGTTCACAAACTAATTTACAGCTTCAAAAGAAGATGCATCTCTAAGACACGAATTCTAAAGATAGTCTTCAATCAAGTACACACGCGGTAAATGAAAATGAAGGCGAACGGACAAGTATACCAATTGCAACATCATTATGACAAAGAAGGCTAAGATCAGTGTCAGTATCCCCAAATAAATTCCATAGTTACATAAAATACTCAGTCAAATGGACTAGTTAGCATTAGCATTAGAATATAATGAAAGGCATACATTTCTCTCATTACCAAAGGACTAAGCTTGTCCAACACCATAATCCTTGTCATCAAGAAAAGAAATGATGACCAAATGCTAATTCACCGCTTCAATAAAGATACCGCATATTTTAATAGACACAACACAGTCTCCAAACAAGTACAACTGAACCGAAAGTAAACGAAGAGGACCGGGGGAACTAAAACATTCGCCGAAACATTATGCCAAAAAAGAGCACTGCAGCATAAATAACAGCAAATAATATTTATATTCACTCATGAAATGAAAAATGTTGGAGTGTCCAGTTTAGGTACATTCTTATTAGAAACATTTACAATTGACCAATGGAAATGCACAGAAATATTTACATGCAACGATTTGCAACTGTTTAAAAAAAAAAAAACCCATAAATGGCCCTTCTTCTGTTCTCCCCATTGTCCAATCCCCAATCACCAATCAAACAACAACCTCACGAACTTTTTTGAAGCCCACGACCTGGAAACATCTAAAAGTCTTGCTTTCTCCAATACGATTGGAAGCATATACGATTGGTGTAGGTTTCAAAAGATCTAGTGCCATGCGTGAGGAGGGGTGTGTGTGTGTTTGTGTTTGTTTGCTTCCAATGTGTCGCAAAAATCAAACTATAAAATCCTCAATCATTTCTAGTCATTTTGTGCAGAGAAAAAAAGAGAGAGAAGGCTACCCTAAGCAGAAGAAACTGTGCAATTCCATGTCACAAGGAAAAATCAGCTCTATTTGAAAAAGGTACTTCGTATCAGATTTATAGACCACATGCCAAACAGAATAATTGTTCCATCTCCCTTGTGGATGGAAGTATCTAAAACTTCCTAGTAAAACCTCTTCCATATCCCCCTTGAATATATGCGAACAACATCAATATACCACATCAAATGAAATCGTTAAATGCAAGAATTTGATGGACATCAGGAATTTCCTCACTATGCAAAAGAGCAAGTCCAACAGCATAACCATTGTGATAAAGAGTAATGCTCATATGCTAATTTACAGCTTCAAATATGGTGGATCGGCTTCAAATATGGTGGATCCATATTCTGAGACACGAACTCTATAATTAGTCTTAAATCAAGAGAGCATGGTATAGATGAAAATGAAGACTAGCAGGCCAATAAGACAACCGCAACATCATTGTGACAAAGCAGCTGTGGTACAGAATTAGTCATAGCTAAGAAGGGAACAACAAATTAGTTCATACAATGAGAAGAATTACGTCCATAACCCATATCAGCTGAGCAAAGAAGACTAAGATCAGTGCACTATCCCCAAATCAATTCCATAGTTGCATAAATTCTGATGTAAAATGGACTAATTAGCACTAGAAAATAATGAAAGCACAAATTTCTCTCATTACTAAAAGGACTAAGCTTGTCCAATGCCATAATCCTTAATAAAAAAGATAAGAAACTATCACCATATGCTAGTTCGCTACCCCAACAATCGTACATGCACATTCCAACAGACGCACAACACCCATAGTCTTAATACAAATACAATTGATGCGAAAGTAAACGAAGAGGACTTGGGAAATATAAGAGATGCCACAACATATCCAGCATGGGTACATTCTTATTAGAAACTTTTTGAAATGCACGTAGATATTAACCTGCATAGATTCGCAACTCTAAGGAAAACATAGAATGCCCCTTCTTTCTGTTCTCCCCCTTCCGAATCATCAATCAATAATAACCTCAATGAACTTCTTCGAAGCCCACGACCTGGAAATATCTGAAAGCTTGCTTTCTTCAATACGTATTTGCCTCAACTGTGGACAATTCAAATCAAATAACTCAACAACCTTTGCCTCGGTCCCACGACAATCCATTAGATCTACACTCTCCAACTGCTTACAGCTCTTAAACATTGAAACCACGGATGCATTTGTCAATCCATTACACCCCCTTACGTACAATTCCCTCAAACAATTAAACGATGCAAGCATCGATATAAACTCTTCATCCACCAACTTATCATTATAAGACAAGTCCAACTTCCTCAAATTTCTAAAACGCTGTCCTAAAGTGGTCAACAACCCAGGTTCCACGTTGCAATCTATCAAAGCCAATTCTTCAAGCTTATTACTCATGGCTGACGCCATAGTCTTAAGCCCTTCACCAGTAACAAGATAACAACTATCTAACCGAAGAGACAACAAACCCCTGAACTTCTCAGCCACGGCCAATAAGTGATTGTCTTCGAGCTCATTAAGTAATTCTAAATCCAGTTTTCGCAAATTAAAACGACTCTGAGTAATGAAATGATGTAATCCCTCTCCACTTCCACCATAATCTACCAATAGAGAGCTTAAAGATGCACAATTCTCAGCCAATTTCGACAAAATATCATCAACTATGGGTACACAAGTCGTCAATTCCACTTCTTGGAGGCCTTTTAAGCAATTAACAAACGATGAAACTGACACGTCAATACCAATTGTTTGGCATTCGCGTAGCTGCAGTTTCTTAAGGTTTTTACAGCTTTTCCA
Organism: Rhododendron griersonianum; assembly: GCA_018127125.1. Taxonomy (NCBI): domain Eukaryota; kingdom Viridiplantae; phylum Streptophyta; class Magnoliopsida; order Ericales; family Ericaceae; genus Rhododendron; species Rhododendron griersonianum. The sequence goes on along the minus strand of CM030795.1, from coordinate 5,982,673 downwards.
TAGCCAATCGAAACTGTGAGCGTAGTGCTGAAGCCCAGACAAAGATAGGGTTTCTAATTTCAGCTCACCATCGTCGAAGTTCGCTTTCGAAGCAGCACGATCGACGGGGTTGAATTTGACACGGACGGGGTAGAAAATGACGGCGAGTTTTCGAAGAGAGTGCAAGAAGACGAGCCAGTGGAAAGAGACGTGTCTAGATAGGGCGATGTCGAGAGAGGTGAGGTGAGGGCATGAGGTAGAGAGAGAAAGCAGAGGGGAGAGAGAGACTGTCCCATGTTGGAGACGGAGACCTGTCAGCTTGGGACAGGACGAGGCGACGGAGAGGAGGATCTGAGATGTCGTCGTGGGAGAGGAGCTGACAGCCGTCGATGCGGTAGGCGAGGGTGGTGATTTTGAGGAAGGAGAGGTGAGGGAAGTGAGAGAGGAAAGAGGAGAGGGAGGGGGGCGTACAGTTGTCAACGGCGAGACTGAGAGAGACGTCGGATACGGAAGAGCGGTAGAGGCGGAGCCACCGCTTGGAGACGAGGGAGACATCGGCGGTGGAGCGGGAAAAAGTGGAACGCGTCGGGAGGCGACGGAGGACTTCTTCTAGGAGCTCGTCGCACAGGATTCTGTCCATCTCTCTCTCTCTCTCTTTTCTGAAACCCCTGCTCGCTTTTTTAATGAAATCAAACGGAGGAGAGAGAGGAACGAAGATGGAGTAAATCCGTACAGGTATTTGTGATTTGTGTACGCTCTGTACACAACGATAGCACACAGACCTTGCAAATATTGTGCCGTTCCACTTTTTTTTTAAACCTTCTGTTTCAAAAAGAAGGTTATTTTAAACTCAAATATAATGAAAATAAAAAATAATTTTTTAATTTTTTTGCACTGTTTAAAAGATTTCAATAAGATCTATCAAACAAGATTCATATTGGTAAAAAAATTATTTGTGTAAACACATGATTTTTGAGCTTAAAATTACATTCATTTTCAAAAAGTTCCTTTTTTAGGAAACTGGAACACCTCAGTCCACGGGGAATAAAAATTCAAAATGGGCCCGCACTCACATTTTCAAAACTCAATTTGAACATTAACAAAAATGATGAGCAGAATACATGAAACTGCGTCTATGAAAGTGTCCATGAAAAAAATAAATAGTCAAATTCACAAACCTTATTTTCATGTATCATACCAATCCAAATTTTTGAACGGAAATCGTCTTTCTCTCTCCACACCGACGAGCCCCACGCGCACCACTTTTGTGCGCCGCCACGCCAACGACGCCATGTCCGTCATAGACTCACGCCTGTCTCTCTCCTCACGTTTTGCACAATTCTCTCTCTCTCTCCCTCAGATTTTACTCTCATATTCTACACTACTAGCGTTGTGTCCGTTCGATACACGGGGCCAAAAAAAAATCAATTTTTCGGCCCCATATATCGAACCAGCACAACGCTAGTTGATAAAAAAAAATAGTTTAAATTTTTTCCCGCCCCTTATTCAATGCACGCTGACATTGGTCTCATTGGAATCAATTTGCTGCTCAAATTTTCATGAAGAAATTCTCGCAACAAACTACATATGGCGTGTGGATCATGGAAACCTTTAGAGGGGGATGAATGTTAGAATTACAGTGATACTTTCGGAGAATGTGAGATGCGCAATTAGATTTTGGAGGTGGGAATATGTGTTTTGGGATGTGATAATTTCGGAGGAATATATCCAAAACCTTTGTGGCTACCAAGAATTTTGCATAGAAATCCAGTTTCCTGTTGCTCACTTCAATTTGTCCTCCTATTAAGGTCTGGGTCACCAAACGGAAACACAATGCCTTGAGATAAGATAAGATCAATATGTTACCACATTCATGTCTGGTTCAGCGACGGTGAATCTATTCCATTCCTCTCGATTGCAGTAGTAGACTACGTTCATCATCGTATACCCATTTGAAGACAAGTCTGAAGGCAGAGAGGGTGAATAAGGCATAGTTTCGGAACATTACCTCCTCCGAATGCATAGTTTCACCCTCTATGCATTATTCATCCTGTACGTTCTTTAATTGACTGCAATTCTTTCTCTGGGAAGAAGAAGATTTCTCTCACTTCATTGTTCTTCAGACCATCAACCATGCCTGTTGAGCAGATTTGTTTCATATCAAGGACTGAAAAATTGTTTTTTACGTTGGGTGTTCGAGACCGAAATTAACTTTCAATGGCTTTGTGTAATGCTAACCGGAGACCCAATTCCCTGATGCTTCAGTTAGAAAACTCCCTAGAATTTATTCTGATCACAATCCCATGTTAATACTCTTTGCCCGCATAGAGGGAATTCAAAAAAGCCGAAGGCCAGTACCATTCTCGAAACCTTTTCATTCTCCAAGAAAAGCTGATTAATCAATATCACACCACCTTGAAACAAGAACTCCTTTGCTACCAAAGATTCAGAGATCAAGAAGTAGATTCCATAGTTATTTAAAACTCTCTGTATTCTGCACCCAACACATCCAAGAAGTTCAATTCTCAATACCACTCCCCTCTCTCACGTTCAAGGTACCACATCAACAAAGTCTTTACCTCTGAGACAATCTCAAAACCAAAGTGCTACAAAGATTTCTGCACCTCCAGAGAGAATAGCATTGCTATGTTCCATCTCCCTGGTGATTGCAACTATCACGACTAACTAGCAAAACCCTGTTACCCTTGCGAACAAAATCAAAGTACCAGATAAATTGAAACCGTTAACACCAGAATTTCATGGATATTACGAATTTCCTCTCATTACGCAAAGGAGCTAGTCCAACTGCATAACCCTTCGTTGAAGGGAAGATAAAGAGTGATGTTCACAAACTAATTTACAGCTTCAAAAGAAGATGCATCATGCATGCATATTCTAAGACACGAATTCTAAAGTTTGTCTTCAATCAAGTACGCAAGCGGTAAATGAAAATGAAGGCGAACAGACAAATATACCAACCATATCAGCTGAGCCAAGAAGGCTAAGATCAGTGTCAATATCCCCAAATAAATTCCGTAGTTGCATAAAATACCCAGTAAAATGGACCAGTTAGCATTGGAATATAACGAAAAGCATAAATTTCTCTCATTACCAAATGACCAAGCTTGTTGTAAAGAAAAGAAAAGAAATGATGAGCAAATGCTTATCATAAAGAAAAGAAAAGAAATGTTAATCCTTATCATAAAGAAAAAAAATGTTAATCCTTATCATAAAGAAAAGAAATGATGACCCAATGCTAATTTGTGGCTTCAATAAAGATACCGCATATTCTAACAGACACAACACATAGTCTCCAAATAAGTACAGTAAACGAAGAGGACCAAGGGACTAGAACATTCGCCGCAACATTATGACAAAAAAGAGCACTGCAGCATAAATAACAACAAATAATATTTACATGCAACGATTCACAATGTAAAAAGAACCATAAATGGCCCTTCTTCTGTTCTCCCCATCGTCCAATCACCAATCAAACAACAACCTCATGAACTTTTTTGAAGCCCACGACCTGGAAACACCTGAAAGCTTGCGTTCTTCAACATGTATCTGCCTCAACGATGAATAACCCAAAACAAAAACGCAACAGCCGCTGAATCGATCCCAGAACAACACATTATATCCACACTCTCCAACTGCTTACAGCTCCTAAACATAGAAACCACGGATGCCCTTGTCAATCCATGACACCCCCTCACCTTCAATTCTGATGCGGTCCAGAAAAGGTGGCCAGGGGCATTCCAGTAATTTAACTATTATTTGGTCTTGGAGGGAAAGGATTGCCTATGGGTCCACTTGGGATATGGCTAGACATGGGTTGGATTCTTAAGAAGTGTCTTTTGGGTTCTAGTCAAGTCAAAATGTCTATTTAATTTCTAGTCAAAGCCGAAGAGTCAATTAGTTGATCAAAGAGTCGTTAAGTTTTTCCATGTCTTTAATGCAGTCAAAGAGTCTATGTTCAATGTGTCTTTGGGACTTGGGAGTCTAAAGGCTATTTATTTTTGGGAAGTTCTAGAGTCAAGTTGAAATGGGTATAAATAAGATTGTAAGCTTTATGGCAAATGATGATTGAATGAATGAAAATTTGAGTAGCTTTCAAGCTATTAGATTGTGTGATGCAATCTTTTCTTTGGTGTGATGCTAAAGAGCCCCTAGGTGTGATGCCTTGGGTTTTCTAGGTGTGATGCCTAGACCTATCCTTCTCTAACCCTTCATCTCGTTCTTCTTACAAATTACTATTCACGTCCACTGTTCACAGTCCCAAAAAAAACAGCCCCTTATCTTTGTGTTTGATTATACTTAGCCCTATAAATACAAAATGTTAAGGCAACCAAACAAAACATAGCAGCCAAGTAAAACAAAATCAAAGGGGTGGAGCATGGGTAACGTGGCACCTAGATAGGCATGGGACAAAGGAGCCGGACAGGCTCTTTGGGCCAGAGGATTCGGAGCCCACCTAGCGTGCTAAGGAAGATGGGTAGGTGGGTTTGCTTTGGGGTGTGAGTACATATGTGAGCAGTAAAAAGCGGGAGAAATTCACCTTTTACCCTCTCCTTTTTTCCCTTCCTCCTTTCTGTTTTGAGTGCAAAGAAAATGTACCCCAAAATTACCCTGAAAAGATAAATCAACGGTACAAATTCGCTTTGCATCTGTACCGTTGATTTACCTTTTCGGGATAATTTTAGAGAATATTTTCTTTGTACCTAACACTCCTCGTGTAGTTGATATGGTGGTAGAATTCTAAAAAGTAAAACTACACGCACAGAACTTCCAAGTTTGATCTAAATCAATTTTCTGTCAGATAGGAAACTTTTTTTATAGATAGTTTGAAAATATTGCAATTTTTTAATTCGTCTCGACAAAAACAATATAAAAGTATTTCAAGTTATGAAAATCAAGAAAAAGACAAAATCAAAAGAAATTAAAATTATTTTGGCTTTAATAATTTCTTTTAACTTGTGGTCATTATTTTCTATATTTAGATTCGTCTCGTTGAGACAAATTGATTTAGTGTAAATAAATTGATGAAAAACCAACAAAATGCAAAGAAAACAAATTATAAGAGGGAAATTTGCAGCAAAGGGTCAGAATCAACAAATTGATTTAGTGTAAATAAATTGATGAAAAACCAACAAAATGCAAAGAAAACAAATTATAAGAGGGAAATTTACAGCAAAGGGTCAGACAAATTGGCAACTTGTAAGATCCCCTTCCTTCCTAGCAATAATTCGTTTTCCATACTCTAAAACCACACATACACACACTCACCACACATACTCACATGATGGTCGGACGACTCGGACCCGTCACACACCGTGAGTGAGTGAGTGAGTGCATGTGTGTATTAAGTTGTGTGGTGCTAGCAAACTTTTCCTTCCTAGAACCATCTGCAAAATGTGAATCCCAAGAACATAGCTAAAGTGAAATTCATCTTTTTCGGTATTAACAACCTCTATAAACAGCAATGAAAGGAGGAGGATCGGGTTAGTCTGAACATTAACCTTTGTGGCTACCGCGAATTTTGCATAGAAAGGCAATTTCCTGTTGCTCACTTCAATTTTGTCCTCCTGTTGACGCCTGGGTCACTAAAAGGAAACACAATACCTTAAGATGTACCTCAATCTGTTGCCACATTCATGTCTAGTTCAGTCATGTTTCATTGCAGTCATAGACTAGGTTCATCGTCATATAATCATTCGATGGACCGACGGGAAGGTCACACAACACAATCGTTTTGGGTAGTGTCACTGTTCCACTTCCCTCATCAATGTAGTTTGTGGAGAAAATGTGTGAAGCTGCATGCCTTACACATCACTCCAGCAGATCAGACCCAAAGACACCAGATTACCAGAACGACTCATTGGATCTAAAACTATTTGGGGATGAGGGTTGTGTTTTCAGGGGGCGAGGCTGTTTCAACGGACCTATAAAATCAACTGCTTTGAACTGTTTAGCTGAACAAAGCATTAGTCCCGCTCTGTGCCTTCAGGCTAAGAGCTTTCAAAGTACTCCAAATGAACAGTTCACAAACACATTAGAACTTCCAATCAAATAGATGGCCACTGCAGCCGCAATAATAAGCTGTGGTGCATGTTTCCCAGAAAGAATATGGCATAAAATCCTCATGCGCTTTCAGGCAGTCTAGGCAGAAAATGTCCTAATCTCGATCACGAGGGAAATTCAGCTCTATGTGGAAAAAGTGCTTTGCATAAGATCCAGTACACATTCTATCTCAAAAAAGTACATGCTGCTGAGGTAGCCTCAGCCATGCATAAGGTGCCGGTGGTCTAGTTCTAGGACCAACAGGTACTAGATTTTATTGTTTCTTGGTAGTCTCCGTCTTCTGCACCCAACACTTCCAAGAATTTAATTCTCAATTTTCATTCCCTCTCACAAGGAAAGTACCACTTTTTTTTCCACACAGCAAAGGTACCACATCGACCAAGTCTTTTTCTCTGAGAGAATCTCAAAACGAAACTGCTACGCCTACAAACTAACATTGTTATGTTTCATCTCCACTATGATTGTTATCTGAAACTTCCTAACAAGTCAGGGACACCCCTTGGAGCTTGATTCGTGAACAACATCAAAATACCCAATAAAATGAACTTGTAAAATTAGAATCTGATGCGAGACATAAATTTCCTCCCATAATCCTTCATCCCTAATGGTAAAGATAGAAGTGGTGTTCATATGCTAATTTACGGCGTCAGAAAAAGAAACATCATACGTCCGTATTCTGAGACACGAATTCTACAGTCAGTTTCAAAGCAAGTATAGAAGCGAGTACATGAAAATGGAGATATATAACCATTGCAATTTGCAACATCATTGTGACAAAGCAACAGTGGTACAGCATCAATCATAGCCAAAAGGGACCAACAAATTAGTTCATCCAATGAGTTAAAAAAATATATAGAAGCACCTATATCAGCTGAGCAAAGGCACCCAGCAAAATGGACTTAAACCACTCAGGTAAAGGACTAAGCTTGTCCAACGCCACGATCCTTAATATAACAAAGATAAGAAATGATGACCAAATGCTAATTAGCCGCTCCAACAAAGGTACATGCATATTCTAAGTTCTGATAGACACAACTCATAGGCAGAGCTAAAAAAGAAACAGACACAACCCATAGTCTTGAAACAAGTACAATTGAAACAACTTAAACGTAGAGGACCATGAAATGTACATTATTGGTGTATCCAATTTTGGTACATTCTTATTAGAAAGATTTACACTTGACAATGATAATGTACAGAGATATTTACCTGCATCGATTCACAAGTCTAAAAAAGCATAGAATGGCCCTTCTTCTGTTCTCCTCCTTCCCAATCATCAATCAAACAACAACCTCAACGAACTTCTTTGAAGCCCACGACCTGGTAACATCTGAAAGCTTGCTTTCATCAACGTGTATCTGCCTCAGCCCCACACAATTCAAAACAAATAACTCAACAGCCTCCGCCTCGATCCCACGACAATCCCTTATATCTACACTCTCCAACTGCTTGCAGCTCTTAAACATCGAAACCACGGACGCATTTGTCAACCCTCTACACCCCCTCACCTTCAATTCCCTCAAACAATTACACGACGCAAGCATCGATATAAACTCTTTATCCACCAACATCTCATTATAAGACAAATCCAACTTCCTCAAATTTCTCAAACTCTGTCCCAAAGTGATCAACAACCCTGGTTCTCTTTCAACCACATCACAGTTTATCAAAGCCAATTCTTCAAGCTCATTACTCATAGCTAACCCAATCGTCTTAAGCCCTTCACCAGTAACCAGACAACAACTCTGTAACCTAAGACTCGATAAACTCCCGAAATTCTCAGCCACAGCCAATAAGTGATTGTTTTCAAGGTCAAGAGGTAAACGTAAATCGAGCTTTCGCAAATCACAACGACAATGAGTGATGAAATGAAGTAATCCCTCCCTACTACCACCATCATACACCACCAAAGAGCTCAAAGACGCACAGTTCTCGGCCAATTTCGATAAAACATCGTTAACCATGGGTCTACAACTCCTCAATTCCACTTCTTGGAGGACTTTCAAGCAATTAACAAACGACGAGACCAACGTGTCATCGCCAATTCCTTCGCAGCTGTGTAGCTGCAGTTTCTTAAGCTTTTTACAGCTTCTCCACAGCCAATCGAAACCGCAGTCGCCACGCCGTATCCCGGACAGAACTAGGGTCTGGAGTTTCAGCTCGGCGTCGAAGCACTTCGCTTTCGAAGCGGCATGTTCGGGTTCGGCGGGGAGGGAGGGGCAAACGACGACGGTTAGGGTTTTGAGGAGGGGGAAGAAGAGGAGCCAGTGGAAGGAGAGGGGTTTGGAGAGGGAGATGGAGAGAGAGGCGAGGCGAGGGCAGGAGGTGGAGAGAGAGAGGAGAGGGAAGAGAGAGACCGGGGAGGGGGAGAGGCGGAGGTGGTTGAGTTTGGGGCAGGAGGAGGCGGCGGAGAGGAGGAGGGTGTCGGAGGAAGGTGAGACGGCGTCATCGGCGGGGAGGGAGGGGGTGGTGGTGAGAGAGAGGGAGGAGAGGTAAGGGAAGTGGGAGAGGAAAGTGGAGAGAGAGGTCGGGGGACAGGTGGAGGGGGAGAGGTGGAGGGAGAGGGTGGATTGGGAGGAGCGGTGGAGGCGGAGCCACCGCTTGGAGACGAGGGAGACGTCGGTGGTGGTAGGGGAGGAGGAGGACGGCGGGGGAAGGCGGTGGAAGACTTCTTCCAGGAGCTCGTCGCAGATGATTGTGTCCATCTCCCCCTCCCTCCCCTCTCTCTCTCTCTCTCTCTCTCTCTCTAGCTGTCTTTGACTCGTGTGGAAAGCCTCTGCATTTCTGGTGATATGATGATTCTGTGGTCTTCCTTTACAAAACAGAAGAATAAAATCGCTGTGTTGAATTGAGGTTTGGTGAGGGTTTTGGTTTTCTGGTACTTTCTCTGTGGTTGTGAAGAGAGAGAGAGAGAGAGAGAGAGAGAGATTGTTGTGATCAAATGGAGAGAGAGAGAGAGAGAGAGAGAGAGATTGTTGTGATCAAATGGAGAGAGAGAGAGAGAGAGAGGGGAGGAGGGTAGTGTGTTAAGCTCAAATGGTCATTTTTCTAAGACAAGTTTTGCGTATTAGGGTGACGTGGAAGAGTATTAAAAGTAGGACTCCTTCATATTCAATTCTTGGAAAATTTGTCTTACTGAAAAATCAGTAATATTTTATATTTTTAAAGTAGACTAATATTTTATGATAAGGTTGACTATAAAAGAAACATTTCACCTTTCTATTATTAAAAAGAAACGTGAAAGGTGAAATTTTCATCGTATGTTACTTTTTAGATAAAATGATCTCTATTATCCGAGGATGCGTTACTTAGTTGCTCATTTGAAGTGAAATGAGATCCGTCCCGAATTCCCGATTCAAGTTAATGATTTGAGAAGTCGTTATATGAAAATTCAGATGATCGGTCTTCTTTACCAAAATTTTGTTTTATAAATCAAAAAAAGTTCTATATGTCTTAACATCCAACCACAGACTCAAGTAATCCCAACACGAACCAACGGTAACCTAATTCGAATGTGTGACCCTAAGCGCGAGCAAAAGCGGGAGCATAACCGTGTCCTATTTTAACCTATTAAAATTTGCGATAACAATAATTGAAAGAGAAAAATGAGAATCTTTTCAAAAGATTATGTGACCGGCAATAAATTTATTGATTTTAGTTTTTTGGCTAAGCTAGTGACAATAGCTTTATTGTCTTAAAATGATGAGATAATGAATTGATTAGTTACCAGTTGCCTTGTATCATGGTTATGGCCTCCAGCTCTTGGCCTTTGCCATATGGAGGGTTGCCGTATGAAATATAGAAAATTAGAAGCCGCCCCTGTTTTTTAGGTTCGGTTTAAACCCAACCCTGAAATACTTTTCCAAACCTGCACAGGCTCGGTTATTTGCATTCTGACTTTTATACCCTCAATCCAACCACGCTCCTTCAAAACCAGAGCCACGATCTTCCCACAAATCCCACCGATGCCAATCTCTCTCTCTCTACCTCTTCCTCTCCAACGCCAACCTTTCTCTCCAACGGATCCTTCACAAACTTCCCGTATGAAATCGAGTTCGCCGGCTTCTCTCTAATCGCCAATCTCGACCTCGCCAACTTCGAAAACACAAAAATCCTCTTCGCATCCTTCACCGACACTCCCTCAACAGAATCTATCATCGGCGATGGCAATGGAGGGCTCAGCCCGTCGAGGCAGAGCCGATCGCTGGCGATGTTGTTGAATCTCAGTGTCTCCTTTAGTTTTTCCCCGACGGGGATGGAGAGGAAGACTGGTGGTGGAGTTGCTGATTATTTGTGCGCCGGCGCTGGAGGAAGCGGTGGAAGAAGTCGGTGTTGACAGAGTGCTCCGGCGAGGTAAGGAACTCGCGCTGGAAGTTCCAACACGCGGTGGCGGCGCTGGTTGTGCATGTTCTCCGATCTGCTTGTTTATATCTTGTATATATCTTCTGTTGTAAATTCCACTAATGTGTTCTTAAGTATTTTATTTGATACTTTGGATAAATTGAAAATATTCCGATTAATTTTACGGAAATGCCTTCTTTTGTGTGGTTACTTTTGATGCTTTGCTATTGAACTTTCTTGGTTACTATGGTGGAAATGGTGTCGGTAGAGAGGAAAGATGCTGAAGATTCTGTGAGAAAGAAGTGGAAAAAGATTGATTGCCCGCTGATTTGAACTTGAGGTGAGAGAGAGGTTTTTGGGTGAATATGTACGAAAGAACAAAATAAAAAACAGAATCACTCCAATTTTGATTTCATTTTTTGTTTTTTTTCAATTTTTGTTCGTGTGTGTATTTTCTATGAGAACTGTGTATTTTTCTATGAGAACTGTTTATGAGAACTGTGTATTTTTCTATGAGAACTACGTATTTTGAATTACATGTGTCTTACGAGACATTTTATTGATGAGAATTGGAAATATCAAAAGAAAATTCTGAATTTTTGCGTCGTTCCTAATCACAAGGGTGATACTCTTGGTAGGATGGTTGAACAATGCTTGTTGGATTGGGGGATTGATAAGTTTTTAACTGTTACGGTTGATAATGCATCATCGAATAGTCTTTTGATTGGTTACTTGGAGAGAAAGACCAAACATAGAAAGACCACCATTTTAAATCACGAGTTCTTGCATGTGAGATGTTCGGCACATATCTTAAATCTAATCGTACGTGAGGGATTGCAAGAGATTGATGTCCCAATTGGAAGGGTGCGAAATATTGTGAGATATGTGAGGTCTTCCCCTTCTAGAATGGCGGAGTTTTGGTCATGTGTTGAAAAGGAGGGCATTACATGTAGGCTTAAACCTTGTTTGGATGTGTCTACTCGTTGGAACTATACATATTTTATGTTGGAGAGGGCTTTAACTTATCAAAAGGCTTTTGATCGATTATGTGATGACCCGTCCTTCAAATTAAATGTAAGAGAGGAGGAGATTGATGAGGCATTTGATGATGTTGATGGTTTTGAGGGTATGGGTAGGATAATTGAAATTGAGAAAAGAAAGAAAAGGAGAGGGAGAGGGCGGAAGGACAATGTTGGGCCTCCAACTTCAAGTGATTGGGAAAAAATCAAGTTGTATGTTAAGTTTCTTCGAGTGTTTTACCTTGCAACTTTGAAATTTTCTGGTTCTTTGTATGTCACTTGCAATGTTTTTTTTGATGAAATGGTGTTGATTCAACAAGATATTGTGAAGTTGTGTGAAACCGATGATAGTGAATTGCATGATATGGCACTTGGTATGCGTGAGAAGTTTGATAAGTATTGGGGAGATTTTGCTAAGATCAATCAAATGTTGATGTTTGCGGTTGTTCTTGACCCTCGATGCAAAATTGGGTTCTTTGAATATTGCTTTCGAAATACTTTGGGCTATGATAAGACGGTGGTTGGTGAGTTGACGGATAATATAAAAAATGGAATTACTCGTTTATTTGAATGGCATGTGAAGAATAATGCAAACTCGAATGTGCGTAGCCAACAAGTTGGGGGATCATCGGACAAAGGAGATTTGGATGGATTTGAAATGGAGATTGGTAGTCATAAATCTTTGAAATCCCAATTTAAGATGCACATGCAAAAGGAAACCAATATGGCATGCAAATCGGAATTGGAAAAGTATCTTGTGGAAGCAAGTGAGGATGATAGTGACAAATTTGATGTATTGCGTTGGTGGAAGTTAAACTCCTCTAAGTATCCAATTGTTTCTCAAATGGCACGAGATGTGCTAGCTATCCCCGTGTCTACGGTTGCCTCCGAATCCGCTTTTAGCACGGGCGGACGTGTGATTGATCCCTATCGAAGTTCTCTCTCTCCGAAGACCGTGGAAGCTCTTATTTGCACGCAACAATGGATAAGGAAACCAACTAAAATCAATATAAAAGAACAACTTGATGAGTTGGAGCAATTAGATTCGGGTACTACTCTTTTTAGTTCTTGATTCTTTATATTATGTGGTTCTTAAATATCTTTTATGTTGAGTGTCTTAGTTGTTTGTTTTTCTTTGTTTTTTTCTTCTTATGTTTGTAGTTGTCTTGGAATCAACTGATAAGGATTAAGGAGTTGGTGGCATGGTGCAATTATTTTTTCATGGTTAAGGTAAATCCTAATCACATACACATCTATTTATGTTTGTTGTTTACTGTTTTTTACTGTTTACTGTTTTTTCTTAGTGTTTACTGTTTACTGTTTTTTATGTTCAAAAGGAGGGCTAGATTGTTGGCAACTTGGCATAGTATTTTGAAGTATGGTGGTGCAGTTTTCAAGCTGAAGATGGTTCTATATTCTGCATTCTGCTGGTTCGTTGGTAGTATTTTGTTATGACAATGACTGGGATTCCATGGGGTTCTGTTGGCATTAGTGTTTTGAATTTGGTAGACTTTAACTTAAAAGTATGGTGGTGTTGTTTTCTGATGGAGACTTTAACTGTTTTCTGCTAGATTGTTTGTAATTTTTGTTTTTGTGATGGCTACTTATGTTTTTTGAAATTTGGTTTCAAGAAGATGTGTATAAGTTAGGATTCTGGGTGTAATCTTGTATTTTTGATGCTAGTATGCTACTGCTATTATGTTGTGAGGGTTAAACAGTTGGTATGCTACTGCTACTGCTATTGTTAGTATGCTACTGCTATTGTTTTCTTCTTCTTTTTTTATTCGCATGCTATTGTTTCAAGAAGGATTTTTTTTTCTATTATGCTACTGCTACTGATCTGTTCCTTTCGAGTATGCTACTGCTAATAGCAGTCTGCTATTGTTTCAAGAAGGTTTTATTTTTTTACAAATTCTGGGTGTGGTGAGTTATGACTTGTGACTTGTGAGTCTTGTGACTATGAACAAAAAGCTTGGCTGATTTGAGTGCGGATCCAAAAAAAACAAAGGCCATTGAAACGAAGGCTTTTTTGTATTTGTGGATGACTTCTCAATTGATTGGGCCATGTGGACCAAAAATCTTCTTTTGCCATTAAAAAAAGAGAGGTGAAATTGGCCAACTATCAAAGAAATACCTTTATCAAAAAAACAGGTGCAATGGGCCTATTTTTGGCCCACTATCAAATTCTTTTTTAATTGGCCCATTTTTAATTACTAGTAGTATCTTAATCAAGTTGCTGAAAGCCTGCAAGGCAAGTAAAGCAAACCTTCTCACGCTGTGGGATAGCTCCATGTCCACCTCTCTGTATTCAACAAGTTTACCCGCACCGTTCTGTTTCACCGCTCCCTTACCGCAGCGCTCAATCTCACTGTCTGTCTCGGCAATCAATAGTCTGGATTTTAAAAAGCTCTTTCAGGGACTCTTCTTTGGAATAGTTCTTTTAAAATTCGGACCGTCCAAAACACTTTTAGACGGTAAGATTGAGAGGGGTAGGAGGAGCGGTGAATGAGAGTGGTGGGGTAGACTTTTTGCTCTTTATTTCCTTTTTTTTTTTCTTCCCATTTTTAGGGGATTCAACCTCTGTTGAGTTATACGAAAAGTTATTCAGTGCCCCTGGCACACTGACATATCGTGACTCAAGCTTCTTTTCCATCACACGTTGATATGAGGCTCGGCTGGCTCGCGATTAAGGTATAGGCACCACATCAATATCTTACTAAAGAAGAAGGCACGAGTCACTAAGTGGCTGTGCCAACGGGCATTGAATGGTATCTCAATTTGTACAGCCTAATCAAACAACAATACGTAGCTTATGTCGGCATTACCTATTACCTAATTAACCAAGAGGGTGGCACCCAGGGCCAGGGGCAGATACGATTGGTGTAGGTTTCGGAAGAGGAGTCTAGCCTAAGTAACATAATATGCGTGCGCGTGCGGGAGCCGAAGTGAGAGCGCAGGTGCGATAGCGTCTTGAAAACAAAACTCAAACTACTAAAAAAATTTAAGAGTGAAAATTGAAAGCGCGAGCACTGAGCAAGAATTGAAAGCGAGAGCGCTGAGATTTTGAGAATTTCGTGACTAATTGTGCTAGTGTGTTGTGTATGACCTAAGATTTAATTAAAGGAATTGTCTAATTCCTTGTCGTTCAATTGTCGTTCTCGCGAATTAAAAGAATTTGTCAAAACATGAATTTATTTTTTCTGTGGATGCGTGACCGTTACCTATTTTAACCAATTTAATCAGGAGTACAATTATTTCAATATAAACGATTCTCAAAGAAAATAATTCATGTTTTGCTTTGACAAAGTAGATGCCAACAATAACCTCAAATTCCTTGTCCGTCATTCCAAACTGGAATAATCTCAAGCAGAAAGTGCAGGCCAATAAAGAAATTGAATTTCGGCATCTTCTATAAATAGTTAAATACATATATAAACGACAACAGGAAAACCAGATGCTGCCAAGCGGGAGTGCTTGGCAGTGGTACCAAACGGCCTATCTAGCCATCGGTTATTCATCTCAGTGCGGACAGCTCGGATCTAATCCAAGCTATAAAAATCTAAATCATCCATTGCTCGGATCTTGATCAAAGCCGTCGATTGCTGAGATGAACGGCTGGATCGACCGTTCCGAACCGTTGCCAAGCACCCCGCTTGGCAGCATGGTAGCATAATTTATTTGTAACCCAAGAAAAAAAAAGGTAGCATAATTTATGTCAGCAAGGCACCAAGTCTTCGTCAATCTCCTTTTTGTTAGTACAATCTACACTGCACAAAAAGCTAGAAGCAAAACCTTTTCCAACTCTCATTCCAGGGAAAAGGAGGTTTGATTCCCTCTCTCCTTTATCCTTCTTCTTGATTCTAAAGGTGGAAGGCGGCGAGGAACAGCATAGCTACCTCCTTTAGACGTGACCGCCGAGACTCCAAACAAACAACGAATATCGGAACAAATCATTCACCGTATCCTTCTAAGCCCCACTAAGGAGCAAGCAGATAAAAACTCTTTCTCATATAGTATCCGAGTCATTCGGGTTTGACACTGTGACAGCGTGGGAAAGAGCGGACAGTAAAGTCCTTTGCCAAATCGCGGTAGGTTTGATTCCCTTTAATCCTAAGAAAAAGATGCCCATACCACCACCCATATTATATTTGGAACCAAACACACCTTACCTGATAGAGATGGTGAAAGAGAGGAAATCCGAACTAAAATTCTCCAGCAATTCTCTATTGAACAAGAGTAAAAGATATTCGTGTTCATCACAACGAGGAAATACCCAGCAGGGGTTTCATAAGTTCAATCCCACTAACCCTAAAAAGAATAATCTAAACTTCAGGAGGTCATTTTTTCCCTCTATCTATTACAAATTTCAAGTCAAGCATCCCATGCAACTGAGACGAGTCAATGATGATGCAGCAAAATGTAAACGCACAACGCCCAACAAGGAAGGTGAACCATACATACGTAGAGATATGTTGCGCTGGTCCACATCCAAAGGGACTCAGCCCAATTCCAGAAGTCACCAACATTCACGCTGCCAAAACCCTCAAACAGACCTTTCGTAACGATGTATGCAGTGGGAGGAAACCCAACAAATGTCAACAGAAGGTTACATGCTGCCCTAGTGAGAGATCTCAGAGACCAATCTTTGACATCGAAAATCAAAGGTGTAGCCATCAAACACATGGGCACAATCAACAGAGCTCCAATTTCCGCTGTGGCAAAATTGATGATTGACATTAGACAAAGACCGACAAATGCACCCGAAATTGTCACTGATTTCAAGAGAGCCCATTCCTTATCCTGAAGTTGAGAGACACTGATGAATGAAAATGAAAAACCCAAGATTGAGCGCAAGAAGAGAAGGCTGAATACTGAAAGCAAAATCCAGATTATAAGGCTATGTGTTGGTGTACAATCAGGTACTTGACTTATGATATAAGGAAGCAATGTAACGATGGCACTCCATATGTAAACGACAAACACGGTTTTTGCTGCATGAAGCCATTTCCATGATTTAAAAGAGACGGCATCAACAGGGGCTGAAGAAGAGGTGGGCTTGTCTTTTTCTGAACTAAAATCTTGCTTGGTACCATCAGAATAAAGTGAAGCTGCAACCAAGGGTAGGGGAGCAACAAGCAGCGCAAAAGCAATCATGTAAACCCCAACCGACACAAACTTGTTTGCAGAGGTTAAGAGGTATAAGAAAAATGACTGGTGAAACTTCTCTAGGAGGTTATTTACCGACCGTACCACTCCTTCAACCAACCTGCAATGAGACACAGAAAACTATAATCACTAAAACATCTTTTCCCAAACATATACTCCGAATTTGACTGTCAAAATGTCTTCAAAATATTTTCATGGGGACAAGATGATGTTGCCAAAAAGAATATTTTCCTTCTAGTTTGATTAGTTGTGAGTGGAGGGGAGCAATCCTTCCCTTGATCAAATTCTTGACATATTAGATTTTTTTGGTGTTTAGACTGGGGTATAGGCTCTATTGATTGGGTAGAACCTTTTTGTGGGTTGTCGGCTTTTTGTTCTTTGCTTTCTTTTGTACAGGGGTGGCGTCTCTTTCCAATAAAATTATTACTTATCAAATGACAAAAAAAACATCTTCTAAATAAATAGAGACATAGGGAAGTATGTCGTAATAGAATTACACAGGCCCCAAATAACAAGGCAATGAGAAACAGGAAAAGCATAGTTGCACGAGAACATACAACAGCCTAATGAAGGTTAAAAGAAAAAAGAAAAAAAGCAACCAAAAAACTTGAAAAGTGGCAAGCAAACTGATACAAAATGCCAGCGCAGTAAGCATCAAAACCCTCTGTAGCCCCTTTACGGAACAATAACCCGAGCGCATTAAGCCAGTCCCACAACTTGCAAGCCATTCACGCCGAAACCTTTGCATAGATATTGAGTCAAGTAGTTAACAAAATAGTTTATAGACATGCAAGATGTACATAAGTACTCACCTTCCACCTCGCAGAAGAAACTCAGTTTTCCTGCCCTTGTTGTATGGAGAAAAAGTGGGTGAAATTTCCAAAGTAATTGCATCAACTTGATAATCTCGGAAAGCACCATGGGAACCAGTAGGAACACCTAATGCCTAACAGCAGAATACATGAATAGAGATTAAAAACCGGGTGTACTGACAGAAGAATCAAGCAATCTATCATGCCCCTAAGTAGGTTATTAACCCTAATCAGTTCACCGATAGTCCGTAAATCCTCAATATGCAGTAACAAAGATAGATACCCCATTTATTACACTTTGTTTTGCAACTTTAAAAGGCACGAAACCCACCATCTGAACTACAAAACATATGGGAAAGAAAAGAAAAAAATAAGTAATTACCTGGCGATATAATGAACTGGCAAGCGTAGCGGTGCCTTCAATATAATCTGCAACAGGGACACCAAATTTCCATTCGGGATTTAATTTTCTAGCGACTTTTCCTATTGACTCAAAAATTTGACCCAGAACCTTGAGCAACATAGAGTCATGCAAAGACCACAATTTCTCCACTTTTACTCGCAAACCCTGCCCGTGTACTGCCAAGTAGTTCACAACATTGATGAGGTCAAGATTGGGCATCTGCCCATTGGATGCCTCAGCATAAATACTAAGTGTATCCCTCTCAGCTTCCGAGCTTCTATCAGAAACCTTAATGACAAGGGCAGCAGCCATGGTCCCACCACGTCTAAAAACATCAGATATATCTGCTCCAGTAACCGGGCTATTTTTCAACTCATACGAATTACTTATTTCTTGACACGTTTCAGGATTTAGTGTTTCCAAACCACCAAATATAGGTGTGTGATAATCTCTAAGCCAAGCATCAACAGCAGCATATTCTCCATGCTGTGTATCCGCAGCAAGCCATATAATATCCTTTGCGAGCCAAGTTACTCTTGTAAGCAAAGAAAATACCGAGGATGCGATGCCTAATGATAAGGCCTCACCTAGTGAGATCTTCAAAGAATTGTAAGGTGTCACCAATACAATAGCTTCCTTCCCATCGCCACGTGGAGCTCTAATAATTCCAACTGCATTGATGCCATAGGACGAACAAGTCCAGTTCTCTTGGATTTTTCCATGGTCAGGACCAGAAAAAAAGTGCAGTGGATGAAACTTATTTAATTCGGGGTGGAACTTGTGATAACTAACTTCAGCACCTAAACCCTCCATATGCTGTGCTACCATCCCCGGGATTCCTCTGCGATTTTTCGATGGGGGTAAAAAGAAGCATTTAATGAAACTGAGCATCAATGGATAATGCAACGAATATGTACATAAAAATCACAAACCAGCAGAAAAAATTGCCAGATGACCAGTTCCTTCTAGATTATGATCTTGCATTCCAATCAAAGCAAGGAAAAGAATGAAAATAGCAAAACAGCAAGTCAGCAACCAGTGGGGTTGCAAGTGTGTGGTGTCACAAAAAGCATCAATAAGCGCTCAAGAATTGTTTTGTTGATAATCACACTCGTTGAGATGTTGCAAAAATTATGTGGCTTCAAGGATCTAACTTGTTACTTCGCAGCACATGGCGACGTATCAAGATACAAAAAGTACAACCATTATAAATGCATTTGTTACCTAACACTTCAAGTTCTCAAGTAACAAAATGGAGAGATTCCACACATGTTCGGATCTAGTTTCTAATGGCAAGAGCAAACCAACATCCGGGCGGAATACTTAAGAACAGCTAGTGTAACTTATCACCCATTAGGAGACAGTGCGACAACGGAAAACTGATAAAGACATCTCCAGGGCGCAATAAAGGTTTTACCTTGTTTCTACATAACAATCATATGCAAAGGGACATCAAAGATACACCACAAGCACAATTGCATCGATGCTATGAAAAAGAATGTAATATTCGCACTGTGCGTAGAACTTAAAACTACACAGTTGAGACCGTGAGAGGAGCAATGTAACTTCACAAAACTAAAACATAAGCAAGTATCTCATTTAAGTCTTCCATACCATTGGCATGATCCAAGAGAACTTACTAAATGAAAATTAGACAAAAAAAAAGTTATCAAGCTCCACAAAAGATAAACAAACCTGCAGTTATAAACCACAGGAAGGGAACAACCATAAAGCATTTAGAGGAGAAAGCACCTACATGCTAGCGCCAGTAGATTTCAAGTTCAAAATGGTTATATCCTGTACAAATTTATTTGCCTCTGACACATCCTGAGAGGAAAGCATGGGGTGGGCAGAGCCTGTGATTTAGGAGCATGTAAAGGTACAGTCAGCAGACACATCAGGTCAAACAATCAAAGTAGTCAATGAGAACTATGAAAAGACACAGAAGTATCAACCGAAGATTATTCAACCAAGGAAGCAAAATCAACGCCTCAAATTGCTTGTGGCAATAGCTTGTTTTCTTTTATAGCAAAAATCGTGGCAATTTTTCTTTTTTTGCTCCACAACTCATATTATTAATCTGCTTTAAATTATCTTATCTGCATGTTCCAAATCAACACTACCTAGAGAAATATAAGGAAGTATGCAAGAATGCTCATTGTTCAATATATTTCAAGTTAAGAGAAATGGTTTTCGTTCCCATTTCCCTTCTAAGATTTGCAATCCAAATTTCCAATTAAAGCGTGAAGCTACGTTAGGATAAACAAAATTGGAAGGCAAATTAAATTCCTAAGTTTTAATAGTAATCAAAAGTGAAGTGAATTTTCTTGACAAAAGGCCCATTCACAGACGACAAAATAAAATTAGCTTCTTCTCTTAGACTTAATCCTTCCTTACCGTCCTACAATCCTATATCAAAACAGAATTATGTACGAATTCAATTCTCAAAAGCATTGCATTTTAATTCCAACTACTTAGCACTACATTTCCCCTGTCTTATTATCACAATGGTCTACAAACACTACCCCACTGCAACACTGGGCTCATCCATAATCCAATATATGTCCAAACGGAGTAACAAAATCCTAATACGTGTTGCATGATACTCATACTCAACTAGTTTCAGTACAGTATGATGACAGTCGTACAAGTATGCCCCCATCCCCACGTGGATAGCAGTACATGAATGGGAATTAATTCTAACTCCCACATGATGAAAGTCGGTCCATAACTCTAACACATAAAACAATTTCTGATCGCGGGTATCAAATTTGGTTTACTTTACATTTCTTCGTAGTAAACTCTATCAGTAGGGGAGAGTTCCGCCTCACAGGGAAGCACCCACACGAGAGAAAGAAAAAAATATTAAAACAATAAAGCACCCAAAAATCAAAGAGAAATGTACTGACCAGGCATTAAAGCATTTTCGGAGATGTAGGTGTTTTTGGCGAGGACAGGTAACAGCAACAGAGCCACAACCCCTGCGGCGCAGCAAACGACGCTGAAATCGAGAACGATAAATCTCAATTAGTGCACTCACCGTATAAACCGTCACATTCAACTCAAATTACAAATCCAATTCGAAACCTATATACAGACATCATCACACACTTGTATATATATACATGTGTTTGTGTGTGTGTTCAGCTAGAGAGGGTACCTGAAGAGAAGGCTGTGAGAGATGAGGAAAATGCCAATTCGGACGATTGGGCGAGGCTTTGGTTTAAGAGGTTCACTTTCCGCCATGATTACCGACGGAGATGCTCCAAATCAGTGGTCTGCTATGAGATCTTCGTTCTTCGCTGCTTAAGAGTTGAGGTTTATCGACTCCGTCTATGGGGTCGTCATAACTGTATTTGATCTCGCCGTCAATAGACTCGACTCAACGGCCGACTTCGATTGGGGATTATTAACTGCAATTCACAAAGTTAAAAAGGGCTAGGCCGCAAGCGAACCGACTCGCTCTGTTAGCTCCGTTGGGTATTTCGAGTTTCGTCCGCAACGTTAACAAACTCCGCTAAGTAGTAGTACTACGTAGTAGTACTTGTTTTCGGATGTAGACAAAGATTTTGGGACGGAGGATTACTTTATTTTCGGATTACGTCATCCTTTCAAAATTACCTTTAGTTTTAAAAATAACTATTACTTATTTAAAAAAATAAATAGCATTTATTTAATTAGTACATAGTGGAACACACCCTAAGTTCCAGCCTAACAGCCTGTTTGGATGCCGGATTTGGCAACTTCGGATTTGTAATCCACCCCTTGTAACGTACCCCTGTCGTTGGATATGCAGGAGGATATGGGTCAACGAATGACTGTTTTTCCCTCTCTTCCATCCAAAGAGTTGGAGGAATTAGGGGCAAATAGAAAACGTATTACGAAGAGAGAGAAAGAGAGGAGAAGGAGTGGTACCGCGCAGAGATCGTCGGCATCGGAGAAGAAGGAGGTCGCCAATCGTCGGCGTCGGAGTAATCAGATCGAGAGTGGGCGAGGATGGTGCGACCCCTGTCGGATTAGGGTTTTGGCGAGTGGAGGCTGGAGGAGGGGGTTGGGGGAGAGAAGGAGGCGGTGGTGGAGGGGGGAGGCAGGGCCGCCGGAGGCGGTGGTAGAAGCTGGAGGCGGTCGACTGGTATGGGCTCCAGTGATGTACATGTACATATGGTGAAGACCGTGAGGTGTAGAGTATTGTTAGGAAAAAAGAAAACGTATGGGCTGGACTCTGGAGGCGTGTTAAAGTAAAAAAATGTATTTTTAGAAATATACTTAGTTTTATGGTGAGGAAAAAAGAATTGTTAAAAAATATATAGATTTTATTAAGAAAATTCACTTTAAAAATTAGGTTTAAACATTAATAGGATTCGGATAAAAAAAACATTAATAACACACACAAAAAAAAAACTATTTTATCCTATAATTCATGATAAATATGTATTTATTTTAGGGAAATGATTTTGCCACTCCTTTTTTTGGTGCAAAAATACACTTGCAAGGGAGTGGCGTTAACAAAAAAGAGAGTGGCAAAATCAGCAGTCATATTTTAATTATAATTAAATTAACCTATATTATCCATTAAATTAATAAATTTGGGATAATTAATAAGTCATTTGACATCTTATCCCATCATATCCACTCTCCAAATCCACCTTCTCAAAAAATCGTCCAAACACTGGATTACAAATCCACCCTTCTTATGAGGTGGGCCCACCTTTCTTACATATCATCTCTCATTTCATATCCACCATCCTCCTATATTCATCCAAATTCAAATCCTCTATCCAAATGGGCATTTGCTAAACTAAATTACTAGGCTCTCTTTGGAACTCAAGAGAAGTAAGGGGGGAAAATACAAGAAAATTGGAGGAAAATTTCACTATTTACAATTCTAGAATTTGTTGTTTTTCTTCTTGTTGTCTTATAACCAAACCATGGTAAAATTTTAAACTTTCTTTTCTTTTCCCTCACTTTTTCTTAAGTTCTAAACAGATCATATATGAACTACAACCAAAGTTCTAACGGATTTTCAACGAATGTTGAACATATTTTCGACATGTAGTTACTGAAATATAATTTTAAAAAAATTTTAACGGGCTACGGGAGAAAATTTGAGGATTGCGAATAGTCGCCCCCATAACGAAACCATGGTAAAAGAAAAATTTTAAACTTTCTTTTCTTTTCCCTCACTTTTTCTTAAGTTCTAAACAGATCATATATGAACTACAACCAAAGTTCTAACGGTTTTCCAAACAGGTCATTTTTTTCACACATATCAATTAAAATATCATTAGCCCGTAATCCATAGATCTATATTTTCATAGATTTTTAATCAAGTCATTATTCTCACATATATCAACAAAAATGCTGTTAGCTTGTAATCCATTTAGTTCAAGGGAAATGCACCCTTTGTTGTTTGTTTTTTTGTCTCAATTGAATCGAAGAGGTCATTGTCATATTTTCCAAATCTAAGGTGAACCTGCAATATGTATGCATAGAAATCCCGACATGTACAATTTGTTCCATCTTCGTTGTGGCTATTAACATCCCATCCATAAGTCCCGTACGGTAAAAGTAAGGGATATTGCAATGGATCATAGAATCCAACAATATCTTGAATATTGAGGAGGCGACCGCCGATACATTGAACAACTATATCTCAGGGAGATCAGTGTAATTTTACTCTATTCTACTGCGGTGAAGGGGCAAAAGGACCGGAGAATTTTTTTATGTCGAGTGAATATATCTCATGTGGTATCCGTTCGGCACATCTGGTTGTGAATATTTTTTTTTTGTTAATACCTTCATTTGGCATAGGCGTAGTCTCATGAAATACGTTTGAGGTTCCCTCTTCTGGTATTACAGGCAAACGTGTATTTTGAGGATGTTCGGTAGCATGTGTCTGTCGACGACGACTTGTCATTTCCGTTGTATTGAGACCTATGGATATGTATCCATAGGATACACGTTAGCTCTGTTACGCCATCTCAATCTGTGTTGATCATGAGTAGGTGGAGTGTGTTGTTCTGGATTGAGACGTTGTCGACGGCGTCGTTGGCTGTTACGATTTTGTTCTCTTACACGTTGTAGCCATTCTGTAGACATTTGCTCTGATATGTCTCGTGTTTCCTCCTCCATTGTGGTGCCCCTTATAAGCTTTGATAGTGTTACAACAACAAACTGGCTATAACTTTTCTATGCATTCCCAAAAAATCCACGAAATGTTGCATTTCTGTTTTTAACGTTCATTGCATGGATGTTGCATTCTGTTTTTAATTTTTTTCCGTTCATTGCATGGTGAGTTTTTAAAGTGGAGAATTGAACGTGGAGTGTGGGTTTTGAAAGTGGAGCGGTTTTTGGTTTTGGATTGAACGTGGAAAGTGGGATTTTTAAGGTTTTGGATTGAATGTGCAGCATCCACACCACATAATCCAAAACCACTGATAATCACCATTAGTACTTTGATAAATTACTCAAAGATGGGCCAGAAAAGTGATGCTATGATCATGTAGAGGCAATGGAAAAATAGAAAGAAAGCAGATTGAAGAAGAGGTTAAGAAAAAGCATACCTTTCTGTAGGAGTAGGTGGAGTACGGCTACGGTTCAGTGGATATCTACGCACAGGTTCTCTTTCGGTTGATTTTGTCTATTATGCCCTTATAATTAAGTCTCCAATGAATTTAATTGGGTGTCCAATTTTGAGCAAAACACGCCTAATTAAAGGCTTTCATTAACATACTTTTTCATTAGTGCTTCTGTCGAGTAGAGGGTAATTACGAGGGTACAAGAACAGAGCTTCACTACCAATTGATCCGGCGGCTACGATTCTACGGCGACTACGAACGATTCGCTCTGATTCTTCATCTCGGTAACTTAATTCATTGATTTCTTGGTTTTGTGGTTGATTTGGGATTTTTTTTTCTTCATAAAAAGAGAATTAGGGTTTTGTTGATTTGGTTTCGGTTTTTTTTTTTTAAACTGTATTTGGTTTCGTTTTGATTCTTGATTAATGGACTTTGCTTCGATTTTTCAACGTGCAATCAAGGAGCAGGATTTGTTTCGAAATTACACTGGATGTTGATGAATTTTTACTGAGTTTTGGCTAAGATTCCCCTTCCTTTCTATACAAGACTACAACGAGGGTAGATTTCCCTTTTCATCACACGAGATTGACGAGAAGGAGAAGGGGAAGGGTTAAATTACAGAAGAGTGAGAATGAGAGAGAGAATGATGGAGATGGACAGAATCCTGTGCGACGAGCTCCTGGAAGAAGTCCTCCGCCGCCTCCCGCCGCGTTCCACTTTTTCCAGCCACACCGCCGATGTCTCCCTCGTATCCAAGCGGTGGCTCCGCCTCTACCGCTCCACCAGATCCACCCTCTCTCTAGGCCTCTTTATCGGCGACTGTACGCCCCACTCCCTCTCCTCTTTCCTCTCTCACTTCCCTCACCTCTCCTCCCTCTCTATCGCCACCAGCTCGGACTCTCCCGATCAGCTCCTCCTCTCCGTCGCCTCGTCCTGTCCCAAGCTGACAGAACTCTGCCTCAAGTCTAAGCCAGTCCCTCTCTTCCCTCTGCTTTCTCTCTCTACATCATGCCCTCACCTCACTTCTCTCTCCATCGTCCTTTCTGGGCCCTTCTCTTTCCACTGGCTCGTCTTCTTACACTCTCTTCAAAACCTCTCCGTATCTTTCAACTTCGTCTTCGGCGGATTTAAACACCTCGATGCTTCTTCCAAAGGGAACTTCGACGACGCTGAGCTGAAATTAGAAACCCTATACCTGTCGGGGATTCGACGCGACCATTGGGGTTTCAATTGGCTATGGAAAAGCTGCAAAAACCTTAAGAAACTGCAGCTACATTGCTGCGAAGGAATCGGCAATGATATGTCGGTTTCGTCGTTTGTTAATTGCCTCCAGGGTCTCCAAGATTTGGAATTGAAGGTTTGTGGATCCTTTGTTTGGGAAGTTTTATCGAGATTGGTAGAGAATCGTAAATCTCTTAACTCTCTGTTACTCTCAGGCAGCGATGGTAGCGGAGAGGCTTTACTTCAATTCATTACTCGGAGTTGTTGTAATCTGCGACAACTTGATTTAAGTATTCCTAGTGACCTAAAAGACAATCACTTATTGGCCATAGCTGAGAAGTTCAGAGGTTTGTCGTCTCTTCGGTTAAATAGTTGTTTTTGTGTTACTGGTGAAGGGCTGAAGACTATGGCTTTAGCCATGAGTAATGAGCTCGAAGAATTGGCTTTGAATAATTGTGAGGTGGTTGGAAGAGAACATGGGTTGTTGACCTCTCTAGGACAGAGTTTGATAAATTTGAGGAAGTTGGATTTGTCTTATAATAAGATGGTGGATAAAGAGTTTATATCAATGCTTGCGTGGTGCAATGGTTTGAGGGAATTGAAGGTGAGGGGGTGTCGCAGATTGACAAAAGCATCTGTGGTTTCGATGTTTAAGAGCTGCAAGCAGTTGGAGAGTGTGGATATAATGGATTGTGGTGGGATCGAGGCAGAGGCTGTTGAGTTATTTGTTTTGAACTGTCTACAGTTGAGGCAGATACATGTTGAAAATAGCAAGCTTTCTGATGTTTCTAGGTCCTGGGCTTTGAAGAAGTTCGTTGCAGTTCTTGGTTATTGATGTTGGAAAAGGGCCATTTGTTATTCTTTAGAGTTGCGTATGGGTGAAGGTATATTTCTCTATACATTTTTATTGGTAAATTGATAACTTTTCTAATAAGAATTTATCAAAGCTGTATACTCCAATAATGTACATTTCATGAATTATTTTTAATAACTAGTGCGGTGATTTATGCTGCAGTTCTCTTCTTTAACATAATATTGCGGCAGTTGTTATATTACCCCGGTCCTCTTCGTTTACATTTGCTTCAATTCTACTTGTTTTAAGACGGGTTGTGTCTGTTATAACTTAGATTCTTAGAATGTGCATGTATATCTATCTATGTTCGAGCGGCAAATTAGCATTTTGTCATCATTTCATATCTTTTTCATTAAGGATTACAGCATTGGACAAGCTTAGTGCTTTAGTTATGATAGGAATTGATGCTTTTCTTTATGTTCTAGTTCTAACTAGTCCCTTTTCCTGGGTGTTTTATGCAACTATGGAATTGTTTTGGGGATTGTGACAGTGATCTTAACCTTCTTTGCTCAGCTGATATGGGGGCTTATATATTTAGTTTTTTCCTTATTGTATGAACTAATTAGTTGTTTCTTTCTTTGCTATGATTAATACTGTATCACTGCTGCTTTGTCACAATGATGTTGCAATTGTTATATTGGCCAGTTAACCTTTTCCGTTTTCTTCGTGAATACTTGATTGATGATTAACTATAGAAAATTTGTGTCTCAGAATATGCAAATATCTTTTTCTTGAAGCTGTAAATTAGAAAATGAATGTCAATCTTTATCTTTTCAAGTAAGCATTATGCCGTTGGGCCAGCTGCTCTGCGTAACAACAGGAAGTTTATTATTAGCATCAGGTTCTATTGTTCCATAATTTCATGTGGTGGGGTATTTTGATGTTCGCAAATCAAGCTCTAAGGGGGAAATGGTAAGAGAGATAGTCACATTCACAAGGGAGATGGAAAGTAGCACTGTTATTCTATTTGGTGGTCCGGAAATAATTGTAGCAGTTCTGTTTAGAGATTGTCTCTGAGGAAAAGACTTCGTTGATGCGATACCTTGATCCAAGAATCTACCTGTTGATCTAGAGTTAAACCCGTTCCCCTTATGCATGGCTAAGGCTACCTCAGCACCATGTACTTCTTTGAGACAGCATGTGGTGTTCTAGACATCATGCGAAGCACCTTTTTCACAGTCACAGAGCTGATTTTCCTTTATTATCTAGAATTGGATAGTTTCTACCCTAATGGCGTAGAAGCGCCTATGAATTTTCTGCCAGAGTGAGTCTGATGCGTAATTATGGACTTTTCCTTCGACTAAATGTGCCATGTTTCCCCCCCTCTTTTTGTAAGGCTAAACATGGTATGTCAATGCAAAGCCGTTGGTCTCATTTAGCTCTATCTGCTGGAGAGATGTTGAAGGGGTGAAGCTTAACTCACTTTCACCACAACTACATGCAGGTTTTCTCACAATGGTATTTGTGCGACCTTCCTGTGGCCACGTTTCATCGAACCATAGTATGATGAATTAAATAAATTGAACATGACTGAACCAGGCATGTATGTGGAAACATATTGACGTGCACTTAAGGCATTGGGATTCCATTAGTTACCCAACCTGGGCAAATTGAAGGCGAGCAAAAGTAAACTAGATGTCTATGCCTAATTCGAGGTAGCGCTTAGGGGCAGTTTGTTTGACTATATAAGAATTAGATTGAGCTATATTCAAGAAGACTTCTTATATTTGGGGTTTGCTTAAAAATTTTAAAGGTAAATTTAATTGTCCTTCGGTTATATTAACTTGTATAATCTCAAAAAGTGTACGTTTTAGTGTATCATCAGAGGTGTAGTTTTATTAAATTTCTATTAAGCCCATGAGGTTACATATCCCCAGGACTTGTGTAACCCTTCAGTATGAGTCACTTCAAACAATTTAACCCTTAAGTTTTAGGACATCCAAGTAGTAAGCGCTTCTTCTTTTTTTTAAATCTAGAAGCATTGAGCTCATCACTTAATACTTTCTGCTAGAGCAGTTTTTAATATGGAAAAGGTCAAGTTTATTGTAGGCTTGTAGTTATTCTGTTATTGGGACTTCACTCTGCAACCTGCACTCAACAAGGGGATTAGTCACATTCTGCAGAATGGTTGAGGCATTTTGGTACTGGCCAATTTTATCTACTGATCCCAAGTCGGCGTGGAAAATTTTCAACCGGAGTGAGGATAGAAATGGCCATTGATAAACTAGAAAGGGGTCACAGTTTAGGGATGGAAATTCGTCCCATATCTGATGACTACCCATCCAGTCCAAGCTATTTGGAAGCTGTGTTTTCCTGGTTTTTTCCCCAATAGTAGTGAATATGGTGGGAGGAAAAGGATTCATGTAGCTGATCCCAAGTGATTGGAACTTAAGGCTCGGTTTGGTTTGGTTTGGTTTGAATATGGTGGGATTTAAGAAAACCTGCTCATTTATGGGGCAGAGATTATTTTGTTATTCTCGTTGAATATCCATGCCCGTCCCAAACCCGATTGTAAGTAAATATAATAACCTTTGGAGTTATATATCTATATAACAAGATAGGGAAGTTTTTCCAAAATGTGTAGACACAAACTAACTTTTTGTGGCTCTTGATGGCTGTGAAGCCTGTGATTAATTTTGGGTTTATATCTAAGGGTCAAGATTGGTTCCCATAGTTGAAGCATACCGCCAATTGTGTCTAATCAGCTTTACCGTTATTGGTAGATCTCAACCATTGGATTTTTCAAAAACTAGTCTTTAGATCCCCAGCGTGTTAGACACGTTGAGGCTTTTCAAACCCTCTCTTGGTTTGAATGGTTCAGTTCATTCAGGTTAAAGATTCAGTGATCAGTTCATTATTCTGCTTCCCATTCCATTCTTTCCTCCCTCAATCTTACTTTACCCTTCCCTTGTCAATTGTCCGACTAGCAGAACACTCCTCTTTCTCCTCTTTTCCTCCATATCTACTTCCTCTCCTCCTCTTTCTCCTAATGTTTTTACAGACACCCCCGAACCTCCACTGCCCCAACTGCAGAAGGATGCCAGATCAGAGACCACTTTAGGGTTCAACATTGCCTGGTGACTTCTTTTCACAGATTTGGGGATTTGGAAAGAACTGGGGTATGAACTGGTGTATTGGATGATGAAGGCACTATATTTTTCTTTTGTCTTGTATCATGCATTCATGCCTGTTTTGGCTCTGCGTATGTTTGCTGAATTTGCATGATTTTCTAGTCTATGCACATTATTACACTTCTGATATAATATCCTCGTAGATGAGTTTCACTTCTTTTATGGAATTTCTATTCGAACATATTGCTATGAAGTAAAGAATGGAAATACCTCATCACGGTTTCGTCTTATGGGCCTAGTTTCTAGTTATTCATTAGCCATGGAATTCAGTACTTCTAGGTTGCAAAACATATTACAAGCAACTTTTTGTTTTCCATCTATTCCTTCTTCCATTTTTCCTCTTTCTGTTTGAGAGACTGAACTTCCAAGCAACTTTTTAGTGTGAGACTAAAAACAGGATTACAGTTTATTTCCCTCTGCTTATTGATATTATCGGTGGTTTTTTGAACTTTTTTGTTGAACCCCTTGTGCAGGCAGGCAGTTGCTTTATTGAAGAGGCCAAGATTTTGGTGGGGGATTGAAGGAGGAGGTTATGGCTGTTGGATCAATGGGTAGTTTATCCATTAGTCATGAACATGCAATTGTCTGATTTCAAGAAACAAAAAAAACTGTGGCTTTTTTTGATCCGCTAAAAAAAACCTGTGGTTGCCTCTTAGTTTTTTGTTTCGGTATTTCAATTGTTTATTGTGTTCCTCTTCATTTGATCATGGTTATGAACCCGCACGTCTCCATAGGGGGGAAAAGAATTGTGCATTTTGACGCACCATTGCAATGATCCATTGTGAAATCTCAGTTTCTTTCCAGCGCCTCAAAAATCCCAACGCAGCTGGTTGTGAGATTAGCTCGCTGTCGTATCATCCGCGATCTTTGATGATAGTAATAAATACTGTTCGTCTTATGGTCACCAATTTGTAATCATCAACTCTTTTACCTGTTAACGGATTCTTTCTTTTCTTACACGGTTAGAAAATAGTTAAGTCCACTCCGTTGTGGCAACCCACGAACCATTTTGTGGCTTTCCCTGTTGTTAAGTCACATACAATCGCTCTAAGCTTAAAAGTTAGATTCACGGCATCAACCATTCAACATTAGGTGCGATAAGTCTTGGCACGCCCACATACAACCAACAAACACCTACAAGTGCACTCTCGCCTTGCTCGAAGTTCCTGTGTCAAAAACATGAGTTTTCAGAAATATCATGTTTGTTTGAAAAAGTTGAAGAGTTAATTAAATATGTCAACTTCTCTTTATTTATCAAGTCAATCTCAAATAAATTTTGATTGAGCTGAATATGAGTAAGCTTACCCTATTTGCACCGGGTATCACCTATCCCATATCCTATTTGCACTCAAAAACTTTTCGAATATGAGTAGCATGATCTTTTTACACACACTACGAGTTTATTGATAAATTGTTTGAAGTAAACATATTCGAATTTGATTTGTTCATGTAACAAGTGGTTTAAAAGCTGAAAAAAAAACTCATGGTCCAATAAGTCGAATCGCAATTTCTTTTTTACCAAAATGGTAGAAGTTGTATTCTTTCGGAAAACAGCCGAATACATCCAAGTTGGATATCGTTAGGAGTGGAGTAAATAACCGCAATTACTTTGTTGAATTACAGCCACACGCAATTACTTTGTCCAAAAACTCATGCTCCGACTTTAGAGAGAGAGAGAGAATCAGCAGATAACATAGCCATTAGATTTGAGAGAGAGAGAGAGAGAGAAGATGGCCATGGCGTCCAGCTTTGCCGCCATTTATAAGGTGCGAGATTCTGAAATTCCTTCTTTTTTTTATTCTTTTCTATTTTGAAAACACTCTTTTATTTTCGATATTTGATCGATCTTTAGTTTTTTGTTCAGAATTACCCACAGCCAAAGGCGCCCAGGATTTTATGCAGAAAGAAGGAGAGGGACAGAGGTCAAATCCACCCCTACAAAGTCATTGAAATTACGCCTCCGCCCAAGAGCCTTGGCGTTCGTTGCTTTGCCCCCGTAAGCAACCAAATCAAAACCCATTTTTCTTCTCTTGTTTTCATTGTAGTGTGTGCTTGTTTGCTTAATTGTTCACTGCCGGGTTTAAATAACGATCGAATACATAATCCCACAAAGTGTTAGATATATCCAAAGCAATGAGAAATCTGGCATTATTAATCTTATCACTATATTTTTTATTTTTTATTTTTGGGGGGTAAGTAATCTTATCACTATTAGTCCGATGAGATTATCTATCCTTCACTGCTAGTCCCGTCAAACAAACGGCCCCACAAGGCCTTAATTGCAAACACAGTAGACTTACTTACCTATATGTAATCATGTAAATATGTACTGTAGAATGAAAATGTCAATGACGATTAAGCTCTTAGTAACTACGAAGCAACAGATGTAGTGTATTTCATCGAAAGGGTACGTGTCGTCTTTTCTTCTTTTGGTGGATTTTGTGAGCTTTTACGAGCATCGTGGTTATTGCTAGGTGTCGTAGCTGATTATGCCTCACTTGGCAGATCTGTTCCATTACTAGTTGGTCTCATGCACTGCAATGGAAAGCTAAGCTTTTAGAATTGACAATGCTGGGTGCTATGAAGTTGTAAGAATTAACTTATAACTCAAAGTCTTGGACTAAAAATTCTCTCTAGAGTTAGATATTTGTTTCCTTTGAGAACGTTCTTGCTTCATCTGAGTGATTCCAAGACTTTTGACATTAGCTAGATTTGCTTTGTGATCTTGTGCCTCCAAATCTTCATCTACAAGCATGTTATAACTTAAGGAGCAAAATCTAACATTTTCTTTAGTTTTGGCTCTTTTTAGTTTTAATGAATCGGGTGGATAGAACTGGATTTGATCAGTGACTGAGCTTATTTGTATGTTGTGAGAGTGTAGGAGGAGTTCTGTGTTACATAAACACCAAAAACAGCCCGAATAAGATTACACGAAACTTAGTACACAATTGTGCATGTGTGATCGATACTTTGCTGAAGACCTCAGTGGCACAAAAGATTTTCACACGACACTACTTTGCTTGCACGCTAGAGCACTTAACTCGTGGTAAACTTTGATTACATCACTGTCCGCAAGACACCGCAAGTCCACAACACTAACACACTGGACTTTACAGTACTTAGACCATGTCAAGGTGAATGCCCATTCTTGTTTCTATTGGCATCTTCACGGACATGAGGATTTTCTCCAATCCCAGAAACCTCCACAAGTTATTGAGATATCATCTAGAATGCATCATCGTTTCTTTCCATGACTCGAGATGCCTTCTTAGATATAAGATAGAAAAAAATTCAGAGATAACATCTAGAGAGCGATAAGCGAAAGAAAGAGATTGGCAAGACTTGAGGGGTATTGACAGTCAACTAACAAAAGAATCAACCCTTTAAGTCGGTTTCCAAAGTTTTTTAGATACAAACAAAAAGTAGATGGTGCGAGTGAGGGTTACGATACCAGCCTTTCCCATCCATATCATGAGCAAACAATACTACATGTTCCAACAATGTGAGGGACGATTATAGAGGTCTCTGCTGTAGGTCCTCTCTGACTTCTTTTTCATTGAAGTGGGATGAAGATCGAATCACTCGAACTTGATCTCATCCTCTTTTATAGCTGAGTTCTGCAACCATAGAAAAGGATTTAGAATTTCCCTCTCATTGAGACTGAACACATCCAGAGAAAAAGGATCTTGAAGAATGGATGTAAGTTTTGATAAAAGACTGAACACGTTTTATATTTCCTATGTTTAAAAGCTTTTAGGTTACTAAAGGGTAATATGTTGTTATGTATAGTCATTTCTAACATTCCTAGAAGAAATGTCTATATTGTAGAACATTATTTCATTAGTTACGTGTTCTATTCTACATAACATTAATGTCGCAAGAGAGGTGTATAGAGATTATTGACAAACAATGAGAGAGAGTTTTAGAATAGTCTTCTATACAATTTTCTATAGTGCATTGGTAACTCGGTTCGAGACTCGTTCAAATCCTCCTAGTGGTTATAACTATTGAATGAGGAGAACTTGTGGGCGCTTGCGTTCATTAATTAGGATCTTGAACTATCATGTTTTTCATCAATAAAAACATACTGCGGAAAACATACACATATAAGATTCGTACCAGGATCCATTGTAGAGAAACTGTGAGATCGGTTGAAAGAGCGGAAGCTCTTGTGAGGAACAGTTTCTCTCTCAAGACTTTAAACCATTAAATGTCTAGCTTAATTGATGGCTATCGCCGAACAAACTTCATAGTCTGAGAGAGGACCGATTCCTCTTCTTTAAACGAAAGTTTCATCTACCACCATTAATGAAAGAGCGTAATCTTGGAGCTAGTACACTCTGTTTGAATAATAGTTCTTAAAATTTAAGAATAATATTCATCACCTCGTGAAGGTCTAACCGGAGTGTAGTAGCCCTAAGATTCAACACAAGCGCTCACGAACATTCCTCGTCTGGTGTTCACGACCACCAAGAGGATTGAACTAGTCACGAACCAAGCGGCCCAAGAACCCATAGAAAATAGTAGTATAAAAGCTATCATAAAAACACCATGTGTCTCTCTAACATGGACAGCTCTAAAATATGAGTGTCTATCCCTTCTCCTTCATCCATCTCTTTTCACACTTTTCACCCTTGCACAAGACCCCAATATATAGAGGTAAATTAGGTAATGTACTACTGTGTAATTCATTCTCCTTTATTGTAGTAGTAAAGAATAATAAATCTGCTAATAACTTTTGTAACAGACATGATTTTACTATGTAATAAGTTTTGTAACTGTTTAGTTACCAAAGGAAAAAAAAGTTCCGAAACGGTCAATTAATGATATTAGATATTAACATTTTTATTTTCGTAAAAGAATTCCAACACTGTTACATTAACCGGCGTACCCGACTTTTGGTATCTGCTCCAAATTGATGTTCCACCAGCTTTGTTATTTAAATTGGTTGGAAGCTGTTGCATGGATGTTCCCGCATATATGCTTTAGACTTGAATGTTTCTTTTCTTTCCCCTTTTCCTTTGTACACGGTCTGTGATTTTATAGGAGTGACATTTCATTAAGAAGACGACACTAAGAAATAGGGAAGCCCAGAGTAGATAACTAGAAGGTGGGGAAAGATTACCCGCCTCATTTTTGCTCATAATTCAAAAGTAAGGAGCAGGGGCGGACACAAGGGGGTGCTGGGGTGCCCGGGCCACTGCACAACTCCAAATACTCCCACGAATTATACTAATTTTTTAGGTTTATTTGGAAGAATTCTATAGGATCTGTTCTGTAAGTCTCTTGAGGGTAAAAAGAAGTAAATAAAGTTATGATATATGTGTGGAAACACACACACACACACACCCCAAATGGTGGTTATGTATATATGCCCCAAGGGGTGGTCTAATGGTAAAGGATTTGAACTTAGGGGTTTGCTCCCTCCTCTGGTCTCAGATTCGAAACTTCTCGGGTGTTATCAACTTTTCTAGGGCTAGTTCATACATGATTTTTATTGAGACCCCCGCAAGTGGGTGGTGGAATTGATCCTCCGGGATTAGTCGAGGTGCGCGTAATCTGGCCCAGACACCTAAGTTATAAAAAAGTAAACACAATCTCATCTCCTTCTCAAAATTAGCTAGTAGCAGTACATGTCATGGCTCTTTTTTTTTTTTACTAAGTAGAAATACATGTGATTCAGACTCCTGCTGGGTAAAACTCATGCGTATCAACAAAATTGGGTTCCGATTCAGTGTGTTTTTGGATCCAGTTTTGGTTTTCTTCAATTTTCACGTGTGCCAATCATTTATCTACAAAAATTAGATTAACACGATTTTTGGTATGTTTAAGTTTCTCGTCGAACTCTACAAAATGAACAGAGCCGATCATCCAAGTGTGATCGGAAAATGGCTGGAAAATTAGAAATAGACCGGAGGGGATACCACCATCCTTGGTATCCCCGGTATACAAAAAGGTTTCTCCATTGTTATTGTTTGATCTCTCTGTTCTTTTTGTTTTCGTAGCAGAACCTACAATGTGGGGAGAGTGTGACAATCGAAGGCCAAGCATACACCATCTCAGCCGTGACTCACCGTTACCAGCTTCGGAAGGGAAAGTACGAACCCAGTGAGAAGAGGCTCGATGTTCTTTCCACTGGGAGATACATCTTGAACTTGTATTTGGAAAATTTGCTAGAAAAATCTTGACATGGACTTTCAACTAAGTTCCATGTTTCTGTAGACCAAGGAGTTAATCGAAATTTATTCGTCGTGACATGATCATGTATCCTGCTAATTTCTGAGGTTAACTTCATGATATTCAACTAGATGTTTCTGTGAATGAAGCAATGTACTCGGGATCCAAAAATGCAGATAGAAATTGCATTTGGCGAATCTTGTATTAGCGTGATTTTGTCTGCATTTTGATCGTATCCCAAAGGACCCAAACTATGAAGATTGTTTGAATGAACATATGAATAATGTTGTGATCTTAATAGGATTGTACTCACTGCCCCAACCGTGTATTTTGGCCTCACAAAAGGGTTAAAGAACCTCCAAGCATTCGTTGTTTTTTTTACTCTAGAGTTGCGGGGAAAATGGATATATAACGGATTCATGTAGCCGACCTCAATTGATTGGAACTAAAATGTTCGGTTTGGTTTGATGCAGGAAAACGCTGACCCCATTCGAATCCTTTTTTCTACATTAGACAAGTAGTACTTACAACTGCAAGTTAGTTCTTTATTTCCCTTAATTTCTCTCAATAAACTTATAGTAGATGAGTATAGAAATGCATAGTACACCTATAACCTATCTGTACATGCATTGCACATCTCTCATGTTGACCAAGATTTATTTCCCTTTGTAGTGTAGGTGCATAGAATTTCCGCACAACACTCAATATTGCTTTGAAATTAGCAGGCACAGTGATGGGTCCAAGGGGAGTGTGGAGGGCCACTACACCCCAATCTTCTTTTAAAAATTCTCACAAAATTAGGGTTGGAATTCTCAGTCCCGTCTTGAAATCAACATAGAGTACTAGGCTATTAGCCTATTACTGTACCGAAGATTCTTCGGGCCGTTTATCGAGTGGGATTGTGATAGCAAGTAAAGAGTTTACCACTCCGAACTTGCATATTCAACTTTCACTGTCAGCAAAGTACGGTTGGGGCACTGAATTTTACCTGGTTGTTAGCTTCAAGGTTTTAGGATCAATTGAGGTGTGTTTAAGTTGGTCCAAATACTTACTGCCGAATCCTCTGTTTGTTTAGAAGTTTGTCAATGGTCTTGTGATATTGTCACTTATACCCAACATCTCACTGCTCACATTGGTGTTAGACTCGTACATGCTCACATTGATGTCAGACTCGTACATTTAATCGTATAATCCACATTTTAGAATAAACTAGGGTAACATTAGTCACAGCCTTGTTCGTTTGGGGGGTTTTGAGAGTAATTAATGAAGAGAAATGAATACAGAAAATTTATTAAAGACCGTGTTTTAAGGTTTTGACACCTCAAACAAACAAGGTCGTCACTTGATGGTGGCAAAACAGCACCAAGTACTTATTTTTCCTGTTTGTGGCATAGCTACAAGCCTACAAAATCCAGTCGATCAGTAACAGTGGTCTGGTCGCAGATGTTGGGGGCGGGGACCATGTTTCCGAACATCCAAAAAACACGTGTCACCGCAGCTTGCCAGAAATTTTAGGACATTACCCAAATGTCCAAAGTAATCATGCACCGTCCGATGGGAAGAAAATCCCTCGCGGACTCACCTAATACATATCATGGTACTGCCTCCGTCCCTGTTTGTTTGTCCACTTTCACTATTTTGTACATTAAAAAATTGTACATATTCTTCAATGCGTATCTTTAAAAATACTCCATCCGTCCCGATTTGTTTGTCCAATTTCGGGTTTCCAATTTATTAAGGAAATTAAATTTGATCCATTGATTTGAAAATTTTGATAATCTCATTCGTTGATTTTGAAATTGGACAGTCAATTTGGGACATGTATAAGTCAAAAAGGTGACAAACAAATTGAGACAAAAGAAGCATGTAATATAGATCTTATTTAATAGATTTCAATTACTTTAATTATACATATGAAACCTATTAATAATTTGAAAAATATAAATAATTTAAAACGTGACGTAAATACCGAAAATAAAACAACAAATACGGAGACGAGGAGAGTAGTTTACTTTGTGCCTTTCCACCTCAGTCTCTCCACCATACTTGTATGGGGTTTGGTGGGCCCAAACAGAACCCCCTAAGCGTATGTGGTGGGTCCGGCAAGAAAGCCAGACTGGCCCATATGTCTCAAGCAAAGGAAAATTTAATTTAGACTGCTGATTTTGTCATTCTTTTTTTTTGGTTAACGTTACTCTCCTTTAAATGTATTTTTAGTGCAAAAATATACTTGTAGGGGAGTGGCGTTAACAAAAAAGAGAGTGACAAAATCATTTCCCTTAATTTATTGCATAGTCTTGGGGCACCATCATGTTACGTGGTGTCCAACTTCCTTATTAAAAATATCATCAATGTCAAAATTATGTTGTACAAAAAAGAAATGAGAGCCAAAAATATAATAGTATTAACCGATATTCGATAAACATAATTTTTAATGTAATTAATGTTCTCAACGAGTTATAAAGAATAATTTTACTCGTTTGTAGAGGTTCGAAAAGAATTCGAATAGGCCTTACACAAACCTCTTTTTTTCTTTTTGTTCGATGGTCAAGTGTGTTCGGATCAACTTATGTGTACATCAGCTAATCACATTCCCAGTCTGATCAAATTACAGAAGGTCATCCACACCGGGATTAGATGATTCTCAAAAAAATTACTTTTTTGCAGCCTGGCTCAAAAAACCGAACTCTAATCGTAAATTGTATAGGAAGTAAACCAACCCAATTAGCGGGACTAACCCGGGGATAGTAACCAGAGAGACTATACTATTTATGTACCCGTCCCTTCGAGAACATCCGATAAAATTAGAACGATACGAATGTACCCCTATGGCCCTAGAGCTGGTCAATGACAGCCAGTCCACGTGGGTGTCTTTGTTCTCCACGAGGAAGTGCATGTGACCACCTTCCGTTACCCGCAAATTGATGCTTACAGGCCCATGTGATCACTTGTATTAACAAGGTAATTTTAATTAATTTTTTCCCCAAATCTTGTGATAATAAAACTAAATAATACTACTACTACTAGATAACATGATTTGAGGAATCCATTGAAGGAATAATATATTACTAATATTGAGAATCTTTTTCGTGGAGTTACGATATCCTTATGATGTTATACACCATGGACTTTTTTCTATTAGCGGCGGTGTCAGAAATTTGCGTTAATCAGTACAATTATTAATTTCAATTTCAATAAAAAAATTGGAGAAGATATGATTATAAAATGTTTTGCACCAGAAACAATAACAAAAGTACATTATTTGGGGTTCCACGGTATTACAGTTTCTAATGCTAATAGTAATTTTTTTTACTATACCATGAGACGTGAGTTATGAGTTTATTAGGCTTTCAAGGTTTTGTATGACCGGTTGCATTAGCGATGCTATTAAATATCTCTATGTATATGTAGATATAAAAATCACATTACAATTTATCTATTAATCAGTCATTAGGTTTCGTCGTCGTATTCTTCAACAATTCCAAATTGAAAATGAATGTCGTTTTTTTTATTACTAGGTACTACTTGTAAGGTTAAAATCGTAATCAATAGCAAGTAAACAAGTTGGTGAACGTTTAGTATATTTCAATCGTCACTATTATCTCCTGTTTTGTAACAAATTATAGGTTAAAATTAATATCTGCGTAAGTTGACCTGAATACCATGGGTCGTCCACACGTACAAACAACTATATTTTTTAGGAAGATATTTTGTTTAAAAAAAATTAAATTTTTTAACGAGCTAGGTTGCCCTAGCTCCACCGTCCCCTAGCCGCCTCATCCTCTCTCTTTTTTGTTTTACTTCGTGAGAATAATTGTCACACTCCACACAAATTAAAAGACAAATTTGCCAAAGTCATTATCCTTCTTCTAGGTAAATGATATTGGTACTCCAAAAATTGATGCAGGCACTCCAAAAATAGTGTAATTTCAAAGCTACTTTCATTTATATTTTGGAGTGCCTCCATCAATTTTTGGAGTGCCAATATCATTTACCTTCTTCTAATGTTCTTCGATTAAAATAGTTCAGATACGAATTACTAACATCCAACTTTTGCCCATCCATGCTTATTATTGCGATTCTCACTTTTACTACATGGGTTAAAAGTACTCCAAGAGCCTGCTCTCACTTTCCCTTGTCCAATAAAGGAGGACAAGTTAGAGACAAATACTATCACAAAAAGCAAATAAATTCACATTCCATTGACGCGTTTGAAAGGTGTTTATTAATTGTAATTTCAAAATAATAATAAATATATTATCAATTGAGGTTAGCTCGGTTGTTTATCCTTGTAAACTTCTAGCTGTGAGGTCGGAGAGTTAATCCCTGCCAACAGTCAAGATTGGTTCTTTGTTTACTTATTTGTGCCCCTTAATGGGACTACCAATTAAGCTTAGTGTGGTTGTACTTATGCCAAGTTTGATGTTATAATTCAAATACTTTTTATTCCTTTAATGCTTGTAATTTTTTTTAAAAATAAGTATATTAATTGCAGAAAAATTACGATATGAATTTGAAATATTGGACATTTTATTTCACTTATGGAATGTTCAAAAGGTGTTTTATTTCGAAGAAGAAATCATGCACATTATTGAGGTTTTGCACTATGCAAACCAATCATGTGTGCTCCCAATTTGGTCATACCACCGTCCCAGTCAAATAATTTTTCAGTAGAACCATCTGTCCGCACTCTCAATTTTTCATTTGTGCTTGCGTCTCAAACCTTGTTCTAGGACATTTTGTAGTAATTCGATATGCTTTTACGTGACGCTTTTACACGCACGTAGCCAACCACCTTGGCAAATATTTAGGCCTGGGAAAGGGTACTTCCACATTTCAACAGCATTCCATAATTCAAGCAAAGCCTTGGAAAACAAAACAAAATTGTTAATAATGGCGTGGAGCGCCCCAAATTCGAGGGTCTCTCTTTCCCTCTATCCCACAAAGTAGGGGGGAGTGTACCTGTACGGAAAAGAAGGGTTAGTTGCAGTTTGCCCCACACAAGTATTATGGAAATTCCACTTCAACCCTTGAACTATATATGGTCTTCGCTCATTATACCCTTGCTGCCCGTCCAAATCGTGTACATAATATGCATTACTTCTCGCCACATCAAAGCCATGTGGCAGTCACTTTCATTTTGATCGAAGATAATGATCCAAATTAACAACCCAAACCCTCATATTCGATTTCTCCAATCGCAACCCATTATACTTCCTTTTTTTTTTTTTTACCCTTATCCCCCTTTTCTTATTCGACCCAACCACCATCATTGACCAACTTTCGCTGCTATTGGATTTCAGTACCGACAGGACCACGAATGCCTTTTGTTCCATGTATCCAACATTTGTCAACCACCCATTAGCCTTCTCCTCAATTGCTTATACCAAAAAAATCGAAACCACATCCACTGTCAGTAAACTAGACCATTGAAACCTCCATCTACTAACTGCTGACCCATTACTAAAACATTGTACGAGGGTGAGAGAGTTTACGGTAGTTTTTTTATGGTGTGTTGCTAACAGTGGTTGTGGAATAGTGTTGAAGTTAAGTGTTTCACTCAATATGAGATTTTGTTAGGAAATATTAAGGCCATCTACCAAATAATGTGATTTAGATCGGCTAAGTGAATGGGTACGAGTCCTTGTTTCTTATACAGGTCATGGGAGGGGCAAATCTTTTACGAAAGTGGTCATATGTCGTGTAACATTCTTCCTAAAAAATCAGACAGGGTTAAGGATTGGACCCGATTGTTAACAATTTTAGTACTTCGATGGTCCAATACGAAGATGTTACTACTAGTTTGAAAACAAAATGGCAATTAAGCAATACTTTAGGGTCACAAGTTATAGTTAACTCTAGGAAAACACAAGAAACAAGAATTGGCAA
Organism: Rhododendron griersonianum; assembly: GCA_018127125.1. Taxonomy (NCBI): domain Eukaryota; kingdom Viridiplantae; phylum Streptophyta; class Magnoliopsida; order Ericales; family Ericaceae; genus Rhododendron; species Rhododendron griersonianum. Next base: position 5,941,023 of record CM030795.1, on the reverse strand, counting down.
TATAAAAAAGGAAAGCAGACGTGGTAGGGGGAACATCCAATGAGAAAAGGGCGGTTTTTTTAAGATCTTGCTTTTGCTTTGGTTTGTGCGTTTGCTTTGCTTGTGAGGTTAGTTAAAATTGGCGCAAAGAGAGGGAATAATCCCGAGAGTTTAGTCTAGTTGGTTGATAGATTTGCTCCTTACATAATTGATCAAGATTCGATTTTTAGAATCAGCTGCTAGAAAGTAAATTTCCTAATTTCGGGTACTGACATAGATGATTTGTTTTTGATCGAAATCGAGAGGGGATCATTTTAGATGTGCTTTAAGCTGGCCCGGATGCTTTAACTGCGGAGAGAGGTGGTCTATTTCTTGCCATGTTAACAATTTAATCCCAACCCATTAAACGACGAAATTAATTCACGGAAAAACTTTATTATAATAATAACAATCATTTCCTCTCCTCTTTCCTTTCCTTTTTTCTTTCCCATCGCTCTTCTCTCACTTCTCTAAAAACTCTCTCTCGATCGGATCTGAAAAGGACTGAAAGCTCTTTCGCTTTCACCTTGACTTCTTTCTTGAGTCTTCTTGTTCGGTTGAAGAATCACTCACTTTCACTTGCTTCACCAGGCATGAAAGATTGTTTCCCCAGCTCCATTCCTTAATCAGGTAAAGAAATGGGTAATAATTTGTTTATCTTGTTTCTTGGCAGTCTGTTTGGTTACTGAGAAAATGTCTCAAAGAACGAACACCCATCTAAAGTTATCAAACATTAATTTACTTTCCCTGTCCGTTTATTTCTTGTGTTCTTTAGGAATCTCTGAATTTGGGTTTCAGTTGTGATATTATTGTGAAAGCAATTCAATTTCTTGCCTTTTTTCTGTTTATAAGATCTTGTGCATTCAATGAGAAAGAAAGATTGTGATTGTGAATTACGTTTCAATTGTGAATGTTTCTTTAATTGGGCATGATTTTGGTGAGGAGATACCTAATGGGTTCCTTCAGATTCACTGAATTTCGTAGCATTTATTTAGTTAGTCATTCAGATGTACATATTGATTTCTTGATTTTGTATACCTAGGTTGAATATTGTAAATGATCAATTGGGGGTCACGGTGTTCAATTGTGTTGTTGTGTGACAGTTTCTGTGCCAAAATACTCAAATGGATTCTCTAGTTAATTCAAAGCTTTCCTATCAATTATCTCATGCTCACATGGCAAAAGGACACTGCAATTCATCAGACGACAGGTTCGAAGTGAAAAATGGGAAATTTGAATTTGCGGCCTCGAGCGTTGTTCTTGACCAAATAGTTGAAGTTTCATCACAGAAACAGGTTTCGATGTCAGAAACCATATGCTCCAATGGGCATTCTGTTCAAGAATCCAAGAATTGTCATTCAAGCAGCTTGTTGGAGCCAGTTAAATTTGCTTCAAACCAATACAAAGGAGGTTTGGCTCAATTGACAATCGAAGTAGCATCTCAATTGGGAAATGGCTTCTGTCCGAGTCCACAAAACAGCTGCTATGCTGCTTCTCAATACATGGAAGCCAAACAAAGTTTCACCAACACAGAAGTAAGTGAATACGCAAACAGTGTGGTGGAGAAATCTGGTGAAAGTGGTGAAGTTAGCAACTCAGGAGATTGTGTTGAGAGTAGAAAGACAAGTATCTACAGAGGCAGTACTGGGAGCGATATTAGTGATGAGAGTAGCTCCAGCAGTTTAAGCAGTCAAGTTTATAAACCTCACAAGGCAAATGATACCAGATGGGAAGCTATTAAAGTCATTAAATCTCGTGATGGGATGTTGGGATTGAATCACTTTAGACTCTTGAAGAGACTGGGCAGTGGAGATATAGGCTGTGTTTATCTGTCCGAATTGAGTGGCACAAGGAGTTATTTTGCCATGAAAGTTATGGATAAAGCAGCTCTTGCTAGTCGGAAGAAGCTTCTGAGGGCACAAACGGAGAGAGAGATATTGCAGTCTCTGGATCATCCGTTTCTGCCAACTTTGTATACACACTTTGAGACGGAAAAATTTTCGTGCTTGGTGATGGAGTTCTGTCCTGGGGGAGATTTGCATGCGTTAAGGCAAAGACAACCTGGGAAGTATTTTCCTGAACATGCTGCCAGGTTAGAATCCTCCCTCCTACCCCCTTCACTAAATTTGGTTTCTGTTTCGGTGATTGAGACGACATAATTGAGAATTTAGATACGGCAATTTGCTGATGTGCATTTGCTTTTAAGTGTTGACAATGTGTTCTATGTTTGTTGTTTCTCGCTGGATGAGCATTTTGGTTTCTTACAATCCTATAGGAATCATTGTAGATCCAATATGAGTGGATGGTGTCTTTGTTTGAAACTGGGAATTTCTGGTGGACCTTTTATTTACCAAGGTGCTGTGAATGGAGTTTAATGTAGTAAACGGGGCATTAAAAAAGAATTTGAAAAATAGATAAGGATCTGGTAAAACTAAAATAGCTCACTTGGTAGCACAGTTGCATTGACATGCTGAGTGGATTTAAGATTCATGAAGATCTTTTTGCCATTTGGAAGTTCAGTAATTCGTGGCGTTTTGATTTCTTTTAATAAGATGATGATGTATTGATGTTTCATATATGGGGGCTGCGGGGTTTGAACATCCAACCTCTCATATGCGAGTGTTGAAGCAATGCCATCTAGCCATTGGGCGTTGGCCGATTGAGGATTTGATATGTCCAATGTGTTGACTTTGTAGATGTCTTAAGTATGTGAAAAACCAGACCCTGTGATGTCATAACTCATTTTGTGGCACAATTAGCCTCATGGGTCCTTTTTCACCTACCAAGATTAACCCCCCTCCCCTCTTCTTTTTTGGCATGGTTGAATACAATTACTTAATTTATTGTAATGTAATTTATTGGAAAAGTACTACTGACAAGTTGATTTCACTGAACTTTGTGTTGTTGTCTAGGTTTTATGTGGCAGAAGTTCTCCTTGCTCTAGAATATCTCCACATGCTTGGGATCATTTACAGGGACCTCAAACCTGAGAATGTTTTAGTGAGGGAGGACGGGCACATAATGCTTTCGGATTTCGACCTCTCCCTAAGATGTGCCGTAAGCCCAACCCTAGTCAAGTCCACAAACTTGATCTCAGAATCCAAGACTTCAGCATATTGCATCGAACCATCTTGTGTAATCCAGCCTTCGTGCATTCAACCTACTTGTTTTACACCTCGTTTCCTTAACAAGCCAAAGAAAGACAAAAAGAAGACCAAACCAAAGACCGAAATGAATCACCAAAATAGCAGTCTCCCGGAGCTTCTTGCGGAGCCCACAAGTGCTCGATCGATGTCCTTTGTTGGTACCCACGAGTACTTGGCGCCTGAAATCATAAAAGGCGAAGGGCATGGGAGTGCTGTTGATTGGTGGACGTTTGGTGTATTTCTATATGAACTCTTGTTTGGGAAAACGCCGTTCAAAGGAGCAGGTAATCGCGCCACTTTGTTCAATGTCGTTGGACAACCCTTGAGATTTCCTGAGTCTCCTAGTGTGAGTTTTGCCGCGAGGGACTTGATCAGAGGGTTACTTGTGAAGGAGCCACAGCATCGGCTTGCTTACAGACGTGGGGCCACTGAAATTAAGCAGCATCCGTTTTTCCAGAATGTGAATTGGGCTCTGATTCGATGCACTAATCCTCCAGATGTGCCCAAACCATTCGCGCTGGACTTGTCGCCGAGAAATGATGCACAGAAAGCGCCTGGTGTTGATGTGAAGCCTTCGGGTAATTATTTGGAGATTGATTTCTTTTGATTCTTGTGCTCTTTTCCCCCCTCCCCTTTTTAGTTTTTTTTTCATCTACTCATTTGTACTGTGCTTCAACTGTTCTTTTTCCATTGTGGAACACCAATTGTTGTTCCTTTGATAAGCAAAAGTAAGCACTGCTTACTACTAGGCACCGTAAAGAATGCTCTGATGAAATGCAAATGCACAGAAATGAGAATGATATTGCTGAACTTTCTTAAGATCTATCGAACTCTGTGTACAGTTTCTTTTTTATATGGGCAGTGTGCAGTTTCTTGATCTTAGCAATAGCTGGATAGATGGTGTATCTTTTTTGCTATGGAATGAATAACTACCATTTGTTCTTCATAGAAGCACTCGGTTCCAATAAGGAACTTTTTCAGGATGAGGAATGCAACGGACACAAATTTGAACATAGATGTGTCCGAGACTGTGCATCGCAAGTATGAACCCACATATATTGAACGGCTCCAGACACATCTTTATCGTCCATAGCATGATAGCATTTTTGTTTGAGGATTACAGCATAAAACTCTTTGCAGGTCTGTGGTGTTTGTGGATTTGGGATATGGGGAATTTAGAGAATATATGGTTTCTTGTCTTGATCTTTTTCACTTTTCTGGGAAATTTGTAATTAACATAGGATGTCATTTTTCCTTCTTTTAACAAAGGTCAATGTTCTCGAATTCCCTCTGTCGTACCAGTCTTCAAACCCCAAGTCGTCATCGGAGCCCCGAAGGACTTATAATAGAAGCCGAAAGGTGAAGGGCTTATAGTTGAAGACTGATTTTGCCCTAGTTTTAATCAAAGTTGATGGCAATTATATGCATAAGAGAACATTTCCAAAACTACGTCTGAATCTTTCTTTTCACATTTCAAAACTATCAGCTAAACAATGCCATCAGTGATCATGCAATGTCATTGATAAATTCCAGATAAGCGGATATGCTCCTGTTTCTCACCACTGCATTTGAATGCTTAAATCACCATTTTCACTTTCAAGCAATTAATGAAACACCACCTAGCACTGGCAAGAATGAACAAGAACACCCAATTGATGGCCATTGTATGCATACAAAGGTAAAAAATTGCTCAGCGCCTACACTAGAAACTCGTATAGTTCTGGGAAGAATCAAGTTTCACAATTACATTCACCTCTTACCAGTAATCCCCACAAGAGCAAGAACCATTGTCAAAATGGTGGAAACGCTTATTATCCCTAACAACGATAACACGATTCACAATTCTTGAAATAAACTTTACAGCATTATGACAGTCTCCGCAAATTCTTAGATTCTTCATGATCCGGAGTGTGGTCCCTGGTTTGGTGTTTATAATTCCGAATGCTATCGCCAGCCTCTCACTGTGGTAGGTAAGCGCCTCCTCTTTTGCTTCCCCTTCGATATCGTGAAGCACAAATTCCGTCAATGGAACATATCCCAAGCGTTTCATCGAAATGGCCAATTCCTCAAGCAGAGAATAAATCTTCTCTGATTGAGGATGGGATTTATCTCCCACTCCAAATTGATGGACAATATTATTATGCTCTACTGAACTAAATCCTTGTATTTTGTTGTTTCCACTCCTACCCATCATCTTCCTCACCTTCTCAACTTCAACCCATCTTGATTTCGCAGCATAGATATTAGAGAGCAGAACATGATAGCCTTCATGAAACGGGTCCAGCAGGAAAATCCGATCAGCTATTTTCTCAGCTAAATCTATATTGCCATGAACGCGGCAAGCACTAAGCAATGACCCCCAAATACTCACATCAGGTTCCATTGGCATTGTTTGCATCAGTTTTTCTGCTTCAGAAAGTTGCCCTACACGGCCAAGAAGATCCACCATACATGAATAGTTGCTTAGTTTTGGTGCAATCCCAAACTCCTCTCTCATCAACCGGAAGTACTCCTTGCCTTCTTCTAGTAAACCTGAATGGCTACAAGCTGAGAGAACACAAGTGAAAGTTACGTGATTCGGATTTACACCTTCTCTGATCATCTTTTGGAAAACATCGATTGCTTTCCTTCCATGTCCATGGATTCCATAGCTTCCAATCATAGCACTCCAACAAACAACATCTTTCCCTCTAGTTTCATCAAACCAAACGCGCGCCAATTCCAAACTCCCACACTTTGCATACATATCTATAATAGCAGTTGCAACCAATATATCGGAACCAAATCCAGTTTTGATCACAAAGGCATGCAACCATTCCCCTTTCCTCAAACCTCCTAGATTACCACAAGCTAGAAGAACACTAAGTATACCCACCCTATTGGGCTTCACACCCGAATCACGCATAACATTAAAGAACTCCAACGTCTCACTGTTATAACCATTGTGCACGTACCCAGATATCATTGAAGTCCAAGAAACCAAATCTCTCTCAGTCATTATATCAAACACCAGACGGGCAGTTGCAATGTCGCCGCATTTCGAGTACATATCAACCAAAGCAGCATCAATGTAAAGGTCATTGTTACACCCACAACACACAGAGTGTTGGTGAATCAATCTCCCAACACGCAAATCCGACAACCCAGCACAAGATTTGAGCGCGAACGGGAAAGCGTATTTGTCGGGTTTTAAACCCTTTTCTACCATCAACCAGTAAAGTCCTAATGATTCTTGAAATTGGCGTCCACAAGCATATGCCCTTATCATGATATTCCATAGATAGCTACTTGGGTTTGGTATATCTTCGAATAAAAGACTGGCTTTGTCAATGCTATCGAATGAAATGTAGTGAATGATCAGTTTGGTTAATACCTGAGTGTTGTTTCGGAGCCCGAAAGTCAAGATCTTTGCGTGAGCTTTCTTGAGATAATTAAGGTTGGAGGGTTTTTGCAAGAGGGAGGATATATAAGGAAGAATGTCAATGATGGGTTTGCTGTGGATGATTTGGAGGGGTTTAAGGGGTGAAGGTATGGAGGTGGAGAGGTGGTTCAAATTTGAACAAGGGTTAAGTAGAAGGGGTAAGTTGAAGGGTATGAGACGCTTTGAAACTAGTCTCATTCAAATGGGTACAGAGCAAAAGCTTGTGGGAAAGGGATAGCAATGGAAGTGCGAGATGCGGCAGTTGGTTAATCTATGGAAACAGTAGTGATTTACACAACCAGTGTTTGCAATGACCAAATTGGAATTTGGAAGACAAGACATGGGAAGCAAAGCAACCCCGTACTAAACCAATGACCAATCTTGGGTGAGAACTAACCCAAGGAGTTGGACCGGTGACGAAGACTTAGGATTCAGGACGTTCGGAAACTTCTAAGATGCTGTCAACTCTCGTACGAGCTACTGCTCCACTAACATTAACTTTTCCTTGAATTGAGTATGCCTTGTTGATTGCTACAGTAAAAAATAATCCAACCTTCTTATTTTTCCCAACTACAAAATTCCTTCCACATTTTCAAACTCAAATATAACATAGTAAATGAAATTTTTTTTTTTTTTTGCACCGTATTAAAGATCTCAATGAGATCTATCAAATAAGATCCATAGTGGTAGGAAAATTATTTGCGTAAACACATTATTTTTGAGCTTAAAGTTGCCTTTACAAAAAGAAGACTGTTTTTACCAATATGGGAGCCGGCGGAGGGAAATCGGTCCGGCGGCCGCGCCATATGCACACCTTTATTGTCTCAAACTTTTGATATAGCTAATTGGGGATAGCTAAGGGTGAACAAAAAATAAGTTCTTATTTTGTGGAACACACCTTATTATTGGACAAAAAATAAGTTCTTAAAAGTTTTGTGGAACACAACCTAACTTTTCCTTGGATTGAATTGAGTATGCCATGTTGATTGCTACAGTGGAATTTATTTTTGATCTTTTAATCATGCTGATCGTCATCCAATAAGTTGTAAGTGAACACAAAACATCTCACTTGCCAATACCATTCACACCTCTAAAATTAATTCTCGTACATAACTGTCAATTTTAAATCTAATCTATTCGCAAATGATAAATAGGAAATCAGTAAAAACCAGAATAAACAGCGCAATAGCAATGAAAGTACAAGAATATTTACTTTTATAATTTCAGCATTTTTTACTTTAATTAATAATAATCTCAGTACTCGCCTGTAAATTCGGTGGATGAAGTACCTCTTGACGCTTTACGTCGGATAAATAAAAATATCGAAGCTATCAAATCAATTCATTGTTAAAAACCAAATATGCTAGATGAAGATCTTTTTTATTTATATACGAATTAGAAAATAAAGTTTCTAATTATCTTTTTACGCATATATCTCATTAAAGAATTGAAATCCTCTCCGGTTTTTTGTGTGGATTGGACCGTTTAATTTGATTCTTTTTTGGGCACTACAGTGGACCTCTCCTACCTCTTAATTCTAGACGAGCTTTAAGAATTGGAGAAAATAATGGTCAATGACGTGTTTTGATAATTAATACTTGTCAAAGACATTTTAAGCATTAACAAATGTTCTTAACGGGTATTAATTATCGAAATATGTCCTGAACCGTCATGGTCTCGAAAATAACCCACAAAAGCTCATACTAGACATTTGAAATAAACGTAAAATTCACCATTGAAAATCGGCTTACAAGGAAAGGATGCCCAAAAGCTCATATACACTAGATGAGCCCATGCTTAGGATCATAACTTACTGTAACGATCCGACCTGTCTGACCTTCTAACCATTCGCCTAATCACGTGACTAAAAAGGTTAATATCAAGTTATACAGTAACTGGTCGAGTTTCCATATATAACTATTCCTATTTCCAATGTCCCGATGTGGGACTCTTTGGAATTCTTGGGGTAATCTCCCCCACTTATTATGCAACGTCCTCGTTGCATTAGCCCAGCAGCCTTCCCCTGGTGGGCATGATGTGACAATTAGCTCTGTACAGCACAATCAGTGCCTAACCACGTGTCTCAAAAGATAAATCTCAAGTTATACAGTAGTTGGTTGAGTTTCCATATAATTCTTGGGGTGTCACACTTATGGTCCCGCAGGCGATTGCAGAGGATCTCGATCCCTCATTAAGGCGGTGTTTATGCTAGTGATTAATTTATGTAGCAAAATTTTTTGGTTGTGTGTTTATTAGTTTTACGTCAATTTTTTTACTAATATGATATAGGTTTGTTTCGATGTACAAAAAGAATCGGAAAAGTAAAAAATTATGACTTTTACATAAGTATTTTGGAAAATATCCAAATAATAGCTCAAAAAGTCAATTTTTGGATTATTATTATTTGGATATTTTCCAAAGGGAATTGATTTCCACACTCCTTTTTTAGCCATCTATACTTTTTTTTATCCACTTGAATTAACTATTTTGTCATTTATTCAATACACTTCTTCACACATGCAATGGCAAAATAGAAAATTCATGTGGATAAAAACAAAAAAAAATTGAGGGTAGATAGCTAAAATGAGAGTGTAGAAATCATTTATCTTTTCCAAAATACTTGTCTAAAAGTCCTAATTTTTTACTTTTTCGATTCCTCTTATCGAGACGAACCCATATTCCATAAAAGTTCAACATAAAACTAACAAACACAAAAAAAAAAAAAAAATTAAATAAGGTCAAAATCAAAAAAGCATGGTGCATAAGTTAATCACTAGTGTGATCATGAACAAATTTCGCAGTTAAGACGTGACAGTATTCACTATTTTGACGGCGAATAAAGCAATAAGATTTCTGGTAGATTTCACACCTGACAAGCCACCACGTGTGAGCAGTTGAGTGGACGTGAATAATGGTGATTTAACGGTCATTTTCGAGGAAAGGGTCCCACAACGTTTCCATTCCGTCTATTCTATAGCTTCGCGCCCAAGGCACTCACGACTCTCGAGGAAACCATTACAGTACTACAGTACTTTTCCTCTCTCTCTAGTCTCTAGTGCTCCACACCAAACCAAAGTCTCGCTCCGCGTCCGTACTCCGTACCCGAGGCTAGGAACTAGGTTCAGTCAACCCCCCTGCCCCACACCAAAAACCTTTGTGTCGGATCCGGATCCCGTCCGCACAATGTTTTGGATCGGAGGAGATGATCCTGATTTGATTTGGACCGTAAGTTGGTAGATTCAATGGTTTGAATTTTCTTAAAGAGAGTGGTTTTTGCACTTTTCAGATTGTTAATCGCACCCCCCCCCAAAAATTAACAATTTGTGAATGTGGTTAATAATTTAAGTAGTGCGAAAATCACTTAGTTTCTCATAAACTCTTATAGGTAAAAATTAACTCTTACTTAGTAAGAGTTTTAAAAATACATCCAAACCATTGATTGCAGCAAATGAACTGTCCCGGACATGACAATTTCTTCCGGTCCAAAACATGTACCGGAGATGATCCATTTCTGTTTCTTGATTCTTAAAAATGTATGCATTCTCGTACCGTGCTTCCATTACCCTCACACTTGCAGATTTTAGCAGTTTAGCAAGATTTTCAAAGACACTTTAACGCTCACACTCGTGTCCTCGTTGCGAATCACTCATGTGTGACCACAAGTGTTACATCTGTGATTTGTGCCTTGTTATAAAAAGAGATTCCGTTCCGAACCTCAGGTTAAGTGTATACGAGCCTCTTAAAACTCCTCCACAGCTAAGTTTTCCCGCCCACTTCTCTCTCTCTCTCTCTTAACTTTAGTCCAGTGAACGAAGTGTAGGGCACGCTCGACCCAGCTCCTCCCCTCCTCCTCTTCTTCTTCTCCTCATCACTGGCAAATTTGTATTTTTTTTTTCCTGTTTGTGATTGTATTCTGTATCGAGGTGCATCTGTAATAGGATATGGCGAGGTAAAGGAGAAGCCTTGTTTATTTATATTCGATTCTGTTTTTTTGTTGTGCAATCCAAGAAATTGATTTTCCCCCCTCTATTTTTGGTCTGATTAAGGGCACCTATGCACCGATACCTTGTTGATTTTTGATTGTTTCGTGTTAAATTCGAGAGTCTTATTAAACCCAAATCAATCAGATGACTTTTTCCCCAATCCGGCATTCCCTCTCTCATCTCAGTTTTCTGTCAAAACGACATCTTTAGCTTATTCTTTCAAATAATCGCTTTCCAAAAACCTATTTAGGACTCAACGAATTGAGTCAGGAACCGTTTTGGAGCTAGTTCGTTGTTTGTATGAGATACTGCATGTAAGAGGAATACTTGATGGGTCTTTTCTTTATTTAGAAGTAACGTATTTGGGGAAATACCAATACAAAGGGGAATTGGTCCACAGCCAATACTGGTTGATGTAGCTGATCCAACATTACAAATGGCGAATCTTTGTTCTTTTAACCTTGTTTTTGGGTTCATAGGCACTTAGAGGGCTCCCGTTTTCCAGAATTTATTTTATGACCCTGGAGAATGAAGTAATGCTTGTAGTAGGAATCGGCCCGGTTGGAGCGGAACAATTTCCTTTCATAGTAGCACCCTCTCATATGCTACATTTTGCTATTTGTTGACATCTAAAATGAAGGTTGAAGCTTTAGTGATGTATGGATTGAAGTGCGTTTTAGAATGTTGCTGCATGTTTTGAGTTTTTCTTTTCTTTCAAGAATCTCATGGCCTTTGCACTATGGAGGGCCGTGATTTTGGCACAACATTGATGTTTCAATTATTGAACTATATGGTTCACCATTGTTTGCAGTTGATTGTCCATCTCTGCATTTCATTAGCTAGTGGATTTATTCTAGAGCAACATCGAATGTCAAATCCTACAATTTCAATGGCCATCGTATTGGATAGGTGGAAAGAGGTTTAAAGTGGACTAAAATTCATCGCAATATTTGCTAGCTTCCAAAGCTAATGTTAGTTTCTGTTTCCCCTTCCATGCAAGTTTGGGATTCCCCTGCTGCTGCTATATGTGCAGACAATAATATTAAGTTCATGTGTTATTTGATTATGATGCTGGCAATCTACTTGGTGACTTATTGGATTCTTCTTTAGGTTAAAGGTGGTTTTCTCATAAACGTAGACGTTTTTGGATATTGACAATGCAGGAGCTGGCTTATTGATGGCAGAGGAATCGCAACGAAAGTGAAAAATGCGAGTCTTTCTCCTGCTAATCAAATCAAAGACTGCGGAGCAAATCGTGAATGCCCTAGATGTCATTGCCGCATTGATAATGCTGATGTAAGCTGGAACTTCTCCATGTAGTTATTTGCCTCCTTCTTGGCACTTATTAAGCAGTCTACTAAAATGTTTCTAACAATACTGTATACATCCCGTAGAACTACTTGAAGGCTAGAATCACATGTAAAACTTAGTACTTTGACTTACCATTTTTTAATAAAGCTATGCTCCCTTTTAGCAAGGTGATAAACATATCAAATGGGGTTTACAATAATGTTTTCCTTGTGCAGGTGTCTAATGAATGGCCAGGTTTTCCTGCTGGTGTAAAGTTCGATCCTTCTGATGTAGAGATCTTGGAACATTTAGCTGCAAAATGCAGCGTGGGAAGTTCAAAAGAGCATATGTTTATTGACGAGTTCATCCCCACGGTTGACAAACAAGAAGGAATATGCTACACGCATCCAGAAAATCTTCCTGGTAAATAACTGTGAATTCTTATATTATGTGCTATTATGTGAATTCTTATGATGGTCTTCACAAGTGTTTGGTTAATGTACTTGAGAGTCAGTCAGACAAATTTGGTTATCAACAAAAGAAAAGATCAGCCAAACAAGTTTTTTTTTTTTTCCGTAAATGTCTTAAAGACCAGGTAGTTTTGGTATTGTAGCCTCCTCTGAGTCTGACTATGAAAAAACTACAATTTTGTCATTGAAGATTTTCAAAGGCCACTGATTTCGCAAACTCTTTGTATAATGGAGATGGGTAATATATGCTTTTTGAATGGGTGGTAGATGGCCCTGGATCAGAAATATCCCTCTGAATTGCAATGAAGAAGATGAAGAAATTAACAAACTTAATGTGACAACATCGTATTCTAGTCCCGGGTCTTGAACTCCTTGTTTGGCCACTCGTAGAAAGTTTTTGATTCACATTGCGAATTTTCCTTGGGCTGAACTTAAAAAGAACCAATTGCCGTATGTTCTTTGTTTTGGGATAACTTTTTAGTTGTGAAACAGATGTACGACGTGATTTGACAGTATGGAATAGCGAGTGTATCAAACCATTTTTTTGAACCATTACTTGATTTTCTTTTAGGTGCTAAGAAAGATGGAAGTAGTGTCCACTTCTTTCACAGAACTACCAATGCCTATGCTATCGGTCAACGGAAACGCCGCAAGATTCACAATCAACATAGTTTGATAAAGGGGGATGTCCGCTGGCACAAGACAGGTAACACGAAGCTTGTGATGGAAAATGGAGTGAAGAAGGGTTATAAGAAGATCTTGGTTCTTTACACAATTTCAAAGAAGGGTTCCAAGCCTGAAAAGTCTAACTGGGTAATGCACCAATATCATTTGGGGACTGATGAAGATGAAATAGATGGTCATTATGTAATTTCAAAAATACTTTACCAGCAGCAGAAGCAAAGCGATAACAATGAGTGTCCTCAAGTTGTTGAAGAGTCTGGTAAGTGCACAATTCAAACAAGTCCCCGGACTCCAAATACAAATGCTCCTAATCCACCTTGGCGGGAAAAATCTGTTTTATATGATGATGTCGCAGATGATTGTGCACCGCAGGTTAGTAGCAACTTGACTGCATGATATTGTTTTTGCTTATGTAAATGCTACACTAGTAGATCATTAACATGGCCAGGAACATTGTTCCCAATCTAAAACTGTGAACTTTCTGAAAGACCAACACGGACACATTGCGCCCTATCCACTTTGAGATACTTTTTCAATCCAGAAATGAAGTTTCAGACACTTGTAGAAGTGACCTCTATACCCTTATTTGGTACTTGTTTAAATGCTAACACAAGAGTAGATAGAGTCCACCTTATCTCTTTCTTCACATTTCGTTCACTAAGTCATCCATGCATAAAAAGATCAGCGTCGACAATTGATGTGTTGAAAATTGAGAAAGACAGCTTATTTCCTGTGTTTAAAATGATGTCTCGTCTTAACGCCTTGTGTTTGTGTTGCAATGCATTGTTCTGTGTCCAGATATCATTGATAATCATTTTTTATTTGGACATCCATCTTGTAGAGAATATGTTTGAAATGGAGTTGATGTAGCATCTCGCCCCATCAGGAATCACTCCCCAAAAAGAAAGCAACAGTAAAATTTCTGTTTGGGATCTCTCTGGAGATGTCATAAGTTGAATGATGGCAGTTTTTTTAAAATTTTACGGGTATTACTGAATATAAAGATTTGACGACAAAATATATCCTTGTGTAGTTCTGCCAAAAATTACTCTAAATTAATGATTTTGTTCAGTTCCTAATATTTCGTCTGCCTATGTCCATATGTAGCATCTGAAATGCTTTATTCCTTATTTGCTTATTTGCTTATTTTTTTTTCAAAAGGAACAGCCAGCAGTGTTTTTCGGAGAAACTTCTTTTCCTTCTTCCTCTGCTGCTCCTCAGTTCAAGGCTGATGTGGACACCCAATGTTGGTTGGCTGGCGAGTCACAAGCCGTTGAAGGCGATGATGCGGATGACTCATTGTTATGCGATGAGATTTTTGGTTCCTGTGTTGGTCTTGATGATCCTGCACTAAATTATGGTTCATTCGGTTCCTTTGCTCGAGATGATATTCCTGGGGTAGATGGAAATGTAGGTTGTGGAGTTGCTGATCTTGAAAACCTAGAACTGGATACCGCACCAGATAACCTTCCAGTAAGCTTTTTTACCGGGCTTTCTACTGCTAAATCGTTTACTACATTTGACCTGATAATATCCTCAAGTTTCTCGTCTTTGTTTGCAGGATTTGCAGTTTGGCTCTCAAGACAGTATTCTTGACTGGTTAGACAACATTTAGAGCAATAGTGATGAAATCCATGCTTGTTTTTTTACGACAAGGTTGTTCCCTTGGCAAGTTAGTACGATCGAAGAGGGCTTGAAGGCAAGCAAGGCCGTGAATTAGGAGCTGGCTTGGTGGCAAGACACGACACCAATTTTTGGTTTTTTGAGCTGGCTTTGGCAGGGTTGATTACTGCATATTATGTATTTATGACACATAGAACACAAACATGGAACGTTGAAAACAAACAGTGTGGATCTTATCAAACGGATAGCTTGTTGTTGTCAATCACATTACTTGCTGTCATTTTGATGCTTGGGATGAAAGCCAAGAATTTCAAGCTTCGTGGCATTTTGAGAAATAGTTGGAGCTCTTTTAGCTAGCTTTTTGCCAAGTTTGGACCATTTTACGTCAAATTTTGGCTAAAATAGCAAGTTTTTCCATTCTGAAAATGCCAAACATTCTGAAAATGCCAAAAAGTTGTCTAAACCTTAATAGTAGAACAATACATTTACACTGTGAGTTATACCTCCACTTTTATCTTCTTTTTGGGTGAATATTCCACTCCACTGTATGTTATACCTCCTGTTTGTTTAAGAGTCCTCAAGAATCTCTTCGCCACTGTTAGAATCGTGAAATTACCTCCACAGATAACTTTGTGTGTTACCTCTTCCAACCTTGAATTGTTTTGTCGCGTTGGAACAGATAACTGTGATTCTAAGTTCATCACCATTTGACTAGCGAAAAGGCGGGGAATTTATGGTTAACCAGTAGGGAAATTTCCAGATTTTTTCCATATCAATTCTCAACCGAAACCGGCCCGTTCCTGTTCAACCTATTTTAATAAATTCGATCTCTAAAATCTTATGGGCCAACCAAAAAAATCAGTAGAAACAAATCCCATCTGGGACAGGACATAGAAGATGTTGGGTAGGTAGTGAGACCCATAAAATAAGTACATTATTATTTTTGCCACTCTTGTAGCATATGGAAAGATAAACCCAATGACTATTTAGTGGAGAACATGGAAGATAAAGTTTAAAATCCCTTTTGGAGGTATCAACTTGTCCATGCCAAAAGAGTGGTAGTTTGGGGAACCTGGGATTCTGCAAGGCACACTCTGTTGTGCACTCTGCAGGGTAGATCCGAACCGTCCGTTTCGGCAATCAATGGTTTTGTAATCTATTACTGGTTATAATTAACTTTGACCGGTAAAAAATACTAACAAACATATCTGAACCACTGATTGTTGAGATGGACGGTTCGAATTTGCCTGCAGGGTGCACTACTGGGGAGTGCACCACAAGACGGGATTGGTCATTTTTAGTATCTTGTGGAGGTGAAATTTGGTGAAGAAGTATATGCATCATTTGGCATGCACGTCTGGTTCCTAGAAATTTAAGGTACAAGTCAATTTTAGAGGCTAGTCGATCAAGTGACGTTTGGTTTCAATGCCCGCTACGGTTGTCTTGTATCGTTTGAGATCTTGAGTTCGAGTTTATGAAACGCGTTTGAATTCAAATTTATATGAACGCATTTGACTTCGAGTTTATATCTTTTCTGCCTCTTGTCCTGAACATTTTTGGGAGAAGCTCACGTCGGGCGTGACAAAATAGAGGGCCAATCCTATCAACAATCCCTTCCCCTTCACACCATCAAAAGACAAAAAAAAAAAAAGGGATTGTGCATACGACATGAGATGGTGTGACGCGTAGTTTTGTATATTGGTCATTATCAATTACTATGACCTTTCGTATCAGTTGATATGTTATGAGATATTACACATCTAATATCAATAATACTGATGATATGTATTCCAACATCGATTTTATACGCGATCATATCTCAACCGAAACTTATTTTGGCAAAATTAGCCATATGACCTCAGTGTTTTTTTACTTCTATTATTAGCATCCATAGAGAAAGAGACGTATCACATTGCGTTGTGAAATCTATTTCGGTATTTTCCTCTCAATATCTCAGAAGTAGTATTTTATTTAATGCATACTAATAGTCAATTTATTGAGGATGGGGGAGATCAAAACTCCCATCTTCCTTTTTATTGATTTAATTTTTTTTAAAAATAGATATAGGCCTAGTTTTGGCCAACAAGATGATGGTTCCCCAATTGATGACATGGATTGGACTTTATTTTTTAAACCTTGGATTTGACAAAGAGAAAAGGGAAAGAAAAGAAAACAGTAAAACATGAATTCCGAAGAAAAATGCATCTATTTGGACATGACCTTAGTGTTTTTTACTGTACTTCTTAATTAATGCATACCATTTAGGTTCTTTTTACTTCTAATAATATTATTAGCATACACAAATTTAAAACTTTTTAATCCATGTCGTCATCACGTGAAGTATGCTTATTTAACTCGCGGTCCGCACGCAGATTATTTAATGTACACTGCTTTATTGTTTTGTTCCGGTCTATGCCAAAATTTTATTGAGGAGGACCATGACCAAAACGTATTTGACTCTGCGATTCGCACGCAGATTATTTTATGCTTGTCCCTATCTATGCCGTAATCTTATCAAGGAGGAGCAAGACCAGAACCTCCTTTCGAGATATTGTGAGGAAAATACTGGTAATAGACTCCACAACGCAATGTGATAAATAAGTAGTTCGTGGCTAAAATACCGGTAATAGACTCCCACAACGCAATGTGATAAATAAGTACTAGTTTGTAGCTTTGAAGGAGGCTCTGGTCTTGCTCCTCCTTGATAAGCAGGCAAAGATTGGGACAAGCATTAAACAATATGCGTTTGAACCGCAGAGTCAAGTACGTCTTGGTCTTGGTCCTCGGTAAATTTTTGGCGTAAATCGGAACAAAACGAATAGTTAACGATAGAGCGACCCGCGATATCAAGAGAGAGAGAGAGGGGGGATCAAAAAGATGATCCGATGTAACGTGGTGCAAACTACTACCAGTAGGTAATTAGTAAAATATGAGTGGAACCACTTTTGGTGGCCACTGGGATTCGTGGTCCATGTGTGGGATACAAACATCACACTAGAATCAAAATAACCAGATGCTCTTCTGTCTCTTAAGAATAAGAATAATACAGCTAATCAGGTGACCAGAAATTGTTGGCTCAATACCTAATTGCAACAATTGAGCTTTAGCATATTCCTTTTAAGAGCTCAAGTACTTCCGTGGGAATATAAGGCAACCCTCCCCATAGTATAGGAAAATTGCTGCCAACTGAAGATTCCACGACAGAGAGAGAGAGAGTGTGTCAAGTGTCTAGATCTCTAACCTCACTCGTTGTCGAATTTTAATTGTCGGTTGTGGTGAAAGCTTGAGACTCGCGTTTAGAATCTAGACATTAGTTTGTCTCTTTGTGTTTATTGTACGGAGTATATCGTTAGCGATTCGGGCTTGGTTGTAGCTCCTTATCTCTGTTTTTCGGATGTAATTCTTTGTAACTGCCGGATGGCTTTTAACGAATGCAATTTGTTGCTTCTGTTAGAGAGAGAGAGAGAGAGAGAGAGAGAGAGAGAGAGAGAGAGAGAGAGAGAGAGAGAGAGAGAGAGAGAGTAGCCCCAACATTTAGTCCGGTTGGTTGGTGGGTTTGCTCTCCATGCAAGTGACCACGGTTCGTTTCCAGGGGTCAGGTTGCAAGAAAATAATTTCTCGTGATTTTTCTAGTCCCGGCGTGGATGACTTACCTTTGACCTTGCCGGGAAGGAGATTAGTTGAGGTGCACGTATACTGGCCTAGACAAACAAAATATTGAAAAAGGAGAGAGAGTAGCCTTACCTCTCTGGCAACCTCTTAAGAATAAGAGCCGATAAATTATTTACCTAAACGGTAGAATGCCCACCAGAAAACCACAAATCAGCAACAAGCAATAGTTCAAAACAGGTTATCAGACTAACCATTGACCAAAAAGTAAACAGAAACAATTTGTGGGGAATCTATGTCATAAAAAATGGGATGTGGGGTTACTTTTAGCAAAGCCTCAAACATGTTGCACACACACAAGTCATGGTCTCTCATTATTCTAAGACAAAGCAATCAACCAAAAAAATATCTCTCCATCAGAAAGATGACTTGCTTTCTCTCAAAATCAGCAGGAGTGGACTCATATGTGAGGTTGGAATTTGTAAAGAAAGATCATGGCTCAGATGTGTGGTTATAAAACAACTACCATCCATTTACAGAAAAGTTCCAAATTCTGAAGGGATTTGTAAATAGGGTTTCAGCATATCACATACAGTACAGTAGGGCCCTCATTCAGTACTCTGATTCACATCGACGGCATATCTTGCAAATCGGTGCTATGCACTATGAAATCACGCGATTTTGAAAAAGAACGAATCAAATTGATAAGAAGTCTCTGCATCAATTAGATGCTACAAATAAGATAGGTAAACGGCAACACAGAGTTGAGTTGTTAGTATTTACGAATAAATTAGCAGTGTCAAACAGAAACAAGAAACAAACATAGTTCCTCCAAAACAATGGAAATCATGCCCACAGAGATGCTCTCCCAAACAAGTCATTCCTTTCCTCAACCACAACCTCAATCCAGGATCCAACATAAGACTAGAAAGACAAGAAAAAGAAATGTTGATCTCAGATCAACCAAGCCTTTCCAGCACGTAAAGAATGACCTAGATTTTGTTGGGGATTCGGTATGCTTGTATTAGTTCCAACCGTCCAATGGAAAGTCCACGGTGCAACAGAAAATTTGCACCTCAGAGCCTTTACATGAGCGCCCCTCCAGAGTTTCCAAGAAACTCAGCCACTTTCTCTTTCGCAGTTTCCGGGCAAAAGGTACTTGTACTTGTCAGGATTTTCCAACAAAAATGCCGGAAGATGAACGGCTGAAAAAGAATGAGGTAAGGTTCCCAAATTCCCTATAATCTCCTTAAACGTGTACTCCTCAGGCAGCATGTCATAGAGATCGCCACCTTTGCAAATTATGTGCTGGATCCTTTTGGGGTTCAAGAAGTGAGAGAACCTCACGCGATCGTAATGGCTATAAGCTTTCATCTTGAATATGAAGTCACTGATTCGGCGGAAGCAAAAGCTACAGTGCCACCCAGAATCTGACAAGAGGTAGTCACTCTGACGATAATGCGCATACCTAGTTTTCCCAATCCGATACCGATGAACTGAAGCTCTCCAGCTCCTATGAGCCCAAACAAACTCAAATGAGTACAAGTAGTTCCTCAAATGAAGGTGGAGTTTTGGAGGGATGTCATCACACCATCTCAAGAGATCAATCGTGTGCCCACTGGGAATCTCATCAACATCGGACATAATCAATAGATCATCATCCTCAATACCCGCAATTCTGAGAAGGTGATCCAGGGCAACTCTTTGATAAGCTTCTTCGTAAAATGGGTTTCCGCCTTTTCTATATTTTCCCCCAACAGTCCCATAAGTCAGCCGAGGCTCGATGAACTTGAATTGATCACGGTTGGAAGCAAAAAAGTGAGGTTTGGGCAATCCAGTGAATGTTGAGTTTGATTCAAGGAGAACGAACTGTGTGATGTAAGGATACAGTTCTTTCCATCGGATTGTAAGCATGTCCACTTCGTTATTGAAAAGAACTGCATCGAAGACTCGCCTGGGATATTCACGAATTCCCCAACCATGAAGTTTGCAGAGGTTCTCCATTGAAACATTGGGATGGTAATAATGTGGTACATGAATGAATGGCTTTGGCGGAGATTGCCATAGCGGCCGCAGAAAGCTGGTAATCTTTTGACCATGCATAAAGATGCCAAATATGCCCATTGGCACAACCACAAGAAGAAACAAAAAGGTTTTCAAATCCACCCCTCGCAGCATGCAACGAATCCTCGACATAGTCGTCGCCACACGAGTTGCCTGTTGCAAATCAAAACAATTCTTTCCTAAGATACCCAGAATGAGTAAACAAATCCATAATCAAAATGCATAAAATTTCTGCACATGCTCCAGATCATCACTTGCAAACAAAGTACTTATACAAATTCAGGAATTAAATCCAGAACTTTACTCAAATCTCCTAAACCAAAATCCATTAGTGTATCTAGTTTGATGATCAAGCCTCTCATACCATACTAAAGTTGTGAAGAATCTGAAGGAAACTTGAAGATTTGAGCAATTTGACAAACAAACAATAAATCTACATGAATCTAATACCAGATATCCACTACTCATATTCTCATAAGTAATCCAAGTATGAAAATGGAACTCATCAAGGGGATGTCATCAGATTGTAAAAGGAGATAAATGCCCTCAAAAAAAGGAGCCAACGACCGAAAAAGGGCCGCACTACTCACAATAGAAGGAATCCACAAAATCAACAAACGAATCTAGACACAGATACACAACCCCAAAAACCCTCAGGGGAAAACGCCCAAAGAAACGCGAAATTAACATAGAAGAAAGATTTCGATTTCATAGCTAGAACAATCGATCTAATTTTTTTTATTTAAATAACTCAGGTGTCCCGGCTAGCCCACAGAAAAACGAATCGAGGATTAGAGAGAGTTTAGAAAAGTAAAAACTCGAAACACACAAAAAAAAAACAGCGAGAAAAACTAAGAAACAAAAACATCAATCTGCAGAAGGTTTAATCCAAAAAACTGGCTACATTATTAACCGATAATTTCGGGGTAACCCATTTCAGATAAAAAACGAAATCGAACACACCCATCTCCTATATCTCAATCCCAAACTCAAATTTCCATTAAAAAAAATTAAACAAATAACAAAAAAAATTACAGTAGACCCACGAATCATAACAAAATCAAAAACCAAAAGCAAAGTACCTGGCCACAGACATCTTCACAGAAATCATCAGTCTTCTTGGAACTGGAATACCCATCAGGCGTCATGAGGACCCAATAATGCCGAATTAATCCCTCTCTCTCTCTAACCCTGTTTCTCTCACTCTACAAAACCCGCGTATCCCTCGGGGTCTTTTTCCGTTCGTACCTACGGACTCAGATTTGCTCAATCGACAACGAATCACAGCAAATAGATGCCCAAAAGGCAGCGATCTTTATACGGGTATATATGTTTGTCTATGTTTTCCGTCGATACAGCTTGCTAACTTCAATTATAGCCGTTTGTGGTCTCTCTCTCTCCTCTCTCTCTCTCTCCCTCCCCAACAGGAATGCCCAGATATAAAGGAGGAAGGGTAAATGCCTAAAAGTTAGTCAGTCGGACTAAAACCCTTCAGATTTGCAATTTATATACGCAATGATTTAAGACCAGCAAACAAATTAAATACTCCGTACCAGATATTAAAAGTTCAAGACCTGTTCAAGAAAAAAAAAGAGTTCAAGGCTGGTTAATTACACTTTAACCTTTTTTGGTGTGCCTAATTTGTTACTTTGGCCACTAGAAAGAAATTTTTTCATTTACACCCCTCACGGTTATATCCCAACCAGTGCTCCCCCCTCACAAACTGTAAGTTTACTATAAGAAAATTGTGCAGTTTTTTTTTTAATCAAATAATAAAGCATTTTCACACATAATTTGTGACTTTGCTTTATAAAATTAGTTCTTTAAAATGGTAGGCGATAAATAATTTTTTATTTGAAAAATGTTCAATTTCTGCAATGGACTAAAATTTTGAGCTGGATGGACGTTCCCACACCCTTGGATGCAACTAGTAATTGGGTTTTGCATAAAACTTCAATACCACATTTTTAGTGAGAAAATAGTACTCCGTAATAATTTGAGTACCAAAGTTAGAAAGCGAACATACTTTAAAAGCGAACAAAAATGTCCTTTCAAGATTTTTTTACTAGAATTTAACTATGATCACGCGTACAACATCGGCTTTCACTATCAACCAAGAGTAGTATTAGATTAGATGTACAAATGAAGGAGGATTGTGAGTACCAAAACGAGAACTTTTTAAACTATTGGGACACCGCGTGACTGTGCTTTTATTAATGCCAATTGCCAGCATAATTTACGAGTAGCTCCGAAAAAGCGGTACCAAAGTGACCGTTTCTTTAGGCACTACCCCACACGAAACCTCGGCTTGGATTTTATCATAATTTTAACATTGAATTTACCAGCATTAGCCTTGTTTCTTCCTTACTAAGAAAATGAATTGAGGGGTATTACAGAGATTTCAACTTAGTTGGTCACGCGCCCTTTGACCTGGACAACACAGCCGTTATGCCTATGTTTATTCTATTCCTTTGATAATTTTTTCTAGGGAACCTAAACCAAGTGGCGGAGTCAGGATTTTGGTCCGGGTGGACTGACTTAATAGACATATTTATTTTTTCTCGGAATGTATACTTATTACTATATCATAATTTTTTTATTTTTCACTACATTAAATTTGTAGATTGAAATGATTCTAGTCTAATGTAGTTAAAATATACCAATCATTTTATTTTTGTTTTATTTAGACCACTTCAACAGTCATGTGTTTATTTTTTTATTTATGGAAGAAATTGAGAAATGAGAATGTAAAATAACCAATTTTTTATTAAATCAAATCAAAATTATTAACATTATAAGTAGCTATACGCGAATAATTATTTTGGGAGTATCAAACTATAAGATTTAGTCTTTCAAAAGTGAAACACCATACTGACCGCTGATTCGAGTAAACCATTTTAAATGCCCGTTGAGAATAACTTTTATTTTGTATAAACTAGATTGCCTCGATATTAAACTAAGCCGTCAATAAATATTTGTCTATAAAAATATTGATGGTCTATATACTGATTGTTCATTTTTTTTTCAAAATATATTTCTTTTGATTTGGGTGATTATAAATATCCAATTACTTAAACTTTTATAAGAATGATCTTTTTGACACCTTTAAACTAATCAATGTTGAACTCGTGATGTCATTATAACATTCCACAATCAAAAAGTAGATTTAGAGGATTTAACTATTCATACAAAATACCAATGACAATTACTATATTTCAATTATTTATCTCTCATTCAAACATTTTTTTTTACTTCTGCTCCAATCATTTCTACTTTCATTCTAAATTCAATAGGCTTTTTATCCAGAAGATCTTCTATTTTTTACTTTCACACTCTAAATTCAGAGTGTCAAATTCTGTCAAGAGCTCAGTAATAAAAGAGCACATCAAGAGTTTCATCCAAAAGTGGAACATCATACTGACTGCTGATTCGAGTAAACCATTTTAAATGCCCGTTGAGAATAACTTTTATTTTGTATAAACTAGATTGCCTGGATATTAAACTAAACTGTCAATAAATATTTGTCTTTAAAAATATTGATGGTCTATATACTGATTGTTCAATTTTTTTCAAAATATATTTCTTTTGATTTGGGTGATTATAAATATCCAATTACTTAAACTTTTATAAGAATGATATTTTTGACACCTTTAAACTAATCAATGTTGAACTCGTGATGTCATTATAACATTCCACAATCAAAAAGTAGATTTAGAGGATTTAACTATTCATACAAAATATTATAAGTAGCTATACACGAATAATTATTTTGAGAATATCGAACTATAAGATTTAGTCTTTCAAAAGTGGAACACTACACTGACCGCTGATTCGAGTAAACCATTTTAAATGCCCGTTGAGAATAACTTTTATTTTGTATAAACTAGATTGCCTGGATATTAAACTAAACCGTCAATAAATATTTGTCTTTAAAAATATTGATGACATACTGATTGTTCCTTTTTTTTCAAAATATATTTATTTTGATTTGGGTGATTATAAATATCCAATTACTTAAACTTTTATAAGAAAATGATCTTTTTGACAGTACCTTTCAACTAATCAATGTTGAACCCGTGTTGTCATTATAACATTCTACAATCAAAAAGTAGATTTAGAGGATTTAACTATTCATACAAAATACCAATGACAATTACTATATTTCAATTATTTATCTCTCATTCAAACATTTTTTTTTACTTCTGCCCCAATCATTTCTACTTTCATTCTAAATTCAATAGGCTTTTTATCCAGAAGATCTTCTATTTTTGACTTTCACACTCTAAATTCAGAGTGTCAAACTCTGTCAAGAGCTCAGTAATAAAAGAGCCCATCAAGAGTTTCATCCAAAATAGTAAAAGACTAGCGGATGAGTCCGTGCCTAAAGGCACTCTGCAACAAAACACTAAACAAAATCTAAACTAACAATGAATCGTTTTTCCTCTCTAATCTAATATGACTCCTTCCAACCGGGATTATTTAGCCAAGCCAACTCTTGGCAAATTGCATTAAATTGTGAAAAGGAAATCATGTTAAGACTCAAGAACCACCACAAAAAAAGTCCAAAAAAAGGAAAAACTCTACAATAGTCAAGGCTAACCAGTGAACCAGTGGAAACCACACTTGTTGGGGAAAAAAAAGTAACCGCGCAATTGAATCAAAAAATTGAAACAAAATTCAATCAGACCTAAATTATCCTAACCTATTGGACAGTTAATTAGCTCTGTTCCTACAAAATAGAACATTTATTGAGGGAGAGGGAGGGGGAAGCTGAAAAGCTTTATATACTCGGTGTGTCAGTAAACTATTTTCAATGGCATGAAAATTTGTCAAGAAATAATATTTTCATGAACCCATTCCAATCCGATGACCAGGAAATTTTTCATCTAGAAAGAACATGATGAATCCAATTTTTTTTTTGTAAATGTAGAAGGAACTTTATGTATGTACTTCCAATTGCGATTTAGTTAATGACGATGCAGAGGGTATAGATATCAGAGAGAGAGAGAGAGAGAGAGAGAGAGAGAGAGAGAGAGAGAGAGAGAGAGAGAGAGAGAATTCTTTCCAAATATATTTACAGGGATCATTCTTGTCAAAAATAAAAATATTTACAGTCCTAGGACTATTTGATCTCAGCCGTAGAATTCATAGGAGTACAGGGCAACTTTGGACCGTTGAATTTATGTAGCACATAAGATTCAAATACTGAGCTAACTTATTATATAGATATAGAAATGAAAAAAAAAAAATATAGGGTGCACGAGATTAACTCATGTCCATACCCCATCTCTCAAAATCGCTCAAGACTCGACTTTGTAGGTCCCAACCCCGGCCACTCCAAACCACCGATCGAAACCGTTCGCTAGACGCCGCAGATAAATAACATTCTCGTCACAAATTGATTTGAGTTATTGCTCCAATTTGAAGCCGTTATTTTGACTTTTGTGAGGGAATTTCGTACTGTTTTCATAATCTTGGACTGCAAAATTGGGTGATATCTAGTGACGAAAACACTTGGGGAAAAAAACCCACCATCAAGTCAGATATTTTTTCCCAGATATTTTTATCCATAAACGAGACAATTGGTCTGCTTTTAATATGTGTTACTACATATCTAAAGATTAAGAAATCTATTTTGTGATTAGCAAATCATTAATTAGCTAAAGACTACATATCTACCTAATAAAACAAAAGGGTGTGGGGACCACACAAACACAAGTTGAAAGAAGGGTTGAGATTCATTTGATCCAAGGGATGATGTGTGTTCTCCAACTCTTTTAAGAAAACACTCACACTCTTACAAATATATTACAAAAATGTCATCGGTTCTTTTTACCTACTGCTCGACTTCTGGTGTTGGCATAAAAAAAATAAAAATATATTAAAAAATGCCCGTGCATACGGCACTGCTGGAGTGCGTAGTGCCGTAGGCACATGCAAGCACTAGTCTACCTAATTAAACACAAGGGTGTGGAGACCACACAAACACAAGTTGAAAGAAGGGCTAAGATTCATTTGATCCAAGGGGCTGATGTGTGCTCTCTAGCTCTCTTAAGAAAACACCCACACTCTTACAAATATATTACAAAAATGTCATCGGTTCTTTTTACCCACTGCTCGACTTCTGACATTGACATAAAAAAATAAAATTATATTAAAAAATGCCCGTGCATACGACACTACCGGAGTGCGTAGTGCAATAGGCACAGACAAACACTAGTACTATAATATTTGGTACTTAATTGACAAGTTCTTCTTCCTCCTCCTCCAGTCTCCTTTGTTTTTATCACACGACCGTCCTCTCTATTTCTCCACGCGTATTTTACTTAACACATTGACTTGGAACGAGCACTGGATTTCGATTACGTACACCAAATAATGGCCGGAATACACACGTCTTTAATTAATCTGAAGCTTAGGTCAGCCCGATTGATATTATTATTATTATGGCTTTTAGTCCAAATTCATTAAACGTGTAATATGTAAAGCAAGCCGCGTAAACAAGTAAACACTCCATCAGTTATGACGAGGACTTGGGTGCCTGTTGTGTCTTTAAAGCGGGATTCATCCCGAATCAAAAAATTAGAACTGAATGATTCGGTTTGAAGAGTTCTATGGGTAGTGCGTAGAACGTACCTACAAAAGATCAAGTCAATAAGACAAGATCAATAACCAAACGATCGAATCAAATTAACTTATTTTATTCAATCAGACTTCGATCTCTAAGTTATCAATGTCTGGTTAATCTAATACTTCCTCTGTCCCGATTTATTTATCTGCTTTTTTACTTTAAAATGTCCCAAATTATTTGTCCCACTAGAAGTTGACGAGGAAAAATATCTTTAATGCCCTTTCACTTTTTCAAAAATCATGTATTGGGAAATGTACACTCTCATTAATTAATTGCCCAAAAAGTGAGGGTATTTTTGGAAATCTAAAACATTTTGAGTGTAATCATTGTGTGTGGGCACACGCCCCAAAAATCCCGTGTTTTAGTGCATGAAATTCCGGGTGCGCCCTTATCTTGCGGAAAGCGCGGCGAAGTGCTTCGCAGATCAGAGAGTCGCCACTCGGGTTTTGCGGTTAGTACCCAAGAAACCGTTCTTTTGAAAACGTTTGGACCACGTCCGTTTGATTTTGAAAAAGGCTTTTGTAGACTGGGCCGTCGTCACCTTCGATCTTGAGGTTCGGGAGCCAGATTACGAGAGGGGAAGGGTTTTATGGCACCCCCCTCGCCCAGTCCGGAGACCGGTCTCTACTCAGGCGTTTTGTAAAACATTCGCATTTCTCTCTTTATTTGATCATTCTTTTAACCAGTTAGGGCGGGGGAACAGTTAATAGGGATTAAAACTGTAACAGATTGCATTTATGTACAAAAGATGTAACAAAATGTTTATGGATGATGATGTTTGATCTAAGCAAATATAATAGATTGAGAACAAGTTTTTGTGGACGTTTTAGACAAACTAGCACACACTGACTGTGCAATGGCACACTCAGGAACAAGCCTGCATGCACTGGACGAACCACTGCATGCAGTCAACACCTGCGTGCGCCACTCAAAACTAGCGTGCGCCGGTTAACCCAATACCACAGCTTCTGTTCTCAACCCTCTGGGCTCTGGAAAGGACCAGTGCACACCCAGGACAAACCACGCAGTTTATAGAGGTTACTAAACTATTACAGACAGATAAATGGGCTTAAAAGCCACCAAATAGACAGAAAACCCCTTAAACAGTGAGAGGAGGATGATCAGGGGCCTGGATGGAAGATCCATGCAAGGGCCAAGCCACTGGGACAAAGATAACTAGCGCACGCCACTAAGGAAGGGCCGCACGCCAGTTCTTTCTTGGTTCCAATGCTTTGGCTTTGCACATTCTGGGCTCTGGAATAGGACCAGAGGGACCCAGATGGCCAATATAAGCAATAAATATAGATAGGAAAGAAAACAGTTCTAAATACAGAAAGCTGTAAACTGGTTTTAGCATGCAACAGGGTGATCAAAACTTAAATAATGTAAGAAAACAATGATCCATGATCCCCACACCAGTGTTGCACATACTACCATGACTGGCGTACGGTACATCACTACTGGCGTGCGCCACTGATCATTGTATACGGTTCTTGAAACCTTGCCAGCATTAGGGCCAGGACTGGTATAGATTACCAGCCTTGACCCTGCCAGCCCCCCTCAGGGGTCAGAACAGAAAGCAGGAGCAAGAGGCATTATACCTTTGCTAGTGATTTTTGAGAGAGAGCTTGAGCTTTGAGCTTGAAGATGATGATGGATGTAGATGTGGTGAAGGTTATGGACTGTGGAGGATATGTTCTTCACTTACTCTTTCTATGAGGAAGAAAGGAAGCGAAGAACAATGAAGGAGAAGAAGACAAAGGATGGCTTGACTTTATGAAGCTACCCCTTTCTTAATGGTGCTAACCCTTTGCAAATGAATGCAAGGGGGGTATTTATGGAGGAGGGAGAGGCTGATCAGCCTGCCCTTAGGGGCTGTTTGGATGGCCCAAACATTGGAGGAAGCTCCCATGCATTTAATGCATGGGACTTGGCTTGATGGAAGGTGTAGGAGAGAGAAGGGAACAGTTTCAGGCCGAAGTAATGATCAGGGGGCTGCCAGCTGACATCAGGCGGCTACAAAGGCTCCCGCCCAGCTGGCTGAAAAAGGTTGATTTGACTGGTGCTGACTGGCGTGCGCCACTTGTTGAGTGGCGTGCGCCAGAGAGTGGTAATGACTGACACGTGGCAGTGGTTCCTGCGCACGCTAGTCCACCACCAGCGTACTCCAGCAGGGTTTTGTTGAGGCCATTTGGTTCTGGCTTGAGGGTTCGACAAGGGTTTGAAATGGGTTTGGGACGAGGTTCGGGACGCTCAAAGCTCAAACTCATCAACCAACTCGGTATGTTCTCGACCTTAATCATCATTGGGGAATCAAAAGACCGTAAATAAACTATTCTGGAAAGTCCAAAATAGGGTGTCTACAGTAGCCCCCCTTTGACGGCACTTGGAGCACCATTGTTTTGGTACAAGTAACGTCAAAGGTTTCTAGACACCCTCTCAAGGCTATCCAGAAGAAATAGAAAATGCGGACATGTATTTAAATGTACCGTCCATTGAGAGATCGAAGATGGGCGGACCATCTGAAGATCGTTGGAAAAGTGTTTGAACTCTGTTGGAAGATAGGGATGGGTGGACCATCATTGAATGTTGAGGCGGACTCTCCTGGGGAATAATCAGTTGCGGATAGATTAATGCCGCTAGGGGCCGAACCTTCTTCGGCATAAGTAACTCCAACAATCACGGGTAGGTCACGTCGGGTAGGTTAAATTCCATCTGCTGGGAATCAGAGCCAATCTCCTTATCATGGACCATCCAAGACAGAGCAATAAGACTGCTGGAAGATGCGCTAACGGTTGAGTCGGACGGACAGACCGTCATTGATTTGATTTCGGACGGACAGACCGTCATTGATTTGAGGTTGGACGGACCACTTGGAGTTGGACGGCCAGACCGTCGTTGATTTGAGGTTGGGCGGAGACAGACCGTCGTTGATTTGGACAGGACGGGCTGTCATTGCTGGGGATCGAACTATCTTTGGTACAAAGAATCCCAACAATCACGGGTAGGTCGCGTCAGGTAGGTTAAATTCCATCTGTTGGGAATCAGAGCCAATCTCCTTATCATGGACCATCCGAGGCAGAGCAATAAGACTGCTGGAAGATGTGTTACTTGTAGACCAATGTGGACTAGGATAGGCGAACGGTGTTGTAGACTGATTGGACGGGCCGTCGTCGTGGATCGATCGGACGATATTCTGATCGCCGTTGAGAGGGTGAACGCGGGCAATATTCTGATCGCCGTTGATCGGGGTGAACGCGGGCAATATTCTGATCGCCGTTGATCGGGGTGAACGCGGGCAATATTCTGATCGCCGTTGGTCGGTGGTGAACGCGGGCAATATTCTGATCACCGTTGCTCGGGGTGAACGCGGGCAATATTCTGATCGCCGTTGGTCGGTGGTGAACGCGGGCAATATTCTGATCGCCGTTGGTCGGGGTGAACGCGGGCAATATTCTGATCGCCGTTGGTCGGTGGTGAACGCGGGCAATATTCTGATCGCCGTTGAGAGGGTGAACGCGGGCAATATTCTGATCGCCGTTGGTCGGTGGTGAACGCGGGCAATATTCTGATCGCCGTTGGTCGGTGGTGAACGCGGGCAATATTCTGATCGCCGTTGATCGGGGGTGAACGCGGGCAATATTCTGATCGCCGTTGCTCGGGGTGAACGCGGGCAATATTCTGATCGCCGTTGGTCGGTGGTGATGACATGACTGATCATCGTTGAATGGACGACATGGCTGATCGTCGGTGATGACATGACTGATCATCGTTGAATGGACGACATGGCTGATCGTCGGTGATGACATGGCTGATCATCGTTGAATGGACGACATGGCTGATCGTCGGTGATGACATGGCTGATCATCGTTGAGAGGACGACATGGCTGATCGTCGGCGATGACATGGCTGATCATCATTGAATGGACGACATGGCTGATCGTCGGTGATGACATGGCTGATCATCGTTGAATGGACGACATGGCTGATCGTCGGTGATGACATGGCTGATCATCGTTGAGAGGACGACATGGCTGATCGTCGGCGATGACATGGCTGATCATCGTTGAAAGGACGACATGGCTGATCATCGGTGATGACATGGCTGATCATCGTTGAGAGGACGACATGGCTGATCGTCGGCGATGACATGGCTGATCATCATTGAGATGGACGATATGGCTGATCGTCGGTGATGACATGGCTGATCATCATTGAGATGGACGATATGGCTGATCGTCGGTGATGACATGGCTGATCATCGTTGAATGGACGACATGGCTGGTCGTCGGTGATGACATGGCTGATCATCGTTGAAAGGACGACATGGCTGATCGTCGGCGATGACATGGCTGATCATCATTGAATGGACGACATGGCTGATCGTCGGTGATGACATGGCTGATCATCGTTGAGAGGACGACATGGCTGATCGTCGGCGATGACATGGCTGATCATCTTTGAGATGGACGATATGGCTGATCGTCGGTGATGACATGGCTGATCATCATTGAGATGGACGATATGGCTGATCGTCGGTGATGACATGGCTGATCATCGTTGAATGGACGACATGGCTGGTCGTCGGTGATGACATGGCTGATCATCGTTGAATTCGAACAGGACTGGCTGTTGTTGAGGATAAAGCTAACCATGGCACGGGTAGTTCCAACAAATCACGGGTAGGTCGCGTCAGGTAGGTTAAATTCCATCCGTTGGGAATCAGAGCCAATCTCCTTATCATGGACCATCCGAGGCAGAGCAATAAGACCGCCGGAAAATGTGCTAAATTGAATCGGAAGTTGGGCGGACAGACCGTCGTTGGTTTGAATTGAACGGATATATCGTCGCTGATTGGAATTGGACGGATAGATCGTCGTTGATTGGAAGTGGACGGATAGATCGTCGTTGATTGGAACTGGACGGATAGATCGTCGTTGATTGGAACTGGACGGATAGATCGTCGTTGATTTTGAATTGGACGGATAGATCGTCGTTGATTTGAAATAGGACGGATAGATCGTCGTTGATTTGAAATAGGACGGATGGATCGTCGTTGATTTGAAATAGGACGGATAGATCGTCGTTGATTTGAAATAGGACGGATGGATCGTCGTTGATTTGAAATTGGACGGATGGATCGTCGTTGATTTTGAATTGGACGGATAGATCGTCGTCGATTGGAATTGGACGGATAGATCGTCGCTTGAGTTTGGACAGGCTCTGCTTGGGGAAATAGCGAACCGGGATGAAAGCATGGATCAGGGCAACATGAGCTGCCTGTTGGGAATGGACCTCAATGCTGATTTGATTTGATTTGCCAATGCCACAACATTGACTGTAGAAAATGCCTCACTGCTGGTTTGGCTTGATTTGATTTGAAGCGGTCTCCTGCTTTTGACATTTGATATACAATATGCAACGATAATATATGCTAAACATATATGTACAAATTGAAAATGCAAAGGCAGACTAGGGCGGCTTCTAGAGGACGGGACGACACAAACGACGACCAGGGCAATTTTGACGATTGAGGGCTATCACTGAGCCACACCTTTGCTTTACTGCTTCGATTCGAGTTGCGGGCTTGCAGGTCCAAGTAGGTAACTTTCGAGCGGGTTAGATCACCCTGTGACTTGCCTGGTTTGCTTTTGCGTTGGGCCAATTTACCCCTCTGTACTTGACGATTTGCTGCTTGGACTATGGATGCCGTAGCAGCGCTGTAAAAGTTGCATTATTCTCGGTTCATTGGAAAGAGAGCATAAACCAATCGCTAATATCCAACTTGCCTTGACGAGTGAATCGAGTTGACACACAGACATACGCACACGTATAGACTGCCTAGCTCGGAAGAACGAGGAAGAAGAGTCCTAGGATACAATGCAGACTCTCCGACACATGGACAATAATGAAATTTTGGGCATTAACAGGCCAAAATCCAAAATATCCCTAGATAGGTGAAACTGACACCCACACACAGTCAAATATGTACAAAGACCTGTGCGAATAACAAAACAGAGAAGAAAACCCCGGAATGGGCAATAGACCGGAAAACTAGAAAAACGTCGCAAAGATGGACAAAAGACGCAAATGGAACGACTCATATAGGCCCGGACTGAAACCGACACCTCCGCACAGTCACATTAGGTACACATGACTTGCACGGCATAAAAAACTTGTCAAGAGCCCTAAAAACCAATTTCGAGGCATCGAAACCTTGGTTTTAACTTGAAATTCCCACCAGGGGTTCAAAATCGTTGTTAGGCATGATGGCTGCCGACTGCTGCCTGCGGCAAGAATTGAAGAAGCGCGCGCAGGTTTGAGACCAACGCGTGTCACTTTGAGAAAACGTGCGTGAGTCTCAAACTAGCGCGCGTGACTGAAAAGCTGCGTAAATTCGACTTCGCTGAACTTAGAATAAACTGTGAGCCCGTTGGGGCCTCGTAAGCATCTCGTTCTGTTTTTTTATGCTTTAAATATTTTCTTAGGGCTTTTGCTCAGCTTTGAAATTGAAGTAGTAGTTTGAAATAAGATTGAAAGACAAAGGGTTCCCCCTTCTGTTTCTGATGAAGCTTGTTCTGTTCCGACTACGGTGATGCACTAAAGCCTTGGATCAAATTGATGGATTGTGACCGAGTCTTGAAGAGAGACTGCCTACGTATCCCACATTTGGGGAATCAGGTCAGAACGTAGTTCAGGCCAAAGTTCACTCGTGTGTTTTACCTCTCCTTTTTACGCTCTAACTTTTGCCTAGTGCCGCCTTCTCAGGTTTCCGGCCTAGCGAGCTTTCGACTTTTTACCTATTTATTTTTGCCTAGACCGCCTCCTTAGGTTTTCGGTCTAGCAGGCTGCTCTAACTTTTGCTTGGCACCGCCCACCCTTGTGGTTTTCGGCCCAACGAGCTTCTCTCAGGGAAAAGTGGCTCTTGAATTGATCCAAGTTGACCAAGGTATTGAATCCGCTGCTGTCGAGATTGATGAGCTTTGCTGTAGCCCTTGATAAAATGGCTTTTGATAACACAGGGTCTTGACTGCTTTGGTTGAGAATGCCTCGCCCCAGGCCACTTTTGCGCCTTTTTAATGTGCGCTTGATGGGATGCCGCTGACGCTGTTTTGAACATGGTACGAGGCCTGGAGCCTTCTGAGCTTCCGCTTTCTAGCTTGACATCCGGTGGCAGGAGATTTGATACTTTGTCATCTCATGATCGATGTCAGGCGTGTCTTTTTGTGAAACCATGCCAAAATGTCGAAGGTTCTTCGAGCCTGTCTGACTAGGTGCAATGTTCCTTTGGGGACAGCGTTGAGCCAATTTTGAGTCATCCGGGGGTCTACCTCATCTTTCAAGTTTATTGAAACTACTTCTTCTTTTAATAGGCCGAGCACGCCTTTCGTCTTCCCTTTTGGCGAGGGAACACATTTCCTTGGGGATGACCCCATCGAAATCTATCCCTTCGTCGTCAGGGCCGACACAGTTTATTCAAAAGCCAGCGAAGTACTTAGAAGCAAGATAGTGCATATCATAAAGAAAGCCCCACGGGGTTGCCAAGTATAGCAAAAGACTCAAATTGAGAATAGAAGCTACGACATGGAGGGCCAAGAGGCACGAACTCCGACTCTGAGCTAGACTAAGACGACCAGATAGACATTGTGTCAGACTTAGACTTAAAAGTGTGCAATGCAAGCTAAACGCGATTTGAAAATGCAACTTTTATTGTTACCCTTGGCTTCCTCACAGAGAGGTGGGATCTAGAGGATGCCAGGCCCAAGCAACAGCACTTCAGCCTCCTCAGCTTCTTTGACCAAACCTACTCAGTGCTCTCATGAACAAGGATCCCCAAATTGTCAGTCCGCTCATTTGCTTGATCGATCCGATCCTCAACCAGTGCTTTCCAGTTTTCAGCCCCATCTTCTATTCCACACCCTGCAGCCTTGGACTCGGAAGGGATAAACACAGTTGGTTTGGGTTGAGTTTCTGGGACAATGCAGAGGGTTAGGTTGAGTATGGTGGAGCTCGGGTTGACTTGAGTGGAGGTGGGGTTGATTTGAGTGGAGATGATAGACATCTGACCGACCAGAGGGTCAGAATTGAGTTGGAGCAAGGAGCTGGGACTGTCGTCAGGTTTTGATGGGAGTGGGGGTGGAATAGTGCCATTATCGATGAGATCTTGAACGGCATGTCGGAGGCGATAACAAGCATTGG
Source organism: Rhododendron griersonianum (assembly GCA_018127125.1). Lineage (NCBI taxonomy): Eukaryota > Viridiplantae > Streptophyta > Magnoliopsida > Ericales > Ericaceae > Rhododendron > Rhododendron griersonianum. Next base: position 5,905,885 of record CM030795.1, on the reverse strand, counting down.
TGGGATGGCCAGGCGCTTGATGGAAAGCACAATAGGCATTTGGATTGTGAGACGCCGGGAGTGCCTGAGGTGGAGGAGTCGGACGGAGTGGCCTGAGGATACTAGCTTCAAGGAGCTTCTCATAAACCGAGGACAAAGGTGCAGAGAAGCACGAGAAGACCCTTGGTGGGTTCCAGCGACTGGATTGAGGGTTGGCGGAACTTTTACTCACTCCGCCGCTGTATAGCATTGTGCTGTCAAGGGAATGCACTCTTTCGGCATTGGGGATGACTTCTCTGTTGCGAATATCCTCCTTTTCAGCACTGGCTTTGAGCAAGGAACCAGTGGTCTTCGGGCGAGTTCTAGCTTCATGACACTCAGCTAGGTCTTTGAACATGTCTTTTGAGCACGGCTTGATTCCGACCGCAGGGGTGTGACAGGCCTGAAGAGGTTCTTTGACTAGCCCCGGATCCGGCTTTGATATGATGGAGGTGAAAAGGTCGAACAGCCCCTGGGCCATAACCATTTGTCTGTCCATTTTGAGACCCAGTTCCTCTACAGCTTTCTTCAACTCAGCCAGCTCTGTTTGTGCGGTGATATGGCAGTGAAATACCCCCGGTAGATGCTCCCAAACAGGTTTGGCTCTTCTTTTTGGTACTTTCTTTGACGGTGCAGCGCCCAAAGCTAGACAGTAAAGCAATTGAAGGCTCAGGAAGTGTTCCTGCAATAGTTTTATTTGAAAGGATGCAACGTACATGTTGTCGTTGGTGTCCTCCTAGACTCTAGAACTAGCAGACAAAACCGTTTTATGACAACGCTGCCCAGGTCCTCATATTTCTTTTCGACAGTGTATCCTTGTTTGAATCGACTAACACTAAGAGATGTCAAAACAGCCTAAGCCTTTGACTATCCCGCTCTCGAAGTTTCAATGTTGGAACGGAACAACTTGGTGTTGACGACATGATACTGTAACCAAGAGGGCGTAAGCAGCACTGTGCCGGAGCCTTGAATGGTGTAAGTGTTTAGCACCTTTAACCTGGGTGGTATGAGCATCATGTCATGTCTCCCGTCGTTCCTAGTTTTCTGCTTGAAACCTCGAATGGGTTTTAGACAATGACTTAGAAAGTCTCGATTTCCCAAAATCTCGTTGACCCAAGGAATTGGAAAGCTGATAACGTGCACCATCACGATGCACGACTCGTCATCGGTCAGCAACGCCCTAGCAGGCATAAAACGGGTTTGAAAGAGAGACAACCCTAAAAGCCGCCCTAGCATGCTCCTACGCAGAACGGTATGGATGTATGTACAGGCATGCGATATGGGAAGCAGTAACACATAGACAGTTTATGGGGGTTAGATGCAAGTAATCCTACCCTGTGGGTTCCTGTCTTAGTTTTGAAAGGTTCTATTGCTTTGTACGCATGGCGAGGCTGGTTTGCTTGAAGAGGGTTCCTCGGACTAGAGATGTTTTATACCTCCCATCACAATGCGTGCGCAGAGCAATGGTCAAACGGTAATACGCCTCATCATCGTCCAAGGTTGTTGGGCATTCGAGAACCCCGGGCTCCTACACCGGTTACCCAAAATACCTCAACGGGGCCTGATAGAACACCGATGCAAATGAACGCGTGCGAAAGAATGATCGAGAGAGAAACGAAATGCTTTTTGAAAACACCTTTTTAAGCTTGGCTCACTTCATTAATCGACACTTGGAGAAAACTACACAAGCGAACAATAGTAAAAGCCCCAGTGCGGAGTGGTCGGATGTAGAATCCTGTTACGTTACCATTCCGTTCTTCAGCAGCGCGGAGCGTACTGTTTTGCCAGACTTTTGAGAAATTGTTCATTCATGTATTAATTTCCAAATGTTGATTAATGTAATGTCCCCAGCAGAGTCGCCACTGTGGGCACACGCCCCAAAAATCCCGTGTTTTAGTGCATGAAATTCCGGGTGCGCCCTTATCTTGCGGAAAGCGCGGCGAAGTGCTTCGCAGATCAGAGAGTCGCCACTCGGGTTTTGCGGTTAGTACCCAAGAAACCGTTCTTTTGAAAACGTTTGGACCACGTCCGTTTGATTTTGAAAAAGGCTTTTGTAGACTGGGCCGTCGTCACCTTCGATCTTGAGGTTCGGGAGCCAGATTACGAGAGGGGAAGGGTTTTATGGCACCCCCCTCGCCCAGTCCGGAGACCGGTCTCTACTCAGGCGTTTTGTAAAACATTCGCATTTCTCTCTTTATTTGATCATTCTTTTAACCAGTTAGGGCGGGGGAACAGTTAATAGGGATTAAAACTGTAACAGATTGCATTTATGTACAAAAGATGTAACAAAATGTTTATGGATGATGATGTTTGATTTAAGCAAATATAATAGATTGAGAACAAGCTTTTGTGGACGTTTTAGACAAACTAGCACACACTGACTGTGCAATGGCACACACAGGAACAAGCCTGCATGCACTGGACGAACCACTGCATGCAGTCAACACCTGCGTGCGCCACTCAAAACTGGCGTGCGCCGGTTAACCCAATACCACAGCTTCTGTTCTCAACCCTCTGGGCTCTGGAAAGGACCAGTGCACACCCAGGACAAACCACGCAGTTTATAGAGGTTACTAAACTATTACAGACAGATAAATGGGCTTAAAAGCCACCAAATAGACAGAAAACCCCTTAAACAGTGAGAGGAGGATGATCAGGGGCCTGGATGGAAGATCCATGCAAGGGCCAAGCCACTGGGACAAAGATAACTAGCGCACGCCACTAAGGAAGGGCCGCACGCCAGTTCTTTCTTGGTTCCAATGCTTTGGCTTTGCACATTCTGGGCTCTGGAATAGGACCAGAGGGACCCAGATGGCCAATATAAGCAATAAATATAGATAGGAAAGAAAGCAGTTCTAAATACAGAAAGCTGTAAACTGGTTTTAGCATGCAACAGGGTGATCAAAGCTTAAATAATGCAAGAAAACAATGATCCATGATCCCCACGCCAGTGTTGCACATACCACCATGACTGGCGTACGGTACATGACTCAGCCTTGCCAGCATTAGGGCCAGGACTGGTATAGATTACCAGCCGTGACCCTGCCAGCCCCCCTCAGGGGTCAGAACAGAAAGCAGGAGCAAGAGGTATTATACCTTTGCTAGTGAGTTTCGAGAGAGAGCTTGAGCTTGAGCTTGAAGATGATGATGATGGATGTGGATGTGGTGAAGGTTATGGATTGTGGAGGATATGTTCTTCACTTACTCTTTCTATGAGGAAGAAAGGAAGCAAAGAACAATGAAGGAGAAGAAGACAAAGGATGGCTTGACTTTATGAAGCTACCCCTTTCTTAATGATGCTAACCCTTTGCAAATGAATGCAAAGGGGGTATTTATGGAGGAGGGAGAGGGCTGATCAGCCTGCCCTTAGGGGCTGTTTGGATGGCCCAAACATTGGAGGAAGCTCCCATGCATTTAATGCATGGGACTTGGCTTGATGGAAGGTGTAGGAGAGAGAGGAACAGTTTCTGACCGAAGTAATGATCAGGGGGCTGCCAGCTGACGTCAGGCGGCTACAAAAACTCCCGCCCAGCTGGCTGAAAAAGGGTTGATTTGACTGGTATTGACTGGCGTGCGCCACTTGTTGAGCGGCGTGCGCCAGATAGCGGTAATGACTGACACGTGGCAGTGGTTCCTGCGCACGCTAGTCCACCACCAGCGTACTCCAGCAGGGTTTTGTTGAGGCCATTTGGTTCTGGCTTGAGGGTTCGACAAGGGTTTGAAATGGGTTTGGGACGAGGTTCGGGACGCTCAAAGCTCAAACTCATCAACCAACTCGGTATGTTCTCGACCTTAATCATCATTGGGGAATCAAAAGACCGTAAATAAACTATTCTGGAAAGTCCAAAATAGGGTGTCTACATTGTGCTTCCTTAATAAGTTAGAATCTCAAAATTAGACAAACGAACTAGGACGGAGGGAGTATTTGGGAATAATATCTACTCGTTGAGATTCACAAAATGAGCGTTGTAGATTAATTTTTAAGGTGCGGAATACAACCCATTTGAAAGGGCACATCATAGTTTAGTCTCTGTCAGTAAGATAGGGTGAGCTAGACACCCTTAGTTACACAGTGCATGTGCAAGTGCAAGAACAGGAGCGTGAAAGCGTTTTTCGAAAACATCCTAGAGTACTTAAATTCACGAGAGCGAGATTCGAGAGTGCGGGCGTATACACGTAGAATTAATGAGGATTGAGAGCACGAGTTGAGTGTCATATTAAAAGATCATCTGACTACGAGCATAAACAATAGGCATAATACACTCATCAAATCAAAGCTACTCCCTCCGTCCCAAAAAGGATGACAATTTTTGAAACTCGTGTCATTTTTTATCGCTTATATCTTTCAATCTATAATGTTTTTCATGAGTTTAAATTTTTTGTATAATAGAACTAATCGAGAACTATCAAATAAGATCCATATTGTATATTTTTTGATATCCATATTGAAAGATATAAGAAATTGAAATTGCCACAGATATAAAAAATTAACATCCAATTTGGGACGGAGGGAGTATTATTATCTGATTCATATCCATTGCATGTCACTCAAACTTTGAGATTCCAAGAACTAGTACTCAAAATCATCAAAATCATCTTTATAATATTCAAAGAACTACTACTAGTACACAATCCATCAAAATCATCTTTCCTTAACTACTAGGCAAACTAGCTAAGGGTGGCACTGTCAATTACGGAGTAGTAGTTAATTTTGGAGGATATATATGGATAGGGCAAAGTACGGAAAACCTCCCTGAGGTTTGGACGTTTGGCAGATAACCTCCATGACGTTAAGTAATGAGCACATAACCCTCTATGGTTTTGGAGTAAACTGCAACCGTAACTCTGTTAACGGCAAAGAGCGAAAAGATCTCGTTACCCTTGTGATAAATAAAGCACTTTCACTTCTTTGTACGCACAAATCAGTGCAATCCCAAGGAAAAAAAAAGGGTTTCGGCTGGTTTGTGAAATTGGATGCACGGGTTCGATTTCTTTTACTTCTAAACATAAAAATTAACATATTAAGACACTAATATACTTAGGGAGAGGTAGGAAAGAGATTAATCTATCTCAAATTCAGTCGGAAAGCGAGAAGCGGGTTCCAGACGGTTTTCGTGGGTTTTCGGCAATCGTAGTAGACAATGGAAACGGGGAACTTCGGGAACGGCCCTGGGTGATTAGAAATAGTTCACGGAAGTGTTGGAGATCGTGGTGTATAATGGGTGAATCTGAATTGAGTCCGGTTGAGTGCAAAATCAAACCCACCTCACTTCCTCTCTTCTTCTTTTTTTTTCCCCTATTGATTTTCTAGAGGTGGCAATCTCAACCCATATTTTTCTAACCTGCCCAACCCGCCCATTTATAACCCAACCCAACCCGCCCATATTATATAATGGGTTTATATGGGTTGAATCCATATCAACCCATATTTATATGAATTTAGGTGGGTTAAAAATGGGTTAGACTTAAAAAGACCCAAATGTCTCGCTACTCTTTCTTTTTTGTCTCGTTACTCTTTCGGAAAGAGTATTTTCCGGAAAATTTTTGAAAAGTCTTTTTTATTCGATGAAAATTTTGAAAAGTCCCACATTTCACCCTCGCCTACACACTTCTGAACCATTCTATGTCACCAAATCAGTTCCCATGTGCTCCGACACGTCATGCATTTTAACTGAAGTTCAGATGCAAACGAAGAAATTTTATTTTAAAGGACAAGATAAACTTATTCATGGAGGTTCCATGTTCACGCGACGAAATCTCAATCATTCATTCGCACAATCAATGACTGAGATTCGTTTTCAATTATAACTGATCATAATTAATTGTTACCGGCCATAATTGATTTTTAATCCGGACCGTCCAAAAACACTTTGGACATGCATGATTGGTCTCCGTAAAACCTTCTTTACGGAACAGTCCGCAAATAAGATTTTCGTATTTGTTAATTTTGCTTCAAAGTTTTTAAACTTATTAATTCATCTCGTCGAAAGGAATTGGAAAAGTAAAATTTTTTGATCGAAACTCATAATTTTTTTACAAAAACAAAAAGAAGTAAAAGAAGTATATTAAAAATAATAAATTTAAAAAAAAAACGGGTCGGGTCGGTTTGGGTTTGACTTGACCCATATTCGACCTGACCCGTTTCAACCCGTTTCTATTCGACCCATGTTTGACCCGCCCATATTTGATCCGTGACCCGTTTCAACCCGCTCAAACCCGCCAATTTGCCACCTCTATCAGATTTTCCAATGACTGAGTGAGGTGTTGGGTCTGATTTTTTGGAGGTGAGAGGGTGGTATTTATAGGAGAGTGTGGGAGAAAGAAGTGTGGGGTGCAAGATTAATTCAAGTGTGAAGGCATTAATGGTGAAATATAAGATGTAGAAGAGATAAGGATGGCATGGGGATAGATATTGGCAGGGGAGATGGCCGGCTTGGGGAGAGAGAGAGAGAGAGCCGAATCTTTTTTGAAGGAATGAAGATGGTGGAAAATGTTATGATACATGTGGCACACCACACACATATGAAATTTTAAACAATTCGATTTAAACTAATATAGAGTATGATTTATAATTAATTAACTTCATAAGAAATAATTCTTGTATAAAATTATAATTTAACTCATTAAAAATTTTCGGATCATTGTAACATATGGGTTAAAAAAAAAATTATTGATAGATACTAGTCAGAAAAATTCAAAATAAAAATGTAAATTTTTTTTTTATTTGAGAAAAAAAAAATTAGGGTCGTTACAAGTAATAGAATATTTTACCTTAGAACTTGGTAAGAAAGTTGGAAACTTGGTATGAAATGGGAGAAGTAAACTAAGGTTGGTCTTTTATAGAGATGGGTAAAGGGCATTAAGGGAAGAAAAAGTATCATTTTTGGAGGGAAACACGTTTTTTAGGTCTATACTCGCAGTCCAGGCGCGTGCCACACACAAGCCGTCAAATGGGATGGAAAACCTAACGGTTGCAGTTTACTCCAAAATCATAGGGGGGTTATGTGCTCATTACTTAACGTCAGAAAGGTTATTTGCCAAACGTCCAAACCTCAGGGAGATTTTCCGTACTTTGCCAATATGGATATCCTCATCTTCAATGCCTTACATTTTCTATGTATAGTCCAAGTGGCATGGTTAGATGCACTCACCAATCAATTATTATAAACAGCGGTCGTACCTTTGATAGCTAACCACATGTGCTAGCTAGGAATATCCATCCTCTTTGACATTATTGCCACAATGAAAGGGTAGTTTTGTTTATTTTTTGTGGAAGATCATTTGTTGATTTAATTTCATATGAGTTTGGTGGGGTTCCAAACCAATGAGGTGATTGAACTTGTTTTTGGGTCGTCTTGAGTCCATAAAAGCCACCTGATTAATTTTATATAACTACTAGTACATTTTTTTGGGGGGGTAAATTAACCACTTTATAGAGCAAACAAACAGAACATGCAGAGTTTTCCAAAATAGACTCTGAAATAGCTACCAACAAGGAACCTTAACAAGGAAAGAAATGAGAACCAAAGCCTAAACACCGGTTAACAAGAAACAATAGAACTAGACAGAACGACAACCAGCTAGGAACTAAAAATCCTAGTATTTAAGCCCCAGATATCAGCCAGCAAACGGTACTAGTAGTTAGTTGATAACTACTGGTACTTGTTTTCAAAGAAACTAAGGATGGATGGTAATTGGTATGTATCTGAGTAGTATCTAAAGTGATTTTTTTAGGTACCCTTACAAATATGTTTTAAACAAGTTGAACGGTTTTGATTATTAGCGTGAGGCACCGAACTATGATGTCCGCACCGAAGATCCGCATTTAAGGTCCTTACTAGAAAGGGACTATATATATATGTTGAAAAAGGTGTTTTATCAACATTTAAATGTTTTTTCTAAATAAAATTCCAGAAAATAAGTTTTGAACACTCTCACCTAATTAAGTTTTGTAAATTCTTTTGAAAATTAATTCTGAAAATACGTCTTAAATTAACCAACTAAGATACCGAGTCCCGACTTGCTATTCTGACGTAAAAGGTTTACGTGTAAGAATGGGCCGGTGACCTTTGGTTCAATGCACCATGCTTACAATAGATCTTCCAATTTTAAATTTAATTTACCTAGAAATTCCCACGTTATTATAAATTACTACTCCTCTACTAGTTATTAAACGTGATCTATTTTTATGCAGTGAGATCACAAATATTTGATCCATTGGTGCAAATGGCGTCGCGTTGTTCGACCACGTGTCGCTTACAAAAGATCTCCACGTGTCACGTTTTGAATGAATAGAAAGCCAGATGGTTAATGTGTGGACTAGGGGAAGAGATTCTGCATCAAAATAGCAACGAAGGAACCTTCACAGGCAGCTTCCTAGAAAGTGAGAGATGGGAACATGAGAAGAAATCTCCCTAAGAATATTCTCTATCAAATAGTGATAGAGAGGTACTGCAATGCATGTTAAAAAGGTTAAGGGCAAGAAAAAAGACGTTAAATGGACGGTTTTGGTATTCGAGTCGTTCGGATATTTTTAGAGCGCAAAGAAGATGTGAGAGTCTTCGCATGAAAAATTTGATATTCGGGGGTGTAACAGGAGATTCAGGTGGAGAAATTTTACGAGAGACATATTGTATGTAGTTTGGTACCTTGCCAACTGCGGTTTGAATTTTCTTTGGGTAAGTTGTTTCATCTATTTTCTTCCTCTTGTAATAATTCTGTTATTATTAATGAAATATTACCTTCTTTTTTTGTTAAAAAGAATGAGAGATAATGTTGCATAAATAGGATTCGTATGTATATAGGCCCCATTTATTATTCAGTGCTCTTATTGTGTTTCAAGACTTTTTTTTTCATCACAGTTGGTGTGGGAGCTAGAAACATTTTTACGAAGTCCATGCCAATTTGAGATGGGAATGTCGATGAAGAAGCACCGCGTGTAGTGCTCTAGGAGCACTTAATAATTTTTTCCATTCACCAATATATCTTGGGACATTTACCTATCCGTATCATATCATCCAATGACATGTACAGGCTCATTTGAGCTAACTTTTCATCGATTTTGTGCATCATCTTTTTGGTTATTTTCTCTTAATTTTTAATAAGATTTGGGTATAATTTTTACGTTACGTCGTTGGTCTTGTCAACATGAAACGGAAAAATATATAAATATGCCCCAAGTTAAAAGAAGTTCTTTAAAGATGACCAAAAATACTAAAAGATTGTCTTTCCTACTCCAGTAAATTAAGATAAAATAACAAGACAAAAAGACAGTGCCAAAAAGATATATATACTCTCTACATCCTTTTTTAAGTGTCTATTAAGAGTACGATTTTGCGTGTCATTTTCAATTGTCAATATCTCTCAATATATATTTTTAAAAATATGGAATGTAAATCTTATTTGATGGAACTCAATTATTTCTATAAGACAATGATTTTTAAAAACATAAATATAATATACGTCGAGAGATATAAACCATTGAAAATGACACGCAGAAGCAGAACTGTAATGAATATTGTACTAAAAAAGGGAACGAGGGAGTCGTAAAAGTTTAACCCAAAGGGGGCCCATAGTTTCGTTAGTATAATCTACTGTGTTCAACTTGAATATTCTTCATACCTTTTATGGTAATAAAAGTTTTTGTTTTACAGTAATGAATATTGAACAAAACTAAAAGTACATAAATTGTAGGGTTGGTCAAAAAATCCGGTGAACCGTGAAACTGGTCGGGACCGAACTGATCCGTACCTTTTGGATTTTGTTCCTGGATTAATGGTCCGGACACGGATTGAAAAATTAAAAAACCGTGACTCGTGGTTTGGTCCACGGATTTTCATTACAAAATCGTGGATTAACCGAACCGGACCGTGAGATATTTATTTAATATAAATAATATATAAAAATATATATGTGTATTTATATAATAAATTGTTAGTAATGTTAACACTTTTTCTACCAATTTTAATATTTTATCTTAATAATGGGATATAGTGTAGATGTACATAAAATATAGGGAGTAAATCGTAGTTTTTTTTGTATAAATAATGGGTAACCCTAGTTGAGTTTCACTGGTTCGTTTCTTTTCCAGTTCTTTTATATTATGTACTATAATGATACAATCTTACTAGTGTTTAGATTCTTTTGAATCTGATTTTTGAAGTAGGCTTTTGGTAGTTTATGTAACAAGTACTTTCTGGTGGTGTTAAACTTAATTCTGAATGTAACATTCTTCTCTTTTAGTGTGGGATATATGCTTGAGCTTTATTTTTGCTAAAATCCGTGGACAAAATCGTAACTGATCCGCGAGTCACAGATCGGATTGGAACCGAACCGTAGGACTTTTGGTCCAGACACGGATTTCATTTTGTAAAACCGTGACTAGTGGTTCGGTCCTCGGATTCCTAGAAATCTGAACCGAACCGGATCGCGAGCAGCCCTAATAAATTGTACTCAAAAGGGGAATTCTACCAGGGATGACCACAAAAATTGACCATGTTCGTTTTCGATAATGAATGAAGAGGAAGAGAGAGATAAATAAATGAGAGTAATAATTGGGAAAAAAAATTTTAGGGACTGTGCGCAGAGAGAGAATCCCAAAACGAACATAAAAGATATTTGCCGTTTCAAACAAAAAAAAAAAAAAAACTAGTAGTATGATATTTCGGAACGAGCATTGACAATTTGACATGCTTGCGAGATCTTTTTTAGTTTTTTAATAAAAGTGGATTTTGACAATTACTAAAAGGAAAATATCAAAACAATGCCTCAAAATCTGCTTTAAGCAATTTTTAAAGCTACATTTCGTACTAAAAAGTACAGCAAAAATTGTGACAAAGCCACAGTGCACCTTCTGGGGCGATAGAATCTATGAAACTGGTCCCACACCTTCTTAAAAAATACTCCAAGTACTTATTTCACATTTTGAAACTCAAAAATAATGTAAATGAAAAATAATTTTTTAATTTTTTTTGTACCGTATTAAATATCTCAATGAGATCTATTAAATAAGATCCATATTGATAGGAAAATTATTTGCGTAAGCACATGATTTTCGAGCTTGAAATTGTCTTTTTAAAAAATAAGTACTTATTTTCCTTTCCGGAACGGGGTAAAGTATATTCCTTAAATGGTACCGAGGGATTGTGTTGCGCAGCCCCGTGCTGTGTGGGGCAAATCGCCGCCGCTCTGGTCTCGCTCCGATGATCGAAAAAATTCACTTCGTAGAGCTCGTCGAATAGAACAAAGTATATCAAGAATCAGCTCAATCGGGTATCATTAAGTGCCTCATCCGAACATTATTATCTTGAAATTATTAAGTGTACCCAAAAATAGTGAATTTTAATCTAGTGTTTTGGATCAATTCGTTTCAAGATAATAATATTCAGATGAGACATTTAATGATATCCGATCGAGCTAATTTTTGGTACACTTTTTCTACTCGACGAGCTCTACAAAGTGAAAGCTTTCGATCATTGGAGCGAGACCGAAACGGTGGCAATTTGCCCCGCACAGCACGCTGCGCAGCACAGTCCCTTGGTCCATGGTAGGTACTCCAAAAATTGATGCAGATACTCCAAAATCAGTATAATTCCAAAATCACTTTTCTTTATTTTTTGGAGTGCATCAATTTTTGGAGTGCCAATATCATTTTCCAAAATGGATATCACAAATATCAAAAAATCAAGTTCGAGCCGAGCTGAACCAATTATTAAACGAGTCTCTTTAATCAAGTCAAGCCGTCCTTAACGAGCCGAGTTTTCGTCGAATGAGCCAAACACCACTTGACTTGTTTACTAAATGAGCCGAAAACTTGGAGCTCGAGCTCCGAGCCGAACGTTAACGAGCCAAGCCAAGCTGAGCTCGCGAGCTACTCGGTTCATTTAGACCCCTACCTAGAATCCCAAAATTTATTCATAAGAACTTTTGGCCAGCCCTCTCAACAGTTTTTAGTATAAAACTCCCACAATCTGCCCCTAAACTTCATTTAGAAAAGGCACTTTAATAGTTAATAGCAATAGAAGATCTCATGTCAATAAAAACACAAATAGGATAAAAATCACACGAAGTCATCTTGCATGATTTGATCATCACAAGGATAAGGGTAAATTGAGTAGGAGGACATAGTCTAGGGGTTTATGCCACAATTAATCCATCTACTTTTTTCCATATAGTCTGCAGGACAATTGGCAATCAGTTTCTCAAAAATACCCTCGGAAGTCACCGGACGTTGACCAGCGTATTTGTTCATTTTTTGTGTATCTGTTGACTTTTTAAATTTTTTTTTATTTTGACCATTGACCGGCGTTGACTGGTGTATCTGTTCATTTTTGGTGTATCTGTTGATTTTTTATTTTTTATTTTTACCTCCATCACTCAACCACAATTTTTACCACCACCACCACGACGCCGCCGCCACCGCCATCATGCCGCCACAACCTCCACCTCCACTACTACTCCATCACCAACACGCCACCACCTCCACCTCCACCTCCACCACCACCACTCAACCACCACTTCCACCACCACTACCACCATGCTACCACAACCTCCACTTCCACCACCACCTCTACCACCGCTCCATCACCACCACGCCACCACCTCCACCTCCACCACTCAACCACCACTTCCATCACCACCACCACCACCACGACGCCGCCACCACCACCGCCACCATGTCGTCACAACCTCCACTTCCACCACCACTCCATCACCAACACGCCACCACCTCCACCTCCACCACCACCACTCAACCTTCACTTCTACCACCACCACCACCATGCCACCACAACCTCCACTTCCACCACTACGCCACCATGTCCACCTCCACCGCCACTACCACCACCACCGCCACCATGCCACCACAACCTCCACTTCCATCACCACCACGCCACCGCCTCCACCTCCACCACCACCACCACCATGCCACTACAACCTCCACTTCCACCACCACCTCTACCACCACTCCATCACCACCACGCCACCACCTCTACCACTTCCGCCATTACCACTATGACGCCGCCACCACCATGCCACCACAACCTCCACTTCCACCACCACCATGCCACCACTCCATCACCACCACGCTACCACCACCACCACCACCACCTTCACCACTCAACCACCACTTCCACCACCACGACGCCACCACCATGCCACCACAACCTCCACTTCCACCACTACCTCTACCTCTACCACCACTCCACCACCACCACAACCATGCCACCACAACCTCTACTTCCACCACCACTTCATCACCACCACGCAACCACCTCCACCTCCACCACTCAACCACCACTTCCACCACCACCACTATGACGCCGCTGCCACCACCACCTCTACTTCCACCACTACCATGCCACCACTCTATCACCACCATGCCACCACCTCCACCACCACCTTCACCACGACGCCACCACCATGCATGCCACCACAACCTCCACTTCCACTTCCACTTCCACCACCTCTACCACCACTCCACCACCACCTCCACCACCCTCATTAGCACTTCCATAACCACTCCACCACCTCTTAGTTCCACCACCACCACTCCAGTTCCACAATCATGTCCACTACTACCGCCACCACCACCACCACCACCACAATACAAAACAGATACAGATATATCACAATAGAGACACCAACACAAAACAGATACAGATATATCAACAGCAGATGTACCAAAACAGATACAAATATACCAATAATATCTGTTGGAGTTTGCTCCGGCTTCTCTCTTGCAAAATTGGAGAGAGAAATAAGTTTTCTGTTTATTTTTGGACGAAAGTTGACAGTATGAGTTTAATTGATGAGTGTTTTTAATACTTCAAGTGTTTATATGATATTTCGATAAGGTCAGGTGTTTGTGTGATTTGCGTGAAAAGTCAGGTGCTAATATGAAATTTTTTCATTAAGATATATCAATAGCAGATGTACCAAAATAGATACAAATATATCAACAATAAATACACCAAAATAGATATAGATATACTAAAACAGATACACCAACAAAAAAAAGATACAGATATACCAAGATATATACACCAACACAAAACACTTACAGATATACTCGCAACAGATACACCAACGCAAAACATATACACTTATATCAACAGCAGATGTACCAAAATAGATACAAATATACCAACAATAGATACACAAAAATAGATATAAATATACCTAAACACATACACCAACACAACACAAAATAGATACAAATATACCAATACACCAAAACAGATACACCAACACAAAACAGATACAGATATACCAAAACAAATCCACAACCTCCACTTCCACCACCACCTACACCACCACTCCATCACCACCATGCCACCACCTCTACATCCACCACCACCTCCACCACTCAACCACCACTTCCACCACCACCACCACGACGCCACCACCATGCCACCACAACCTCCACTACTACCAGCACCTCTACCACCACTCCACCACCACCACCTCCATCACCACCATGTCATCACCTCCACCACACCACCACTCCACAGCCATCGCCACTGCCACAACCACAACAAAGTCTTTTTTGTTAGCCAAACAGATACACCAAAAATGAACAGATACACTGATCGACGTCAACACCGGTCAATGATCAAAAAAATAAAAAAATTAACAGATACACCAAAAATGAATAGATACGTCGGTCAACGCCGGTCAACGGTCAAAAAAATAAAAAAATCAACAGATATAGAAAAGATGAACAGATACACCAGTCAACGCCGGTAACACCGGTCAAAATAAAAAAAATAAAAAAAAAGACATTTTTATGTTAGCCAAACAAGGCCCTTGTCTCATTAAAGTCAATTTAAATGAAAAAAGATATTTTTTGTGTTAGCCAAACAAGGCCCTTGTCTCATTAAAGGCAATTTGGTCTTTTCACGGACCTTAAACTCTAAAATATTTTCATTAATGGACTTTACACATCATTGAAACTTAAGCTGGACTAAATCTTCTTTGTAACCTCTTCTTTTGGACTTTAGACCAATTTGTTGCAAGGATAAATGGATGCGTCAATAACATGATATTTTCCTCAAACTTTTATCTACTTTCTTTCCATCCAAACAAGGGTAAACGACCATTGTTTAATTTGTTTTGTTCCATATGTCCTTCCTTTTTTTTGTATTCTTCCAAATTCTCTCTTCTCTTTCCCTCCTAACACTTCACAATAGTCAATGGAAGATTAGGCCATAGGCCCATAGGCATGTTCATTTAGAAAAAAGCACATAAAAAGTGTTCCCATTTTTCTATATGCTTGTAGCCATGAGAAAGTTAAACCACAAAAAAACAAACTTTTGGTTGCACCTGTTTTGGAAAATGACATTTTGGTGAAGTCAACATCTATTTCTACGTTAATCCAAAAGATATAGAGATTGTCACACACAATTGCTGCAAATATGAGTGAGAGAAATTTATCAGCTAAATACACGCTCAGTACCCAAAACTCGCACATACACACACACACACACAAAACAGAAGAGCAATGCTACGAACATAAGTTTAAAATATAACTCCGGACGCAAATACATCCGGAGCCATTTGATACACGTAGGCCCGCATACATCGTACGGCTCCAAAAACAATTATGTCCGGAAGTCGTGGTCCCGAACTTAGTGAGAAAAAGAAAGCAATTAGAAAGTTGTTTCTTCTTTTACTTTGCTTTTCTGAAAATCAGAAAGCAAAAAGTGTTGGCCCAATTTTTCTGAAAGAAGATAGACGCCCAGAAGACATTGTCCGGAGGTTTGGAGCTTTTGGACTTTGTGTCCCCAACTCATGTCTTGTAGTACCTCCCAACAAAAAGAGACTAAAAGCAAATAGTAGCAATGTGAAGATACGTGTACGTATTTGTGAAGACGAAATTGACATGGTCGGCCATTGAACCACATGAGGTGAGGTCATCCAATACCTAGCTAGCACTGGTCCCGTGTGCGATTCCTTGGAGGTATCTGACCTAAACAATTTGTCAATACGTGGAGTAACATGCATTTACACGATTTTGTTATTAAATAAGATTGAGTGACTTAGACAAGCGACAGAGGAAATGAATCACATTATGTAAAACAAAGAATGTCGTTTTCGAAACCAAGGGATTAGCATCTGGCAACAACATGTGCACTTAGTTACCAAAAAAAAAAAAAAAAAACAACATGTGCACTTCGGACAAGTCGAGGTCATGATAAAATTCCAAGAAATATATATCTGGCAACAGATGCCATCCTAGAAAACTCAAAATCTCAGATAATAATGTACATAAACGAATGAGCTATATATATTCACTTTCTAAATCTACAATTATAATCCATCTACAAGGCAGTTATCAAGGTCCCACAATAAGCCGAAACCGGCCAGCCATTACCTATTTCTTACTAGAGCAATGATATGGACACAAGCGTTCGGGTCATCCGATGCATGCGGATTGCCCACGATACATGTAATTAGAGACTAATCCAATATTGCTTGGATATGGAACGAGAGATCGCTTAATAACACGAGAAACCTTTCCAGTCTTCACTCGTTGCCAATTGAATTTGAGTTGGATATAAAGTTTTCACATGGTATCAGAGCGGACCCATTCCATCCGAAATTGAAATCTGATAAAGCCCACATTCCAAACATCCGATTAATGCATGTGCTGTCACATATAACGGCCCTATCTGGGACATTGGGACAAAACAAAACTGAGCTTAACTAATCAAAAACATTTGTTTAATGTCCAATAACGTTATTATTATTATTATTATTATTCCTTAAAAGTATGACTTAAAACCCATAATATCAGGCGTGAATCGTGATGATAAATTCTGCAATCTATAATGATTTCTAAATAAAGGAGTTGAGTTATTAGACAAAAGCTAATGTGATGGGGATGTCCAGCCTGTCCCAGTGGAATCTGCACAAATCAAAGAGAAGACGCACCCAATTAACATGGTTCTGAACAAACATACTTGGGGTCTACGAACAAGAGTGAAACAGTATAAAGTCCATAGACATGCTCCCTCGAGTCAAAGATGCTCTGGTGAGAAGATTGCATGCCTGATTCCTCGCGAAATAGAACCTATCACGGTCTCGTTTTGAAGATCTGAGTTGTTTATTTTATAGGACTCAATGTAGACCAGACGTTGGAAAAGGGTTCGTGGAATCATATTTGACGTAAGAGAAATGAAAATCCGTACTCTAACCGTCCATTCTTGGTGCGGCAAATATGTCTCGTTTTGATAGATATCAATGTTCGATCAAGTTCAGATAATAAGTACGTAGGATGTACACAATGAATGGTTCACATTGTCGAATAAGACGTTGGTGTGTGTTATTTTGCATCACCTGTGGAAGTGTCAAATGGGGTTAAAAATCCTTATCTCCTTGTCTCTCCAAGTCACCCCTCTCCGTCAATTGCCTTCAAGAATCTCAAACGAGCTTCCTATTTATAGCCAAACCCCAGAAATTCCAGACCCCAATTCTCACCCAAACAGGCAAACACACGTATCAACTCAATATACAGTGAACCTAAAGATGCACACCACCGCAGAAAATCTTTTTACAGAGGGCTCCGCTCCGTGAACTGAAAGTTACAAAGCTTAATCGCGCGCGTTCAAAGTATTTTTGAACGGTCTAGATTGAAAACCAATTTTAACCGGTAAAAATTACTTTTTACCGGTCAAAATTGAAAATGAATTTCAATCATTGATTGCGCGAATGGACGGCTGTGATTGCGCCGCTCCGTGAACACGGAATAAGTTTTTCTCGTTACATTATAGATGAAGCTTGTAACCTAACACGGATGTGTCTACTGGCCTCAAGTATCCATGTTTGATACGAATCAAACACGGACACGATACCCTGCACCCGAGCACATGTCAAACACACCTAAACACGCGTCTAAAATTTTTAGTCTACTTCCTAGAACACGGCAAGTACACTTTGGGGATACGTTACGAAGATATTTAGGACGTTAAATGCAATTTCTAAAATTTGGTCCCGAGTCAAAACTTCCATGGGCGTTGAAATCATAAATTATTAAATATATACTTACGTAGGGACCATTGATTTGGATTTTTATAAAGGGTCCATTATTTGTGTATTTTCTATCTTAATTTGAAAATAAAGTTTGACTTTTATATGAATTCCTAAGCGTGAACTTTCGCGTCATTTGACGGGAGGTCAATTTAAAATTAGTGTCCCATTTTGCAACTTGTCATGTACAGTATGATGTATCATGATGGTTGTGGGTAAGCTAGTACCTCTTCAATATCATACACGGCATGCTCTTTCAACAGGTCTCAGCCAGGGCATGGCAAGCCGATTGCTCGTCTACTATTCTTGTACTATTCTCAAACAAGCTCTAGTAGGGTCTCCGTGGCAGCGGTAGACCGTGGATTCGGTTGTTGCGTCTTCTTTGGGCGGCGGCTGGGGCTTCAACGGGGCTGACAATGGTGCGACGATCATCGATGTTGTCTTCTCAGGTTCTTGTGGGATGGCAGCGTCAATGGTTGTCGTGCCGGCATCGGGTGGTTTTTCTTCTTGGCCGAGAGGTTTTTTCTTGCGGTGGGTTGTTTTGCTGCATGATGGTGGTCTGTCGGTGGATCGGCGGCGGTAGGTTTTGAGTTTGTTAGGGTTTGGGTCCTCTGGTTTTTTGGTTTTTGGCGGTGGCAGCTTGCTTGGCAGCGACGGTGGTGGAGGCTACGATGCGGTCAGAGGTGGAATGGTGTCTGTGCCGCTCCGGGCAGCAACATGGGCTAGTTCCCCCGGGTCGCAGTGGTGGTAGGGATGCGTTTTTCCGACGACGATGTTGTTAGGGTTGTTGGGGTTGCTCAGGCTGGCTGCGGTGGGTGGTGGTGTAGGGTTGCTGTTTTAGGCTGGCCTATGTTATCTATGGATTGGTCTCCGGCTCGGCTTATGTTGCCTATAGGCTATGCCTCTTAGTTTTTGGGCTAGGTTTTGGAATTCTTGGTCTTCATGTTGTTTTTGGGTTATGGAGTTTCTTGTTGGCTTTATTGTTATATTTATATCTGTTTAGACCTTTTAAGTGATTTGAGCTAGACTCATTTGGGGTTCCCTTTGTTGGCAAAAAGAGTGAGCTTGTTTTGTAAATTTTTTTTCTTTTCAATAAAATCTTTTGTTTCGCCATTCAAAAAAAAAAGAACTTCATATGTTTACGGTTTACCTTTACCAGATATAAGGGGGAAAGGAAGCAAGAGTCAAACGGCGCCCCTTCATCAACAGACTACTTGTAACCCGAGCCATTCGGGCAACTGTACTGCTCGTATTTCTCTCGGGAGTACCATACAACCTGACACTCTGAAAGAAGTTGGATGCTTAAAATTAGATTCCTAGACTTTCATCCAAGATTTTTGTGCATTTCCATAACAATAATCTCAAGGGCCTCGTTATTTAAGTAGAGAAAGCGCTTCTTGCGTTTGTAAACGAATCCATCGTGGTTTGAAAAGCTCGGACTCGTCTTCCTCCATATCTGCTTTGCCAGGGGAAATGCCCCTCCAAAATTTTGAAATGAGATACGAACCACACCCTTCTACCAGGGGCGGACCTAAGGAGGGGAGGTGGCACGTGCCCCTCCGTTTTAAAAATTCCAAAAATAATAAGGGGAGGTGGCACGTGCCAAGTAGGGAAAAAAATCAAAATGATTCATGTAGTTAAGTGTTTGTGTCAACTTGGTCCCCGCAGTTTTAATTGGCTCAATTTACACTCTATACTTTCCCTTTTGTTCCAACTTGGTCCAATTACTAACTACCGTTAGCCTTTTTAACACCAAACGCGAATTGGCCTCTTTTTTGGGGTTAAAACAGTAATTCTCCCACTCCCCTGTGTGGAACTACTCAAACTTCAACATCCCTAGTTAGGAATCAGTGCATGGGCCAAGTGTAGGAAAATGAATGGAATGACATGGCACTATCTAGAAATTTTGTCCTTATTTGAATTTTTTTCACATTTGTTAGTCTTGCGCCAAACTTTTATGGGTTATTGATTCGTTTCAACGAGAGGAATCGGAAAAATAGTTTTTTTTTACTTTTTACCCAAGTATTTTGAGAAATAACTACTTTTTAGCGTCAAAATGTCATTTTTTTGGCTAAAAAATGGTTATTTATCAAAATACTTGGGTAAAAGTAAAAAAATTTACTTTTTCGATTCCTCTCGTCGAGGCGAACAATAACCCACAAAAGTTTGACGCAAAACTAATAAATGCGAAAAAAATTCAAATTAGTACAAAATTTTCATATTTAAGTTAAGTTCAAAAGGATGGGTATGCAAAAAAATAGGAAAAAATTCAAAATACCCCCCAACCTTTACACCAAAATTCAATTAGACTCCCAACCTTTTAAAAACTTCAATTTTACTCCCAACGTTATCTTCCGTTAATCAAAACGCCCCCTTCCGTCCGAATGACTAACGAATTTCGTTAAAGACTTTGTTAATTATCGTCCCGAATGAATTTGGATGATCCGAGCCGCTCAATGTGTTCAAAACGTGATTTTAAGGGTACCCACAAGAAATCAGCAAAAAAAATGACCGGAAAGGGCTTCATCTGAAATTTTTTTTTATAGAACTATTCAATAAAAAACTGTTCAAATGAAGCCCTTTCCTATCATTTTTTTTGTTGATTTCTTGCGGGTACCCTTAAAATCACGTTCTAATCACATTGAGCGGCTCGGATCATCGAAATTCGATTGGAAAAGGGGAGGTGCAGATCGATCCGGATTTTGTTCAAGTCCGGACGTCCGGATTTTGCTTCGGTCTGCACTTCGCCTTTTCCGATCGAATTTGGATGATCCGAGCCGCTCAATGTGATTAGAACGTGATTTTAAGGGTATCCGCAAGAAATCAACAAAAAAATGATCGGGAAGGACTTCATCTGAACAGTTTTTTTATTGAACTATTCAATAAAAAACTGTTCAGATGAAGCCATTCCCGGTCATTTTTTTTTGCTGATTTCTCACGAGTACCCTTAAAATCACATTTTGAACATATTGAGCGGCTCGGATCATCCAAATTCGATCGGAACGATATTTAACGGAGCCTTTAACGAAATCCGTTAGTCATTCGGACGGAAAGGGACGTTTTGATTAACGGAAGATAACGTTGGGAGTAAAATTGAAGTTTTTAAAAGGTTGGGAGTCTAATTGAATTTTGGTGTAAAGGTCGGGGGGTATTTTGAAATTTTCCGAAAAAAATAAGGCATCTTAGTATTTATACCAGTGGTTATGTTGCTTCATGACTGGTCATGAAAATGCTGAATTGGAGGGCAACTTTTTTTGTAGAAAACTATAACCAAATTTTGCTCATTACCAAAATCCAAACTTAATACCAGTGATTAACATTAGGAATGGAAGAATGAGCTGTATTTTGGTTCAGAGGTATATTAGGTCAAGAGGGGAATGAGAGAATTGCTGTTTTAACCCTAGAAAAGAGACTCATTCGCGTTTGACGTTAAAAAGGCTAACGGCAGTTAGTAATTGGACCAAGTTGGAATAAAATGGAAAGTACAGAGTGTAAATCGAGCCAATTAAAACTGTAAGGACCAAGTTAACACAAACACTTAACTACATGTACCATTTCAGATTTTTTCCCTAATTAAGTATATGAAGAACTGTGCTACTGGTACAGTAAGAGTTGTATAGACAGCGTGTCCAGCGGGTTTTTGGACCCGTCTCGGATTCAACAAAGATAATCGAAACCGTTCATTTTGTTCAAAATATTTTTTTTAAGGTTCTTGTAAAAAATCAGATCTATCCGATATCGTGAAGGGTGTTTATGAAATGTCCATATTTGCTAAATTGCTAGCCTAAATTTTGAAGCGAAATTGGACGTTTTGTAAACGCTCTTAATGATATCGGATGGAGCTGATTTCTTACGGAGACCCAAAAAAAAATATTTTGAACAAAATGAGCGGGCTTCGATTATCTTTTTTGAATCCGAGACTGGCCCAAAAACGCGCTGTACGTGCTGTCTGTACAACACTTGCTTTCTGATATGAAAAAGACTCCACAAGCGCAGCTTTGGTTGAGTCGTAAAGAGCTTTTGCAAGTGAGTCTTTGCTAGGGTCCCCCCGCCCCCTCAAAAGTAATTTTTTTTCCTAATCGGAAAGGAACGTGAGCCATTTGGATATTAAATTCTAACGTGGCCCATCCGAACACATAAGTTTTTTTATAGACTAAAGTGGTTCAACTAATTATTTACGGATATGCAAAAATAAAAAACTACTGTAATACTCCTTTGTAAAAATGCTGTAAAAATTGCAATTTAAAGAATCATCGGTTTGGATTATAAAAACTAACATTGTGATGTCTTGTATTTGCTTACCACAAGAGAGTTGAAGCAAACCTTTATTTCTTTTTTAGAAAAAAGTCTATGACAAAACCTAATTATACTGACATTGCACTTAATTTTTTCTTCATATTTTTTTGACAGCATGTAACTAGATTTCTATTGAATCACGATAAAAAAGGGCTATGCTATTTGCAGCCACAAATTTTCTGAACGTAGTCTGTATACCATATTATAAACAGGCCTGTACCATAGTATATACATGCTACGTTCAGAAAATAAGTGGCTGCAAATAGCAAGGCCCTAAAAAAATGTTACTTATTTATTTTAAAGAGCTAAAATTCTTTCCACTTGTGGCACCGTCTGTTATGGGCCCCATCAGACAATTTTTGCTATAATCTGAACCGTCTATCTTGTAGAGTCCGCAGAATGGTATATCCAAGCAAAAAATGAGCTTGATCGGACATCATTAGTATATATTTTTTTTGAACAGGACATCATTAGTATATTAAAAATCGAATTTTGGTTTATGAAATAGATAATCATGGACTATTTAACTTCAAAATCTATAACCATCCGTTGTGTAACAAAAATGATAATCACAAAACAATCCAAACACAATAATTTACACAACCTCTCACATACATGTGGGCTCCACACACATACATAGGTATGTGTGTGGAGCCCACATGTATGTGAGAGGTTGTGTAAGTTGTTGTATTTGGATCGTTCTGTGAGTAGCATTGTTAATTCTGTAAACCAAAATTCAAGTTTTGATATACCTATCGATATCCAATCAGACTGATTTTTGCTTTTTTTTCAAACGGGGGTAATTTCAAGTCCAAAAATCATGTGTTTATGCAAATAATTTCCCTACCAATATGAATATTATTTGATAGATCTCATTAAGATCTTTTAAACGGTGCAAAAAAATTGAAAAAATATTTTTCATTTTTATTATATTTGAGTTTGAAATTACCTCCGTTTGAAAAAAAAACACTTTTTCTAAAATGGAACACCAACTAAAAGCTTTTCTTTTTGTGTGCCGCTGTAAATATCTTGTGCAAAAAAAATCTCCGAAACCCTCTGTATAACAAAGACTTTACCTAATTGCACACCCAAAGGTTGCTCAGGTTCTCTCTCTCTCTCTCTCTCTCTCTCTCTCTCTCTCTCTCATTCATTCATTCCTCTGCTCCTCTCCTACGTCTCCAAAACAACGATCAAGCACTTGCAGTACTCTCGCCGGCATAACCCTACCCTGAAAATACTCCGAATGATTTACACAACGCAAGGCGTCGGCGTGACCCCCGGTGAAACCATGCCGTCGCCCGACATTGCCAGAATGCTGGACAACTCGAAGGAGCTCGATCGTTTGAGGAGAGTCCAAGAGGAGGTCCTCCTTGAGATCAATAACATGCACGATAGGATACGGTCCTGTGAGTCTCTACCGTATCATAGATTTAAATTTCAACCGTCTTCAGTTTATGTTACCATGAAGCATGGTACTTCTAAAACCGCGTCGTATCGGTATCCGCATTGTTCAAGTATTTATACTTTTGCATGCGTACCGGGTACTTGAAATGCATACCGAAATTTTATTAGTATTGTTTTTTCAGATATATACCTAATACCCAACTCGTATCCAGTGGCGGATGCACGTTCTGTGTTGTTTAACAGGGCCCGAATCACGTGTATTTTTGTATTGATAATAAAAAATTTATTTATAAGTATATATTACTAATCCCGAAGTCCAAAGAATCACGGGTATTTTCGTATTGATAATAAAAAATTTATTTTATAAGTATATATTACTAATCCCGAAGTCCAAAGAAGGGACGATATTATGTATATGTGCGCAACTACCGTTTATTTTGATACATGCAACCTAAAACATGATTGATAACTTGAATTTTTGGATTCTTACCCCACATATAGAAGTTTTAAGAATTTTTTTTTTCACTCAAAAGGACTTGCAGGGGCTAATCTCATAGAATTTTTTCTAATTAACCTAAAAATTAGTATAATACGAGAGAGTATTTGAAGTTGTGCAAGGGCCCGGGTCCCCCTTGCACCCCCTTGGGACCGCCCCTGCTCTTACCCCATATAAAAGAGTAGACTAGTAGTAGTATTTTGATTTTGTGTAGTGATGAAGCTAATTTGATAAGAAGCTTAACATGACTCTGATTTGTACCATAAGTTTGGCGGTAACGGTTAAACTATGGTTTTTTATGTTGGGTTCTTAACCACCTAACTATGTTACTATTTTTTTTTTGTAATTTTATGTGGAATTATGCCAAGTAAGAAAGTCCTCTAACCTGTAATAAAATCTCCATACATACCATACCGTACTTTATTTAGGTTTTGTCATCTTGAAGCACCCGTGTCATACTATTACATATACTCATACCCGTACACGTGCTTCGGAAACATAGACCTTATCGATGTTTGCTTAAATTGAAATTATGGTGTGGTTTTCATGCTTATAGAGGAATTCGTTCACGAGGATCATATATATAATTGTATATCTTAACCATGTGCTATGAATTTCGACTAGTTTTTAGTTGGAGTAGACTGAGGCGAGGAATATACGTATTTGATGGATGGTCTCAGAAAGTCGGCTTATTTGTTTACTTTTTGGATAAATATTAATTCAGTGAATAAGAAATGCAGTTAGTTTTGTGCTCCTTGGCTGCATGCCATTGAAAAACATGGTGGTTAGACAATCTCCAATCCTTACTACTCAAATAAGACTAAAAGTTTGAGTAAAAGCTTGATATGATATGAAACACTCCAATGGATACCCAAATGCAAGCATAAAGTTAGTATTTCATTAATGGCATAGTTGTTAATGCGAAGGATACAATTGAGTCGCCATTGTTTCTTGTAAAAATTTGAGTAGAACCCACTTTGGTAATTGGTTTGAGTCAATGAATTGAGAGAATTTATGGCATTTTTACTCAGATGTTGGGGGTTGGGCCAGAGATGCTTAGGCTTTTACATTGTGGGTTTAAGAAGCTTTGTTGTTCTATTAGGATATTACCTCACTAGCTTTAGTCTCTAGAGTTAGTCGTTCAACTCAACTCAACTGCTCTTAGGAAGTATTTTGTCCTTCCCATAACTTTTGGGTGGTGACATGGATCCATTTGATTTAAGTGGCCATACTCTGTCATTTTGTTGGTGAACAGTTGTTATTTTACAATTCTTGTATGTTACTGCTTAAGTTTCAGCTGGTTTATTCTCTCTATGATTCTTTGCATGTTTATGCAGCTCCTGAGGTGCTCCAGAGGTACGGTGATATCTTCTTGACACGGCTTAAGATGTTGTATACACAAGCCAAAGAACTTTCAGAAAGCGAAGTGAAGTATGTCTTTAGTAGATCACTTTCTGCCTGTTCTTCGATTTTCAACTTTTCTTCTCCTACCTTCTTAATTGGATGTTACAATAAACATGATTTAAAGCTGGGGTCTAACTTCTAAGGCTTATCTTGCAGTTAAAATGGTTTCTAAGTTTCTAACGCATGTCTTCTCATTAATTCTGCTGGGTCAATGGCACCTTTTGTCCAGGTTCCATTCATTGGACGACCCGAGCTATTTATTGTATGTTTGTTTATGCTCACCACGCTGGATTTGTTTTTTGTTTTTTTCTGCAGTATTTCAACCCAGTTATTAGGGCAACTGGATGCTTTCATGCCTCCTGGAGCGCCATGGCATCAAAGAAGAAGAATAGGTTTGTGTCTGTGAAGGCTTAGCCACTGAATTCTTTCTTATGAAAATCTGGATCTCAGGTGTCATTTTAAACTTCTATATTTAGTAATTATGGGATGGATGAACATGTCAGTGTCCTTTGCTCTTGGAAAGATGGTTAAAACTTGGAAATGTGTGCGCTTACAGATGCAAAGTTAGTGACTTGTTAATATGGTGGGAGGTAGATAACTGTGATGGCTGATCAATTATCAATTGTTTAGTGAATGGTTAATATGGTGGGAGGTAGATAACTATGATGGTTGATCAATCATCAGTTGTTCAAACCATCGCAACACTGCTATTCAATCGCCAATGTATCTCGTAAGCTGCTAGTAGCCGTAGAATGTGTTTATTGAGTTGAATGAATGAGATTGATAACTATGCATAAACATTGATTGTTTTGACATGTGGTTGTGTTACTAATGGCTTGCAACATTCTTGCTGTGATAGATACTAAGCAGGCCACATTACATGACCAAGTAAAATCTGACACAGAATGAAAGATGACTGATCTTCAACTCCTTGTACTCCTAGGCGGTACCAACGAGTGGATGAATGGACTTGAGTGAACGAATAGACTTTTTATGCCTTAATTCCCCGCTTTTTTCATTTGTGAACATTCCATACGTCATGTTCATGCTGCTCTGTTTACTCTTTTTAAAAGTGCTAAATTGGGTATTATGCACATGCAGAACCTAATGAACCGAAAAGGAAACAATTGAAGGCTGATTCTGATATCTCAACGCATTCTCCATCAGTGCAAAAGCACCTGGATACTCTTTCTAGTCTGACTGGTGAACAAGTACTAATCTAGCTTTGAAGTTATGCTTCTTTACATTTGTTGTGCTGTATCCTTCATCCAGTATATTTTCTTGCTCGGTTTGAAGATACAGCTCTTTATTCACCGCCAAGTCAGTATCTGGCTGTCTCAGTGTAACTGTTTTTCCTGGATGCTGCATTGTGTTTCTAACATCTACTGTATTTTTCAGGTAGCAGCTAGGGTGACAAATGGTTCTGAGAAAGAAGAGTGGTTCGTTGTTAAAGTTCTTCATTTTGGTAGAGAAACTAAAGAGTAAGTCTAGTTCCACCCAAAATTTTTGTGGAAGGCTCCTTGTCTTTTTTCTTCTTAGTTCTTTTGTTGTTGTTGGTTTTTTTTTTTTGACCAAGGAATAAGGGCAAGTGAAGCTTGATTCGATGACGTGTGGAAGTGAAATCTATTTATAGACATTTCTAATTCCACAGTTTGGTTGAGACAGTTGAGCGAAAAATGGCTACTGCTTCTTGCTAAGTATCAGAGTGAAAACCAGTAGATTGATTCTTCTTTTGTGGTGACTGGTTTAATTTGTCTGTATTAGCCCTGGCTTCTCCCGAAAATGCTTCTAATCACATTTGTAACACATTTATGCCATTCCTGGGGACCACTTTAGTATCTCTTGCTGAAGCAGCATTATTACTATTAGTTGTTCTAGAATAGCTGGAGTGGAAGTAAAGGGATCTCCTTAAGACAGGTTGGGAAGGACACTTTTCAGCTTATAGATAAGAGATCCTTCCAGTTTCATACTGAGCAGCATCTCAGAGTAAAGATGCCCACAGCACGTAAACTGTAGACCATCCACACCAGATGTGGACTACTTTACCATATCCTTATAAGATTTTGGGTAAATGATATTTGAAAACAAACATTTGACGCGTACAAACACATTTTGTATGCTAGTTGGCTATAAGTCATGCAGTGGGATGAGGAGTAGTGAGTACAGAAAAGTAGAGGACATAATTGCTTGTGTTCCTGCTATGTGATGATGAAAAGGAAAGTATCTTTCTGCTACTATTCGTGGATTCAGAAGATAAGGTTTTTGGGTTTACTGTTGGTTGTATGTTCCGAACTGGATGCAAACTTTGTGCGCAGATCTTGCTTTGTGGCTTAGGAGGTGAGATATCTTGTTGTAAGTAGCTGGATATCCACTTCCATGTGGTATCCCCAATGGCACCACCCATCTCCTTGCAAGCTCCACCTTGGTTACTTACCGTCCCTTAGACAATGCCCCAAGTGAGTGAGCCACCTTGGCTTCTCACTGTCCCTTGGAAGACATTCCCAGTAAACATCATACTAAATGCTTGACATTCATGATACAACTTCTCCGATCTCATACCAAATTCAGCAAGTCCTATGATACAGACCAAGATGCCTGATTGTAGGACATGTGGAGGAGGCAGATCTTAGTTGCACGAAGCGGGTGCGGGTGCGGGAGCGTGGGAGCGAGGGAATATAGAAGCTCCCAAGATTGGGAGTGTGAGAGGAGCATGTACATATATCATGAAAATAATGTAGCACAGAGTCTTCACTTTAAAAGTACAATCATTTTAGGAATTAAAAATATGGGCCAAGTCCTCCATAAGTTTAAGAAATGTGCTAGTGTCACAATATAGTATGATTTTCTTTTCAAGATATCATGACTTGAGCTAGATATATGAGTTCATCAAAGACCAATTAATAAAGCCAAGTGATAAATCCCTATTTTTCTATACAACGATCATTCAAAAGCTCCCATCTTTGTAAGGAGTGACCTCCCATCTCAATGGGAGCGGGTTTCCGTCAAGCTCCTTAGTTGGGAGCGCAAAAGCGGGCTCCCAAGGTGGGAGCGGCACCACTTTAGGAGCTCCCTGCAACTAAGAGGCAGATACCTCCAATTTGTCGGACTAACGAGGAGAGAGAGGTTTCAGTGCCACTGCTGAGTGCTGCCATATATCTCTATGGATGGTTTGAGCTCTCTCTTCCACCCTGGGCATGTATCAGTTCTCAGGTTGGGGTAGGTCTTGGGTTCTGTTGGAGTTTGTCTGAAATCGGTTAATTATCTCCTCCAAAACTTCCAAAACTAGTACTATATATGAATCTGGGCAGCCTCTCCACTCGTTGCCAATTGGTCTTGAGTTGGATGCTTTAATAGGTTCAAGTCTGTTTGTGTTCATATTTGTTTTTCATTCGCATTATGTTCCCTTTGAGCGTTGATGATTTCATCACCATATGCAATTTGGCTAGCAAAGGATGGCTTGATATGCATTGTTGGGCCCATTTTCTGACAATTAAGCAATTGGGAGTCTGGGACTACTGGTGCTTTAACAGGACCTATATAATAAAATTAATTCCATCTTTATTGCATGTGGATTCTATTCAGTCCAATCGGATCTCTACGTTGTCTCAATATGTGTAATGTTTCTCATATCTATTGTAGAGTTGAAGTGCTTGATGAGGAGCCTGGTGATGATGAAGAGGGTGGCAGCCAGAGGTAACCTTTGTGATTTTAATAGGTTCTAATAAAGAAGTGTTTTGAAACCTAGAATTATGTACGTGTTGCACTCATATCATGCCCGCGAACTCAGGTACTTGAAAGCAAGGATTATTTTATAAGCTTTGCTTTGAGATAAATATAGAAAATATCCTATTCTTGTATTGTTTGGGCATATATTCACTGTTGTTTCTTTTTGGAAAATGATTTTGCCACTCCCCTTTTTTGTTAACGCCACTCCCCTGCAAGTGTATTTTTGCACCCGATATTGGAAAGAGAGTTATTTTTACATGTTGTGTTTTTCCTGTTGGTTGCTCTTTTCCATGTTTACGAGAAGCAGTTCAGTGCGTGTTTGCTCTCTTTTCATATGAGAAGTTGTATACGTAATCCCATTCTCGAAAAGAATCCTTCAGCATATTCTTACATGATTCTACTGCGATTTCTTTCATTTTGGAAGTGATTTTTGAGAATCAGAGCAGTTTATCTCGATTATTTCAGTTTCTGTGTTAACTGGATCAAATGTTGGCTACTGCTAGGTCTTACCGATGAAATATTTACCATGCTGATAATTTCAGGAAGTACAAGCTGCCTATATCAGAGATCATACCTTTCCCAAAACGGAATGATATCTCGGGTGTTCAAGATTTCCGTCCTGGGGAAAAGGTTTTAGCATTGTATCCAGATACAACTGCATTATATAAAGCAACTGTAGTCCAACCTCGAAAGGTAAAGAGTTCGCCGATCTGTGTTGTTCTTTATTTGAATATACCGCTTCTTAACTTTAACAAGCCGTTTGGATTGGTGCCACATGTATCGGAACCTGGTGGTGAATGACTGAAACTGTATGTCTACTTCTTGCATCGTGTATGCTGTGATGTTATCAACTATTTTCGTGAATTTTCAGAGGAAGACTGATGAGTAAGCAGCTTTTCTCTCTGTTCTATTGGGATTTCTGCACATACGAATATTATGTCATTTCTTAACATTTGGCTTGAAAAAACTTTTGTCAACATATTTTCCATGTGCTTTCCAAATGCCTGTTCAGTTACTGGTACTACAGAGTTCAGTTACTCCCAGTGATTTCTTCTTCTTGATAAAATCTTGTGGGGTTTTCATGCCTCTTGAAATGGTTATCATGATGTGACAGTTATGTCCTGGTATTCGACGACGATGAGGATGAAGATGGATCTTTGCCTCTAAGGGTTGTACCCTTTCACAGGGTGGTTGGTCTTCCCGAAGGACGTGGTCAATAGTTTTAACATTTTCCCCTAGGTATGTGTGTAGGTAAATATATGCGCTGTTCATACGTGAAATGTTGTAAGTATCTGTTTGGATATAGATTATGGAGGGATTTGTGGGAGAACAAGAAAAGAAAGTTTTTTGAAGCTATTTTCTGTTCTCTCAGTTCTTTTAGGAGTGATATTTATCCCTTGTTTTATTCTGTCACTGGAAACAAGTTTTCTAAATTTTTGTTTTCTGGTGTTAAAGTTCATTTGCTAGGATTTACATTTTGCGGCATTCGAAAAAATGAGTATTTAGAAGTTTAATGGGAAGAAAAACCAAAATGTGTTTAGATCAGCACAATTGCAAGATTTAATGGTGTCAAAAAATTTATAAACATGTATCGTTTCAAATGAAATTAGGTTGATCCAATTAAAGTAGAAACATGATTCTATATCTATTTTCTGATTGATCGTCAAAACAATAACTATCTTTAGTTCGTTTGTAAAACTCCCTCTGTCCCATTTCAAATGTTCCCTACGGGCATTTTCAAGCTCCCAAAAATATTTTTATTGGAGTATATTTTTTAAATTTTTTACACTAAATTAAATTACTCGATAGTACCAAGTAATAGCTGTTCAAAAAAAGTACTACTCTAATACCAAGTAATATGCGTTCCATGCAGGGTCCATCTCGAATTCAAAAATATAATCTTGAACTGTTCATTTTGTTTGACTTGCCGACTAGACAAAAAAAGAGTAAAATCAATTGAACATTGGCAGCCAGTAGTTTTACCTTCTTTTTTTTGGCAAAAAGGAAAGAAGATTTTATTAATCTGATTGGCAAAGCCTATACAATAGATAGAGAAATACCTCATGAGGGCAAATCAGAGGTTCACATGGTGGAATCCTCCTAGAGGAGGATCCAGAACCGGTGGAAACCACAACATAAAGTGCTCTTTGCACTTTCTACTAACATAATCAAACCTTACACAACTGAAAGAGATTCATCAGATTCAATTCAATGCAATCCTGAACAACTACTTCGACATCCGTAGGGGGAGCATTAGCAGAGTCGACATTTTGAACTATGGGGCCCTGGCGTCTAATTCTACCATTACCGTATCCGCCTTCAGCGCCATTACTAACTTTAGACCCTCGCGAATGGCCATCGCTTCAGCAACTCTGGGTGAGATAATGCCGTGAGCAAATCCGGTTGCTAGCCCCAAAACACTTCCCGTGCTGCTACTCCAAGACCCTGCAGCCTTCTTGGCTCTTGCCTTTGGATTGGTAGCCAGTAGTTTACATGATTGAGACACATTAATCTTGAAGTTTATTTATAATTCCCCTTCAAGTTATTCCAAAACAAACATGTCTCGTGCATGAAAACCAATTTTACATCTATCTAAACTATTCCACGAGTTTAACAAACCGCTATGATTCTTTTTTGTTTTGTTTTGTTTTGTTTTTGACAGCAAATCACTATGAAATTTCCAATAACTACTTTTTTGGGACTTGAAATGGGATCTATATAAAGCACAACGGGCCTTCCGGGTCCAAAAAAAATACGATTATACAACCCGAATCACGCCGCTAGGTAGGGGTGTAAACGAGCCGAGCTTTTTAGTGTTCGAGCTTGGCTCGTTTGTTAGCAAGCCGAACCTTTAACGAGCTGAACGGTCCGAGCCTGGTTTATTTACTAAATAAGCCAAACTTTAGAGTATTGAGCTGGGCTCGTTTATTACACAAGCCTAACATTTCAAGTTCAAGTCCGACTCGATTGGTCAACGAGTCTAGCCCAACCGAGCCTTGAGATGCTCACGAGCAGCTCGGTTCCTTTGCGACACTTAAGTTCCTAGGCACTAAGACGCCTAAGACAATCCACTCGACCTTTTTTATGGGCTATGTCGCTAGCCCACCAGGCCCAATCCACTTCTCCCCAATTCCCCGTGTTTCCTCCAATTCCAGCTCGCGGCAGAGGTTGCCCTACTGAGAAAAAATGGCGAAGGACGGAGGAGAAGAAGCAGCGGCAGCGGCAGCAGCAGATGACAATGGAAAGGAAGGGAAAAACCTGCTGGGGAAACCCAAGTTCAAGAAGATGGAGAATGGACGGTTCAGGTGTGTGGAGACGGGGCACGAGGTCCCCGCCCACGCCAAGGACTCGTACGCTCAGAGCAAGCACTGCCGCATCGGCCTCATCGACGCCGCCTTGGCCCGTAGCAAACCTCCTCTCAACATGTTTCACCAAGACCCTCAATCCCGGTCAGTCCCTTCAAATTATGCACGTATATGTATGTATTAGTGAGAAATTGGCCAAACATATATACATGTGTGTGTATATATGCACTTCCGCGCCTTTATGTATCTATGTACTAATCTACACTTCTACTGTCATGCTCAAGGTGCACGGTGTATCGTATCCCGTTAATTTGGGGTTTCAGGGTTTCTTAAGTTCAGTGTGCACTGCAAACTAGGGTGGGCATCGTGTAGTGTTGTGCCGTGTTCGAGTCATGTTTTTTCAGGTTACTTGTCATTTTGGATTAGTGTCAAAATATATCAACTTAAATGTGTTATATATCTTGATACTCGACCTGCTTAAATTTTTTCGTGTTTTTTTTTTTAATTGCAGTCGTTTTTGGGTTGGCACTATTAACTTCTTTAGATGAAAATCTTTGGAAGGTGTACGTACACATAAACACGTAGCAATGGGATATACAAATAAAGTGTTTAACCCATCTTTGCCGTGCGACAAACATAGGCACATAGCAATAGGAAATTATCCATATGTATTATGCCGTGTTGTGTCATATCAGTTCAAGTTTACAGGTCAACACAAAAATTAAATACTCCGTAGTTATCCGTTTCCTTCTCGAGTTACTCAAGTCCAATCCGTATTCGTCCCGTTTAGTCATGCGTTCATATTCGTGCTGGTTCGAGTCGTTTTAACGGGCCATGTCTGAAATTCCCACTGTTTCTGAAAACACACTGTTTGTGATAGAAAAATTGAATTTTCCCTGTAAAATCTTGAAGAAGCCTACTATTTGGGGAGTTCATGCTTGCTTTAAATCATTTATGACACATGCTAGATTGATATTTGGAGTTTCTGGGTTGTTTTTTGGCCCCAGAAACTCTGATCCAGCATGACTTTTTTCAATATTGGGCTACTAGGAAATTTATTCTTCAGCGGGGAAACCTCGAAGAGTAAGAAAATCTAGAATGGTATTTAGGTTAAACGGAAGCTTATCTATTGTGGGGTGGAGGATGGTTCTTTAGTTTCTATAAAGGCATTCTAATCTCGTTGTTTGTTCCTGATTTGATCTTTTTGTTTTCGATTAGCTACTGATTTAACCCTTTCTTTGTGGCCTTGTAGCTCAAAGTTGATTTGTAAGCTAACAGGACTCACTGTCAATAAGTCTGAGGAGCATATATGGAAACACATGAACGGAAAGCGTTTCCTCAACATGTTAGGTTAGTGTCCTTTTTTAATTTTTCTCTCTTTGTACTCTCTTTTGTTCACATTTTCACCCATTCCAACCTTGGAATGTATGACCTGTGAAAATCTGCAATTTTGTGCATTTGAACCGTGCCCTTTCAAGATTCAAAAAGATGATAAATTGGGTGCCCCTTATGTAGTAATTGGAGTAGCTTTTTTATGTAAACATGTAAGCAGAGAAAATGGAAGCTGAAGAGCAAACACCAAATGGAATCGTTGCAGAGCAGGTTGAGCAGCCACCAGATGAAAAATCAAACAAGAAAGCAGATTTTTTGAAGAAAAAGAACAAGAAAAAGAAAAAGGAAACTAAGCAGGAGGTGGATGTCAATAAAGTTATCTCTGAAGTAAGGAATCCTTCTGACAAGGACAGTGATTTTGAAGAAGCTGACTTCTGGATGCCTGAGGCCGGGGATCGGTGGGACTTTGATGATGGAGGAGATCGATGGGGTTCTGGTTCTGAGTCAGAGTCAGAAACTGAAGATGCTAATGGAGCAGAAACTGAAGATGCTAATGGAGCAGGTGAGTTTTCATGTTCAGGACTTCCTATTTTAGTTTTTTCACGATCTCATTCATTTGGTTTATGATCAATTACATGTTTATAGTGTTGAGAATATTATTGACTTGAGAAGTTTATTATTGCTGTGAGATATGAATTTTCGCTCGATGTCCTTGTCTTGTACCACGATATCGGTATGAAAACAAGCAATGTATTGCGTATATGCTTGTTATCATATTATGAACATAAAACCTTCTGAGGACGGCAAGATCTTCTATTGGTCACAGAAGTGGTATAGCTCACCTTAATGGAGCGAATTGCCTCTGAAATATTTATGGAGACCACAATAACTTGGCAAATTTTCCTCTGTTGCATCATTCATGATCCATTTTATCTGCAAAAAGTAATATCTGCCTAAAATGACTTGGAACTCTCTTCTCTCATCGTGAAATAGTTTAACAAGCAAGTTTATCCGGAACTTTTCAAAATTAGTGCTCGAGTGGCTAAGAAGTTTATCTCTTGATAAGACCACCGATATTATTCCACATGCATCAGTTTGAGGCTATGCGCTGTATTTTCTTAGCTTTGGCAGCTTGATCATTGTTGAAGAGCTTTAGTGCCTAGAATTGGTCCAGTTAGAAAGACGGACATGAAAGTTGTCAACATTTTTTTTATTATCATGTTTTCCTCTAGCGCCAGTTCAGGATGCAGTCAAGGGAAAGAGTATTGACATAATGTAGTTCTAAGCTTCCCCAAAGCATCTCTAATGGTTCGCCACTTTTGGCTTTAGATTTGGCTTTGGCATATCCCATCGAGTGGCAAATGCCTAGCTATATGGCTTGCCACATCACTTACAATGGTGGCGATCAAGAGTTGTGAGCAATAGTGATCTGACAGCTAAAGTGGTAGTTGTGCCAAAAAAAAAAATTGATCGGCATAGTTGTGCCAAAATTGGCTTGACGCCACTGGTATAACATTGCCAGAGATTGCAAAACTGTCATTGTAGTTGGCCCAAAACTGACTGGGGCTTTGATAATTTGGTGGAAACCATTGGAGATTCTCATGGAAGCAGTAATTGCATTCTCTGAGTTTAAATGTCTCAATTATTTTATCCTGGAACTGGCATTTAGACTCTTCTTGTTTGATCTTTAATTGAAGTTTCTTAACGTGGGTTCTTGTAAAAATTGGATCTCTAATTCATCAATGATATTCTCTCACACCAGATGATGCAATAGAAGAGGGCGAACACAGTGCAAGGGAGCTCTCTAAACGGTACTTTGATTTCCTTCAATATTTCACGTCGTGTCATTTTGTAATCTCTTTCCCCTTAGTAATCATCCACTTCTGTTATTGCAACTGTTTAAATGGTTTGTTTACTTTGCAGGACGAAACGAATGTCCATAGAAATTGGACCTAGTGACTATGCCTCGAGGAAGAAGAAAAAGAAGACCCAACCCACGTCATAGAGATTGTGAAATCTGTTGTTTCTTTTTCATTTCGCTGTTTTAAGTGTAATAGATTAGCCACATGTTTTGTATGATTACATGCTTGCAATTTGTGCTTAAAACATTTCGGTTATCGAATAATTCAACAATCAGTTTAAGGATCAGCTACAGATTTTGTTTCTCACTTGGTGGAGCATATGCTTTGCTTTGAAATGGGCAAGAAATGGACACTGATAAGAGCTGCAAGGCAGCATTGGGGATTTGGCAACAAGACACTGAGATTAGCCTTTAAACACAGTCTATTTACTTTTGAGATGCACTTGTTCACTCAATTTTGAATTTTGCTTGGATGCAAAGCCCAGCGAATTTTCATTTCCGGCCTTAATCGAGGTGTGATTCAACTGGTCATAAGACTTCAAACCAATCACTTTGGATTCTCCGGCTACTATCATCGAGCAACTTTTTTAGTTACTATCATTTTGCTTAATCAATTTTTTCGTAACTTTTTTAGTTGTTAAATGATGTTTTTCACCAACTATTGCAAATATCAAGTTATCATTTCTCTATTTTTTTTCACTGATCTTATAATTTTATAATTTGTATTAATTTGAAGTTTAATTTAAGATTTAGGAGAGAGATGATTAGAGATAATATCGGGGGAGAAAGGACAGGAGTGAGTTTTAAAATACATTTAGGAGAGAGAAAGACTAGTAATGAAATTTTTGAAAATATAGGACCAAAAGCTAACCTCCTAAAATAACTAAGATTAATTCCTAAAAACTTTTAGGCTGTGCTTGGATAAGGATTTGTGGATGAGAAGAAATGTAGGGAATTTCCTTCAGAAATTGCATGCGTGTTTCCCTGAACAAATCGTCCTGATCTAAACACAGCCTTAATTACTATTGATTTTTTTTTTTTGATCCGCCTTAATTACTATTAATTACTATTGATTGCTGTCAAATTGTGCCCGAAATCAAAGTGGAAGAAACTTTGGGAACATATTCAGCCTTCCCTGGCGCTGCCCTGGACACCCAAGGTTTATTTACGGCCAAATACGTGTTTTAATAATTAATACCTCTTGAGGAGATTTTCAGTATTAACAAATATTCTTAGCATATTCTTATCGGATATTAATTATCAAAACACGTCTTGAACCGTCATTTTCCCTTTAAAATATGAGCCGTTCTGTACCCTATAACCGCATGAGTGGCAAATTAAACTTAAACCCATGGGAAAATGACGGCCCAGGACGTGTTTTTGATAATTAATACCCGTCAAGAACAACCTAAGAACATTTGTTAATGCTGAAAATGTCTTGATGGGTATTAATTATCAAAACATGTCTTTGCCCGTCATTTTCCCTAAACCGATTAAAACCCAAACCCAACCACTAAAATACAAGGGGAATTTAGAGGCCGGCCCTTTTTTCTTGGTTCGGGCTTCAAATAGTACTGACCAAAATATTTTCTCTTTCCTTCGGTCCTTTTTCTTGACTTTTCATGCAATTTTACTATTTTACCCATTCTTCTTAACTTTTTGTGTACATATCTATTTTTAATAAAATTTATATTTTTAGAATTAATTTCTGACCCGTATTATTTAGGACAAAAATACCCTTGTCTGAACTGCCAATTCTCATAGTCGATTCTATGAGAATTGTCATGGCCATGTGATCCATATTATTTCGGACAAAAATACCTGCTATGATGAGAATCGCCAATTCTCATAATTCTATGAGAATCGCTCTCATAGAAAATCGCTATGTGACCCATATTATTTCGGACAAAAATACTTTTGCTATGTGGCTATGAGAATCGCCAATTCTCATAGTACTGCTCTATGAGAACTGTTCTTCATAGTAAAACTGCCTATGTGAATCGAATTATGAGAGCTGCATGTGAATTGCCAATTCTCATATTCAATTCTAATGGTAAGTTTTATGAGAATTGACTATTCTCATAGACTGGCTATGAGAATGGGCTATGTGAACTAAAAAATAAACAGTTCACATAGCCTCACCAGACACTAAAATACACAGTTCTCATAGAAAATAAACAGTCCAATAGATAGTCCTCATGGACCGTACAAAGTTCTCATTGAAAAATATACAATTCTTATAGAAAAATACACCGTTCAAAATAGTCTCACCACACACTAAAATACACAGTTCTCATACAAAATACATAGTTCTCAAGAAAAATATACAGTTCTCATAGATAATCATTATGGACAATAACAGTTCTCATAGAAAAAAAATACAGTTTTCATAGAAAAAACACAGTTCTCATGTGAAATGGCTATGTGAATTGAAAAATACAATTCTCATAGACCGTTCTCATGTGAAATGGCTATAAAAAAAATACACAGTTCTCATAGAAAATACACAGTTCTCATAGAAAAATACATAATTCTCATAAAAAATACACAGTTCTCAAAGACAATCATCATGGACAAAAACACAGTTTTCATAGAAAACAATATATATAGTTCACTAAAATACATAGTTCTCATAAAAAATATATAGTTCTCATAGAAAAATACACCGTTCTCATGGACAATACACAATTCTCATAGAAAATACATAATTCTCATAGAAAAATACACAGTTCTCATAGACAGTTCTTAAAGAAAAATACATAATTCTCATAAAAAATACACAATACACAGCTCTCATAAAAAATACACAGTTCTCATAGACAGTTCTCACAAAAAATACACAGTTCTCATATACAGTTCTCATAGAAAATACACAATTCTTATAGACATTCCCAATGCAATCACACAATCAATTACTCCATCACTGTATGCGATCGCTCCAGCGGCGATGGAGGATCGTGGCGACCTCGTTCTTTGCCATTCCCAATGCAATCAAACTGCCGACAGCATGGAGCTCACCTTTCATTTATATCATTTCGAGATGAAAAGAAAACCGTATAAATCGAACCACCAAATTACAACAAAATCAGTTAATGAGGAAGTAAAGTCCTAACCTTGAAATTAAAATTTGTAACTCCAGATTCAAAATTTCCAAATCAAACTATTTGAAATGCAAACATAGCAGTCCAGGTCCACCGTACCTTTGTCCGATTCCACGGCGTTCTCAACATTGCCGCCCACGTTCTCGACGGCTTGGACTTCGGGTCTATTACTGCTTCGTCGGATATATGTTTACGAGATCTCAAGGGGAAGAATCGTCGAAGTCGGAAAGTGTCGGAGAATAGCGAGCGGTCTCAAAGAAACCATATCTTCCATACCTTTGGACACAGCAAAATCAAATGATGATGTTTCTCTCCGTCAAAAACTTTCAGCCACTACTCCAAGTCGTCGTCGTTGACGATGATGGTTGTACGACGCGGCTGGGTTTGAGCAGTGCGACTTCGCGATTGTTGCTGTCGCGATTTGTCGACGAAATCCTGAAAATCAATCTCGAATTCGATGGCCGGCGAGTGCAGAAAAGGTTCAAAACAGCAGTTACGGAGCAGATCTAGAGGTTACAGAGCAAATCCAAAGGTTTCACGGTCGTCGGTTGCCAAGAACCAGTTTTCGGTGGTCGTCGGAGGTTGCTGGACACTTGTCAGAGGTCCCGCGAGGGTCGACTATGTGTAAGAGGTGATCGGCGGTGGTTGACAAGGGAGAGAGGCGTCACAGTGAGATCAGAGAGAGGCGTCGGAGTTTGGTTGCAATATGCAGAGAGAGGAAGGTGTGAGAGAATAATAGAACGGGGTATAAAAGCCATTGTACATTATATCCGAACCTATTTAGGTTTCGCAAAATATTTCAGGGTTGGGTTCAAACCGAACCTAAAAAGAAGGACCGGCTTCTAATTTTCTAAAAATACAAACCCAACCCATTTAGGTTTTACTAGGGGCGCTGCTATTCGCACCCCTCAATTTTCTCCCGTAGCCCTTTAAAAATTTCCATATGTTTCGACAGTTAGTTACCGAAATTGAGATACATTTTCGACAGTTAGTTACCGAAATTGAGATACATTTTCAGCATCCAATTACTGAAATATATGTTTCTTGTGCATTTCCGACATGTAGTTACCGAAATGTATGTTCGGCAGTTGTTTACCGAATGTTGAACATATTTTCGACATGTAGTTACTGAAATATAATTTTTAAAAATTTTTAACGGGCTACGGGAGAAAATTTGAGGATTGCGAATAGTCGCCCTGTTTACTCCATTATTGTGATTTTATTTCACCCGTTGTTTGGGTGACACGTGGCACAGGGAATTGTGATATTATTAAAGATAACTCCGGTACACCTTAATATCATAGGTTAAAATAGGTAAACATAAAACCACAACAAAAGGTTTTAGCAACACATTCCCGTCGAGTGACCCGTCGATCGGTCATTCTAGGACTTGCTCCCGCTCAATAAGCTAAGTATTGATGAACTTATTTATATGGGCAGTTCACATACAGATGTCAAAAGGAGATTCACAGAGACATTCTCATGATCGTGGGAAGTGTTGCTCAGCAATTCTTGGAGCAATTCTACACAACGTGGGAGTTATTTGGTTCACAGATCGTGGGAACAAATTCAAAAGCACACTATGAGGGAGTAACTGCCATCTTTGGAGGGAACATTCAAATTCAAACGAAGAGGCCTATTTATGGAGGAATTAGCAGCAGTTTACAAACACACAAACAACGCCAATCAGGCCTTTATCTTTTCTTTTCTAGGAGTAGCTTTAACTTGTAATCGTTCACACGATAATCTTTATCGTTTGTTCTTCTACTTTGAAGTTTAATAGAGTCCATTTTATTATTCTTCTTCCATAATCCATCCACTTCATTGTTTGTTTCCAAAGAAGTCCTGAAACACGGCAAGGAACCAAACTCCACTTTTTCACAACCACATTCCAGCAACTCGAAACACAGATACCCGTCGATTCTACCATCGATTTCCGTCGATTGAATCGATCCAGAAAACTTGGTAACAATTTTGGCGCTAGAAGGAGGGCTCCTTACTAATTTGGAAGTAAGACATGGCACCGAAAACGAGAAATCAACTACCAACAGATGGTAATAACGATAACAACAATTCCGCCAACAATAATGGTGGAAATGAGGTGAATGAAGGAAATGTGACAGATCCAAATCAGAGGAGTCAGGAAATGGGCCAGTTGAATGGTCCAGAGGTTGAGTCACTGAATTTGGTTCAGCAATTTACTAGGTTGTTGAATAATCCAGAGAGTGAGATGGCCAAAACAATTATGGCCATGTTTAGGAATGCGATGGCACAAAATCAAACAACTCCACCAATAGTTGAAATGCCAGTCAATTTGAATGTCCATTCTGGACAGAGCAGTGGACAGACGAATCCGATGAATGACATACCTCCTCCACAGGTATTTGATAATCCTGCTTTTGATGCCCTTTTTACTGGAGTCAATAGGATCCCGATGGGAAATCAAAATTATGGACAAAATCAAAACTTTTATCAAACTATACCAACAGCAGTTCCAATTAATGCAGGATTTGGTAATAATGGGAATAATAATCCGAATCTATATAATGTTGGAAATGGGGGCCTAAATCCTAATACAAATTTAAATAGGAATGATAATAGAAGTATGCCAAATATGGCTAATGCTGACCCTAATATGTATGGGTATGATCCACCAACTTTTAATTTAAATGGGAGAAGGCCAGATTACCCATATGGGTACGAAATGAGGCCTGACATTCCTAATCAAACTGGAAGAGCACCAGAGCCTAATTTAAGGGCTCAACTGGTGAATATTATGCAAGATATATATGGTCCTGGATTAAGAAGAATTGAAAAACCTATGTTTAGAAAACCATATCCAAATTGGGTTGATAATGTTCCTTTTCCTAGGCATTATAGGATTTCAGACTTGGTTCTTTTTAATGGAGAAGAGAATCAATCAACTGTAGAACATGTTGGACGGTTTTGCCTTCAAATAGGTGAAGCAGACCTGGATGAAGCATTGAAATTAAAGTTATTCCCTCATTCTTTAACTAGAACTGCTTTTTCATGGTTCATAAGTCTACCTCCAAATTCTGTTCATTCCTGGAGAGAGATGGAAGAACAATTTCATACTCAATTCTTCAGACATGCACCAGAAGTCTCAGTAGTAGATTTGGCCAAAATTAGACAAAGACCATCTGAATCTGTTGAACAATATATGAATAGATTTAAGAAGGTCAGGAATCAATGTCAATTTTACATTCCAGAGTCTGAAATAGTCAAAATTGCCCAAGAAGGGCTCGATTATGACTTTAAGAAGCATTTCATTGGGACTGAATTAAGAGATTTATTTGATTTTACTTCAAAAGCCATAGGGTATGAGGCTATACTTTTGGAAGGTGAACTCAGAAAGAATAAATCACTTGGTACTTATTACCAAGATATAGAGGGTGATGTAGAAATTGATGTTGCT
Source organism: Rhododendron griersonianum (assembly GCA_018127125.1). Taxonomy (NCBI): domain Eukaryota; kingdom Viridiplantae; phylum Streptophyta; class Magnoliopsida; order Ericales; family Ericaceae; genus Rhododendron; species Rhododendron griersonianum. The sequence continues at coordinate 5,863,479 of CM030795.1, read as the reverse complement.
CAAGTAATTGGTAAGGCACCAATTGTATGTGACACTTTGACAAAGGCTGAGAAGCCTGTGAATATGCCATCATCACATCCGAATAGGAGAAACCAAGCAATTTTTAGACAATATTCATTTGATTTGTCTAAAGCAGATCAGTTATTTGATGAACTAATAAATCAAAAGTTCTTAACCTTGTCAGTAGGACATGTTATACCATCAGAGAAAGATAAAAAAGGAAAAGATTATTGCAAATGGCACAATTCTTTTAGACACAATACTAACAATTGTGTTACATTTTGAAATTGTGTGCAGGACCTGATTCAGAAAGGTTTATTGCAATATGCCAAGGGAAATAAAGAAGTTATGGGGATAGATATTGATCCATTTCCTTTAGTGGATGTGAATGTGGTGACTGCCAGGTTGAGAAAAGGAAAAATGGCATCCCAAGTTGAACGGAGAATTCAAGAAGAAGAAGATATCATGGAAACTGAAGAAGAGTCGTATGTTAAACAGAAATTTGAAAATTATTTCTGTTTAAGGTGTGATGAAGAGATAAAGTCAGGAGAAGAAATTATTGCTGGGAAAGAGTACAATGGGACTTATGCAAAAGGTTCTATAAGGTTTAACACTATGGGGAACAAAGATTTGCAAATTTATGTTGGCCCAAAAATGATATTTGAGGGTGAAGACCCTGGAATTTTCATCTTTTCTGAATCTATCGAATGGTATGGAGAAGATGATGGACCATTCTTATTCAAAGGGTTCCCAGTGATTCCAGCCATGCCAGAGAAACCAGACTCGAATTTGATATATCCACCTGTTTTCAGAGGAAGAGGTGCATATCCTAGAGGTATGAGATCAAGAGGTAGATTACCTTGTGTTAGAGGTGGATACCAAGGGAGAATGGTTGTCCCACCAAACGTTGAGCATCATATGTGGGATACAGTGAGACATCCGAAATTCCCAGTGGTTGAAGAGTTTGTGCCAATAACCAACACTCAGAAAAGGAGGTTGCAGAGAAAGATTTTAGAAAGAGAAAGGAGAGATTCATGTCATTTCAATTGGCAGAAGCAGGTGGTAAGCCTTATCTGGAGAATCATCATTCTCTCTTTGAAAAGGCTAAGACCCAACACCTTTATTGGAAAGAGGTTGTTCGAAAACCTTGCTATCCCGTCGATTTCTCTGATGATGAACCTAAACTCAAACCTCTCCCCGAGAACCCTGATTGGTTTGGGGAACTAACCAAACTGAGGTTTGATCCCCCAATGTCTCTTACTGCCCATCAAGGGTATTCTTCCTTTAGGGATTCTGATGAAACTACAGCCAAAGAATTACTGGCTGCTTTTGCCTTCTTAGATATTCACGTTCTAGAAGAGCAAATCCCCTATTTGAACTTTTTATGGGCCTGTGAAACTCTTCAGTTTTACGAGAGTAGCCTTATTACTACCCATCTTCACGGGTTTAAAACATCTTTGCCTCTCATAAGGCTTTGGTTAAGAACCAGCACTACCGCACACTATGACCCCTTTTGGGTCAATTATGAGTTGAGTCAGGATAAGGTCATCAATCTCCATAACAAGATGATAGCATTTGAAGAATCCGAATGGATACTCCCACCCAACTATTCACGGAAAATAATTAAGAAATACCAAAAATGGCAAATAAAGAGAGCCCAAAAGAGGACTGTTCTTCAGACTAAAGCCCAACAAAGGGTTCTTGCCATGAGGCCTCTGGTTGAGAAGAAAATTCAAATGGATGCAGAGGAGCTTGCTAGGGACATGGAACATGACTTCCTGACATATGCTTGGGAAAAATTCCATTTGTTTGTAACATGGAGTTTTCCTCACTACTTCGAGATCATCAGCATCGACGCAGATGGCAACCCCATTGCACCAGCTGGAAATTAGGCTCATGATATTTAGCCTTTTCTTTTAATTGTATCTTTTCTATTGCCTCTTTTCAAAAGGCTTTTGTTTTGATTTTGCCTTATTAACAGGCATCATACTATGTTTTGTTATGGAATGAAAGTTTAAGCCTTAGTTAATGGGCTTATTATGTTAATTTCTGTTTGATCTGCATATGGTTATTTGTCTTTTTATTATCAACAACTGAGAATTCAGTTTCATGCAGTACCTCATCAAAATAGATAAACTTAAAATCAAATGATCCATCACACAGTAATTTTATGAATCAATTGACTCCCATGGTGATGGAAAATATCCCTTTAAATACTTCCCATTAATTGTTCTTTCATGTGATATCCCAAGAATTGATTCCAGATGGTATGCTCCTCCTCTTAGGACTTTTAACACACGAAATGGTCCCTCCCAATTTGGAGACCACTTGCCAAATGTTCTTTTCTTTTTCTTATCTAAAGGTAATATTGCTTTCCAAACTAAATCACCTTCTGCGAATGACTTCTCATGCACTCTTTTATTATATATTTTTTCCATTTTCTTTTTCTGAGCTTGGATATTATTCAATGCATCGATTCTGGACTCTTCGAGTCCATCTAATTCTCCATATATTGATTCTTCAAAATCTACATTGTTTGGATCATAATGGCTGGCAACCCTATGAGAAGTGATATTGATCTCGACGGGCAAAACTGCAGCCTGACCATACACCAGTTCATATGGTGTTGTCTTTGTACTGTCTCTTTTTGATGTTCTATAAGCCCACAAAACTTTTGGCAACAACTCATGCCATTCTCTGGGATTATCTACAATCATCTTAGACAAGGTATTTTTAATAATTTTGTTAGTTGACTCTACCTGCCCGTTTGCTTGAGCATAGTAAGGAGAAGAGTTTAAAATTTTCACTCCAAATGACTTAGCATAAGCCATAACTTCTTGACCATTAAACACAGACGCTTGGTCCACAGTTATAGTCTCAGGAATACCAAATCGACAGAAAATATATTCCTCAAGAAAGTCAATTACTTGTTTCTGAGCTACACTTTTCAAAGGAATTGCTTCTGTCCATTTTGTAAAATAATCTGTAGCCACCATTATGTACTCATGCTGCGAGGAAGAATGAGGTACAATCTCTCCAATCATATCAATTGCCCATCCTTTGAAAGGCCATGGTTTAACAATCGATTGTAAAGGAAAAGCTGGTGACCTTTGAATTGGGCCATGCTGTTGGCACTTTTTACACCCTTTTGCATATGTAATACAGTCTTTTCTTAAGGTTGGCCAATAATAGCCATACCTCCTGATTAACCATTTCATTTTCTCTCCAGATTGATGGGAACCACAAGTCCCTTCATGAACTTCTCCCATAACTGTCATGATCTGAGGTTTAGCAATACACAGCAATAACACTCCATCTGATGACTTTCTGAATAGATCACTACCCAAAATGATATAATTGATAGCTCTTTGTTTAATACTCCTATCTGTTTTCTCATTTGGATTTTCTAAAAACCCTTTTATTGGAACTCTCCAGTCATCAATCAAATTTATCTCCATAATTTCCAAATCACCCCTATCTCTTTCGATAGAGAAGGGCAAAAATCTCTTTTGTACTCTTATTAATTTTTCATTTTGTCCATCAGGAATCTTAACCCCATATGCAATTTGTGCCATTTCATTGGCTTCCCCATTTTCTAGTCTATAAACATGTTCTAGTTGTATGTCATCGAAATATGACATGAGAATTTTGACTTTATGTAGTTGTAATTCTAAAAGTGGATGATTACACTTGTATTCGCCCATTACTTGTCGTATTACCAACTGTGAATCTCCAATGACATTCAAATGTCTTATATTCAATTCTTTTGCAATTTCTAGTCCAATAATTAAAGCTTCGTACTCAGCTTGATTATTAGACATAATTCTGCTTTCATCTAGTTGGAAAGAGAACTGTAGTAATTCTCCCTTTGGGGAAATCAGAACTATGCCAGCTCCAACTCCTCTGTCAGTTTTGGAACCATCAAATGACAATTTCCATGGTTTTATTTCAACCATATGAATCTCGAATTCATCCTTTTCCATCAATACATTAGGATTATCCGCCAAAAAATCAGCTAATGCTTGACCCTTTACTGCCTTTTGAGGCACATATTCTAAGCAGTATTCTATCAGGGCCAATAACCATTTTCCTTGCTTACCTCTCAAAATAGGTCTTGTCAAGATATATTTTATAATGTCAGTTTGTGCAATTACATGTACCGTCGACGGCAACATATAATACCTTAATTTAATTGCAGAAAAGTATAATGCTAGGCATAGCTTTTCAATTGGTTTATACTTTATCTCACACTCATTCAATCTTCTACTCAAGTAATATATTGCTTGCTCATGGCCTTTTTCGTTGTCTTGAGCTAAAAGACTACCAATTGATTGTTGGCCAGCTGAGATATAGAGTTTCAAAGGTTTGCCAAATATTGGTGGCATAAGCACAGGAGGCTTAGCTAATGATTGTTTTAAGAATTCAAAAGCCTTATTATGCTCTTCATTCCAATTAAAATCTTTCTGAGATTTCAATTTCAAAAGTGGTGAGAAAGCCAAGGTTTTCCCAGATAAGTTGGAAATAAACCTTCTTAAAAAGTTGACTTGTCCCAAAAACTGTTGGAGTTCTTGTTTGTTTGTTGGAGGCTGTGCTTCCATTACTGCTTTTGTCTTATCTTTATCAACTTCAATTCCTTTCTTATGAACTAGGAATTCAAGGAAATTTCCAGCACTAACTCCAAAAGCACACTTTGTTGCATTCATTTTCAGTTGGTATTGTCTCATTCTTTGTAAGACTTGTTTCAGATGATCAATATGATCATCAAATGTGTGTGATTTTACAACTACATCATCTATGTAAACTTCCATAAATCTTCCAATCAGGTCATGGAAAATTACATTCATAGTCCTTTGATAAGTTGCCCCAGCATTCTTTAAACCAAATGCCATCACGATCCATTCAAATAGTCCAATATATCCTGGACATTTGAATGCTGTTTTATGTGTATCTTCTTCTGCAATGAATATTTGATTGTAACCAGAATAACCATCCATAAAGGAAAGAAATCGATGGCCAGAAGTAGCATCCACCAAATGGTCTACCACAGGCATATGATATTCATCCTTTGGTGAAGCTGTATTCAGATTTCTAAAATCGATGCATATTCTTACTTTCCCATTTTTCTTAATCACAGGAACAACATTAGAAATCCATTCTACATACCTGACTGGTCTTATATATTTGGCTTTGAATAATCTTTCCATTTCTTTCTTGACTTCTTTTAACACTTCAGGAGTCATTTACCTTGGAGTTTGTTGGTATGGAACAAAATTCTCTTTAATAGGAATTCTATGTTCAACCAATGATCTATCTAAACCAGTCATATCAGGATAATCCCAAGCAAAGCAATCTTTAAATTCAGACAACAAATACTTCAAACGATCCTTCCTTTCATCAGGTAAAGAAGCACATATATGAAGAATTCTAGGATCTTAATCTGTTCTTACATTAAAATCCTCTAAAGGATCTTTAACTTCTGCTTTAAGATCATCAAGCTTTGCAGGAGCAGCTTTGAGATCTTCCATAGCTAGTTCTTTTACGGATAAAGGACTGTCATCTATCACACAGTCTGCCCAATTACAAGAAATAGGCTCATCAGCCTCTAATTTCCTAGACACAATAAAAGAAAACAATCTCTTGAAAGTGGCTTTCAAAGTAGCCAACTGATCATCTACTTGATTTGATATTTTACTTGACATAAGAAATCTTAGATTCAGCATTACTAGACCTCAAAATTATATTAGGTCTGACAAAATCTTTACTCAACTCTTGAAAACCATCTTTGATATATTTAAGAAACTGACTTTCAGTAACACCAGTTCCTACTGATTTTACCTCTGAATCTTCAATCTTAATCGGCCACAGGTCTTCATCATATAGCCCTGCTTCCACATTGTTAGTTTCTGCTTTAAAGGGATGCTTGTCTGCCCAGAAAATCTCCATTTCTGTAGCCTTCTCATTCTGCCCTTGCTTCAGAAATATCAATGCCTGATGTAAAGAAGAAGGCACACACCCATTTATGTGAATCCAATCTCTGCCTAATAAGGCATTGTAATTGGATGAAGAATCAATAACAAAGAAAGTTGTGTTCATCTTTCTACTTCCAATTTGTAATTGCAAAGAGATCACACCTTTAGCAGGTGAGCATCCTCCTGCAAAATTACCCACTGTCACCTCTGTTGGAATTAAGTCAGATTCCTTTTTATTTAAGGCTTTCATCATCTTTGAAGGTAAGATGTTGACAATAGCCCCATTATCAATTAAAACCTTATTGATAGGCTGTCCATTGATATGTAACATTACGTATAAAGGTTTTAGATGCCTAACCAAGGCATCTTCAGGGGATCTAAGCACCACGATATCTTTTCCTTTTGTGTCTTTTTCAATTCTTATAGATTCTTTTTGGAAATCTTTCTCTTGTTCATCATTTATTTTTACTATTGCATCTGTCTTATCTTCTACATCTCCTTCTAAAGTAGTTGGTTGGTTAGGTTTTGCCTGAAAAGTTTTTGGCAAAACCAGAATCATATTGCATGGAAGTTTAGTAGGAGAAACTGACCCAAACTGGATCGTGTCCAAAGCTTGACCAAATGTAGCAGACTTTTGAGAGTTAGCCTTATTCTTGTCATCTTTTGGATTTTCTTTCATTATCTCTGAGCTGTCGACGGACAGCAAGTCATCATCTTCATCATCTTCCAACAAAACTTGCTGGAATTCTTCCATCTTTTTCTTCAAACTCCTTATTGCCAAAAGGAAATGAAGGAGAAGCTTAAGACCATAGATCAGTTTGCCAATACTTCTGGCAAGCTTGACACAATGAGTTCCTCCATCTCTCAACTGAAAAATGACTTGCATCAATTAGATGTAGAAGAGGCTGAGCTGATTGCCCGTTTGAATCAGATCAAGCAAGAGAGGATTTCTCTGATTTCACAGAAAGAGCATATCAGTCACGACCTGGCTAGTATTACTCCTGATGAGCAAGGGATAAAAGCCATAATTGAAGTGACGAGAGATGATTACTTGAAGAACCAGTCAAGATACAAAACTATTGATCATCAATGGAACTATTTTGTTAAGTTCTTCATGGATTTCAAGTCTAGAATTCAATAAACTTTGTACATGACTTATTAACCTGGCCTATTTTTGTAAGGCCTTGTCAATGTTTGATCTTTCTCTTTAATGGATTTAAACCTTTTTGAGACTCTTGGAATTTTATACCAATTATTTGATATTACTTTTCTTCTTTATTGTTGATGCATGCCTGAACAAGTGAGGCTAGATCTAACAACACTTCGAATTTCTTAATCCATCTTTTGGACATTTTAACTAACAATTGTCCCCAAATCAACGGGGGCCCAATAATCAGAAGTTTACTCAGTCATTACCGAGTGATGTCATAACTGGTAAATCTGAAAAGTTATTTCTCATCATGAATAAGCTGACATGACTCATCCCCTTCTCCATTTTAGTGGGGATCGTGGACGGTTATCCCTCGGGGATTGAGTTAATGACTCATGCCAATTTTGAAAATTGAATTAGCAGTTTTCAAGCTGCGCCAGAAAACTGAATAGCCACTACATTGGCAGTTATCACTTATGTCTTTAAATTAGACATCAAACCTCATTGTTTTTACCTTCAACAATTTAAACAAAGTTCCTTCCTTCCATTATTGTGATTTTATTTCCTTCAATAAAATGATTATGGCAGGAGTTGGTTCCTCAGCAGTCTCTTGAGACTTAGGAGAATTAAGCCCAACTGTATCTAAACCAACGTCAGTGTCACCTTGGGAGTGAGTAGGTGACACTCGATTGTCAGGGCCTAAATCAAGATTCAAATCAATCAAGGCTTCATCACTTGCTGAAGCAGCAGCTTGCTTGGTATCTGTTGGCAATGGCTCGTCAGCTTTTTCAGGAGTAACATCTTCTTGATCAGTCTGGATTGGAGGCTTCAGAGGTGATGGTGTGTGGCCACTAGTTGTATCTTCTTGCAGTGGAAGCTCCACAACATTTGAAAGGTCAGTGATTGCTTTGTCTTGACTATTGTTTTCTTCGGAGGACGCTGGCAATTGAAGCTTTCTTCTAGTTCTCTGAATTTGAGTAGAGGACTATAATCAGTCAAAATAATAAAAGACCAAATACAAACAAATGGTCATATATAAGAATTAGATATTTTACCCTTTGGAATAGCCCTAAAGTTTCCATGTCATCAGCAGTTTCCTCCTCTCGGGCTTGGGGATCGTAGTTTTTTATGGCATCAGCAAGAAGTGGAGAAACTAGCACATCATCCACTTGAGAACTTCGAGTTCTTTTCTTTTGTTTGGATAAGTCATCAGTGTTGACGATTCCTTTCCCTTTATCTATCTTTGATGGTGAAGCCTCCTTTAAGATAGGAACTTCTTCGGAAATAGAAACTGACAAAAGTTAAAAGTATGAAATTAGTGTGTGATAAAACATAAGACTGATACAAATTAAACAAAAGAAAGAGTAAAGCATGATACCTGAATATGAGGTATTAGGATCAAGTCTTGAAAGACAATTGTCCAAGTCTTTGTTAAAGACGATTGGTGTGACAAACTTCCAAAAAATTTGGAAAGCAGAAGTAGATGAGGGAGCAGCAACAAAAGCCTTGAAAATATACCCAGTTCTTGCACCCTGAAATTGCCCAACTAATTCTCGAATGAGGGAAAGCTGGGTTACACTAGGCCTGGTATCTACCAAATCCTTGATCCTAGGATGAGTATAAGGGACAGGTACCCCTTGTGTTAGACCAAATTGTCTGGCACACTGATTAGGCAGATATATTTCAAAGCTGCAGTTGGAAAAATGAGAGGCAGATGGGGAGAATCCTATAGAAAGGAATCTAGAAATCAATATGCTAGCCCAGAAATCATTAACCACTTGGACAGGAACCAGAAGATTGAGGATGGGCTGTATCTTCTGAGAAGCAGGGTATTGGCATTCCTTGAAAGGGAGCCAATCTGGAAGATCACCAGTTTTTGATTGAAAGAAAGTTGTGAAGTATCTTTTAAATGTACAGTTCTCTCCTCGAGGCTCAAATGATAGAAAGTATTCACCATAACTGTGACAGTCTCTACCATCTTCTCTTTGTGAATAACGACTGAAAGGCCTGATCGACGGGAAGTAAGCATACAGCCAGGCCTGAAGTATCCAAAGAGGACCACCATAGCAGTTGGTAATCTTGTTCTTGACAAAAGTCCAAAGACCCTTATAAAGAGTGCCCAAAACAAAGGGAGCCAGGGATAATTTCTTATTCTGAGCCAAACAAATGGCTAGTCTAATATACTCTTGAGTAATCTTAAGACCAGAAATGCACATCACATATTTACAAAGCCAATACAGGTAAAAGGCAACCTTTTCATTAAATAGAGGCTCGGCATGTTCAGGCCCAAAATGTTGAATCAAGAAACTGGCATAACTAACTGAGCCTTTAAACTGAAATGGAGGCTCATAGGGGTCATGATCAAGTGTGGCATTCACTTCTAGGCCCACACATGACAGGCCAGTAAGATGAATAATGTCCAAAACGGTGGGCGACATAGGTCCATTTGGGAAAACAAAGGCATTACATGATGTGGACCAGAAGCAAGCAGCAACAGCTAACAGATAGGGGTTTATTTCTATTGAGAGAGTCGAAAGATCAATCAATTCAGAAATACTCAATGCTGTCCATTCAAGATGAAGGTGTCCCCTCATTCGGTTAACCCACTTCTTCCAAGTTGGTTGAACCGTTGGCCATGATCTGATTGATCCTCTCATTTCCCAATTGGTCCATTGAAGGCCGGGAAGCGAAAGTAATAAGGGCTCGTCAACATTGACTGGGTAGTATGTCGGTAATTCAACAGGGGTAGGAGAATATACTGGCCCAAGTACGAAGTTGGTTTGAGTGTCTGCCCTAGTAACGAAATACTGATTTACCTGCTCCGCCTCTCTAAGGCATTGAGGGAATCTTAATGGAATATCGTCAGCAGGAACCTCAGATTGAGGAGGACTTTGGTTCTTTGATTGTGTCGACTGAGAAGCCTTCGATTTGGTTGACTTAGAAGTCGACGAAGCTTTGGTTGCCGGTACTGTACCAGTTGTTGGTTTTTTGGACGCCATTGCAGGAGAAGTTTTCAAAGGGGAAGTTATTCAAAGGAGGAGTAAAAATATATTAACCGTGCCCTAGATTTTCATGGTGAAGGATATGTATACGTTTGGGAAACCCCACTTATCAGGCACGACTTTGGGGGATTTATTCACCTAAGTTAAAAGGTTTTAACTTAAATAAATAAGGGGGGCATTGTTTACTCCATTATTGTGATTTTATTTCACCCGTCGTTTGGGTGACACGTGGCACAGGGAATTGTGATATTATTAAAGATAACTCCGGTACACCTTAATATCATAGGTTAAAATAGGTAAACATAAAACCACAACAAAAGGTTTTAGCAACACATTCCCGTCGAGTGACCCGTCGATCGATCATTCTAGGACTTGCTCCCGCTCAATAAGCTAAGTATTGATGAACTTATTTATATGGGCAGTTCACATACAGATGTCCAAAAGGAGATTCACAGAGACATTCTCATGATCGTGGGAAGTGTTGCTCAGCAATTCTTGGAGCAATTCTACACAACGTGGGAGTTATTTGGTTCACAGATCGTGGGAACAAATTCAAAAGCACACTATGAGGGAGTAACTGCCATCTTTGGAGGGAACATTCAAATTCAAACGAAGAGGCCTATTTATGGAGGAATTAGCAGCAGTTTACAAACACACAAACAACGCCAATCAGGCCTTTATCTTTTCTTTTCTAGGAGTAGCTTTAACTTGTAATCGTTCACACGATAATCTTTATCGTTTGTTCTTCTACTTTGAAGTTTAATAGAGTCCATTTTATTATTCTTCTTCCATAATCCATCCACTTCATTGTTTGTTTCCAAAGAAGTCCTGAAACACGGCAAGGAACCAAACTCCACTTTTTCACAACCACATTCCAGCAACTCGAAACACAGATACCCGTCGATTTTATCATCGATTTCCGTCGATTGAATCGATCCAGAAAACTTGGTAACACGCCCCTTTACTAGGTAACTTAAATGACCCAATAAATTATAAACCTAACCCAACAAGAAACGCCCCTCATCTTTATCACTATCAGTCGACTCTCGCCGAGTGAATTGGTGTCGGTCGTCTCTTCAGGTCTCTCTCTCTCTCTCTCTCATCTGTGTTGCGTGACTTTGTTTGATTATTGTTTATTAAATAATTCAACGTTGATCAATCGTGGCTTTGTTTGATTATTGCTTATTAAATAATTCAAGGTTCTGATCATATAAAAATCAGTCGTTCATAAATTAATAATAATCTCCTCCGTAGTTTGCTCGTATCCATAATTCTTGTTAATTCTTGATCACATGCATGATCACCTAAAAGCAATTTCATTGTTTGAACCCAATTACCATGCCAACAAGGGCAGTTAACTGTTTTTTTTATCATAAAGTTTTTTTAAAGTGGTCTTAGACTCTTAATCAACTGAAAGGACAACAATTTAGTATCAAATTAATGCGACTTAACTAAGTGATAATTGTTTTATGCCAACCGGTAGGAGAATTACATTCCAAGAGTTACAATAACGGAATCGGGTGCCTGTAGAGAGCTGCTATATATCGCTGGAGCATCCAACGCCCCAAAACCCCATCGTTTTTGGGCCAGATTAGGAACAACGTTCAGCCCTAGCTTCTCCCCTCCTACATTACCAATCGTTGTGTTAGGTTCATTTTTGGTCCCACACAATTGATCCGAGCCGGTTAATAATTTTATAATAATAATTCGAGTGATCTCGTAAAAAATGAGCTCAATGTGTATGCATTTGTTATATCGGTAATCTTTCATTTTTGTCGGGGAAGTTTTTTGCACATACAGAAAAAAGCAAAAGAAGGTTCTCTGCCACCCGTAGGGATAATATGGTAATTTTAATGTACATGGGTATTTTAGTCATTTAGATGTACAAGGGTAATATGGTCAATTCAGTCATTTTAAATTTTAATGTATAAGTAATCGGGTTAATGTGCGGGTCGGGTTTAATTTTAAATAAATGGGTTGGGTTAGGCATGAGTCATTTTCCTCATAAATAATGGGTTCTAAATGGACCCAACCCACAAACAACTTACCCAATTTGGCCCAAAGTTGCCCATTTGACACCCCTACCTATAGGCAGGTAAATAATGTTTTTTTTTTTTTGCTTTCTGATATCGTTACGTCCCGACATATATGGTGAAATGAAAACTCACATGTATGTCGGCCGGTTTCTATTACCCTTTCGGGCCCGTTTCCGAGTTACATCCCGACATATATGGTGAAATGAAAACTCACATGTATATCGGCCGGTTTCTATTACCCTTTCGGGTCCGTTTCCAATTCGCAGACCGGTTCATGGATGTTAAGGCCGATACTCGACCGTTACAGATGATTTAGGTATATGTGTAATTCTTTTCGTCAAAAAATATGTTTTAGAAATTCACGACCACTACAACTGTTTCCCGGTCCTAATCCTTGGATACACTCAATACCGTTACACAGCGTCTACACCAGTTAGGTGTCCCCCTACCGTTATTTAAAACCTTGCTGGACGCGTAATTTGAATACTCACCCTTGAATTTGACAACTACGTTATATCATGTGCATCTATAGGAATATAGGCCATGATATACCTAGAAAAGGTGGCCAATTGGAGTGTTTTAGAAAGTTTTGTTGGGATTCTTTTTTGGGTGATCTTCACACTTGAATTTAAGATCTTTATTGTGTCATGCTAATTCTTTTGAAAAAATAGATACTTATGTACCTAGAAAAGTTGGGTCTTTCTAAGAACTAGGTGATTGATTTTGGTTGTGTGGTTGAATTGGTGTGTGCTATTGTAAAGAAGAGAAGTTGGTTTGGTGGAACTTGTGGAATCTGTGATATTGTATTGAGAAGGATGGGAGGCGGAAATTCGAGGGACAGGAGTTTGCCGGATCAATACAAACATCCTCCCCAGACAGCTTATCCAGCGCGAAATGAACAACAACGGACTCTTGGTGGGAAGTATTCGTGCATTGCTGATAACTACAATTCCTTAGAGGAGGTAAGAACACATGCGATAGCTATGGATTTTGTTACTTTTATGCTGAATCTTCATGTTTTTTAGTTGCATCTTGAAGATGAATGTGTGCATTCGTTATTGGTCACTATTTTTATACTGCACTTAGGAAACACCCGTTGGTGTGAAGTTATCATATTTTTGGGGCGTATCCAATATGTACAAATTCATCTACTTCACTAAAAGCCTATAAAGCATCGAATGCGTTTATATTTTGTCTCATAATGGGAAAAAAATTTGGTCTTCTTATGTGATTACAGAGTATAACTGAGGTTTTCCATTGTTAAGTTTCATCGGCTGTTCTTGTATTTGTTCACAGAAATGGTGATTTATATTTGTTCATTTTCCTACCGCAATTCTTCAATGTTGTCTGGTGATAATTGTTCACCATGATAGTGAAATGAGAATTTCCTGCAAAATGCCATATCTTTTTGTTGCACTGGTTTGGTGTTATTGACAGTCGATAATGAGCTGCCGAGCTGGATATCATGCTGTGCCAAACACAGGCTACGCAAAACAAAGTCTCGATGCTATTTGTTTCTTTGTATTGGCCGAATACTGTAAATTTCAGACACGTAAATTTTGAGGGCGCTGTCTATACGTCTGCATTACCTAATTCATGAGATATACTCTTTCATCGCAGGTGACTGAGGCTCTTGTACATGCAGGCCTTGAATCTTCCAATCTCATTGTTGGTATAGACTTCACCAAAAGTAATGAGTGGACAGGTGGAACCTTAAACCTATTCTGAATATTTAGGTATTTTATCTTCTGTGAAATATGCTGATATTGGATTGGTAAATAGGCGCAAGGTCATACGACGGGAGAAGCTTACATCACATTGGAAATGGTCTAAATCCATACGAACAAGCCATATCTATTCTCGGGAAAACCTTAGCTGCTTTCGATGAGGATAACTTGATTCCTTGCTTTGGGTTTGGCGATGGTACTTTCTTTGAGCTGAAAACAGTACATTTCAGAATCAGTTTACTTGTTTACTGGCAATAATTCGTAATTTATGTTTCCAACTATTAGCATCGACGCATGATCAAGACGTATTCAGTTTTCATCCAGATGAGAGACCTTGTAATGGATTTGAAGAAGTGTTGCATGAGTACAGGGAAATAGTTCCTCATCTGAGTTTAGCAGGTTTGGATCCTACGCAACTGACGCTATCCTTTTCCTTCTCAGAATAACTGAATTCTTTCTCGTAGCTTGAGCTTCTCCATCTGTTGTCACAGGGCCAACATCATTTGCCCCGGTTATTGATATGGCCATGACAATTGTGGAGCAGAGTGGCGGCCAGTACCATATTTTACTAATAATTGCAGATGGACAGGTAATTTGCTTGGTTAATCAATCCTTCAAGTTTGAGTAAGATGTTGGAAGGAGGAAATCTTGTTGAACATGACCAAGCTGATATCAAAGTTACGGATGTTGACCTAATTCTGCCATTGTGTTTTAATGATGACGAGTCATTGATATGGCCAGGATTACTCTTTTCTACTGTTGTCAAACGACGTGATATTATCATGGATCTGTTTAAGATTTCTCAAATTGTATTGTACCATGTCCTGTAGCGTAGGATTTTGTTTTCCTCGGCATACTACACTGAGGGTTCTTAGTTCTCTTACAATTCCAGCCAACCTTCGCGGGATTGTGATTCAACTTAACTGGAATAACCTCTTATGCCAAAATGGTTTGGCTGGTCTTGTGATGGCTACATGACTCCTACATTTCTAATGTGTTCATGCATTTTTGGTGTCGTAGGTAACTAGAAGCGGTTCTAGTCGACATGGTCATTTGAGTCCGCAGGAACAAAAAACTGTTGAAGCTATTGTAAAAGCAAGGTGATATGGTGTAACTTCCCACTGTACCATTCTTTTTTTCTATTGCTCTTTTCATAATAGGCCTTGAACTGTTTTATTTCTAAATTTCACCGCATATTTATACAGCAAGATGCCCCTGTCCATTATAGTAGTTGGGGTTGGAGATGGACCCTGGGAGATGATGAAGGAATTTGACGATAATATTCCCGCCCGTGCCTTTGATAATTTCCAAGTAAGGGAGATACCTTCTGATTTGCCAGAACTTGCATATTACTATTGGCAGTACTTAACATGGGAGAACTATATGAACTTTTGCTCTGCAGTTTGTCAATTTCACAGACATTATGTCGAAAAATGTGGCTCAGTCCCAAAAAGAGACAGAATTCGCTCTTGCAGCTTTGATGGAAATTCCTTCTCAATATAAAGCAACAATAGAGCTCAATATATTGGGGTAATTGATGGGTTTGCTCAAAATATTTAGGTTTTATTGCAGCAGATTCGCATGTGATCTCATTATATTCTCTTTGCTTTGGCACAGTGGCCGGAAGGGGAATGTTTATGAGAGGGTTCCTCTCCCACCCCCTGTGAATGATGTTACATCTTTTACCAGCACAAAATCTTCGCGCTCAACTAGTTTCCAGAAGAGCTGATCGGCTCTGTTCTATGGCCACGGCAGCCCTGTTGGTAATGCTCCAGCTTCATCAAGTTCCACTATTGATAACCAAGTAAACAGCCCATTTTTTTTCAATGCTTTCGGGATAATTGCCTCAAGTATATTAAGTCATCCCCTTTTCCCTCAATGCTCGAATACTAAGAAGCACACACACGAACGGAGCATCTTTTGAAAAGTAAGACACTAACACGTTGGAAATGCATTGAACATCGAAATGTGTGTAGGATAAGTATACGCTAGTAGTTGATATAGAAAACGAGATATTTAAATTAGGGAGAAAATACAACATTGATAGTAATACTAGATACTAAGTGCTTATGACAATTTTGATCCCATCGCAACTTTTTAAAATTGCATTTGACCCCTAACGTGTTCCTAATTGGTTGTCAGAGTGTTTCCAACGTGTCCTACTAAAACAATATAGGAAAAAATTCAGACAGCGGAACTTGTCTGAACGTGAATGTATCCCATACGTGTTGGATATAGATACACGAGACTCTTGACCGGTCAGGCTGGTTTGGTGTCCTCAAGATCCTGTCACTAAAGAACGATGCGTGCTCTGCCTTCAAATGGAATTCATGCTTAATATCCTTTTGCAATCATTCAACCCGGGCCTTGAACCAAGTTCAATGATATCCAGATTAATCAGGATATGGTGCTTTTCTTCAGCAATTCATTACCATATCGTCTATGTGCATTATCTCCGCTATATCCTTGTTCTCATTGTTCCAGTAAAATAAACGGTGCTAATATCTTTTCCCCGTATTTTTGACAGCTTTGTCCCATTTGCACCAGTATTTCGAAGGCCATGCTCCTTTGGTTGTGGGCATCAGGCAAACAAGTAAATTGATTTCTTCGACTCTTTGGACAAATAGTGAGGTACTAACAATGCAAGAATTCTTCTCCTCTTGGACAGACATGCTAGAAGTTGATATAGAAAACCAGATATTTGTTTGGTGGTTAGTCTACAGTCATCTTTTTCTTCTGCTGTTGTAAATTTTGGTCCTTTTCATTTGTGCCTTTCTTGGACATTAGTTCTTGGACCTACAAAATGAATAAAATACATGAGAAATGACCTCCAATAATTTCATGATCTACAGAATACATCAGTAGTAGCCTGTAGGGTCGGTGGTGGAGATCACACAAATGTGTGTTGAAAAACTCTCATTAGAATACCTCGCGGCGATGCTCCTAGAGCAAGTTGGAGTAATAAGTCATAGGCCGTGTGGGCCCAGAAACAGACCTGCACATAATCAAATCCCGACTAATATAAAATCATCACTTTGTTGGGTGTGGAATATAGGTTATTAGGTTCTATCATCCACTGGTATTTGTCACTCACTTATTTCTGCACTAATTATTTTGACACAAAATTAGGTCAACATTAATTTGTGGGGCATAAGATTATTAAGAAGGTCCACCCCTTTTCCAGTTTCTTGTCTTGTCTTGTTCTTTAAGATTTGGGCCACTCCTTGGACATTCTTTTGTCAACGCAATAATGGGCTTATTACTATCCTCTAGCAATGCACCACTGTTTCAAGGAAGTGACAATTCACTGCTCCGCCGCGACTGTTTTCCACCACATTTTTTTACGGGCTCCATTACGAAATGTGCGACTCTCTATGGTGTGGCGGGAAAGGTTCTGGAATCTCAGGTGGTGGTGTTTCCGCGACAATTACTAAAATTGTTTGTTTAGACGGTTGAGTTCTGATTTAGGGTTCTCCAGCTTAATCATCGAAGTTAACTAAATATCCTCGTAGATGTGCTATGGATGATGACAGCACTTGTGTTGTTGAGTGTCAACCGATGTGTAGATTCCGGTTAAAAAGGCTTACCGTTAAAAGGCTATAAGTAACCGCATTTTCGGGCATTCCAGCATCCGTTATTCCTGGTCTTTCTCTGTGAAGCAAAATCGCTCAAGGGGGAAAAAAAATCTTGGTTATCTTGTTTTGTTGCCAAGACCATTCTGATATCTCATCTCCCTCGTGCAAGCCTTTCCAATGCGTTTTTCACTTTGGGGTGCATATCTCAGTTGCTTTTGCCAGTACTAATCCTCCGTCTACAGTTTAGTATGCAAGGGATAAATATGGCAGAAATCTTTTACCGCTATTCCAACTTATGCAAGGCCAACCCAAAACTGGAAATGGCCAACAATTTGTTTTTGCCTGATATGCACACAATACCTCTCCGATTCCTATTCGACATGGGATTGAGATATGGGTGAGTTACGCATAATAACCTGTAATCACGCTAACAACAGTTGAAAACAGTTGTTAATCTCTCGTAGGCTGAGATCTTAAAAAGAAATCCATCTGAAGAGAGACCCACTTCTGATGAGCTAGTTGGTGAGGGAATAACTTGCCAAGGCAATGATCAATAACTGATCTGAAAGAAAGATCTCAGCCACCACACACAACCTAAATAATAATAATTAAGTTAGTCGCACTTATAGATAAGTTTGCTATAACTAGTCTCATGTTCGAATCTCACGGAGGCCGAACATTTCAAACATTGGGGCGGCTTGAAAGTAATCTTGCGCGCAAAATGATCCGGACATCCAGGTATCGAAACGTTTGCTATCATTGGCCTTGTAAATTGCTTATTTAGACTGTAAGAAAGAAACAAATAAGTAAATGCAACCAAGCGGCTGAGTTTGAGAGTCGGGACAATATCCACAACAAACATCCTTTACTGCCAGCAATCACCAGCCCCCTTCATCATTGCATTCAATGCACCCAACAGCTTCTGCAGACATAACAGATCACTGCTATCAATAATGCATACCTATAGATAACCTCACATAAAAGACAATGACAACTCATCTTCTTCTTCCTCCACTCATTGTTCTCTTTTCTGGGTCCTCTTCAATTTTCCTCTGAAATCGCCATCTCTGCCCCTCCCATGGCCTCCACACCCAGATTCTCCTACCAGAGGCTTGTTCATGAAGGTGGGTTTGTTGATGATGATGATGATCAGATTAGAGAGAGAGTGATTGGGAAGGCAAAAAGTTGGTCCAGAATCAGAAGCAAGGTGCACACAAGGAAGAGACTAAGGGTTAGGATTCCTGGCTTGAAGAGGTTCTTCAGGAGGAAAGCTAGGGTTATTTCGGTAAATTGGGCTAAGGTTTTGCAGAGATTGAAGGAAAGCCAGGCCCATTTCGGGGAATTATTTGCTGGGAATTATCTGTTTATGCAGGTCACCCCTACCCCATTCAAATATCACGACAAATCTTTGAAGGGTACTCCTGAATTCCTTAGGTACTCTATTCCAAGGATTTCTCAGTAAAGTCCTGGTTGAAATTTATGAGTTTTTCTTGATTGTGTTCTTGGCTGTGTTGAGGTCTTGAATTTCAAGAAACTTATGAAAGAAAAGAACAAAAGATAAGAAGATAGAGTGGAGACGTTCTTTGATTTTCTTGTTGACTTCTTTTCTCTTCATAAATCGATAATTCTATTATCCAAACATGGCCTTAGGTTGAGAATAAGCAGGAATTTATGTGTAATTCATGCAATTGTATTTGATGGTTTAAGTGTATGTGTAGGGTGCTATGAAACAATCTAGTGGTTTGTTGTAATCCATCAAAGAAACTTGCTCCTCTTTAATCCTTGTACTATATGAGATTGTGGCAGTTGTCTTTAATTACCATAGGAAATTTCAAATTTGTAAATGACATCAAGTGCTTTCTAAATCTAATGGATAAATCCATGGGTGAGTAGGGAGATGAGAGTCATACTTTTTTCTTATATATATATTTATATTTATATTTATAACCGGATGTCTAGGCCAGCTTGCCTATGTGGGAATGAAATCTGTGACCTCATGGAGGAGCGCTAATTACTTTCTCGCAACCACGGCCAAACCCTTGGAAGTTGGGAGTCATCTACAATGCATTGGCATTGAAAACTAAAGTAGTTGGAGTTTAATTTTTCCTACTTCATAAGCCATTTGATTGGTGAGATAAGTTTAGTCTAAAAGAACGACCCAACTGATATGGACTGGGCCGGCAACAAAAATCTAAAAGGCATCAACATGAGCCGAATAAGTGGAGGGTTGTAAATCAACTTCGATTTGAAAATTTAACTTGTTTTAAAAATATCCAACGCCAAACAAGGTTTACGCGAACTATTACGAGTAGCTTGAATCGTTTGAACATGAAACTTGGTTTGAAAATTTAACGGTTTTCAAAAAACGTTTAAACTTAGTTTGTTTAGGTCTCAAATGGATCCCGGACGAGCATTTAACGAGACGAAAACACATGTTTAAATTTGGATTGCTTGGTTCGTTTATCAGTCCTACACGCATGAGAGCGAATAGTCATAGGATGCACGACTCGGGAATGTTATCATGAAGACTGGATGTTAAAACAAATATGTTCCACACATGGGGCATAATTGTTGTGAATTCGACCCAAACCTACATACAAACCATCACAAAGAAAAATCAAGCAAATGCACGACACAAATATTTACGGGGGGGTTCCCAAATTGGAATTTGGGTACATATATGGCTCACAATAATTCTCAATATATATTAAATGAAGGGAGCACAGGTTACATCGGCTGCTGTGCATACAGTGTATATATGTTCTTGGATTTTACATTTTAGGCTTCACAAACAACAATAAAGTTCATGACTTTCCTCAGTTTCGTATACAGAAATTGCCTAACTAGAATCTTAGTAAACTAAGATTTAAAAGCAAAGGGACCAAATCTTTCTTTTTAATTTCTTCTCTAAATATTTTCGGGGCGGTTCCGGGGACATCTATAAAAATATCTAAAAAAACACTTCATAATTCCCGATCAAATTTTAATGATCCGAGTCGTTCAATGTGATCAGAACGTGATTTTAAAGATACCAACGAGAAATCAGCAAAAAAAAAGACCGGGAAAGGCTTGATCCGAACAGTTCCGAACAGTTTTTTATTGAACGGTTCAATTAAAAACTACTCAAAACAAGCACTTCCCGGTAATTTTTTTTTGCCGATTTCTCGCGAGTACCCTTAAAAATCACATTCTGCACACATTGAGCGGCTCGGATCATCAAAATTTGATCGGAAACTATGAGATTGAGATTTGGAGTGTTTTTTTAGATGTTTTTTTAAATGTCCCTGGAACTGTCCCGAAATATATTTGTTATAGAACCCCATGAAGAAAAGGAAAAAGTTTCAGCACTGTTATGTACATTTCAGAGAATGGTGTAAATGTCATATATATAAGGCATGTATAGAACTGACTAAGGAAGGAAAGCATAGAATCTTCACGTCCCTCAAGTTTTTTGTTGCTCACATTCTACGGTAAAGATATGGAATCCTTTTGTTTTAGTGAAGTCTGTCTTTTGGGAGCATCTTTGCGTACTAACACATGATGCTTGAGGTGTCTACAGAAATGTCTACAGAACCGGGCTAGAGCTAAAGCTCGCAGCGCGACCGTTTTATGCCCTGGAAATTTACAAATTTTGAGGGCCTCTCCACTTTGATACCCCTTTATAATAGTAGTTCAATGAAGAAGAGCCTCATTTTTAATCTTCGCTTTATGTCCCGGAAAAATCTGGGCCGCCCCTAAAATGTCTACACCCTTGCAGTTGTGTAGTTCATGCATACTGGTTATCCATTACAAAAACTGTTTTCGAAGATAAAAAGAACATTTTCTGTTGAAACATACGGAGAAGTGTTAAAGTAGGCACTAGGTAGGATCAAGATCAAGATCAAGATCAAGACCAAGACCAAGACCAAGACCTAATTAACCTCAAGAGGTTTGGCTAAGTAGGCACGAGAAATCAATAAGTGCTTGTACTCCGTAGCATGTTCGAATTATACGGAGGCAAAATATTTCAAACATTAATGGGGCTGGCCACGTACTGGAGGGTTTATCCGGTCGTTAATTTTAAGACCCCGGAACTAATCGACGTGCGTGCAAGCTGGCCTGCGCATCCGATTATAAAAAGAGAGAGAGAAAAGAGCAAGGACCTATTGCAGGCTTTGAATTCACTCTCCACAAGATTCTTGGACACCCACATAAGCAAATATGTGGGGACAGACTGTCCTGATCACTAAAAAAAGCCTAGGCTTCAAACAAACGTTGAGGGGAATTTAAATTCATTGGAAGCAAGGAATATAAATCCATCCCATTCTTGGTTCCATTTCCCATGCTATAAATAGAGCATACCAGATTACAAGAAGCACAAAGCCCTCTTACATACTCTCTCTCTCTCTCTAAAAACGTTATAGCTACAATTCCCTCTCTTTGCTGAAAATGGCTGGCAAATTGGTACTGCCAGGGAGTAACACTTCCATGCAACAACTTATCAAGAGTGACCGGAGCATGTTCATGGCGTCCGACGACAATGCGATGCTGAAGCAGATTCAGGCTACCCACAGTCCCGATGGCCGCGACATTGACGTCAAACCCATTCTCAACATCGTCGAGGATATCCTCAGCCGTGCCACTCTGACCGTCGATAGCATTCTCCCGGTATGTGTAATCCTTCATTAATTAATCCTCCGTGCGAGTATTCGTAGTGGGTGAATGCTTATTGCTGATTCAATGGTGATCTTATTGCAGGGCGTCCTCCACGGACAAACACAGAACGTGGAGGACAAAGTTCAGCAAGCCAGCGCCATTGCCATGCTTGATGCGCTATCATATATAATCGATCGGATTTCCTGCGAGGTAACACAGCAGATTGGCTAATGCAATTATATACACACATTATTTCTTCTAAGCACCAAGAATTAGTATACTACATGCACAAAAAAAAAAAAACTGAACCCATGGATCCGGTTCATTGAAGGTGCGGTTCAATTCCCACCTGGCCGTATCCAAATCTGGACCATACATCAGTTTTTATGTGCACTTTGCATTACACTTTTCTGTGCACCTATCTATCTTTTATTCGTAAAACACATAAGAGCACCATGTTTGATTATCGAAAGTATGTGATTTTTACCTTGGAAAATTAATGAATTTTCAGATAGCATACAAGTGTTTGGGTGGTGGAGACGGACACCAAACAACAGTCTCTCTACTGAACATGTTGTCAAACTACTCATGGGATGCTAAGCTGGTGCTAACCCTAGCAGCCTTCGCACTACACTACGGCGAGTTCTGGCTACTGGCACAAATCTACTCGTCAAACCAGCTGGCCAAAGCGATGGCGATCCTCAAGCAACTACCGATCATCATGGAGCATTCGGGCCCATTGAAACCCAAGTTTGACGCCCTTAACAATCTCATCAGGGCCATGTTGGATTTGACCAGCTGCGTCGTCGCGTTCAAGGAGATTCCTTCTGCTTATGTTGCTCATGATGTGCCTGCATTGGCTGCAGCTGCGAATACTATTCCAACTGCTGTTTATTGGACCATGAGAGGAGTCGTGGCTTGCGCGGCTCAGATCAGTAGCCTCACTAGCATGGGCCATGAGTATGTTGTCTTTCATGTGTTTTATACTATCTCATTCAATTATCAGATCTTTCTGGATTAGAATTCTAGAAATCAAGAATTCAGAAGACCAATGTTAAGCACACAAAACAAGTACATTTGAGAGCTCGAATGGACTTATATGGTTGAGTCTTAGACTAGTCGTCGTAAAATAGAAAATCCATCTAGATGTACATGATTTTAATTGCAGAAATACTACTGTTACATCGATCATTTTGTTGAAACGACATGATGGACAAAAATCTTGAAAATTTCGTAGTTCCCTTGTTGGACTTACTATAAACTTACATGTTACCATTTCAGGTATGGGACATCCACCATGGAGGCATGGGAACTATCTACCTTGGCTCACAAAATCAACAACATATATGAGCATCTCATGAAGCAACTGTACATTTGCAACCAACTGATAGGTATTTATGCCCCCTGATTAACCAGTAATCAAATGAATGAACGTTGTAGCTAAAGCTATGGACAATCACAGTGACTAAAAATCTTGCGTTTTTCATGCAGAGGAGAAGAGGAATAACGAATCTTACGAGGCGCTGCAGAAAATCTTTGAAATGATCCATATCGATAACATGAAAGTTCTCAGGGCCCTGATTTATGCCAGGGATGATCAGCCACCACTCTTTGATGGCGCATCTAAGAGAAAGGTTTGAACATTGAACATGAGCTCTTTAATTACTATATACAATGTCAAGAAAGAATACAATGTTGTTCAGTAGACCACTATTCAGGAAAAAAATTGCCACGAAAATTTTACGGGTTTTAATTGCTTCGTGTAATAGTAAACGCACTCTTTTTTGGTAATGCATGCAGGGTGTCTAGGGCCATATTGAACACATTTTTTTCACTAACTTCTTTTTCTGTGGATCGAAAAAACAGGTTAATCTCGACATTCTGAGGAGGAAGAATGTGCTACTCCTAATATCAAGCCTAGACATCTCCCCAGACGAGCTGTCGATTCTGGAACAAATCTACAATGAGTCCCGACAACACGCAACAAGGCTGGACAACCTGTACGAGGTGGTTTGGATCCCAATTGTGGACCGCTCGGTGCAGCAGTGGACAGACCCAATACAGAAACAGTTGCAGGCTGACCGCTCGGTGCAGCAGCTGACAGACCCAATGCAGAAACAGTTGCAGGCTGACCGCTCGGTGCAGCAGTGGACAGACCCAATGCAGAAACAGTTGCAGGCTAACCGCTCGGTGCAGCAGTGGACAGACGCAATGCAGAAACAGTTTGAGAGCCTGCAATCCACCATGCCGTGGTACACGGTGGTACACCCTACTCTGATCGATCGGGCAGTGATCAGGTTCGTCAAGGAGAGGTGGCATTTCCGCAACAAGCCAATCCTCGTGGTGCTGGACCCGCAGGGGAAGGTGGTGAGCCCCAATGCCATACACATGATGTGGATCTGGGGGAGCAATGCTTTCCCCTTCACTAGCTTGAGAGAGGAGATTTTGTGGAAGGAGGAGACTTGGAAGCTTGAGTTGCTTGTGAATGGTATTGACCAAACAGTTCTGAATTGGGTAAGAAAATTTTCCCCACAAATATGTGTTGCTATTGTCACATTGCCATACATGCATAAACATAGTCTTGCACCAAACTATAGGCTATCTATATATGTAACTTCTTTAGTTCGATCATGCTCCCATTGGACTTGCTCTAACATAGAGGTCAAAATCTTCTTTACATAGATCTCTGTTACCGTGCAATTTTAACAGCATGATTTCACTAAAGTACACTTTCGTGCAATTTTGCTGTGGAAATAAACTTTTGTGTAATCTTGTGGTTGAAATTACACGAAACCGTACAGAGGTCAAAATCTTTGATACCAATAACTCTGTTACAGTACAATTTCATTAAAATAGGGGTACACACACTTTTGGAGGTACTTTTAGGTATAGGTATTCTGAGGTGTCTAACATAACATGTAATTTTTCATTTTATCAGATAAGGGATGACAAATACATTTTCGTGTACGGAGGGGATGACATCGAGTGGATCCGAAGATTCACCGCGTCAGCACGATCCGTCGCGCAATCCGCTCGTATCCCTCTAGAGATGGTCTACGTCGGAAAGAGCAGCAAGAAAGAGCAAGTCCGGAAAATCGTCACCACCATCACAAATGAAAAGCTCAGCCACACATGGCAAGACCTCATGATATGGTTCTTCTGGACTCGATTGGAGAGCATGCTGTTTTCCAAGATCCAGCTCGGGAGAATTGACGACCATGACCCCATGATGCAAGAAATCAAGAAACTGCTCAGCTACGACAAGAGCGGAGGCTGGGCCGTGCTGAGCCGAGGGGCGTCAGTGGTGGTGAACGGACATGGGACCAAAGTGGTGCCAACCTTGCTGGAGTACGACTTGTGGAAGGAACACATAGCCACTAAAGGGTTTGACCGATCGTTCAAAGATCATTACGACATGCTTCATGGGACTGAGCACCCGTGCTGCCGGTTTGAGTTTCTGAGCACGGCTGGTACCGGGAGGATTCCGGAGGGCATGAAGTGCCCGGAGTGCCTCCGTGCTATGGAGAAGTACATCACTTTTTGTTGCTGCCACGATGAAAACCCCAGTACTGCAGCATTCTACTGAAGGTTCAAGCTAGGTGCTTGATATATATAGTACGTCAATAATGGAGTGTGTGTTTTGTTTGTTGTTTTCCTCTATGGAATAAGGTTTGTTTGATGTCAAATAATGTGATGTTCAGGTCACCATTGTGGACTTTGATCAGCAAGGTTGGCCGGCCCTCTTAATCTTCCTGATAAAAATAAGAGCCATTTTCATGTGGTTTTACGAAATAAATGATAATTCTGCAAATGTTTCGAGTTTATAATTGGTCTGTTGTTTTCGTACCAAAAATATAATTTATAAATAGGGAATTAACAATTATCTCGAAGAATAGCAGTTAAGTCCGAGATCGTCCGCGGGGAATATAAAGCTAAGTTGCGATACTCTCAATTTATTTCTAATTTAATTCTGGAAAATAGATGGAAGTTGGATTTGATTAAACTAAAAATTAAACTACGAAAGCTGATTAAAGGTTTTGAAAACTAATCAGAAAAAATGGACTAAGCTTTCGATTCAATCTCCTCTTGCAATATAATTGCGGCGAAGTCTAGGGTTTCATTCAACTTACAACCAGACCACCGACAAGGTAGCAATTCCTATAGAACATCCCCAAAAATATCATCACTGGATTTAACCAATGACACGACCCGTCTCACGTCGTATAGTCTATCTCAAAGCCTATTCCAACATAATGTGTAACGCCTCGATTTTTGGGAACGTTAATTAAAATAAATACAAATTCGATTCGACATTTATTTTAAATAAAATCGATAATTGAGTCATTACAATAATTAAGTTCGAGTTTCAAATACAATTATTCTAATCAAAAGGGAAAGGGTACTACGGTAAATCTATTCTACTTGATGTTCGGCTTCTTCTTCGATATTCTGCTCAGCTCTGAACTCCTCCGAGTATTAAAACTTTTCATGTTCGTCACCTAGGTCTGGCATAATATGTTAGGGTCACAAAAGTAACACCGTGAGCTTTTAAGCTCAGTAGCTAACTCCTACCCCTATGTCCCATGCTTTAGCAAAAATAATATATAATTTTGCAAAGTAAAACATAGAGATTTAATAGTTCAACATATAATAACAATTCAACAAAAAGTGTCAATGTCCTTTCAGAGTCAACACAGTGTATCGTAATTCAAGTCATCGTTTTATCAGTATCGATTTCACTTTCCATTTTATTTTCTCGAGCACTGGTTCCGCTAACCATATTTCAAATTCCATCGGGCTCCCAGGCTAATTTGTTCCACCCAAAAGCACTGATTCCGCTAACCGTCTCTTTCAGATTCCATCGGGCTCTCAGTCTTATTCATTTCATTGGCTCTTTCACCATTTTCACACGACACTAGTTCCGCTAATCATCCTTTTAGATTCCATCGGGCTCCTAGGTCACACACACTACCCGAGCCATGATTCCGCTAACCGTTTCAGATTTCATCGGGCTCTCATACTCACACACGCACACCCGAGCCATGATTCTGCTAACCGTTCTTTCAGATTCCATCGGGCTCTCATGCTCACACAATTATCAATCTTTTCACATTTCAGTTTGTCATTTATTCTCGTCAACCATTTCCCATTTCTCGTGTCTCGTAAACATGCATCATTTTCTCGCGTTCACATTATTCTTTCAAAGCTTACTAAAACATGCGATAATAAATAAATCCAAATTTCCATGCTTCTCTATTTTTTTACCATTCAAAAATTACAAAAGCAGGTAACATAATTAAGAACAATATTTCTACCACGTTAGAGGTAAACACCCCTTGCAGTTATCACGTGACAACAGTCAAATTCCAATTTCCATTTACTTAAACTCTAATTCATGCTTTTCCTGAGCTAAGAATAACAACAGTGGCTGCAACATTTCCTTTATTCTAACAATAATACTATTTCCAAGTTTGTAGGTAACTATAACATTTTTTTGTATACACCTGTCGTGAAAGCCGATTTTCAATAACTAAGCAAAAATAAAATTATATCTGACAATATATTAATTTTAACATGCGATATCATAAAAATTCTAATTTTAATATTTAATCATATAGCATATCCACATTATACTTAGGTGAGCAGATAAGAAGTTTCTACCGTTCTTCTTGGCGGTAGCGGGTTACGGATTCGTCGGGTCGAAAAATGAACGGAGTGACGTCGCCTCGGTTGGAATTTGATAAAAAGAAAAATAGTTTTCTTTTTACTACGAACCCGAACAACTTTTAGAATTTTGGAATTGAAAGATCGAATGGTAGTTTTGAGTGGTGGTGGAAAGGTGACAATATGGGGTGGGCTTGAACTCAATTCTTTTTCCCCCTTTTTTTTTACAGCCGAATTTACTCTCTGTTTCTTTCTCTCAAGAACAAAAACAATGGGACAAGAACAATGGGATGAAGATGAGGTGTGATGAAATGGTTGGTGGTGTTGGCCGGTATTTATAGGCAAGGGAGCTCTCCCCTCCTCTCTCTCCAGCCGGTTCTCCTCTCTCTCTCTCTCTCTCTCTCTCTCTGATTATTTTCTTGCTCATCACTCTTACTCATAACTACCCCAGCTAGGTGAATATATAGGTCATGATGAAGGTGCATGTGGAAGGGAAATCTAGTGGAAATCTTATCTCTCTCCCTCTTCTATCGGCAAACGGCAATCTCTCTCTCTCTCTCTCTCTTGTGTCCCATCCATAAATACTTATATATATAATATTTGTAGGATAGGCTATAATATAGGGTAACATGAGAGCATATGATGAGGTTTTGGATAGAAAACCCAACCCTCTCTTACACCACACACACACACAATCTCCTACCATTAATGGGAATTGATATTCGCGCTCCAAGATTTACTGCAGGCGCTCCACCTTTTTGTTTTGGAAATGACCCTTAAAGGGCAAATCAACGGCACAAATTCACTGCACAGTGAATCTGATCAGCCGTTCACGTACACTTTAAGGGTCATTTCTTTGTCCATTGTCTTTGTACTTAGCACTTCCTCCTTTCACATAACATATGGCTTCTACATGTGTCTTCCGTGTGGGCCCCACATGTTATGTGAGAGAAGGGAGTATACTGTTCAAATACTCCGGGAGTCTTAAATAATTTTCGGCTTTTATAAGTGCTGAATATTTTCCTTGAGAAAGGAGGCACCCAACTTTCCATTACTTGGCACATTAATTATCCATCTTGTAGGAATTTTATTGGGTGGTTCTCTCTTCCCATCCATTATAAGCTTTGTCCAACCTCTTCATTAATTTGATCGACAATCATAACATTTTCTAACCACGGCCGAAATCGTGCTCGCTTTGCGTTATTGATCGTCCTTTTTTATCGATTTAGTTCCAAATGTTATCCAACGGCTCCGTGGATTTTGAAATGTAATTAACAAGTATCAAACCCCAAGTAACATATCAAATGGACTGGAAAGTCTACAATACACATTTCTTAAAAGGGTGTACCATATGTACCTATTTTATAGTTTATTCATAACATTTTAGTGTATTTCGCAACTTTTGTTCTAGAATTCATAACCTTTCAGTAGTACGATTCATAACATTTTCATTATGATTCATAATATTTTGGTGTATCTCGTAACTTTTTAGCAATACAATTCGTAATATTTTCTCTATAATTCATTACATTTTGAAGGTACATATGATACACACCCAAATAAAAAGTATGTATTGTAGTCTTTCTCTGAATAGACATAATCAGCTTAAGTTAAGGGGCGTAAATAGGCGTATTTATGCACCTATTTGTCTCCTTTTATTGACTCAACTTTCTAGGAGAAATTGCTATTTTATACTAGTATATGCATATGTTTTCTCACGTGATAGATGGAGTAATACAATTGAAACGACATGTACTGACTTATTGGTTAATTTCCACTTAGTGCATCAAATATAAGTAAACAAAAAATAACGAAAATAAGTCAATGATGTTGATAAACAAAAGAGATATGGAGATTGTCTTATTCACGGAGGCACGCGATCTGGGTCGCCTGTTTCGAACTTTCGACAGTCCGGATTTAAATGAAATTTTTTCGAGTAAGAGTTAAACTCTTCTCCAAGAAAAAGTTTCATTTAAATCCGAACCGTCCAAAGCCGGAACGGACACACGCGATTCACTTTCGTAAATTCGTGCTCACGAAAGTTCCGTTAGAGCATCTCCAATCCAATACTTCATTTGAGAGTATCAAAATAATATTTTTTATTCATAAAGTGATTATAGAGAAAATTACTATTCATGTTTACACCAATCACAAACCCTCTATTTTTGTCTCTAAAATCACTTTATGAAAAAAAAAACCTTTTTTTATACTCTCATGAGGGTAAAAATTAAGTAAGAAAAGCAAACAAGGACAAAAATATCTTTTAAAAAGGTGAATAGTATTTTAGAGATGGCCTTTATATTTTCTCTCACCCTCTAAATATAGAGTATCAAAATTCAATACTCTCAAATGGAGGAAGGTTGAGAGGATGGGTTGGAGAGCTTTGATACTCTCAAATAGAGATATAGAGTATGGATTGGAGATGCTCTTAAAAAGATTTTTCCAGAGATGTGTCCTCCAAGAAAACGAGTTTCCGAAGCAACTAAATTCAGTTTTCACATATTTTTTTTTTGACATAAAAGAGAACTTCATTTATATAAAACATGATAATACAGGGAAAATGGAAACAAGAAATATTACAACAGTTGAATCACAAGAAAGAAAAAAACAAACAAACGCAACAATAAACCTCCATGACCAAAGGTATAGATCAGTAGACTCCAAAAAGCAAGTAACCATTCAACGGGCCGCAATAACCCAACCATCCTCCAGAAAGCAAGCAATCATTCAACTAGCCGCAATAACCCAACCATTCAACACCGAAGTCGTCTCAAACCAAAACCGCAACCAAAAGCTAAATGGAACGCGCCCATAAAACGACGGCCGAAACAGATGAAACCACTAAAGGAAGTGCATGAGTGAGGTGAAATATAACCGGTGACTACAATCTACAGACCCGGGAACAGGGGAAAAGGACCGATCGGGACGGGAAGGGGGAAACTTCACCGGGGGGACCGATTCGGATCTCAACAGAGAACAAGAGAAGGACTGATCGGGACGGGAAGGGGAAAACTTCACCGGAGGGACCGATCGGAACCAAATAGAAGATAGGGGGGGACTGATCGGGTCACACACGGCTACCACGCACACATGCAAAAGGTAAGAACACAAATCAGCAGTGGGGATATAGCCACATGCAAAAGAAAAACAGACACAGAGAAACATCAGAACCGGCAGGCGGCAGGGGCGGTGGCTGTGGCAGGGGCGGCTACGGCGAGGGGCGGCGGCTGCGGCAAGGGGCGGCTGCTGCATGGGGTGGCGGTTGCGGCAGGGGGCGGCTGAGGCAAGGGGCGGCGGCTGTGACAGGGGGCGGCGGCGGCAAGGGGCGGCGGCTCGCCGAAAGAAGAGCTGGCCTGATCAGAAAACGAAAGGAGGACGGCGGCCGTACGGCGATGATGATTGGAGATCGAACGAGCCCATACGGATGTCGGAGGAGAGGGCTGCGCAGATTGGGAACAAAAGGGAAAACCTAGATTTGGATTGACGGGAGGAGTGGTGGGGAGGAGGCGGCAGCCTCCCCCCGAACGGCTATTGATGAGAGAGAGAGAGAGAGAGAGAGAGAGAGAGAGAGGGGAGAGGGGAGAGGAGAGGATTTTTAGAGAGAAGGCAGAGCCTCTCTCTCTAGACGCGCTATGCGACTTCACACATGCAGTTTTCACATATTATGAGTATAAATTAATAGTAAGCGACGTTCTGATGCAAATTAATGATCCCTATAGCTCAGTGGTAGAGCGCCTTTACTTACACATGCATGATGCTTGATTTGAATGGATCAATGTCTACATAACCGGGTTAGAGTTAAAGCTTGAATTGCGACCGTTTTATGTTCCGGAAATTTACAAATTTTGAGGGCCTCGATCTCCACTTTGATACCCCTTTATAGTAGCAATTCAGTAAAGAAGAGCCTCATTTTTAATCTTTGCTTCATATCCCTGAAAAATCTGGGCCGCCCCTGAAATGTCTACACCCTTGCAGTAGTATATATAGTCCCATAGTTCATACATATTGGTTATCCATCATAGAAATCAATAAGTGCTTGTACTCCGTAGCATGTTCGAATCGCAACATTTCAAACCTGGGTCTACTGGAGGGTTTGTTCGGTCATTAATTTTAAAACCTCATAATTAATCGATGTGCGGGCACGCAAGTTGGCATGTGCATCTGGTTATAAAGAAAAAAAAAAAAAAGGAGAGTGAGAGAGAGAAAAGATCGAGACGTATTGCAGGCTTCAAATTCACTCTGCACAAGATTCTTGGACACCCACATTGAAAAGCAAATATGTGGGGACAGACTGCATGTCCCCACTCCTCAAAAAAGCCAAGGCTTCAAACAAACGTTGAGGGGAATTTAATTTCATTGGAAGCAAGGAATATGTAAATCCATCCCATTCTTGGTTCCATTTCCCATGCTATAAATAGGGCATACCAAGATTACAAGAAGAAGCACAAAGCCCTCCCACATACTCTCTCTCTCTCTCTCTCAAAACATTATAGCTAAAATTCCCTTTCTCTGTTAAAAATGGCTGGCAAACAGGTACTACCGGGGAGCAACCCTTTCATGCAGCAACTTATCCTACCGGGGAGCAACCCTTCCACGCAGCAACTTATCAAGAGTGACCTACTGGGGAGCAACCCTTCCACACAGCAACTTATCCTACCGGGGAGCGACCCTTCCACGCAGCAACTTATCAAGAGTGACCTACCGGGGAGCAACCCTTCCACGCAGCAACTTATCAAGAGTGATCGGAGCATGTTCATGGCGTCTGACCTACCGGGGAGCAACCCTTCCACGCAGCAACTTGTCAAGAGTGACCGGAGCATGTTCATGGCGTCTGACCTACCGGGGAGCAACCCTTCCACGCAGCAACTTATCAAGAGTGACCGGAGCATGTTCATGGCGTCCGACGACAACATGATGCTGAAGCAGATTCAGGCCACCCACAATCCCGATGGCCGCAACATCAATGTCAGACCCATTCTCAACCTGGTCGAGGATATCCTCAGTCGCGCCACTCTGACCGTTGATAGCATTCTCCCGGTACGTGTAATTCTTCAATTAATCCTCCTCTTTCATGAACACATGCATGCAACATCCTTTCCTCGTACTAGTTTCTTTTTTTTCTCATCGAAAAGCACGAATACTGTATTCGTAGTGGATGAATGCTTATTGCTGATTCAATGGTGATCTTATTGCAGGGCATCGTCCACGGACAAACACAGAACGTGGAGGACAAAGCTCAACAAGCCAGCGCCATTACCCTGCTTGACGCGCTATCATTTATAATCGATCGAATTTCCTGCGAGGTCACACAACAGATTGACTAGTGCAATTATATACACACATTATTTCTGTTAAGCACCAAGAATTAATATACTGCATGCACAAAAATATACAAAAAAACTGAACCAATGGATCCGGTTCATTGAAAGCGTCGTTCAATTCCCACTTGACCATATCCAAATCGGGACCACACATTAGTTTTTATGTGCACTTTGCATTACACTTTTCTGTGTACCTATCTTTCATGAGAAGTTTTTCGGTGCCGAGCGGGTATTGCCGATGTGGCACCCGCTCGGCGCATCTCAGCCGTCCGATTCACTTTTGGACGGATCGGATTAAAACACTCTCTCTCCTCTCACCCCAATACTTTCTCTCTCCTTTTTCTCTCAAAATCTGAGCCGTCCAAACACGAAATGGACGGCTCGGATGCACGAGCGGGCAACACGTGGTACCCGCTCGGCACTGAAATTTTTTCCATCTTTCATTCATAAAACACATACGAGCACAATGTTTGATTATCCAAAGTATGTGATTTTTATGTTGGAATGATGAATTTTCAGATAGCATACAAGTGTTTGGGTGGTGAAGACGGACACCAAACAACACTCTCTCTGCTGAACATGTTGTCAAACTACTCATGGGATGCTAAGCTGGTGCTGACCCTGGCAGCCTTTGCACTTCACTACGGCGAGTTTTGGCTCCTAGCACAAATCTACTCGTCAAACCAGCTCGCCAAAGCGATGGCGAACCTCAAGCAACTACCGATCATTATGGAGCATTCAGGCCCATTGAAACCCAAGTTTGATGCCCTTAACAATCTCATCAGGGCAATGTTGGATTTGACCAGCTGCATCGTCGCGTTCAAGGAGATTCCTTCTGCTTATGTTGCTCATGATGTGCCTGCATTGGCTGCAGCTGCGAATACTATTCCAACTGCTGTTTATTGGACCATGAGAGGAGTCATCGCTTGCGCGGCTCAGATCAGTAGCCTCACTAGCATGGGCCATGAGTATGTCGTCTTTCATGTGTCTTATACTATCTCATTCCATTATCAGCTCTTTCTCTCTTTCTCTCTCTCTCTCTCTCTCTCTCTCTCTCTCTATATATATATATATATATATATGTTGGATTAGAATTTTGGAAATCAAGAATTTAGAAGACCAATGCTAAGCACACAAAACAAGTGCATTGAAAGCTTGAGTTTTAGACTAGTCGTCGTAAAATAGAAAATCCATCTAGATGTATATGATTTTAATTGAAGAAATACTACTGTTACATCAATCATTTTATTGAAACACGATAGTTCCCTAGCTTGTTGGACTTACTATAACCGTACATGTTACCATTTCAGGTATGGGACATCCACCATGGAGGCATGGGAACTATCTACCTTGGCTCACAAAATCAACAACATATATGAGCATCTCATGAAGCAATTGAACATTTGCAACCAACTCATAGGTATACATGCCCTCTAATTAACCAGTTCAGTTCAAATGAATGAACGTTGTAGCTAAAGACATGAACAATCAAAGTGACTAGCTAAATATTCTTGCGTTTTTCGTGCAGAGGAGAAGAGGAATAGTGAATCTTACGAGGCGCTGTTGCATATCTTCGAAATGATCCATATTGATAACATGAAAATTCTCAAGGCCCTGATTTATCCCAGGGATGATCAGCCACCACTCTTTGATGGTTTTTCCAAGAGAAGGGTTTGAACATTGAACATGAACTCTTTTTTGGTAATGCAGGGTGTCTCGGCCATATTGAACACACTTTTTTCACCTACTTCTTTGTCTCTGTGGCAAAAAACAGGTTAATCTTGACATTCTGAGGAGGAAGAATGTGTTACTCCTAATATCAAGCCTAGACATCTCCTCAGACGAGCTGTCGATTCTGGAACAAATCTACAACGAGTCCCGACAAGGGACAAGGTTGGACAACCTGTACGAGGTGGTTTGGATCCCGATTGTGGACCGCACAGCGCAACCATGGACAGACCAACGCCAAAAGCAGTTTGAGAGCCTGCAATCCACCATGCCTTGGTACACGGTGCACCACCCTTCTCTAATCGATCAGGTGGTGATCAGGTTCGTGAAGGAGAGGTGGCATTTTCGCAACAAGCCTATCCTTGTGGTGCTGGACCCGCTGGGGAGGGTGGTGAGCCCTAATGCCATACACATGATGTGGATATGGGGGAGCAATGCTTTCCCTTTTACTAGCTTGAGAGAGGAGATTTTGTGGAAGGAGGAGACTTGGAAACTTGAGTTGCTTGTGAATGGTATTGACCAAACAGTTCTGAATTGGGTAAGAAAATTTTCCCCACAAATATGTGTTGCTATTGTCACATTGCCATACATGCATAAACGTAGTCTTGCACCAAAACTATAGGCCATCTATATATGTAACTTCTTTAGTTAGATCATACATGATTTCCTAAAGTAACTTCTTTAGTTCGATCATGCTCCCATTGGACTTGCTCTAACATAGAGGTCAAAATCTTCTTTACATAGATCTCTGTTTCCGTGCTATTTCAGCAGCATGATTTCACCAAAGTACACTCTCGTGCAATTTTGCGGTGGAAACATACTTTTGTGTAATCCTATGGTTGAAATTACACGAAACCGTACAGAGGTCAAAATCTTTTATACCAATAACTCTGTTACAATACAATTTCACTAAAACATGGGTACACACACTTTTGGAGGTACATTTAGGTACAGGTATTCTCTGAGGTGTCTAACATAACATGTAATTTTTTATTTTATCAGATAAGGGATGAGAAATACATTTTCGTGTACGGAGGGGATGACATCGAGTGGATCCGAAGATTCACTGCCACAGCACGATCCGTCGCGCAATCCGCTAGTATCCCTCTAGAGATGGTCTACGTCGGAAAGAGCAGAAATAAAGAGCAAGTCCGGAAAATCATCACCACCATCACAAATGAAAAGCTCAGCCACACATGGCAAGACCTCATGATATGGTTCTTCTGGACTCGATTGGAGAGCATGCTGTTTTCCAAGATCCAGCTCGGGAGAATTGACGACCACGACCCCATGATGCAAGAAATCAAGAAACTGCTCAGCTACGACAAGAGCGGAGGCTGGGCCGTGCTTAGCCGAGGGGCGGCAGTGGTGGTGAACGGACACGGGACCAAAGTGACGCCAACCTTGCTGGAGTACGACTTGTGGAAGGAAAACATAGCCACTAAAGGGTTTGACCGATCGTTCAAAGATCATTACGACATGCTTCATGGGACTGAGCACCCGTGCAGCCGGTTTGAGTTTCTGAGCACGGCTGGTACCGGGAGGATTCCGGAGGGCATGAAGTGCCCGGAGTGCCTCCGTGCTATGGAGAAGTACATCACTTTTTGTTGCTGCCACGATGAAAACCCCAGTACTGCAGCATTCTACTGAAGGTTCAAGCTAGGTGCTTGATATATATAGTCCACCAATAATAGAGTGTGTGTTTTGTTTGTTGTTTTCCTCTATGGAATAAGGTTTGTTTGATGTCAAATAATGTGATGTTCAGGTCACCATTGTGGACTTTGATAAGCAAGGTTGGCCGGCGCTCTTATTCTTCCTGATAAAAATAAGAGCCATTTTCATGTGGTTTTTGCGAAATAAATGATAATTCTGCAAATGTTTCGAGTTTATAATTGGTATGTGGTTTTCGTACCAAAAATATAATTTATAAAATAGGGAATTGATAATTATCTCGAAGAATAGCGGTGAAGTCCGAGATCGTCTGAGGGGAGTAAAAAGCTAAGTTGCGATACTCTCAATTTATTTCTAATTTAATTCTGGAAAATAGATGATGGAAGTTGGATTCGATTAAACTAAAAATTAAACTATGAAAGCAGATTAAAGGTTTTGAAAACTAATCAGAAAAAATGGACTAGGGTTTCGATTCAATCTCCCCTTGCAATATAATTGCGGCGAAGTCTAGGGTTTCATTCAACTTGTAACCAAACCACCGATAGGGTAGCAATTCCTATAGATAATCCCCAAAAATATTATCACTGAATTTAACCAACAGCACGACCCATCTCACGTCGTAACTATCCCGAAACAATGAAAATGATCGTATGACGGTGCTTGATATCCGAATACAAACACAATAGATAAATCGGAAAAATATTAACTTTGATAAATACTACTCCTATGAATCATCCAAAGTCGTAAAATTAATTGTTGAATAAAAACCCTTGAAATCCAAACAATCATACTATTTGGAGAAGCGACGTCGCCCTAGCCGAAGTGTTTAGCTGAACATGGAGTTTTTGCCTTCTGCCGCAGCCGCGGCTGGTGATAGATTGAGTAATACAATTGAAACGACATGTACTGACTTACTGGTTAATTTCCACTTAGTGCATCAAATAAGTAAACAAAAAATAACGAAAATAGGGAAAATTTCAAAATAGAACCTGACATTTCACACAAATTACGCATAGGTACCTGACCTTTTAATATTATCAAAATAACACCTGACCTATTTAAAAACCCATCAATTTTTCACCCACCGTTAACTTTCCATCCAAAAACAGACGGAAATGCTCAAATGGCCTACATCTAGCCATTTAGAGGGAAACCAATATACATTTTGGGGAAAAAACACATTACTCTACTGATTTCTCCCGCCAAAACCCACCTGCAGGGCCATGGGGTTCCAATGTTTTGTTATGAGAATAATGATTATAAGACTTCATCTCGGTTATTGTAACTGTTTGTTTTTGTTGAACGGGTTATTGCACATTTTGGGGATCAAATTTATGTGCCATTTTTTCAGCAGAGCTTGAGATGGTGTGAGGCAAATAAAGGAGAAGAAGGAAATGTTTGGGGATTTTGGGACATCCCCATTCCACTTAACTTTTTCTATAACTTTTAGTTTTGTTCTTGTTTAAATTTTTTTTCGTGTTTCTTAGTTTTGCGCCTCACTTTTTTTGTTTTTTGATTCGTCTGGTCGAAGACGAATCAGAAAAGTAAATTTTTTTTATATATTTGCCCACATATTTTGAAAAATAGTCTCTTTTTTTTTTACTTAAAAGTGGTTACTCCCTCCGTCCCTTTTTAAATGTTCTGCTTCGTAACTCCAACTTATTAAAAAGACATCATCATTATACCTTTCACATTAACTTTTTCCTCCACTTTCCTTACTTACCCATCATCATTACACTTTTACTCACTAACTTTTTAAAATTGAATCTACTTTTATGGACAAAATAGACAATTCATCAACTTTTACCCACTAACTTTACAAAATGGACACTTATTAAGGGACAGCCCAAAATGGAATACTGGACTGTAATAAAGGGACGGAGGGAGTATTTCCTAAAATATTTGGGTAAAAGTAAAAAAAAAAAAAATACTTTTCCGATTCATCTTGTCGAGACGATTCAATAAGTCACAAAAGGTTGGCTCAAAACTAACAAACGCGAAAAAAAAGAAAAGAAAAGAAAAACAAAACTAAAAGTTATAGAAAAAGTAAAAATAGTTGTTATTGGAATTCCATGGCCCCACAGGTGGGTATTGGCGGAAGAAATCAGTAGAGTAATGTGTTTTTCCCTCAAAATGCATATTGGTTTCCCTCCAAATGGCCAGATGTAGGCCATTTCAACATTTCCGTCTATTTTTGGATGGAAAGTTAACGGCGGGTGGAAAATTGATGAGTTTTTAAATAGGTCAGGTGTTTTTTTGATAATATTAAAAGGTCAGGTGTCTATGCATGATTTGTGTGAAAGGTAAGGTGCTATTTTGAAATTTTCCCACGAGAATAAGTCAATGATGTTGATAAACAAAAGAGATGTGGAGATTGTCTTATTCACGGAGGCACGTGATCTGAGCAGTTTGTTCTTTAAATGAAATTTTTTCAAGGAAGAGTTAACTCTTCTCCCGAAAAAAGTTTCATTTAAATTCGATCTGTCCAAAGCTGTAACAGACACACGTGATTCACCTCCGTAAATCCCTGAGTTTGTTCCGTTAAAAAGATTTTTCCAGAGATGTGTCCTCCAAGAAAACGAGTTTTTGAAGCAACTTTTACTAAATTTCCTGGTTTTTATCCAATCGACGGGGATGAACCAATCGATAGAGCAGAATTTGGTATTTGCTGGAATGTGGGTAGTTTGTGAAGTGGAGTTTGGTTCCTTGCCGTGTTTCAGGACTTCTTTGGAAGCAAACGTAGTAATGTGGGATGAGATGGAATGGAATTGAAGACTTAATAAAAGAGACTTTTATTGAATCTCCAAGTAGAATCACATAATCGACAGGGTGTAGTCTAATCGACAGAGTACAAGTTACTTAACAATTACTCCTACTGCTAGAAAAGAAAAGATAAAGGCCTGTTGGCGTTGTTTGTGTGTTCTCAAAACTATCACGATCTCAAACATAAATAGAGGCCCCTTTGAGTTTGAATTTGAATCTTCCCCCCAAGGTGGCAGTTAAGCCCTCTTTTAAACTTTGGGCAAATAACTTCCACGAACAATGGGGCATCCCCGTCTGGAAAAACTGCTCCATTGATCATGCATAACTGCTCCTTTGATCATGTGAAAACCGATCACACATCCATCTAACACCTGTCACCTGATCGACGGACGAAACAACTCAAATAAGGTTAATCGATTAAAGAGAACAAACCATTATTTGGTCATTTGACGGGAAAATAACTCCTAAAACTTTACCATAGTTTTATCGATATTTGTTGAGTTATACAACCCAAACTCACCATATTATGGTAAGCAAAAGTCACTTTCCAACTTTTCAATTATGCCCTTGCCACGTGTCACCCAATCGACAGGTAAAAAGAAAATCACAGTTATGGAGCAAACAGCAACTAAATTCAGTTTTCACATATTATGAGTATAAATTAAGAGATAAACTTATTTACACTGTGCCGCTAATTAGCCGTTTGCAGCATTCCAAAAACACCGTCGTTCTGATCATGGGAAAGTTGGGAAAGGCACGGTTCCCGCAACAACATATTTAAAAATATGGTTAAAAAGTTAAGTACTCTAATTTTCAATCCGTTTGAACCAATGCGAAGATCTTCCTTTTCTAATCATTTTAATATATATAAGTGTTGCAGGAACCGTCCCTTTTCAATTTTTCCATGATATGAACGACGACGTTTTTGGATTGCTGCAAACGACTTATTAACGGCACAGCCGTAAATAAGTTTATCTCATAAATTAATAGTAAGCGACGTTCTGATGCAAATGAGGCCCCTATAGCTCAGTGGTAGAGCGCCTTTGCATGCATGATGCTTGATTTGAATGGATCAATGTCGACAGAACCAGGTTAGAGTTAAAGCACAAATTGCGACCGTTTAATGCCCCGGAAATTTATAAATTTTGAGAGCCTCTCCACTTTGATACCCCTTTATAGTAGCAGTTCACTAAAGAAGAATCTCATCTTTAAT
The DNA here is from genome assembly GCA_018127125.1 of Rhododendron griersonianum. NCBI lineage: Eukaryota > Viridiplantae > Streptophyta > Magnoliopsida > Ericales > Ericaceae > Rhododendron > Rhododendron griersonianum. Next base: position 5,823,025 of record CM030795.1, on the reverse strand, counting down.
CTTTGCTATATATCCCGTCGCCCCTGAAATGTCTACTCCCTTGAAGTAGTATAGTTCATGCATACTGGTTATCCATCACAGAGATCAATATGTGTTTGTATTTCGTAGCACGTTTGAATCCCAACATTTCAAACTTTGGATTTACTGGAGGGTTTCTTCGGTTACTAACTTTAAAACCCCATAATTAATCGATGTGTGGACACGCAAGTTGGCATGTGGATCTGGTTATAAAAAAGGAAAAAGAAAGAAAAAGAGAAAAGATCGAGGACGTACGTATTACAGACTTTGAATTCTCTCTGCACAAAGATTCTTGGACACCCACATTGAAAAGCAAATATGTGGGGACAGACTGCATGTCCTCACTCCTCAAAAAAGCCAAGGCTTCAAACAAACGTTGAGGGGAATTTAATTTCATTGGAAGCAAGGAATGTAAATCCATCCCATTCTTGATTCCATTTCCCATGCTATAAATAGGGCATACCAGATTACAAGAAGAAGCACGAAGCCCTCCCACATAATCACTCTCTCTCTCTCTCTCTCTCTCTCTCTCTCTCTCTCTGAAAACATTCTAGCTACAATTCCCTCTCTCTGCTAAAAATGGCTGGCAAACTGTTACAACCTGGGAGCAACGTTTCCATGCAGCAACTTATCAAGAGTGACCGGAGCACGTTCATGGCGTCCGACGACAACGTGATGCTGAAGCAGATTCAGGCCACCCACAATCCCGATGGCCGCAACATTAACGTCAAACCCATTCTCAACCTTGTCGAGGATATCCTCAGTCGCGCCACTCTGACCGTCGATAGCATTATCCCGGTACGTGTTATCCTTCAATTAATCCCCCTCTTTCATGAACACATGCATGCAACATCCTTTCCTCGTACTAGTTTCTTTTTTTCTCATCGAAAAGCGCGAATACTGTATTCGTAGTGGATGAATGCTTATTGCTGATTCAATGGTGATCTTATTGCAGGGCATCGTCCATGGACAAACACAGAGCGTGGAGGACAAAGCTCAACAAGCCAGCGCCATTACCCTGCTTGACGCGCTATCATTTATAATCGATCGAATTTCCTGCGAGGTCACACAACAGATTGACTAATGCAATTATGATATACACACATTATTTCTGTTAATTAAGCACCAAGAATTAATATACTACATGCACAAAAATATACAAAAAATCTGAACCAATGGATAGGCGTGGTTCAATTCCCACTTGACCATATCCAAATCTGGACCACACATTAGTTTTTCTGTGCACTTTGCATTACACTTTTCTTTGTACCTATCTTTCATTCGTAAAACACATACGAGCACCATATTTGATTATCCAAAGTATGTGATTTTTACCTTGGGAAGATGAATTTTCAGATAGCATACAAGTGTTTGGGTGGTGAAGACGGACACCAAACAACAATCTCTCTGCTAAACATGTTGTCAAACTACTCATGGGATGCTAAGCTGGTGCTGACCCTGGCAGCCTTTGCACTTCACTACGGCGAGTTCTGGCTCCTAGCACAAATCTCCTCGTCAAACCAGCTCGCCAAAGCGATGGCGAACCTCAAGCAACTACCGTTCATTATGGAGCATTCGGGCCCATTGAAACCCAAGTTTGATGCCCTTAACAATCTCATCAGGGCCATGTTGGATTTGACCAGCTGCATCGTCGCGTTCAAGGAGCTTCCTTCTGCTTATGTTGCTCATGATGTGCCTGCATTGGTTGCAGCTGCGAATACTATTCCAACTGCTGTTTATTGGACCATGAGAGGAGTCGTGGCTTGCGCGGCTCAGATCAGTAGCCTCACTAGCATGGGCCATGAGTATGTCGTCTTTCATGTGTCTTATACTATCTCATTCCATTATCAGATCTTTCTATATATATATATATATATATATATATATATATATATATATGTTGGATTAGAATTTTGGAAATCAAGAATTCAGAAGACCAATGCTAAGCACACAAATTAAACAAGTACATTGAAAGCTTGAGTTTTAGACTAGTCGTCGTAATAGAAAATCCATCTAGATGTACATGATTTTAATTGAAGAAATACTACTATTACATCGATCATTTTATTGAAACACGATAGTTCCTTAGCTTGTTGGACTTACTATAACCGTTCATGTTACCATTTCAGGTATGGGACATCCACCATGGAGGCATGGGAACTATCTACCTTGGCTCACAAAATCAACAACATAGATGAGCATCTCATGAAGCAATTGAACATTTGCAACCAACTCATAGGTATACATGCCCTCTAATTAACCAGTTCAGTTCAAATGAATGAACGTTGTAGCTAAAGACATGAACATTTAAAGTGACTAGCTAAATATTCTTGCGTTTTTCGCGCAGAGGAGAAGAGGAATAAAGAATCTTACGAGGCGCTGTTGCATATCTTCGAAATGATCCATATTGATAACATGAAAATTCTCAAGGCCCTGATTAATCCCAGGGATGATCAGCTACCACTCTTTGATGGTTCTTCCAAGAGAAGGGTTTGAACATTGAACTTGAACTATTTTTTGGTAATGTTGGGTGTTTCGGGCCATATTGAACACAATTTTTTCGCTAACTTCTTTGTATCTGTGGATCGAAAAAACAGGTTAATCTGGACATTCTGAGGAGGAAGAATGTGCTACTCCTAATATCAAGCCTAAACATCTCCCCAGACGAGCTGTCGATTCTGGAACAAATCTACAACGAGTCCCGACAACACGCGACAAGGCTGGACAACCTGTACGAGGTGGTTTGGATCCCGATTGTGGACCGCTCGGTGCAGCAGCGGATAGACCCAATTGTGGACCGCTCGGTGCAGCAACAGACAGACCCGATTGTGGACCGCTCGGTGCAGCAGCGGACATACCCGATTGTGGACCGCTCGGTGCAGCAGTGGACAGACCCGATGCAGAAACAGTTTGAGAGCCTGCAATCCACCATGCCGTGGTACACGGTGCACCACCCTTCTCAGATCGATCGGGCGGTGATCAGGTTCGTGAAGGAGAGGTGGCATTTTCGCAACAAGCCTATCCTTGTGGTGCTGGACCCGCAGGGAAGGGTGGTGAGCCCCAATGCCATACACATGATGTGGATCTGGGGGAGCAATGCTTTCCCCTTCACTAGCTTGAGAGAGGAGATTTTGTGGAAGGAGGAGACTTGGAAGCTTGAGTTGCTTGTGAATGGTATTGACCAAACAGTTCTGAATTGGGTAAGAAAATTTTCCCCACAATTATGGGTTGCTATTGTCACATTAATATTACATGCATAAACATAGTCTTGCACCAAAACTATAGGCTATATATCTATAGAGGTCAAAATCTTCTATATCTAAACCTCTATTCCGTGCAATTTCAGCAGCATAATTTCACAAAAGTACATTTTCGTGTGATCTTGCGGTGAGAATATATACTTTTGTGCAATCCTGTGGTTGAAATTATATAATTTCATGAAAACAGAGGTACACGCACTTTTAGATGTACTTTTAGGTAAAGGTGACCTGATCGATGTGTCTAACATAACATGGAATTTTTCATTTTATCAGATAAGGGATGAGAAATACATTTTTGTTTATGGAGGGGATGACATCGATTGGATCCGAAGATTCACCGCGACAGCACGATCCGTTGCGCAATCCGCTCAAATCCCTCTAGAGATGGTCTATGTCGGAAAGAGCAGCAAGAAAGAACAAGTCCGGAAAATCATCACCACCATCACAAATGAAAAGCTCAGCCACACATGGCAAGACCCCATGATATGGTTCTTCTGGACTCGACTGGAGAGCATGCTGTTTTCCAAGATCCAGCTCGGGAGGATCGACGACCAGGACCCCACGATGCAGGAAATCAAGAAACTGCTCAGCTACGACAAGAGCGGAGGCTGGGCCGTGCTGAGCCGAGGGTCGGCAGTGGTGGTTAACGGACACGGGACCAAAGTGACGCCAACCTTGCTGGAGTACGACTTGTGGAAGGAATACATAGCCACTAAAGGGTTTGACCGATCGTTCAAGGATCATTACGACATGCTTCGTGGGACTGAGCACCCGTGCTGCCGGTTTGAGTTTCTGAGCATGGCTGGTACCGGGAGGATTCCGGACAGCATGAAGTGCCCGGAGTGCCTCCGTGCTATGGAGAAGTACATCACTTTTTGCTGCTGCCACGATGAAAACCCCAGTACTGCAGCATTCTACTGAAGGTTTCAAGGTGCAGTCTTGATATATATATATATAGCTAATAATGGGGTGTGTGTTTGTTTGTTGTTCAATTTCATTTATGGAATAAGGTTTGTTTGATGTCAAATAATATGATGTTTAGGTCACAACTGTGGACTTTGACGAGGTTGGTCCTCTTATGCTTTGTATAAATAAGAGCCATTTTCACGTGGTTTTATGAAATAAACTGCAAATATTTTGAGTGCTTTGATGGAGTTTATTGTTTGGCTATATCTCCTTTTGTTAACTCAACTTTTTCTAGTAGAAGCTGAGAAATTTCTAATGAGGAAATTGCCTGACATACCACTTTTTTTTTTTAGAACCACTTCTAGTGAAGCTGGTTGCTCATCTTCCTTCTCCCGTGGTGACCAGGTTCGAGTCCTATGGGGGCAAGGCTTTGGGGGCCCGGATTATGGATAACCTTTGGAGTACTCTTCTGTGTTAACTCTAATACCCTCCACTAACCCCCCGCTGATGTATACAATGTTGACCAAAAAAAAATACCACATTTCATTTTAACATATTCCATATATACATACATTTTTCCCACGCGCGTGACTGATCATAGATACATAGAATTGATACAGCGGGTATCAAATAACTGGTTAATTAATTTCCACTTCTTCTATCAAGAAAGTAAAAAAAACTTAAAAAATCCCTTTCCTTCGGCAATTCAATACGATGCAAACACTCCCATCATGAAAAACGCATAAAATACAAAAAAAATTAAAGGTGGCGACACCCAAACAAGATTAAGGTACCCTGACAATTGAGTCCAAATTTCTTCCAAGTTCTTAAGTTAAAACGATTGTTGTGTCAGATTTTATAGTGGGAACTGGGCGTTGACATCACTCGAGGGGAAGTTATAGGCAAGAAGTCAAGGAGTTAGCTGCTTCCTTTATTTTCCTTCCACTGCCTGTGAGACCTTCTTACCATCACAAGGAGCGTCTCATACTTGAGAAATGCTTTTGGCACAATTCGAGCCGTTACACATAGGTACGTGAATGAAGGGAGGGCTTTCTTTATAATCAGAGGAGATGCTATCTGCCTTTCCTGGTAGTGTGCCTTCTGGTTTCGGTTTTTGTCAAATTGGAGGAGGTTGATGAAGAAATGAGATAGGCCTCCCACCAAGGCAAGTTTTTGAATTCAGTTTCATATTAGAGAATAATAATTTTATAAGCAGCAATTGGATGTACAAGAGCCCCTATAGCTCAGTGGTAGAGCGCCAGTCTTGTAAACTGGAGGTCTGTAGTTCGATCCTGCATGGGGGCATATCTGTTCTCCGATTTATGCATTTTTCATTTTTTCCCATTTTTTTCTTACCAAACAGAAAGTTTATGCCCATCGCTCTCAATCTTACCGTCTAAAGTGTTTTTTTATATGGTTCGGAATTTATAAAACTCTTTCAGGAAAAAGAGTTCAACGTTTTTTTTTTCAACGTTCTTTTTTAAAAATTTAGACTATTGATTGCCGAAACAGATGGTGAGATATTAAGAGATAGGGTAGTCTTGCTGCTCGCCAAAATGATCCCTATTTTTTGGTTGAGAGAACCTTATTCATGACTCCAGACAATCTCAACTGTCCAAAAGCGTTTTGAACGATTCGAATTAAAAATAATCTATTAATTAAGCGCCATAAATTTTATTCACGACACCTCCTCCTTGAATAAAGTTCTCTCTTTTTTGGTTAATTACAAAGAAAGAAGGGGTCCAACCCAAACCTCAAACGAAAAACACAAACAGCAATGGACAGACTCTCCAAAACAAAACCCTAAATCCTGAATCTCAAAATCCCTTCTCTAACTCCTTCAGATCTCTCTTCAATGGCTTCTCTTCTCCAAAACATAATCAAAAAGCAATCTTCCAAACTTATCACCACTACTCTGGTTAAACCACCTCTACCAAATCTCATACCACCCCTCTTAACACATCTTCATCACGATCCCATCATTACCAATTTTACCCCTTTCAAAACAGGGGATTCGATTCCTCCTAATGCGACCCCGATCTTTCCAAGTTTTCCATTTGGGTTATGTTTAAACCCCATTTATTCAACTGGGTTCGTGCCCTCCGACGCCGCCGACGTCGTTTCCGACGAGGGTCTGTGGGCAGATAGTGTAAAGAAGAAGAGGAAGAAGAAGATGAACAAGCACAAGTTGAAGAAGCTGAGGAAGCGTCTCAGGAAGCGCACTTAGGGCTTGGTTTGGTGAGAATTTGTCTTTTGGGATTAGGGTTTCTGGTTTTCTGTTTAGTGGCTGAACAATGTAGTGATTTATCAGTGTTTGGCCAAAGAGATTGGGAAGGGCTTTAATGGGTCAATTTTGCCTGTTATCAAGAATAATTGCAACATTTGTTGTTCATTTTGCTGACGAAAAATGGTGAATTTGTTAAGTTGTTGGCAGGCAGCATTAACTTGTTGTAAGTTTGGGTTCTGATTTACACACTTGTTGGGATCACCTTGATTTACTTGGAATTTATTACCAATTTACCAGTGCCTTTTATAGGTGTTTCAACAATCAACATGTTCTATTTGTGAAATGCATGTTCATTCATCTGTCTTTCATAAATAACTGCTTGTTTTGGTAAATATTTTGAGATGCATGTAATTTTACAAAGAAGCTAGACGTAGTACACGACCTGGCATCCATGTTTGACATTTCAATTGTTGCTGATAATATGTTTGGGCAAAAAGAGATTTTTACCTCCTACTTTGATACTCGTGGCGCTACCTTTGGGCATTTGGCCAACCGTAGCATCATGTTAAATCGCTTTATAGTGGAAATGAAGTACACAGAGAGAGAGAACTAGCTTTACGTCTATCGATTTATGGATCAATTTGAATCTGTTCTATATCACCTTGGGCTTAGTGGCTTTTTTTTCACAAACAAGGGTGTAGTTTTCCATAGTCAATAGCATGTAGAGAGATGACACAAATGATTGATAGAGTTTCCATGCACATGAAAACTAGCTTAGAATTTCGAAGGCATGGACTCAGGACTTAGGAGGATTGTACTGTATCTTGAATTCTTGATTTAGGCTACTCCTTTTGATTTGGGTCTCTGGGCCCGCCCTCTCCGATGCCTTTCGGCTTTGATTTGGGGTTATGGTCCCGCAGCAAAACGCCCCTTTAATTCCTTGGTTCTGGGAGGTATAGGGGGTCTTTGTTTTAGTGATGTATTATGAGAGTAGCCACTTTGTGCATATATTGCCAAAGGTTAGGTCTATCTCCCATCCCCCGCCCATACCCCCAATGATTGGGAACAGTTGGGTTCTGTCATTGTTTTTGTTGTTGGCCTTGGTCCTCACCTCACCAATAATTTTCTGGATTTCGTATCCATCTTTTGAGTGAAATAATTGATATTTGCTTGTTTATAAACTTCCAGGGGTGAGCTCCTATAATATTCCGACCTTGTGTGTCACTGTGTGTGTTCTTATATACTTTGGTACTAGATCCCTTGGAATGAAAAATGCAAACTAGAGACTCTCCCGTCCTCTTTCCAACCCCAGATCAAAGTGAGACCTACAGTATGCGAATGAATCAATAGCCCACTTGTTTGACATGTTACATGGACTCTTCTAAGCACGTAAATTATCCATGTCGGACACTCAATACTTGGAAAAGGGTATTGGATCCACCTCTGACATGTTTAGTTGGACATTCACCCTAGCAAATATAGTTTGTATTTCAAATCCATGATCTATGCGTAGAACTCAAATATAATGCATGCAATAGCCTTAACTCACCTCATAAACACCATTCATCCTAGATACTGGAAGAAATTTGCTAAGAAACCTGAATATTGATACATGTTCCCGTGTCTTTGATACGGAATTAGATGAATCTGACTTGGACACTAACTAACTAGTATGAGTCTGACTTGGACACCTCATCTAGATGTGTTACATGGACTCATACTAGTTAGTGACCAAGTTAGATTCATCTAATTCCGTATCAAAGACATAGGAACAGCTGCGAATATTCAGGTTTCTTGACAAATTTCTTCTTGTATCTTGGGTAGGATTTAGGGAATGATATTGTCTAGTTCTGGAATTTCAGTATCATTAATTAGTTGTACATCCCTACGCAACACAGTTCTGAGTTTGATTGACAAATTGGTTGATACTTGCCTGCCAATTTGTTTCGTTAAGTAGGTAAAAGGACGAAAGTATAGAAATCAAATGTTGCTGCTGGGTCAACTTGTTAAGGCAGTTGGTGTCGAACTGTCATCTTTTCTGTTTCGTTCTTCGTTGATTTTTTGATGCCTCGGCTGGAATCAGTTTTGTCATGGGAATCATCTGATGATTGCGGAAGATTTGAGAAATGACAACCCACCCCCTGAACCAACCACCAAAGGCTTAGCTTGTTTTCTCATATAAACCATTGTTGTTGCGGTCTGCAAATAAGTGCTTTTGTTCTTTCATCTTTCGTAGTTCATCATACTGTCTCAGGAGCCTGCCGGACTCATAGCTAGGCTTGTTTCCAAAAAATCACTTTTGCCAGTAGACAAGATTTTCTAGGTTTCTCTGGTTCACTGATATTTCTCGTAATAAGGAGTTCATTTGTTTCACTGCCTACATAGATGAATATTACGGTGACTTCTACAGAATCCATTATTCCCGTATGGAACTAATTATTTGGTTGATCAGCAATGAGAGTTTACAGATTTGAGAGATTGACATGTGATCATGTATGCCAACCATAATCCCGACTGTGTTGAGGATACTGTTTCTGGTCTAGTTTCTTTTACATTTCAATTGGTATTAACGAGCAAGACTTGTCGGGGATAGCGTGCCGACAGGACGACAGAAGAGATGCAATAGAGAAACGCTACGTACACAGCTTTTGGTGCATAGATTCGGAATCTATGTCTGGAACCGTATGATGCACGTGAGTTCCGGACACATCAAATGGTTGGGTGCTTAACTTATTTCATCTAAATCAGTAGAGTATTCACCATCACTAACCGGCCGCTAACTCACTAAACCGTCTAACAAGTACATTGCATAATTTTTTTATTTTCCCACTAAAGAAAACAATTGAAAAAACAGCCAGACATCAAGGAAAAGGATAAATTTTCCGGTGCCGGGTGGGTATATCCCACGTGGTACCCACTCGGAACATCCGGGCCATCCAATACACTTTTGGATGGCTCGGACTGAAACCCTGTCTCTCCTCCCACCCCAACACTTTCTCTCTCCATATCCGAGCCGTCTCAAAAATGCAATGAACGGCTCGGATGCGCCAAGCGGGCACCACGTGGTACCCACCCGGCACTGAAAATTTTTCCAAGGAGAAGAGTGTATGAACGCAATTATCCAGCGTCCTAAGATACGGGCAAAAGCATAACAAAATCCCAAAGTTAAAGGAAGATTGGAATCTCTCTCTCTCTCTCTCTCTCTCTCTCTCTCTCTCTCTCTCTCTCAGTATTCCTTTTAGAACATGGAAGCTAGCCAATACTCCAAACAGTTTACTGTTTGTGCATGCGGATCTCACTTTTTTACCAGAGGGAGCGGTACTGAATATGAGAATCATATTTTGAAAATGGAAGTACAAATATATAATTCTCTCTCACCAACGAGATGGGAGAAAAATGATGCGTACATGATATATACGATCTGAATTTCCGATTGACCGAAAAAAGAAGATATATACTATCATTTATGTCTCTCTCTCGAGGCTCTTAAAGGGGGACAAAATCAAGTTGTCATACTCCTCTTTCGGCTATTACTTCAAGGGATAACATTGATTATGCATTATAAGAAGGAAGAGAGAGAGAGAGACAACATAACATATAGCTTTCCGATGAAGAATTTTATAGAGACGAACGGTACTTTACGAGTCCAAATTGGGTTACACGCTTAGTAGGTCAGCATTCGAGTTCACTTAAAATAGTGACCCCTGATATAAGAACCAATCACATTGGTGAGTAATGCTCGCCCGCTTTTGAAGTAGACGCAACAAAATCGCTTTCACTTGGCATTCCTGTTTGAGCTCTCCCAGTAGCATGATATCGAGAGACAGATCAACACTCATGGTTGTACATCATTGTGGACATGCCTTCGCCTCCGAGGGTGAGAGTAATCCTCCGTCAGCCACCAACCAGCAGCCGCCTCTTTCCTGTGCACGGTTCTCCCCCTTAACTGATGTTGGTCCCCTGATTCCATTCTCCCTGCATATTACAAACACAATGCATGAATATTGTTTTATTATAGAGTTTGGTTCACTGGAATCTGGCATCAAATGATCATCATTCAGAGTGTTCATTCCGACCTTGTATCCACTGAAAAACAACAAGAGAATGTACACTACAAATGGAATCGTCGTTCACCAATACAGATGAATGACCATTCTACTGGGAGGCAAAGAGATGACCATTCGAAAATTATTCTAGCGAGCGATCCACACTATGCATAATGACAGGATCAATATCTAGCAAAAGAACTGAACAAACATGGCTGCTGATGTGATCAAAAAAAATACATGGCTGCTGATTTGTACCTGAGTGGTAATGGTACTGTTGTCCCTCAGCAAGAACATTCTTCTTTCCAATAAGCAAAGTGAGACAAATAACAACCTTAATAACCTCAACTATCTTCATACTGTCCCCCTTGTATAACTTTAACTCCACCCCCAATCCTGTCTTATATGGGTGTAATCTTGTATTATTCTATGTAGTTTCTGTCTTCCTTTTTCTGGTTCATCAATATGGGCCTGATGTAGGTGGGGACATGGCACATATATACAAATATAGATACATGGCATGCTGGAACTTCTTTTTGTTCTTTCTACTAATCCAAATCCTTTGGTTTCGAAAATCAATAAAGCAAATGGCAATAGAACATGCTCCCCATAACATCATCTCTTGTGCACAATTTTCACAAGTACTTAATAAAGAATAGCCCCTATAAAGCAACCTACTAACTTTGTTCTTGTTCATATGCATGCAACTCCGTAACAAAAAGTCCTTGTACACAGATTTACGTGCACCTATCCAGACACAGATGTGTCTAGAATCATTCAATGCATGCGGGCTCGCAAAATAATGGGCGGTTTATTTCACGTGCTTCGAACGGTTCAAAACAAATCTGTGCACATAAATCTGTGTAATGTGTATGTAACATTGCTCATTCAGTAAAAGTTTCACTTGTACTTTTTTCTTTATCCCAATTTCATTCCCTTGGCCACAAATATTGCAACAATCATGTTACTGAAGCCTGAAGGGGTTGGAGGAGTAAGGTTTTATGTGAGGTCTAATAGTAAAACTCTGTACATGGTGTGATGTAAGGTCTAATCCTTTTTTTTGTTTTCTAATCCTTCTACGCTAAACAAACTATGCAAGCTGGTTAATGCAATTTCAACAAGATGAAAAAAATCAACTTCCTATTGTCATGTTAAAACTGAGACTTGAACAAATTTGCTGCCCTAACAATACCAGCATCCCATCATTACAATCATCGATCGTCATACCGTTTGGTCCAACAGAAGCAAATTATTCATCAAAAAATGAAGAATTCATTAAGTGTAAGCTCAATAATTGATTTGTATACACTTTGTATAGCACTCGAACAGAATTGTGCAGCTCTTCACCTTAACTTACTGCAAAAATGAAGGGAAACTCTAAATGAAACAACCCCATTATTTGTTTCCCAAAAAATATTCCTCAAATAATAGAAATGGGACGGAAAATTTACTATCTCGCTAACCGCCGGGATTAGTCATGGATCAGATCATAAGGTAGACCGATTAGAAAGCTAGCTGGTAGGCCAATCGGCATTGACAGATACAGTAAGTCCCCTGTTTCAAGGAGCTCTGTCAAACGGCTTTGTATCGTTGTAGCAAACATCCCAAACAGCTTCCATAGCATCCTTAGCAGCAGCTTCAGAGCAGTACGGGTTAGCAATCACTGATTTCATGACTCTTCTTCTTACACAGTCCTACAAATGCCAGGTTAAAGCACATCAGTTATTGAAACGAGTTAGACACAAAGGTAACTTCATTTATACAAGTCACCTAGGAAGAATTGGCAAAGTTTTAACATATACAGTGCTAGGAAACATGCTGTGTGTTCCACATTTACGACCTGGCTGTAATAAAGACATTAGATTGTCTAATAGTATAGCTCTAATTCTGAAAAGTAGAACAAGAAAGACCAAGTTTAGGGCCCTATGATACAAGTAACTGCTAGCCCTTGCGCAAAGAGTACACACATTCACAGGTTTACTAACTACCAGAAAAGAAAAAATAAAAAACTGTTTCTTGTCAAGTAACTAGTCAGCTAATGATGTTAACTAATGATGTCCACTACAGATTATCGGAATCATTCAAATATGCAAGGAGAATTTGCTTTTCTCCTTCTCCCTCATCAGAACATTTACTTTTTCCCGATCATGGTGTTCTTTGGCATTTCACTAAACAGAAAAGGGTAGTAACCCCTTCATGTCCCAAATTTTCATAAAAATCCACCCAATTACAAGTCATTACACATCATGCCAAACATGAGCGAACAAGTTATACCCGTGAACTTGCAGGTGCAAAAGGAGCCACATGCAAGAACTAAGTAGGGTTCTTCACTGTAACTTCATACGCTATAAACAAAACATTGCTTCTATATCACCCTTGGAGTGAATTATAGAAAAGTGGTTTCCCTCCCTGAAGAATGCAACAGAAGATTAAACTTAAAACACATTATTGTTTATCTTTCCAGGAAATAAAGTCTCTAGGTCCTCTACACATACTGCAACCATCTGACAAACATCTAAAGTGCAAAAATAAACTCACAAGTAGTCTAAGTAGATGAGCAAACAATGTTTCTCCAAATCCAAATGCCAGGCAGCGAAAAAGAAAACTTAAGCACTAAACTAAAAGCAACATTAACCAGATGCTTTTTACTTCACTGGTTTCCATGCTGTATACCACTGTTCGATACTACACAGTCAAGTCTGATTATAAGGACAACGAAGTACCCAGCTAGATACCATGCTGCTTGGCTTCTGGTTATAAGGACAATGAAGTGAAACACTTCTAACTAGTTGTAACGGTAAGTCCATGCTGTATTATTGTCCAACAAAGTCTTCATATCAGAGAGATTAGCATACCTCATAAATTCACAAGGGACCAGAATTTTCTTCTGCCAATGAACTAGTGTCATAATTAGCAAAAAAGTACTTAAAAAAGAGAGTGAACTCACTTGTTCATGTCCTCGTATCTTCATAAAACCACGGAGCAATTCTCGCTTGTAGTGGCAATCGCCGCTTAAATGACCAGCCCGAATCTGTTTCACGTTGAATTGAGAATTGCGAAAAGGATTGTATGACTTGAGAAACTCAACCAACAAAATAAATAATGATACAGTAAGCTGGCATAATGGTGCTAACCTCACTACAAGCATGATGAGCACAATTAGCCCAGTCCAAGTTTGAGGCACGACAATCATCATACGCATGAATGAGCTCGTGGATAACTACTTGGTTGACCTCATCTTGGACGTTCATGTGATTACTACACACCATTATCTGGACACATAGTGAAAGAATACACATTCAGAAGCTTGCCATCTGGCAAGAAGAAGAAGAAGAAGATAATTCAAGATCCATGGATGGGTTCCATGAAGGAAGAGACAGATGAAAACAACATAATAAGCAAAAATGAAATACAAATTAAAATCATTACGAATTTACAATCAAGTTTGCATCAATAAAACATAACCTTGTCCACTATGTTGACTCCAGATTCAGTCTACAAGGCAGAGACACTAAAATTTTCCAACTTTTTAAGCAGAACATAGTATTATCTGGAGAAAAAAATCTATTCCAGTTTTTTTCCTTGAACCTGTGAGTGTTAGTGGATAGGCAAAAATAGTTTCAAAGTTCTACTCCAGTATCCTTTTAACTTTTTAAGAAAGTACCACTGGAAGACTCAACTGCAAAAATATCTACACAGATAGAGAAATACTTAATGTAAATGAAGAGAAAAAGCTTATATAAGTGATAAAAAGAGGCAGATTCATTGAACAAATGAATTTTTGTGATGCATCAACTTGACATTCGATAAGTGCTGGACGGCAAATCAGAAAACACTGAATAAGAAACCAGTCTCACTCTCACAAACTGAGATTGAGCTTGAGCATGATGGTATTGTGTTGATGAGGGCATCAACCGTTCGAGTGGGGGAGAGTGTCAGACTCACCTTTCCTGTCAGTTAACACCTAGATTGTTGGGTTTTGTAGCACTGAGGGAAATACTGGAAACAGTTATCTACAAGTGTCTTGGTTCAGCACATTACATGCGTGATTCAGAATTGTAGAGACTGTCTACAGGTCGCCTGGGCAAAGGTTTGTGAGAACTCAGAGAAGTTTGGCTATGGAAAAGCCAATCCAAACTACAGATTAACGCTCTGTTTGGATTTACACGTGGGAAGTGAGGAAACTAAAGGGAAAAATTTAACAGTGTTTAGTACTCTATTTTGCCATTTTCTCTTCTCTTCTCTCTCAAACCAAACAAGGGAGGGGGGAAATTTTGAACTTTCCCTTCCTTACCCATGGTCCAAACATAGCATAAGCCAAATTTGAATAATAAGCTAATTAGATGAAGATAAATGTCTGTGATAGTCTGTCAACAAAAATGGGAGGGTTTAAGGTTACCCCTTCGCCACGGGTATAACCACCACTGATCTCCTTGTCGCAATGGACGGCGTTGATGAACTTTTCCCCAAACCCGCATCCAGCTTTCTCCAAATGTTCCTTCAGAAATTTCACCATTGGAGCTGCAATCCATAAAAGCTAACATAACTATGCATGTATACATATACATATATAAACAAATTCCAGTTGATGAAAAGTTCAGGCTAATTGGTTTTAAAAAAAAAAAAGCTCTAAAACCCTTAAAACCCTGGACGGGACAAGGAGAGAGATAAAGAGAGGTGAAAGACACAAAAACGAAGCAAAATAACAGTACTTCTGAGGCTTCTTCGAATCATGTCTTGGCACTCCTCCACCGTTCTGCCGCCTTTCACGGCGGAGGAGTGGACGGCGGAAGCAGGTTTCGGATCGGACTCTGCCGCCGCCATGTGGTTTGTAATCTTTGCCCTCTCGACGGAGGGGGTGATAGTATCCCGAATCGGTTTCTCGGGTCAGCGGCCAAACCGGGTTCTTAACAAGTTTCTACTAGTGAAAAGTCGAAGCTACCCTTCACTTACTCTGTTCTTGGAAAAAAATTACTCCTACTAGGAGTAAAAACTCTAGCCTTTGATCCTAGTAACAGATAAATTAAGCCTCCAATTATCAGCTTCATGGGTTGAATAATTGTAACGCCCCGCTTTTTCGGGAACAAAATAAATTAATTTCTTAAGAAAATTTGCTAAACAAATATGATTTTTCAAACTAAAGGTTTAACTATTACAATATCAAGATAGATTTACATATTCGATTCAAAATACATTAACTTCAGAGCTGACTCTAGGCTTGATACGAATCTCAAGCATATTCGATCTCTATTCCTGATATTCTTCTTGTGTTGAACTGCACCATCGTTGAATCCTCTCCATTGAATCCTGCGCCCTCTGGCAAATTGATCGCCGAAGCAATCGATTTACCAGGATACGTATCCGTGAGTGATAAATCACCCAGTAGAATAATCCAACCCAACCACCCCTCTTACATTACAGCTAGCAGATAACCATATATTCTTAATGCAGGAAAGTAAAATAGAAGTATCACACATGAATTTATTCATTTCTGTCCAATAGCCTAACAACAAGAGAAAACTATTCACGCCCAAACCATAACTAGGGTTTGCCTATATTAATCACCACATCAAAATTTCCACTGGACTCCCGTTAGTTCTGTCATCACAAAATTTCACTGGACCACCCGCCAGGTTTTATCAACATAAAATGTCACTGGACCACCGCCAAATTTTATCAACAGAAAATATCTCTGGACTACCCGCCAGGTTTTATCATCACAAAACATCGCTGGACCACCGCCAGGTTTTATCATCAAAATTTATCACTGGAACACACCAGGACTCTCAATTTACCACTGGACTCTCGCCAGGACTCTCGATGTTCCACTGGACTCTCGCCAGGACTCTCGATGTTCCACTGGACTCTCGCCAGGACTCTTGATGTTCCACTGGACTCTCGCCAGGACTCTCGATGTTCCACTGAACTCTCACCAGGACTCTTAAATTACCACTGGACTCTCGCCAGGACTCTCGATGTTCCACTGGACTCTCGCCAGGACTCTCGATGTTCCACCGACTCTCGCCAGACTCTTAATGTTCCACCGACTCTCGCCAGACTCTCAATGTTCCACTGGACTCTCGCCAGGACTCTCAATGTTCCACTGGACTCTCGTCAGTTTCAATTCTCATCACAATCTCATCATATTTCAAAATCACGCCTGCAGGCAATTTAAAACAAAAACCTTCCAATTCATCCATTAACTAACATCGTTTAAGTGATTTCTATTTCGCATACCACCCCATGTCTCTAGGGTCCAATCTAACAGATCAATCAAAGGTTGGAATGATAAATAAGCAATCAGAATAATAATTGAAATAAACAATAAGCATAAAATCACGTAACCTTTTATGAATGGACCGTTGCCCTTAGTTTTGTATGGCCAAGATGTAATTAAATAAATAAGAAACTTTCATCAAATAAAAATAAAAATAATAATAATAATAATAAGTCTAGGCTTGTATTAATTTTATTTAAGAATATAGATTGATTAATGATCATAACAAATACAATAAGTAATTAATAACACTAGAATAGGTAGCATGGCTCTAAAAGGAGTTCCACGGTCCTACACAACATGTTCGAGCATCAAAAAGTGGGTCCGGAGGGTTACGGAATTATTTTTAAAATAAAACAATTATTTTTAAAGTGGTCAAAAGTAAGATAAATGGATAATAAATTATTTAATAAATAAAATATGTTGAGATTAACAACATATCATCTTTAGGATGTAAAGAATTTAAAAAAAATATTTCGGGAATTAATAAAATGGTTTATAAGGTCGCAAAGATTTTTCGTTTGTAAACTTTTACAAGAAATCAAATAAATAACTAATAAATAGATAATAAAATAAAAAAATATGACATTAACAAGTTATGATCTTTGAGGTGTGGGAAGTCTAGGAAAAATAGATCGGGGGTCGAAAACGATGTTCGGAGGGTCGCAAAGTCGATTCGAACCAAAACAGTCCAAACCACGAGGTTGGACCGGTCATAGTTCGCGGCCGCAATGTTCGGGGGCCTGGTTCTTGCGGCTGGAGAACCCGAAGGTTGCGGCCGCAAGGTCGCTATCAGAAATCTTTTTTTTTTGGTTTTTCGGCTACGGTTTCGATGCATGGGGCTACGGGGGCGGTTGGGTTAGGCCTAAAAACATCAAATATACTTAGAGGAGTATTTGGATAGGATTATAATACCTCGATTCGGATCGAATTAATTAAAAACGGATCTTGGACTTTTGAAGAAGATGACTTCGGTTTGGGCAAACGGGGAACCTTGGGCTCGAATTGAATGATGTTTGGGGATGCTTGGAGTTGTAGAAGTCGTTTGGAATGATCAATTCGGGTCTCGGTTGGTCGTGGCTACGAGACCCACTTTTCTCTCTCTTTCTTTCTCTCTCTAGAACTCCGTGGATTGGAGTCCGATTTCTCTGCGATTTTTCTCTCTCTATGGACTGGTGGGATGTAGGGAGTGGCGTTGTGTGCCCTAGGGTCGGAGTTATGGGGTATATATAAGAGAATTTTGATGAGGATGAATAAATTGTATTCGAAAAGGTTTCAAACTCTAGGGCTTTGAGATGGACGGGATTATGGACGAAAAATAGGATCAAGGAGGAAGTAGAGATTGAGTAGAAGTAGGAGAGGGAGAGATGGAAGGAATTCTAATCATGTATGCAACTAAAAATAAAATAAAAGAGATAAATAAGATAATATACTTATTTTTTTGTATTTATCTATTAAGGAAAAATAATAATAATTAAGATCTAATAATATTAACGCTATTATTTAAAAAAAAAATTGGGTCGAAAATCCGGGTTGTTACAACCTACCCCCCTTAAAATAATTTCGTCCTCGAAATTAAGATGTAAGTTCTAGTGGAAATAGTCGAGGGTAGTTGGTGTGCCTAATATCGTGTCATCCCCAAGTTGATTCCTCGATGTCGCTCCTAAGAATTCAGACAGGTTGGATGGCTTTGCCCTTAGACACACTTCTTGCTATGATCCTTAATCTCCATTGGTTGTTCCTCGAAAGTGACGTTCCCAATTAATGTCGGAATACGTGGAATATGTTGTGGAGTCGCTCCAGTTGTGGCGGCAGTGCTAGACTATATGCTACTTTCCCAATCTTCCCTTAAAATCAAAAAAAAAAAAAAAATTTTTGTAGCGTGGTGATAGTTTCTCTTTCTTTCCCCAAGTCGAACAACTCCTTTTCGTGGTCTAATCTTTAAGAACACGTGTTCTCCAGCCTGAAAGGTCAACGACCTAGTCCTTTTATTAGCGTAGCTTTTTTTTTTTTTTTGTCGGCTCTTCGCAACCTGAAATCATTGGCGAATGGTCTCGTCCTTTTATGTTGTCTTTCGAACTAATTATGATCCTAATAGGCTTGATTTTCCTAATTTAGTAAAACAAATCGGCGATTGACAGGGTCACCCATACAAAGCTTTGTATGGTGTCATCTTCATGCTGGTTTGATAGTCAAACTTGACTAAAGGCAGATTCGCTCATAGCTTCCTTTGAAGTCCAGGACATAGGTAAGGAGTATGTCTTCTAAGATCTGGATCGTCCTTTCGGATTGTCCGTGTGTTTGCGGATGGAAGGCAACGTTGAGACGAAGATTGGTCCTTAATGCTTCTGTAGGCTATCCCAAAAGTTTAACGCGAATCGTGAATCTTGATCATATACAATAGATATAGGTATACTGTGTAACTGCACAATTTCTTGAATGTAGAATCGGTTGGGGTTGTTCATTGAATCCGTCATCCGCATTGGTAAAAGTAAGCGGATTTAGTCAAACAGTTGACTGTCACCCAATGGCAGTGTTCGATTGTGGGGCCTATCACAAAATCCATGGTGATCTGTTCCTACTTCCATCCGGTATAGGTAGTGGTTGTAGGGTCCTACAGTGAAAGCATTTGGTGGTATCTAAATCTTAGATCAATCTTCGAGAATCAAGTCGACCTTCTCAGTTGGTCGAACAAGTCGTCTATTCTCGGTAGAAGATATCGGTTCTTGATAGTGACTTTGTTGAATTGGCGGTAGTCGATACAAAGTCGGAGCGTTCCTTCTTTCTTTTTGACAAATAGTGCAGGAGCTCCCCATGGCGAGATACTAGGTCGGATAAAACCCTTTTCTAAAAGTTCCTGTAGCTGTGTCTTCAACTCTCGTAGTTCTGCTGGAGCCATTTGATACGGGGCCATCGAGATTGGGGCCGTGCCGGGTTGTAGCTCGATGGTGAAATCCAATTCCCTTAGCGGCGGTAATCTTGGCAATTCTCAGGGAACTCGTCCTTGTATTCGTAGATGATGTGAGGAAGCTAAACCCTAACTCCATACGATTTGGTTTTCGAACTTATTAACCATCCAGAGAGCTTATCATGTCACTTTGCTCTGTGTGCATTGGGTGTAGAAAGGTCCTGTCTACCCCCTTAAATGGGTAAGACCTCACTGGTGGAAAATGACTTTTCGCTTTTCTTATCACTTTTGATAATAGTGCGATGGTTGGTCTTTGATCTTGAGGTTCAAGGAATCATTGTTATCGACGTCGGCAATGTTGTCGTTGGCATTAGGGCTATGCGTATTGTCCTTGCTGATGAGGTTGACAAAATGATCGTAGAAAGTGACGTTGTTGACCTTTGGTACTAATCTTGTAACGACTGCTCCATGAGGTTAGGTTTAGGGTCTTGAGGGTTTCTGAGTACCTGGTTCTCGAAATGGAATGCGTGCAACAACGATCTCCTAATGGTCCTACCCTATTTGACCTATTTTAGATCGTTATCTACCTAAAGAAGGGAAATTCATCCTCGACAGGTCTTCTATTTACTGAGTAGCCTCCTTAGACAACACCTTTTTCCTTTATTGTCAAGGTTTGTCTCTTTGTCTTCTTCGTACTGGGATTCTTCGTCTTGTTTGATCGACCAACTAAATTATGAAAGGGAACGGCTGCTCCATCGTTTTCATCTGGTTAAAGTCAACGCTGATTTCGTAATTTCTCGGAGTCTGAGTCGCAGCAGGTAAATAAATATTTATATGATATACTTAGGTAGGATATATCATAGTTTAGAGAAGTAAAAGATATCGTAAACGTTTAGCTATTCGGATTTATGCTCTCGGAATATGGTCTACCCAATCTACCCAAGGCCGAGGGTTGAACCTATGCTCTGATACCATTTGTAACGCCCCGCTTTTTCGGGAACAAAATAAATTAATTTCTTAAGAAAATTTGCTAAACAAATATGATTTTTCAAACTAAAGGTTTAACTATTACAATATCAAGATAGATTTACATATTCGATTCAAAATACATTAACTTCAGAGCTGACTCTAGGCTTGATACGAATCTCAAGCATATTCGATCTCTATTCCTGATATTCTTCTTGTGTTGAACTGCACCATCGTTGAATCCTCTCCATTGAATCCTGCGCCCTCTGGCAAATTGATCGCCGAAGCAATCGATTTACCAGGATACAGACGTATCCGTGAGTGATAAATCACCCAGTAGAATAATCCAACCCAACCACCCCTCTTACATTACAGCTAGCAGATAACCATATATTCTTAATGCAGGAAAGTAAAATAGAAGTATCACACATGAATTTATTCATTTCTGTCCAATAGCCTAACAACAAGAGAAAACTATTCACGCCCAAACCATAACTAGGGTTTGCCTATATTAATCACCACATCAAAATTTCCACTGGACTCCCGTTAGTTCTGTCATCACAAAATTTCACTGGACCACCCGCCAGGTTTTATCAACATAAAATGTCACTGGACCACCGCCAAATTTTATCAACAGAAAATATCTCTGGACTACCCGCCAGGTTTTATCATCACAAAACATCGCTGGACCACCGCCAGGTTTTATCATCAAAATTTATCACTGGAACACACCAGGACTCTCAATTTACCACTGGACTCTCGCCAGGACTCTCGATGTTCCACTGGACTCTCGCCAGGACTCTCAAATTACCACTGGACTCTCGCCAGGACTCTCGATGTTCCACTGGACTCTCGCCAGGACTCTTGATGTTCCACTGGACTCTCGCCAGGACTCTCGATGTTCCACTGAACTCTCACCAGGACTCTTAAATTACCACTGGACTCTCGCCAGGACTCTCGATGTTCCACTGGACTCTCGCCATAACTCTTGATGTTCCACTGGACTCTCGCCAGGACTCTTGATGTTCCACTGGACACTCGCCAGGACTCTTAATGTTCCACTGGACTCTCGCCAGGACTCTTAATGTTCCACTGGACTCTCGCCAGGACTCAATGTTCCACTGGACTCTCGCCAGGACTCTCAATGTTCCACTGGACTCTCGCCAGTTTCAATTCTCATCACAATCTCATCATATTTCAAAATCACGCCTGCAGGCAATTTAAAACAAAAACCTTCCAATTCATCCATTAACTAACATCGTTTAAGTGATTTCTATTTCGCATACCACCCCATGTCTCTAGGGTCCAATCTAACAGATCAATCAAAGGTTGGAATGATAAATAAGCAATCAGAATAATAATTGAAATAAACAATAAGCATAAAATCACGTAACCTTTTATGAATGGACCGTTGCCCTTAGTTTTGTATGGCCAAGATGTAATTAAATAAATAAGAAACTTTCATCAAATAAAAATAAAAATAATAATAATAATAATAAGTCTAGGCTTGTATTAATTTTATTTAAGAATATAGATTGATTAATGATCATAACAAATACAATAAGTAATTAATAACACTAGAATAGGTAGCATGGCTCTAAAAGGAGTTCCACGGTCCTACACAACATGTTCGAGCATCAAAAAGTGGGTCCGGAGGGTTACGGAATTATTTTTAAAATAAAACAATTATTTTTAAAGTGGTCAAAAGTAAGATAAATGGATAATAAATTATTTAATAAATAAAATATGTTGAGATTAACAACATATCATCTTTAGGATGTAAAGAATTTAAAAAAAATATTTCGGAAATTAATAAAATGGTTTATAAGGTCGCAAAGATTTTTCGTTTGTAAACTTTTACAAGAAATCAAATAAATAACTAATAAATAGATAATAAAATAAAAAAAATATGACATTAACAAGTTATGATCTTTGAGGTGTGGGAAGTCTAGGAAAAATAGATCGGGGGTCGAAAACGATGTTCGGAGGGTCGCAAAGTCGATTCGAACCAAAACAGTCCAAACCGCGAGGTTGGACCGGTCATAGTTCGCGGCCGCAATGTTCGGGGGCCTGGTTCTTGCGGCTGGAGAACCCGAAGGTTGCGGCCGCAAGGTCGCTATCAGAAATCTTTTTTTTTTGGTTTTTCGGCTACGGTTTCGATGCATGGGGCTACGGGGGCGGTTGGGTTAGGCCTAAAAACATCAAATATACTTAGAGGAGTATTTGGATAGGATTATAATACCTCGATTCGGATCGAATTAATTAAAAACGGATCTTGGACTTTTGAAGAAGATGACTTCGGTTTGGGCGAACGGGGAACCTTGGGCTCGAATTGAATGATGTTTGGGGATGCTTGGAGTTGTAGAAGTCGTTTGGAATGATCAATTCGGGTCTCGGTTGGTCGTGGCTACGAGACCCACTTTTCTCTCTCTTTCTTTCTCTCTCTAGAACTCCGTGGATTGGAGTCCGATTTCTCTGCGATTTTTCTCTCTCTATGGACTGGTGGGATGTAGGGAGTGGCGTTGTGTGCCCTAGGGTCGGAGTTATGGGGTATATATAAGAGAATTTTGATGAGGATGAATAAATTGTATTCGAAAAGGTTTCAAACTCTAGGGCTTTGAGATGGACGGGATTATGGACGAAAAATAGGATCAAGGAGGAAGTAGAGATTGAGTAGAAGTAGGAGAGGGAGAGATGGAAGGAATTCTAATCATGTATGCAACTAAAAATAAAATAAAAGAGATAAATAAGATAATATACTTATTTTTTTGTATTTATCTATTAAGGAAAAATAATAATAATTAAGATCTAATAATATTAACGCTATTATTTGTAAGGTCCATATTTTGGCAAATCCCATGACAAAATCTCTTTTGATTTGTATCCCATTAAGTATGATGTAACTTATTGTTTTAGAGCATTTGTTTTAGGAAAGGCTATCAATTGTCTCTTGTAATTGATAGACAGAGTTTGTCAAAGGAAAGTAGGATGGAAGGAATCAATTTGTGCAAGAGGATTTCGTGCAGGAAACATATTAATCACGTGGGTGGATATATGGAAGTGTTTTCCAGTCAGTGCTTGAGCTTCTAAAAGACTGTTATTTTTCAGTGCTCAAGCAACCTTCCGTTTTTCTCCAGAAGTCTATTTATACACGGTTTGGCTGGCCTTTGAAAGATGACCGAATATTTGAGTGCAGCCCCTCTCGTGCTCCAAAACAGAGAAATATCTAAGGGAGATTTTTAGTTTGTCTCTTGGAAAAAGATATGATCGTTTGATCATCAAACTTCCGGATTAATTCCAAGAGCCTTCTCCAAACTTTGTGATTGCTAATCGAAGTGTTCTTCCGGTGGGTACCGACGGTGGATTCCGTAGGTTATTGGAAGGCTTGAGCGATTCAGGGCAGCGGCGGTCAAGCACTGGGTGCGGTGAACGAGTGATTCGGCAATCAACCTTGGTCAACCGAGAGCGATTCTAGGTTGTAAGTATAGGTTTGTTTGTAACCGTACAATGAGTTATAGTGCATGATTTCCTTCCCGTGGTTTTTACCCGTTTAAGGGGTTTTCCACGTATATCTTGTGTTCGGTACTGTTCATCGTTTATTGTTTTTCAATTCCTTTTATTTTGCTTAATTAAGTTTTTAGATAGCGAAAAAAGGATTTTTCAATTGGTATCAGAGCGGGTCGCTCATTAATTTTTGGATTTCTCCCTAGAGCGGATCTATAGCAATAATGAACATGAACAATAACATGAATCATCCGTCGAGTCGTACACCTATTTTGGATAGTGAAAATTTTGACTACTGGAAATCTAGAATAAAAGCTATCATGAGGTCTGTGGATGAGGAAATTTGGAATTCTTGCATCGGAGGGTATAGCCATCCCACGAAAAAAGTAGAAGAAAAACAGGTCCCTAAACTTACTGCTGAATTGTCTCGCGAAGAAAAGGCTGCTTTACAGGCTAATAATCGTGCCTTGGATATTTTATTTAGTGCTGTTGATGTTAATGAGCATCGTAAGATTGCTAATTGCGAGATTGCAAAAGAAGCGTGGGATATTGTAGTAACTTGTCATGAGGGAACGGATGTTGTTAAACAATCTAAGTTACAGAGACTCACTACTGAATTTGAGATAATTAGAATGCAAGAAGATGAAACTTTTAATGAATTCTATTCTAAATTGATCGCTATCGTCAATAGTTGCGAAACTCTCGGTGAGCCTATTCCTCCTTTTAGGGTGATTAAGAAAATATTGAGATCCTTGCCTGAACGGTTTAAGACAAAGGTCACCATGCTTGAAGGCAAACGTAAACTCAATGAAAAATCTGTTGAAGAAGTGGTAGGTATTCTCCAAACTTATGAAGCTGATATGTTACAACCTGAGTCTCTAAAATCTAAAGTTAAACCATCGGCTAAGTCGATTGCTTTTGCAAGCTCTCAAAGTGAGTCTAGGGAATCAGATTGTGATGATGAGTATGACCTTGAAGCTATGGATATATTTACCAAAAATTTCAAACAATTTTTTAAAAAGAAAATGACTAAAGGCGATGGGAATAAGAAATTTGAAAACAAAAGAAAAAGTGAGTCTTCTAGTGCTAAAGAAAAGAAGGGGATTAAAGGACCACCGTTAGGGCCAAAGTGTTATGAGTGTCAAGGATATGGTCACTTAGCTCATGAATGTGTTAATAAATTGAAGAAGAAGACTAATTTTAAGGCCAATATAACTTGGGATGACGATAGTGAGTCTGACAACTCTGAAGAAGAACAAGTTGATCACACGAACTTTATGGCGTTTGGGGCTTCTTTACAGTCAAACCTTAGTGATCATGAATCCTTACACGATAGTGAGAATGAGGGAAGTGATGAGGAGTTTAGTTTCGATGAGCTAAAACAATCCTACAATATGCTATTTAAGGAGAGTGTTAAGATTAATGAGTCAAATTTGAAAATGGCTGAGAATTATAATAATTCTAAGAAGAGTTAGTGACAGCTAAAAAACAAGTGGAAGAGTTGCAAGTTTTTTTGAGTAATGTCACTAGTGAGAAAGAAAAGTTGAGTAAGGAGGTTAAGAGGTTGCAAGAAAAGAATAGGGTCTTGATTGAGTTAAACACCACCTCGGACGATAAAATAAATATGTTAAACGCCGAGATTGGTAATGCTAATATTCTATTTGAGCATTTAAATACAGGGTCAAAGACATTGGATGATATTCTGAGCATGCAAAGACCGGCAAGTGACAAAACAGGGCTTGGATTTTGTGAAGTTTCACCCTCAAAAACACTAGGAGGTAAAGCGAATGAGTTGCAATCAAAAAAGGTAACACCAAAATTCCGCACTATAAATTTTGCCAATAACGTGCTTGAAAAGGATTGTGATATTAAGAAGAGTAATTTTGCTAAATTCATTCCTACATGCCATTATTGCCAAGTTAGAGGTCACATTAGACCAAATTGTTTCCAACTTCATGGCTACCCAAATGCTACTCATAATCATGCTAGTCTCAATAAAAGTGTCTCCAAGCATCACACTGCTCATAAATCTTTGGTTAATCATGCGAACTGTGGTAATGATAGAAACATGATAGTGAGAAGCCCGATACCTACATTTAGACCTAACAATCAAATTAAGACTTTTCAAGTTAGGACTAGATCCATATGGGTTAAGAAGTGTGATTTGCATTGTTTTGTTGCTCCTACGACATTTAAGGTTAGGAACTCTCACATGTGGAATCGTAATAGTGATTGCTCACGTTTTATGCCTAGCGATAAATTTGGTCGGGGTATGCTTCATTGATTGAGTTGTTTTTTTATTTTTTGTAACTGTATGCTGTTTTTATTTTCTCTCTCAATCGAATAGTTTATTTTGTCATTTTTATTCGTAGTTTATGTTGTTTTTATAAAGAAAATCCAAAAACATCCATATATTTTTTTTAAAAAAAAAAACAGATAACTACGGTTGGACGTAGCATGTTTCTTCAGGTGTGAGTAGTCAACCATGGGCTTCACATAAATGCACATTGTTTTTTTTTGCATGCACCTTTCTTGTTGAACTCCACTCATGAGCTATATTCAGATGTTAGTTGCATCATGCCTTATGACTCTATGATCGCCACATTTACACGTCAGGATTAGAGAGATTATTCAGATTGGATAGTTGGTTCTCGTGTCCATTGGAATGTCATTTTGTTTCTCCGGCGATTGACCTTTTGGCATCTTGATTGGATACGGTGTTCTCTTGGTTTTGTTTAAAAAAAAAAAAGGAACAAAAACAGATAAGAAAGTCAATAGTCTATTTGTGAGATCTTATTGCTTATCCGGGCGTTCATCGAGTACCGGACAATTGGGGTGAGGTACTCTCTCTCTAAGCGTTCGTGTCACAAAATGGATAGACTTTGTGAAGGCATCCGTGTTGGACCACTCGCTTAGTAACCGGGGATTGGGTATGAGGTACTCTTATTTCCAATATTCGTGTCAAACGGCAGTGGGGTAAAAATATAAAAGCACGTGTATTTGTTTGGAAGATTCAATACAAATTGATATGGCAAAATACTCATTGGTTGAAGGGGAGTATTTAATCGTTGAGGGGGAGTTTGTTAGGCCTTGGGATGTCATTCGTGTCATCATGCCTGGTTTGACTTCGTGGGAGAAAAGGGTGGTTGCCATTCTCATGGAACACGAGAAATCTTGTATCCGAAGATGGTGGTATTAATTTTTCTGACGTGTCACACACCCACTATTGTCATGGACTCATTTCGCATGTTGCACTTAATTCCAGATTCATTCATGCTTGGGATACCTACAAATTTACCCATGCATTTTTAAAAAAATGTAGTGACGTTTATTGAGCCTCATGGTTGAGCACTCATCTCTCGAATTAATGTGTTCGGCTTACCGATTTTAAACAAATATTACCTGTTGGCTTGGCTTTTCATTTTTGAGTTCTATGCCCAGGAGTGCCTAATCCATGATCAAATTGACTGAGCATTCATATAGATCAAAAGAATTCTTTTTGACCTCTGGGCCACCATTGGACCATCCTCTTTTTGAACTTTTTTTTTTTTTTTTCATGTGTGCCCAATGTGGCAATTAGTTTTTTTTTTTTGGGTTCTTCGGGTTCGATGGAGCTTCACTAGTCTTTTACTCTAGATTGGTACTCTGTTAATTATGTTACTTTGGTAAATGCTTTCTAGAATCTCGACTTCCTTAACATGGCATATTAGTTTTTAGTTTGTTTATGGATGATATTATCTGTTGGACTTCTAAATATCCTTTTACTCCTTATTATTCATATTCATGTGTACTTTACCTTTGTCATTCCATGACAAAAAGGGGGAGAAATTTATTGATTAACAGATTGTCTTTAAGTATTTGTTTCTGCAGCTTCTTAGGTCATGATCAATCTGTTAAGGGATAGGTTGTTATGTATGTTTTGTCATGGAAGTGCCAAAGGGGGAGATTGTAAGGTCCATATTTTGGCAAATCCCATGACAAAATCTCTTTTGATTTGTATCCCATTAAGTATGATGTAACTTATTGTTTTAGAGCATTTGTTTTAGGAAAAGCTATCAATTGTCTCTTGTAATTGATAGACAGAGTTTGTCAAAGGAAAGTAGGATGGAAGGAATCAATTTGTGCAAGAGGATTTCGTGCAGGAAACATATTAATCACGTGGGTGGATATATGGAAGTGTTTTCCAGTCAGTGCTTGAGCTTCTAAAAGACTGTTATTTTTCAGTGCTCAAGCAACCTTCCGTTTTTCTCCAGAAGTCTATTTATACACGGTTTGGCTGGCCTTTGAAAGATGACCGAATATTTGAGTGCAGCCCCTCTCGTGCTCCAAAACAGAGAAATATCTAAGGGAGATTTTTAGTTTGTCTCTTGGAAAAAGATATGATCGTTTGATCATCAAACTTCCGGATTAATTCCAAGAGCCTTCTCCAAACTTTGTGATTGCTAATCGAAGTGTTCTTCCGGTGGGTACCGACGGTGGATTCCGTAGGTTATTGGAAGGCTTGAGCGATTCAGGGCAGCGGCGGTCAAGCACTGGGTGCGGTGAACGAGTGATTCGGCAATCAACCTTGGTCAACCGAGAGCGATTCTAGGTTGTAAGTATAGGTTTGTTTGTAACCGTACAATGAGTTATAGTGCATGATTTCCTTCCCGTGGTTTTTACCCGTTTAAGGGGTTTTCCACGTATATCTTGTGTTCGGTACTGTTCATCGTTTATTGTTTTTCAATTCCTTTTATTTTGCTTAATTAAGTTTTTAGATAGCGAAAAAAGGATTTTTCATTATTTAAAAAAAAAATTGGGTCGAAAATCCGGGTTGTTACAATAATAGCCCAGCTTTTAACTTGAAATGAATACTAACCCTTCACCACCTTTGTTTTGTTTTGTTTTTGGAAAAACTGATATCTGGGCTAGCTTGCACGCACCTTGTTATTTGTGGAGCTCTGAATTTAACAACCGGGCAAAGCTTCCAATGGCTCGAAGGTTTAGAATGTTTGACTTCCGCTGGATTCGAACGTGCGACCTCATAGAAGACAATATGTTTGCTTAATTTCTCATGCTCACTTGGACAAATACTTTACCATAGTTGAATGGTTTTAAAATAGCAGCTAAGAGCACACTAAACACCTCATAGTAGGACGTTTCAACGTTACGTATAGCTACCACCAACAAATACATATAGGAAAAAGTTACCATTGACTTTAATGAAGCACTTGTTCATATCCATTGAAGTCTAGGTTATGATCAAAAAAAAAAAGTCTAGGTTCCATCTCTTTAGGTTTTGATTCAGATTTGCTGTCTATTCATCAGTCCCCTAGCGTTATGTGCTGGGTGAGAAATTGTTGATTCAGATAGTGGAATCGAGTTCGAAGTTTTACAAGAAGCATATATAATGAGTTTAAAATCATTTTGATCCGCTTACATATCATGAATAGATAACAAAATGGCCGCTTGTATTATTGTCAATGTCATTAGTCTAGTAATTTCAATATTTTACCAAGGTCGTCAATCCTGTTAAGCGCGCTCTCTCTCTCTCTCAAATTCTCAATTGGCCTTTAGCATTGTATTTGCAAGTTTTATGTCATGTAATCTTTTTCCCGTGATATTGTAAGGCTCCGTTCCGCAACTCAATATAAGTACTTATTTTTTAAGAAGGTAATTTCAAGCTCAAAAATAATGTGCTTACGCAAATAATTTTTCTATCACTATGAATCTTGTTTGATAGATCTCATTGAGATCTTTAATACGGTGCAAAAAAAATTGAAAAAAAAATATTTTTCATTTACATTATTTTTTAGTTTGAAAATGTGAAATAAACTACTTATTTTTTAAGAAGATTTCTGGAACGGGGCCTAAGTAATCCAGACTGTCCAAAACACAACCGGACGATTGAGATGATGGGCTCTGCACCATACCACATAGCTGGCCCTCGCTTTCACCTATTTCTATGAAATTCAATGGTTGGGATTTCATGTTCTCTCCGTCGATCAAGAGCTAGTTTGATGTGATCGCTTAATCTTTCATCATTTTGTCCTCACATGGTTTGCACGAGAGGAAATTACCAAATGCATGTCAAAAGTCCGAGAAGTTTTCGGGCACAAAATGAGTACCACGAGGCGAAACTCAACGCGCATTCGGACCGTTCAAACGTGTTTTGGATGGTTCAGATCCAAGCCCTCACTCTTCTGCACAGTCGACCAGTACTCTCTCCTCTTTCTCGGCCTCTAAATTCTGATCGTTCAAAACACGTTTGACGGCTCAGATACGAGCTCGAATACCACGCGAACCATACCTTATTTACACCCAAGAAAATTTCTCCACAATTCCACCCAAAACGAACACCGATTTCTTTTCCCTCCACCATTCCAACGGAGAATAGTATCCCACCTTTTTAGCTCCAAACAAACAAACAAACGAGAATCATGAAAAACATAGGATATAAACGAGAAACTTTTATGTATATCGGGGATATCAAGAGTGTTGGTATCTCTTCCGGTCTGTTTTGCATTTTTTGATCACATTTGGATAATCAGTTTCGTTTATTTTGTAGAGTTCTGTGAGAACCTTAATCATATCAAAAATCGTATTCGTCGAACTTTAGTAGATACATGATCGGCACATGTGAACATTGAAGAAAATCAAAACTGGGTCCAAAAACACGCTGAATCGGAACCCAATTTTGAATTTTTTTGTAATTTTTATGTGTGCCGATCATGTATCAAATAAAATCCGATGAACACAATTTTTGATATGCTTAAGGTTCTCGCTGAACTCTACAAAATAAATGGAACTGATTATCAAAATGTGATCGAAAAATGACCAAAAAATGAGAAACGGACCGAAGGGGATACCAAGGGAGTATACATAAAAGTTTCTCTAGGATAAACACCCTAACCGTTTTGACCCATGCATCATTGACCAATCGCATTCTCTCTCTCTCTCTCTCTCTCTCTCTCTCTCTCTCCTCCATGCATTCCCATTTCCCGCCATCTCCGCTCCTCCATAGCTCCCATCACAAACCCACCTCCCCAAAAATAGACTTTCCACATAACAAACCTCTCTCTCTCCTCCATGCATTCCCGCCATCTCCGCTACTTCTCCGCCCCTCCCCAACCAACCACCCCTATATAATCCCCCTCCCTATAACTCTATTTCCCTAATTCTTTGACTCTAGCAGTATTTCTCTAAATTCATTTTTAGAGAATTACTGCCATTCTCTTAAGAATCTCTAACCCAAATCAAAAAAACATTTCTTTTTTTCACCCTTTATAATTAATCTCAACAATGGCACGCCAATTGGTTGCCCTTGCCCTCATCTTCGCCGTTGCGGCCGCCACCGTCACCGCCCGACCCCCCTCCGCCGCCCCGTCCGTATCCCCCAAGGCCTCGCCGTCACCAGTCGCCGCCGCCCCCAAGGCAGCAACACCGGCGTCGTCCCCCAAGGCCTCCGCCCCCACGGCAGCAACGCCGGCCGCAACACCTTCCGTTGTGTCCGCTCCCACTCCCTCCGCCGAGGCACCCGAGCAGGAAATCTCCTCTCCCCCTGCCCCCGAAGGCGAGTCCCCCGGGCCCGCCGCTGCAGGTCCCGCAGCCTCCACCACCCCCGCCGCCGATGCAGCTCCGGCTGAGGCACCCAAGAGCGGCGCCTCCGGTTTGAAGGTCACATCCGCCGCCGCTGTTGCCGCCGCAGCTGCCGGTTTCTTTTTCTTCTGAGCTTTGAAGAGATAAAAGAGAGAGAATATGTTTCTTAGGTTGTGGGTCCATTTGATGAACATGTAGTTTTTTTTTTGAGGGGATGGAGGTTGTACAAGTTGAGAGTAAGCCATTGAGATGGTGAACTCTTAAGGATTCAATGGATGAATGGTTTGTGAAAGCAGATGTAAATTCTCTTTTGGGTGGGGTTGGTTCAAATTGAGGTTTATTTGTTCTTTGAGCTCAAATAAATATAAAATTCTTAATTTGTTTGCTTTTGGGTGGAACCGGCTCCATATATATAGCAATTTTTTTTTTTTATGACAATCACGAAGTAGAGAATAATCAAACTAACAAGCGATAAAAATAAGAACACAAAGATTTACATGGTTCCGCTCAAGCACAAAGTAAGAACGTACCCTACGGACAAATTTAGAGCGAGAGATGATTCACTATAAACAAGGAGAGATTACAAAGAGACGGGTATACCCATAACTCTCATCGAAGCATCAAACAATATTTAGGGATAAATCTCTGATAAAACCCGAAAGATAGAACAAACCCTTGTTGGAACCCAAGAGACAACACAAAAGCCCTAATCTCAAACCCCAATAATAAAATGAACGAAGTAATTTACAACAACACCCAAATGAGTCTCTCATTGATGGATCCAAAAGAGACAAACCATATGAACCTCACAAGATCTCCATTTATAAGAAAACATTAAAAACAAGCATAAGTCTAAACCAACTTAGGTCCTGTTCCGGAACTCGATTTAAGTACTTATTTTTTAAGAAAATAATTTTAAGTTCAAAAATAATGTGTTTATGCAAATAATTTTTCTAGCTGGATCTTATTTGATACTCCTAGATTTTATCGAAATCTTTTATACGGTGTAAAAAAAATAAAAATAAAAATTTTTATTTACATTATTTTTGAATTTAAAAATATAAAATAAATATTTATTTTTTAAGAGATGTTCCAATAGAATTAAGGGCTTACATGAGACAAAATTATAAAAGCGGGGCCGACTTGAAACTTCCCGTAGAAATTAACTCGCGGCCTAGTGTCTGATGAAGTCCATTAGTTAGGCCCGCTAAAGGAGGGTTGCCCATGATTGACGAGCCTCAATGGCAGACTGAAGCGCATAATAGAAAACTTTTGTCACATGAGGCCACAAACAATTTGTTAACGAGAAAATCTTTTTTGACGGAGGTTCCATGAATAGTTGTTTACGGAGGTGAATCACGATTGTCCAAAAATGTTTTGGGCGGTACGGATGTTGAAACTTTTTTGGGAAAGAGTTTAACTCTCCCGAGACTCTTCTTAAAAAAAGTTTCATTAACATCCAGATCGTTTAAAGCCGAAACAGACGACTAAGATGGCGCGGCTCCGTGAATAAGCCAACCTCGTAATATATAATTATATTGCCACACTAGTAGGCAACAAAGGGTCAACACTTCTGCATTTGGATTAGATAATTAGTTTACAGAAGGTTTGACAATTAAGATCCAAATTAAAGAAGACATACTCTCATGATTAGCTTAACATAAGTAGTTATCGGATACACCATAAAAGACTGGAGGGGAAGCACAAAGCACTTCACACCCTTCTCTTAATTTCTTTTTCATTTTTTTTATACCTAATTACTCTTAATACCACCAAGTAATTAAGCTAGGGTTTGGATCATATGAAGTTGATTAACACCGAGAGCCAATCCTGCAGCCGAGTGCACCAGCAGTAGTAGTCATTGCACCCACGAACGAAGCTGGTCTAGCGCTTAAGCTTGAAGCCCTAGCGTACGTCGAAGAAGCACCCGCCCCTGACTGTCTGAAATACGCTCCGTTCTGCATCAGATCTCCCTCTGACCTCCAGTTCCAGTGGCTCCATTCGCTCTCCGGTGCATCCTCGTGTTTTGTAACCTGCACATAATTATCATCAACAATATTAGTTACATGCACATGTACGTGGATATATATATATATATATATATGTATCTATAGGGGAGGGAAAGGGATTTGAATCGAAGCTACTATTTATCGTATCGGTTTTTTTTTTTTTAAACTTTCCGATACCACCACACCTCATTATAGTGGTTAGATACATATCATCCTATTCCACTACATATTGGTACTTTTCTGACTCATGACACGGTTACACTACCACCAATACTGTTACGTATCCCGATACTGTTATTTAAATTTTTTTTAGGGGGGGAGGGGAGAGAGGTTGAGGTTTTTGTTGTCTCATGTTGTGGTTAATTACCTCCTTCCTGAAACTGAGATCGGGTGCAAGAAATCTGTTGCCTTGGCTGTTGATGGTGGGGGATGCACTCCCACCAATGGCATACATCTCCCAGTGAGTGTAGTCGTTGTTCACCACATGGAAGTATCCGTGTCTACACCTGCAAATATTGTCAACGCATTCAAGGGCTTTTTAGGCCATATTTTTCCGAACACAACTGTGTCCGGCCGGGACTGTTCAAAGCACATGAGTTTACACGCAATATCGAACGATACCAGATACAGTACTGTATCCATCCAGAATAGTTTTTTTAAAATGCGGTGCGTAGACTTTCTGATATTTATTTACCTAGGCATCCTTTGCACGAGCCCTTCGCCAAAATGATTAAACGCAACGGTCACCTGCATATTCTTATCGTCTGTGTACGCATCGTCGTGCCCCAGCAACATCACCTTATCGTGATGCGTCATGTAGTTATTCGAGATCGTAATAGCCGTCGATCCGTGAATCGCATCGATCAGCCCGTCGTTGCAGTTCGAGAGCGAGCAATGGTCAACCCAGATGTCCTTCCCTGCAAAGATCGACACGCCGTCGCCGTCCGATACGGTCCAGTGCCCGGCGTGCTGTGGGGAGTCGCGTATGATAGCATTCCCTCCTTGTTTGCAGTCGTGGATGTGGATCCCATGTATGATGATGTTGGATACCTTGTGGATGGTTATGCATGGCCCACTTGCGATATGGACGCTTGTGCCCCTCCCATCTATTGTTTTGAATGAGTTCATTACTAGCTCTTGCTTTAGCTGGATTACCTGTTAGGAATCGAAAAAGTAAAAATGCAGTAACCGTGTGTCCTCAAGAAGGTTACATGTTCTAATTTCACAGAGGTAAAATTCTAAACTTTGCAGCTATTGAAAGGTTTGTTCGGTCATTAACTTCAGAGTCTCGGAATTAGTCGAGATGCACACAAGTTGACCTGAATTTCCGGTTATTTAAAAAACAAAAGTAAAAACGCTGACTATTTGATTTCACCAAGCACATTGTCAATGAACTGGACCCTACTTTTGATTTAGAATTGTCTCTCATAAGTAATCCAAAGTTCATTACCATGTCTCGTTTGAAAATGATCCACAAAGGCTCGTCTTGGATGACGGCATGTCGGAGAGTTCCCGGCTTGGGGTTCACGGCATCGTCGTCGCCGGAGTCCGTGACGACGTAAATCTGGCCGTTCCTCCCGCCGAGCGCATTCTTGCCAAACCCAATGGCACAGTCGGCTAAGCGCTGGCGGTTCTGTTCCCAGTTGGAGTCGCACCTCCAACAGTCGTCAATAGGGTTGCCCGTCCCGCAGGACAAATAAGCTAGGTTCCTCCTAGAGGCATTGATGCTCCTGTACAAAAATTTACAAGACTTGAGCCAACATTTTCAAGAAAATACCCACAGGAGAACATTGCTAAAAAAAACCCCATAAAAATATCTCATAATCCAGTAAAATGCAGTATTGATGCCATTGCACTCATCCTACATGGGCGTCACGTAAGCTATCGATTAAATGCATTGTCGTCAGTACTGCGTTTTACATGGATAGTTTTTTCGACTTTAGAGATATAATAACATTACCTATGAACATCTTGCACCACCAGATCAGGGTCTTGGACCGGCGAGGAGGAGACTAGGGTCAAGGCCAGTAGAAGAGGCAAAAGAAGTAAAGAGAGAGAATGGCTTGCCATTTTGTTGTCTCTCCTAAGAGGTAGGAGTTTTCTTTTCTTCAGAGGAAAATTAGATGAGTGAAGGAAAGGGGAGGAGTGGGGGACCGAAGTGAGAGATGAGGGAATGGTGGGTGGGGTTATAAAGGAACAATCCCCGGGATAACTGGCGTGATTAAAATGAACACGTGGGGTCCACTCAGCTGTAATTTTCAGGATTATTTCCCACCTGTTTCACATTTGGCAGTTTAAAACGGTTACTAATCATGTGATTAATTAGAGCTTAGCAAATCAAAATCTTGATTCGCAATCTTCTTAATTTGTTCACAAACTCTATTCATGATTATGAACCCACATGAAAAGATGAGTAAGTTTTTTATGATTAATTATTGACTTGCTGTTTTTATTATGAAAATATTGTATAAATATGAGTATGTTATTTCTTGAATAATTTACCCCAAAAAATAGTTATTTCTTAAATATGTAGTTGGGTCAATGTCAATAAAAACTGACTGAATTTTTTTTTTTTTTTAAAGTTTGGTTTTGACTAGTTTATACATGGAATGAAGTTTAGTATGGTTATTTGGTGAATATTTCATATTTCGGGTGTTACGGGGATACAACATTATTTGGTAGGAGTAAATTTTTAGGATTTTTACTAATTAGGACTCAATGCCAAAACAAGCCTAAAAAAAAGATATGGGTGAGTCTATGGATAGAAAGAAAAACAAATGAGCTTATCAAGACTTATTGGAAATGAACCTTACAGGACCGGATTGATAATTTAATAGGAACGTGACAACAAGTAAAAAGTTTACTCCTCCAAGTTCATACAATATAAGTTCGACTCTCAACACCTGCCAAAACCTTTTTGAGAGCGTAAAAGTTTTGCCCAGTCGTTGATTTCAAGACCCGAGATTAGCCTAAAAAATGCCATAATTCGATACGAATGTCGACCGACGATAAAAAGAATATCGTTGGAGAAATTCTAATTCATAAGAGCATCAGCAGTGGAATAAGCAAATATGAATAATCAAAACATGCCACATCAGATTTTGATTATCCATTTAGAGGTTGTTAAAGTTAGCAATATTAAATCCCACATTGGTTATTTTTTGCCCATAATCAAAACCAATGGGCCCTCCAAACTTTTCCCTTCATTTCATGCATATTTTTTGAAAAAGAGGTTTTTGAAGGGAAAAAACAATTTATGTTAGAAACAATTCAAAAAAAATATAGTTTTTCGAAACAAAAAACTGTTTTTCAAAAAACACACACTTTGTTCACTTAAAAACTGTAAATACAATTTTGGAAATTTTGAAAGAATTGTATTTACACAAATAGTTTTGAAATTTTAAAAACTATAAATATAGTTTTTTAAAAACAGATTTTGTGTAAAAAATACTCTTTATTTACTTATAGTTTTTTGAAAAACACACTTTATTTACTTATAGTTTTTAAAAAATTTGAAAATTTTGTTTTCTGTAAAAAAAAAAGTTTCTGAAAAAAAAATCTGAAAGTTACAGTTTTTTAAAATTATTTTTTGAAAACATTGTTTTGAGAGAGAGAGAGAATGGAAGAGAGAGAAGATTTTTGTGTAATGTTGGTGTACTTGATTGAGAGATAAAATTTGGTTATTGACAAAACATTGCTAGCTTTGATTATTGAAGAGTCAAAATTTGATGAGTTGTTAAGAGGTTGCTAGGTTTGGTTATTCCAATGTGAGCACTTTTTTGATCCAACATTGCTAACTTTAACAATTTTTTGTTTTGCTTATTCCACTGTGGATGCTCTAAGAAGGGATAGCATGCATGGTACTAGTAGAGACGCTCTCTTGTCTCTTTTAGGAAATTAGTTAATTCTTGGCTAAAAATTGGCATATTCTTTTTGAAAAGTTTGATAATCTTAACTTTCCTGATTGAGGGATACTAAGGGCAGATTTTCGCTGCATAATGATGGTTTGGCCGTTCCCTTTTGTTTTCTAGAGGCCTTTCCTTTTTGACTTTGGACACGAAATCACGTTTAGCCGGTAAAACAGGTGAGAATTTTTCTACCCTCGTAAGTCATAAGATGATTTTTGGAGATCATAAAATATGAGTAGAAAGAACCACGAGTCGATGACCCTTGATCTGGCCAAGTGAACACGAGAAAACAAATAAGTAATTGTCCTCTATGAAGTTGCGTGCTCGAATCTCACGCATTCTAAACATTGCAAACCTTGAAGCCACAAGAGTTTTGCTGATTGAGTCATTGACTCCACAGTCTCGTTATTGATCGATGTGCGCGCGATCTGACCAGAACATCTCTCTTGTATTAAAAAAACGACCCTTGCCCATCCCATAGTCCGCTTGGCCTTCTTTTCTTCCCCACTGACTGCGGAGGGAAATTTGCACTTCTGCAATTTGGGTTGGTTAATATGGATTGTGTTAGTCATACAGTAATTACTTACTTTAACCGGATTGTAATTATCTAGCTATTAATATGGATTATGGAGACTTGAGTCCAACATACAAAGGGAAATGATATTGGCACTCCAAAAATTGATGCAGGCACTCCAAAATCAGTGTGACTCCAAAGCCACTTTCCTTTGTTTTTTGGAGTGCCTGCATCAATTTTTGGAGTATCAATATCATTTCCCGATTTTGTGCCCTAATTCAGATATGATTTTTTCTTTTTTTGGTTATTCTACTCTGTTGAAAATTTTATTTCTCAATTATCCCTACATATATAACCTAACCAAACCAAACCGAACCTTAATAATTTGATAATTATCCCTACATATATGCATAGGCGGAGGGAGTAAAGGTACTTAATTTCTCACACGAACATCTAATAATTTGAAGTAAAAAATTTCTATTTTGAACTCACAAGTAATCTTTAGATTACGCAAATTTGCGTTTCAAATGCATATATAAAAGTTTCAAGCGTTCTCTTTTTTCCGAGAGTTGATAAACCATGCATTGTTTGCAAGATCAATTAGTCGTCACGAGTCTCACGACTAACTGTAAAACACAATTACACTTACCATATAATTAATCTCATAATTAGTATAGTTATTTCTTTGGATTAGCAAAGTAGGAAAAATAACATCCACATGGACCCCACTTTTGACCCACTAGTCAAGAATTACGACTCCACCCTGCGACTGGAAATTCCTGACTTATTTAATTCAACAAAATACATTCTACGCTCCGTTTGTTTCGGGAAAACGATTACCGGATTTGTGCCGGGAAAAATTCAAAAAAACTCATCATCATACACGTCAATGTTTCATAAACACCTAAACTTTTTTTTTTTTTTTTTTCAATAAAACACTTGAACTAATCTCACCCGCTATTAAAATGGGCACCCGATGTCAATTTCCATCTATTTACTAACGAAAGGTCGAAAAGTACACATGTGGGGTGTTTAGGGCATCCACATCTCTCTCTCTACTTCTCCTTTAAAGCTATAATAAAGAGCAAAACTCAAAAAAATCCCCTCCATCAGCCTCAATTGATTTCTCGCCACTTTGCAAATGTTTAGTTTTGGTACAGTGCCTCGTTTGATCCAACGAGACACTATTCATCCATCTATTCAATATTTTACTATTAAAATGATTATGAGAGACTTAGTTTAAAATGATTATGGAATCCTATGGAACAGAAACTTGATTATAAGAGCCTTAAAAATAAATATTAATTATGATCTTTTAGGAAAAAATAATCAAAATAATAAGATCTTCTCACCGGTTCAATCGGATTAAAAATTGGAGCACTTAATTTTTTTAGACATTTTATATATTAAAAAATGTGATTAAAAAATTAAGTGGTCCAATTTTCAATCCGCTTAAACCGGCGCGATGATCTTATTTTTTTGATCATTTTATTCTAAAGGGTCATAATTAATCTTTGTCTATAGGGCTCTCATAATCAAGATTCTGCTCTATAGGATTCCAAATAAAGAGCAGATACTTAATTATGATAGCTCTATAGACAAAAATTAGTTATGACCCTTTAGAAAAATATGATCAAAAAAATAAGATGTTTGCATCGGTTCAAACGAATTAAAAAATAGAACATTTAATTTTTTTGAGATTGCTTGTGAATAGTTGTTCGTCATTAAATAGCGATAAAAAAATAAAATATAACATTTAAATTGAAAAGTAAAGTATAAAGAAAGAGTAGTTTAATAAAATAAAGTTAGAATAGAGAGTCTGATGCAGTGTACTCTTAAAAAAGTGAGTAGCTAAAATAGAAAAGTGACTTTTTAGATGTAATTTGGTCCAAAATTTGCTGAGTCTGATGCGGATGCTCTTAGACACTAAGATGGCTGACTTTACACTGACAAAAACAATAAAAGTTACTTTGACTTATTCATCCAAAACCAGGTTTTGTACCCAAAAAGATTGATACTCCCTCCGTTCCTTTTTAAATATCTCGCTTCGTAACTCCAACTTATTAAGAAAACATACATCATTATACCTTTCACATCAATTTTTACCTCCATTTTTCCTATTTACTCTCTATGCAGATATCATCATTACACTTTTACTCACTAACTTTTCAAAATGGAATCTACTTTTAGGGGCAAAATAGAAAATGTACCAACTTTTACCTATTAACTTTACAAAATGGACACTTATTAAGGGACAACCCAAATGGAATACTGGACTTTAAAAAGGGGACGGAGGGAGTAAGAAATATACTGATCACCACTGTCTAGAATACTACTCGGCTCAGAAAGCCTTGTTCGGACCGCGCGCTACCGAGCACGGGAAATCACTATGGTGATCAGAAGGACCATCCAAAGGGGGTTCTAGACGTGCAGGGACTCTCCTGCACTGCCTCCATCTGTATGGGGATAACTACGAAAAGTTTTAAGTTTTATGGATATATTTGGAAAATGCTTTTGGCACTCCAAAATTTATCTTTTAGTATACATTGCTATGTATAATTTTTACGCTAAAAGACAAGTTTTGAAGTTTCATCATCAAAAATTGGAGTGCCAAAATCATCTGCCTAATCCTAAGGGGATAAAGGAAAATAAGGCTATTGGGCCCAATGAGTGTCATGCCATCCCCATCCCTGGATCCAAAGATCCACTCCTGATGGAATTATACCTCCAATGCGCCCTATCTAATTACTCCTAATTCCTAAATGATAGGGACAGGTACACAACTCTTGCACCTTAATTACTTGAGCTTTATTTTATCTTTGTCTGCAAATCGACTATCTCAGGAATCAAAGGGTTGTTGATCGGCACAACACCGCTGTGCATTTTTCTCTTACAGGCCGTTGACCGAGCACGACGGAAAACTAGTTGATCAAAGATGTGTTTAGGTTATTAGGCATAACTCGGTTCTTTGCTGCTTAGCTATATAGGCTTTGCAATAAAAATAGCTATGCAGGCTTTGCAAGGACTTCACCATCTCCAAATTAATCAATGTGGGCTTGGTTTGAATAAAGACAGTCAAATGCTAAGAAGGGGCCCAGCTTCCTCTCGGGCTGAGGCACAACCGATTGGAATGGGCCTATTGAACCATTTTGGGAAAATGACAGCCCAGAACGTGTTTTGATAATTAATACCCGTCAAGGACATTTTCAGCATTAACAAATGTTCTCAGTATGTACTTGACGGGTATTAATTATCAAAATACGTCCTTGGCCGTCATTTTCCCAACCATTTTCCTGTTTATGGATTTTCTTTTTTTTATTAAAAGAAACAAAATATTACATGAGAAAAAAAAATAGATAAAACAACCCAAAGAAAACAAAAGCGGTAGTTGGCGAAGTGACAAACAACCAACGATTTCTCCCAACTATATTTTCCACATGAATCTCCCACTATATTCCGAATATCAAAATTTTCATCCGAATACTCACACGTCTTCTTTGCGCCCGATCCGTTGATGGATCTTACGTACTTACACTTGCGCATAATAAGAGCACCGGTCCTGTTTACGGGAAGGAGCAGTGGAGAATGAGAGTTCTAACCGCCAAATTCAATCTTGCTTAAAAAGAATCTTACCCAATGCTTTCGACGTATTACGTGACATTTTCATGTAAGCTCCCTTGAGGTGGGGCTGCAGCAGGTTAGCGGGTGTTAGTGGTGACAGAATAAGGCTCCGAGGTGTGGCCCTAGGCCATGGTTCGTCGTCAGCTGAGGGGGTGATCGGCGAGGGAGCTTTCACGGCCATCGGCGTCGTGTGGCCGGTGATCGAAGATCTAGCCCTGGATTCCTACTTCGATCTTCGTGTCCGGAGCCTGTCGTGCCAGCGTAGGCTTGCCGGAGATGTTCTCTCCATTCCTTCGGTTTGAGATCAGTCGATGCCTCCATCGTCGATGTCGGGTGGTTCCTCTCGGCTGGAGGTGGCCGACGTGCTTTGTGGATTCCATCCACGATGGTTGTGTTTGTTTTTCTTGTTTGTTTATTACTCCTGTTTCCATCGGCTTGCATAATTTTATCTCTGATAGGGTTCCTTTATCTAGCCGGCCGGGTGGCTAGTGGTTAGATAGCTGGCCCCTCGTGTCCCGACCCTTTGTGGCGGTGAGTCGTGCACAGGTTTAGTTACTAGCTTTGCGATTTTATCGCGACTCCTGGGTCACCTATTTTTGTTGTTTTTCCTTCGGTGATGGTTTGCTATAGGTTCCCTTTCTCTGTTCTAGGATGGATTCGTTGTTTTTAGCCTATTTTGATTGTTAATGAAATGGGCTTCTAATCAAAAAAAAAAAAAAAGTCACTTAATCGTAACGATAAATTTCGCAGCAGAGGCATAATCAGATACTCGAATTAATAGCCCATTCGAAATTACTCTAATACATTAAACATGCCCGAAACGAGAAGAAAATTACAAACAGACCCCCTAACAATCTATCAAAGTGATCCA
Source organism: Rhododendron griersonianum (assembly GCA_018127125.1). Classification (NCBI taxonomy): domain Eukaryota; kingdom Viridiplantae; phylum Streptophyta; class Magnoliopsida; order Ericales; family Ericaceae; genus Rhododendron; species Rhododendron griersonianum. Next base: position 5,780,412 of record CM030795.1, on the reverse strand, counting down.
ATAGTACTCACCCTTCTTCTCCACAAAACTAACCCTTTCTTTTAAATGGGGTTGTCAACTAGCAGAGAGAAGGTGCATTATGCTGAAATTAATTTAAACACAGTTAATCATTTAACTAAATTACACACTAATGGTTCTAAGAGGAGACCCCATGGCTCGACCTGATCTTGCCAAACCCATGAGTAGTTTTCTCTCCTTGATGGCTGGATCCTCCAGTAAAAGAACCTTGTCCTTGTCTCTAACCCCAACCATGTGCAAGTATTCACCATCTTCTCTCTCCTTTCCCTTGAACAATAGCCTTTGCTCCCTTGGCTCCAAATTAGTCACCATTGACAATATCATCTTCAGTTCTCCTGCAACAACAACAACAACAACAACGTACAACAAAAATAATCATTATATAATTTTGAAGGTTAGAAACTTTTTTGGGTCTTCGACAATGCTATAGAGATATAGATATCTGTGAAAACATGTTTTATACGGAGTGAGACGTCATATTATTATTCATTTCAATTCAGGCAAAGTACCCGCAATATGATTCACAATTAATTAAGAAATGTCATTACCCAAGATGAATTTGTGGTACAAAATTCTGTTTGTAAATCGTTTTGATTGATCACATAAATAAATTAGGTTAGCACAGCAAATTAATTAATTAGCGGATTTCTTGTTGGTGGTAGTGATTTATTCTGTAATATTTCCGTCTTAGTAATGACATACAAACAGAAAATTCATACACAATCTTCGTACAAAATAATGTAGGTCAATCCGAATCTTTCACTTTAAAACAGAAGTCCTACGAATAAGGCTAATAGTATAAAGATATATGTCACTGTCACATCTTTCTCTAGTAGTATTTTATTTTTATGTAAGTGATGAGTTTTTCATTCTTTCAAGTTTAAAGAGAGCTTACCAAATGTTGAAGTTGGTTGTAGGGTGATATCATGCCATTGAGAAACAGTTGAGACTCTCACTATGATAAATCCATCTCCACCACTCTCATCTCTCTTCTGAACAAGCATGCCGCCCGGGCGCATCTCCCACTTGATTTCACCACCCCCACCCCCACACCCTTTTCCCGCCGCTCCGACATCGCTGCCGGACCTGCCAAGCTTGGAGCTGTTGCTTCTGGAAAACCTCATTGATCTCAGCTTCATCATCTTTTCTCTCTGTCTCTTTCAAAAGTTTTGCAAGGAGTAGGGGAGAGATGATATTGGTAGGCTAAAGCTTTACTCAAATGGGGTAATTATATAGTTGAGAGAATTGAATAGGACAAAAAGTGATGCTAATAAAATACAAAATAATTAAATTGTCCCAATTAAATTGAGATTAGGACCAATCAGGGTGAAGGGACTAATGAGATTGCGACACGTGGTAGAGCATGGTTTCTTGGCTGCTGGTTTTAGGGGAGGTTGAGGTTATGGCACATGGGAGGGTGGATGATTGTTAACATGCTTTGCTTAATTGGAGGAGCCAAACAGAATCACATCCAATGCATGGTTTTTTGGTCTTTTTATTTTATGGATGATTTGTGAGGGGGGTTTCGGATCTTCTCCGGTTCTTATTTCGGATTTTACAGGACAGTCTAAAAAGCGGCAATTAAGGATAAAAATTTGTCGATAGTATGTATTTTACGGATAAGAAACCAATTTTACCGGCACAATACTATCAAAAAATCCATACCAATAGTTGTTGAGATGGGCTGTCGAGATTTAGAATGTTCGATTCGGTCCAAAACGAGGACGATAGAGGATCACAAAAGTGGATATGAAAAGTGAGTGAATTGCCAAAATTTCGGAACAAGTGTCAGGGGGATGAATCCCTCTTCAAAATTCCTGATCGGTCATCATGTTTTGATATGTGCTTGTAGAATTACTCTCTATTGGGGAAGACGAACATAAATTTCAATAAAACGTTGAAGTTTTATTTGTTGTCTGAATGCCATGAGGAGACACTAACCATTTTCATTCAAGTATGCATGGACTCTATATTAATCTATCACAGCTGGAAATAGTTTGACACGAACGTTTAGAACCTCATGAACGAGCAATGTTTCGAACCCGGATTTTGATTCACGGATTCAGACATAGGTGTGTCCCAAAAGACCGTACGTACGTTGTACGTGGATCCCTTATAATTTTGCGGTCATGTGCACCGAACAATTACAAACATATCTGTATTTAGATTTGTGAACGTAAATCGATCTGTGCCCGCCACTGTAGTGTGGGAATTAATCCTTTTTTCCATTGGGGGACCATTTTTGTCCTTACTAGTTTACTTGCGATTTGGATTGTTTTAGGTTGCATTAGGTGTGAGTCTTTGATAATTCTGAGATTAAACGTTTTTATTTGTGGTTGATTGGCTAATCCTTAGGGTATCAACCCATGTGAAATGGAGGCAGGTGGGTAAGCTCTCTCTCTCTCTCTAATGGAGGCAGGTGGGTAAGCTCTCTCTCTCTCTCTCTCTCTCTCTCAAGCATGCAGTACTAATTCATTTTAGAAACATTACTTGGTCTTATTATTTTCTTATGGTATATTTTGTTTGGTCATGAGAGTGTTTGTGTCGCACATGTACCAGAAAATATAATAGATACAGAACTAAGAAACAATAATATTGGAGCATGTTACTTCTAACTTCGAAGTGACACGTACGAAGCTCAAATTATAGACTTCACATGGGCTGCATTTTCGATCCAAACTGTAGGAAGTAACTAGGGGTGATACCGGTCCGGTTTCGACCGGTTTCGGCATATTTTTCGGTCGAAATCGGTTATCCGGTTTGAGATTTTTAGAAACCGGAACCGGTTGAGATAATCCGGTCCGGTTTCAATTGGCTCAACCGGTTTCGGTCCGGTTTATCCGGTTTTCATTCATGGGACATATTTTGGGCCCAACACATCAAAAAATCCACAATTCAACCCACAAAATATCAACCAAAAACCCATAATTCAACCCATTTTTTTGGGCCCTACAAAAAAGGATCAATTTTGAACCTAATACATAAAAAAAAAACCCATAAAAATATAATTAAGCCCATAAAAACAGTTTATATATGTATATCTATGGTTGATTTTATATAACAAATATATTTATTAGACCAATATACATATATATAACCAGTCCGGTTTCGACCGGTTTTTAAAACACATAAACCGGATCGTAATTATTTTTCCGGTTTATAAAATTTTATAAACCGGAACCGGATCGAAATTATTCAACTGGTTTAAAAAATTCGGTCCAGCCCGGTTTTTCCAGTTTCGATCGATTTTCCGGTTTCGACTAACAGCCCTAGTAGGAACCGGTAGTGTTCCACTTTTTTGAAAAACCTTCTTTTTGGAAAAAAAGGTAATTTTAAGTTCAAAAATTATGTGTTTACGCAAATAATTTTTCTACCAATATGGATCTTATTTGATAGATCTTATTGAGATCTTTTAAACGGTATTAAAAAATTGAAAAATTATTTTTCATTTTTGTTATATTTGATTTTGAAATTACCTTCTTTTTGGAAAAGAAGGTTTTGGGAGAAAGCGGAACGGGGTCTAAAACTATTTGTCAGTTTTGTTTTTGAGATGGGCTTATTCACGGAGGAGCCTTTGCCTGCACAATCTCAGCCGTCCGTTTCGGCAATCGAAGAGTTTTAACTCTTTGCGCGAAGAGTTTTATTAAAATTAATTCGGACCGTCCAATACACTTTCACCGGGCACAATTCACCTCCGTTAACCACTATTCATGGAAAACTATGTGAAATAGTTTTTCTCTTTGTTTTTATGCTAACTGGAGGGATGGGACGCTATGCATTTGCACATTCTTAGGCTGGGCGTGGGGATATTGGGGTAGTGGTCGTGCATGGTAGGTGATAAAATCTATTAGTACATTTTGCCCGTAATAGTTTTTTTACGGCATGTATTTTGAAAGTAGTTGTAAATCCTTAATTTTTGAAGGAGCAAACGGATATCACTTTTGTGACGGGCTTCAAAAATTGGTCATACCAAAATCACTCCTCCATTTAGATGTTAGAGGAGTATTAGTTTATGAACTCCACTATGGGTACTGACTGTGATGTAACATAGTGTACATATCAACGTGTTAGGCCCATTCCAGGTCTCACGCAAATGATTTGACTCGTTCGTTTATTTTAAAGTAGGTGCTTGATTCAATTTTCCAATTTTTTGAGAGGCCCCACATGCCAATCTGTCACTATCAATACCTCACTCATCAGTACCCATAGTTTTTCGACGAACAAGATCGTCCCATATATAATATTGAAAACATGAACAAGTACAACAAAACAAAATACACAAAACACCAAGAACAAACGAAAAAATGGAATGTGAAAATCACTACCTCCAAAAAAAATTATTACCTCCAAAATTAGGATATAAGCCTACGCGGCCCTCTACACTCATTGTCAATTGATTTCGAGTTAGATACTATAATAGAGGTGGCATTCCCATTCTCCTTTTTTTTTTTTTTTTAACGTTGCAACTGTCAAACTCCAGATGAGTGTGGTGGTTTTGGTTTGCACATGAATAACGACGACCTTTTGAGCATGACACCATACTGTCACAATACCTACCACATGCCCATGCACAAGTTTTTTTACAGGAATTACCTCTCATTGGCAAGAGCTAGCACCTGAACTAAACAAGCAAGAAAATGGTTTGCTCGAATGTTTGTTGGACAAACTAAAGACGGTGAAACCCATCCATGAGTTGTCAACATGATAAAGGCGAACTTGCGCTTGCACAGTCGGGTCCAATAGTGGCTCGGTTACAGGGTTGTTTCTCGGTTACCAAAAAAAACTAAAGACGGTGAAGTGATCCGTCTAACCACGCCCGCTACGCGGTGAACAGTGCGCGCGTAAAAGTCAAGACAGTTGGCACTTCAAGTATTGCAGTGGGCCGAATCAGTTGATTCCATTTGGGCCTGGCTAACCAGGAGCCTCAATAGGCTAAATGCTTGGGCTGAACCATGTATGTCAGACCGGTGCCAAACTGCCAATAGATCGCGCGCCCGATCATATTGTCCGAGCGTGGTTCAATCCGAATCGTCCAGAGTCGGGTCAAGACTAACACAACCCATGGTTATGGAAAGCGTAAGTCGTTGAGCGACGTCAAGACCTATTTATCGATATATAATAGGTCTTTATCGGATTTAAGATGAGGGAGATGCGAGCTCTTTACTGAAATGATTTACTTTCGACCCACTGAGGGTAAATTGGTCATGTCCTTTGTTGCACAAATAAGTTAAGATTCAAACTACTTGGGTTAGAAAGTAGACTTAACGAGCTTTTTAACAGTTCGAACCTTGCAAAAATTAGAGTTCGGGTGTGTCCAAGACAAACCCGCAAAGTTTGAGCAATTGTGGAGCCGATGGGTGTAGAGGTATGAGTTTGTAGTAATTCGTTCATACTTCTTTTCCTTCCCTGACATCTGATTTCAGTGATATTGCTAGATTGCTCATCATTACGGATTGCTCTTTGAGTCTGCGGTGATTTAGGGCCATCACGTTCTAGTTAGTCTTGTTACTTCTTTCTAGAAACATCCCAAGAAAGCCGAGACGCTGCGTTGCAGCAAGGGAAAAAGGAATCATATATAATAGGAAAAGACCACTATACATAATCGCAAATATGATTTGGACGGGCTCCTAGGCAAGCTCCTTAACACATTCAGTATTTCCTTCATATCTGTAGACACATGGAGTACGTACACTAGCGCGTGAGCACGCACAATAGCACGAAAACTAAAACCAATCACGAGAAGGAAGCGTACACTACAAAAACCAATCATGATAAAGTAGTTTTGTGTTGTTCGATGAAGTGTAAAAAGCCCTATAAACTTTTTGGAGCTCTTAAGAAATGAACGAATGCCTTAGAACTAGAAATGCGAGTACCAAATGGAACATAGAATCAGTGGAAGAGCATGAAAACATATTTTAGCCTTAGTGGCTCCGACGATCTTTAAATTGGTCTATTTTTTACCAACTTTCGAGAGACCAAAATCTATTATTTTTGTGGTCCAATCCCACCATGTTTTACTAGTTTGAATACCCACTTGTCCATAAAAAATAGGTTTCAATTAGGTTTAAAGTTAGTGTGATTCAATGATTTTTTAAAATAATTTACTTTTCAACCTGTTGAGAGTAGAATTGTCCTATCCTTTGTTGCATAAATAATGTTCGAGTAAAACTAATTCGGTTAAAAATTAGGTAAGACAAGCTTTTCAACGGTTCAAACCACGTCCAAATCGGAATTCGGGAGTGTCTGTGACAAGATCGCAAAGTTTGGTTGATTTTGTAACTTCAAAGATGCGCCTGGGTGCATGGTATTGCGCCTGGGGAGCATGGTATTGCGCCTGGGGCTACATCAAAAGAGATGATTTGGATTTTGCCAAAAAAAGACCTCAAGCAGGGCTTGGTTAGTACACTGTACACTTAAACGTCTCCGAACGCATTAAATATCTTTCGATCTTAATTAATTGAAAAGTCGCACGGACTCCAAAAAATGACTAAAAATTTAGAATTGAGGAAGTAATAATTAAGGAAAAAAATAATTAAGGACTGTGCGCAAAAAGAAAGGGTTGGATCACTAAACTCAAATCGAACGTAGTCGCGTTTCTTGGGAAGGAGATAGTAGTTGGTGTTGGTGTTGGTGTTGGTGTTGGTGTATGGTGTGGTGTGGTTGCTGTGCTAATCAAGATTCCGTTCCGTGGTCTTTGCTGTCTCTTGGCCGCCCTTGACATGGCGGCAATGAGGGTCTTGATCGGCGTTTTTGGGCGGCTGAACTTAGGGCCGGGTGTGGATCTGTTGTTTGCTCATAGATTTTGCTTTAGTTTTTGTTTACTGCTCTCTTTTTTTTGGTTGGTTTTCTTCCCCTGCATGGGACTTTCTCTCACTCCTTGTGTGTGTTGTTTTGGTGGGTTTTCTACGTCGTCTTAATGGCTTTTCGAGGTCGGAAACGAGTCTTGTCCTGAATGTTCAATTCGTTTGTGAGTTTAGGCTCTTTTGTGGTTGCTTTCCTCTCTCCTTGGAGGTGACTACCCAATAGCAACTAACGAAAACTACAAAGAAAGAAAACGAAACCTGTGTAGAAAGAGATTTCAGTCTCACAATTCATAAGATTTGACTTCTTTTTAAATAAAAAAAAAACATAAACCAAAAGATAATACTCCTACCGAAAAAGAGATACACAAAAGAAATACACATCCACAAAAAGAAACAGAGAGTACCCAAATTAATCTGCCGAGAACAATCGCTATGCACCTGTACATAAGTTTCTCAAAAAATTTGCAACCTTGTGTCTCAAAAAATGCCAACATTTTGCATATCATATAATAATCTGTTACATAAGTGTTCTTAAATGATCAAGACACACCAGAAATAAGTTGGCAGCAAACAAACTTAGATAGCCATGAAGTGGTCCATAAACTTAGATAGCCATAAACTGGTCCACAAACTTAGATAGCAATTAACTAGCCAAAGTACTTAATTAGAAGCAAAACCAACAGGTGCATATTCCAAAAGTAATACCAAACAAAAACTAGCAGCTCCATGAACTTTTCGACTGACTTCTAAAAGGCTGCATATCCATCAAGTGCCATTCTTGAGTTGTGTGTAGATGTGGGGACCTGAGAACCTTGTGTTGGTGCCATGTTTGATAAGCTTTGTGAGTGGCCAATTTGGACAATAGCACCACCTCTTGAGCTTCCCACTCCGGCTGAAAAATACACATCTCCATAAGTGGTGGACCTCCTTTGCATCTGCATCAATTATAATATTACTCAAGTTAATATGCATTTTTTACTAAGTAATGTTAAATAACAGTGGTAGTCATATACCATTGCAGAATCAACTTCAGTTGTATTCTGTAACCAGCTAGAAAACCCTTTACTTGTGCATCATACGCGACAAACATCCTTTGAAAGACGGGGGCTGTATTCTGTAATGTCCTCTCCACTTTCAACAATGCTGTTGAGCCAGGGTTCTGCCTCAAAATCATTTCGCAATAGTCACGTAGCCTCCAATATTGTCGTCTATGATTACCCTCAATAGTCTCTAATGCCCTTTTCTTTGCCCTGTATGCTTGACTATCACTAACCTCCACCATGTGATCCCTCTTAGCAGCCCTTCTTAGTGCACTAACCTTCCAATGAGGATCATCTACCAACCTGTCCATGTATGTTCTTGCTAACCATGCAGAATTAGCATGCCCAAATTTGTATACTCTCGGACACTGACATGGGTGATTGAGTAAGCTTTTAATCTGAAATGCTTTGGTGTCTTGAAAAAAACTAGCATGCACTCTCCAACCACATTCATTTTTAAATTTCACCGTCACCCTATCACCCTCATTCTTCAAAAACACAAACTCTGTCCCATTTTGGATGGCATGCTTTCTAAGAGCAGCCCTAAAAACAGTTGCATTGGCAAACATCATCCCCTTTTGTAGGTCTGGCCTTTCCATATCCCTATCCTCAAAGAACTTAGGAAACTCTACTTTACCCTCCTCATCAGAATTCATTGGAGTATTTAGGTCATCATCCTCCACCTCTTGTATGTCAGGAGGTAATAGGTTTGATGGACCCTCTCCACTCCCACTTCCCATGCTGAAGGAAAAAGGTTCAGAACCACCTACAAAGATCTCACTCACCTGTTCAAAGGTCTCACTCACCTGTTTAGTGCTAATATTGTCACCTAAATCATACAGCTCATCTCCATCTCCAAAGTACTCAAGGTCACTACTACCAATACTCCCTCTAGGACTGTTTGGATTTGCCCCACTTTCACTCTTATTGCCTTCACTTTTTTCAATGTCACTATCCAGATTTACCACATCATTAACCATATTTAACTCTGCATTCTCCACATAAATAGATATAGTTTCTCTATCATTATGAATAGCAAACATGTCGCACACCTCAGCATCAGTCTTTAACTCTCTCAACCCCACCATCCAAATCACAATCAGGGAGCTTATGATATATGTTGCAATTTTCTGAACACCCTAAGTCCTTAATCATGCTTATCAGCTCAAAATACGACATTAGGTCTTTGTCTACATTTCTTATGAACTCAACCTTGCCCATTGAATACTTTTTTGCTGGCACATTCTCAAAGTAACCCCCATGGTGAACCTCAAACACAAACATTAATTGCATCAGACATCCTAAGAATCCAGTAAACAAATCAAAAAATAAACAATTTTAGCATGTAATTTTCATTATTTAAGTAGCAAGTGGTAAGTAAACAATTAATTAAAACTCATAAGTCAAGGGATATCCAGTATACAAATTAAAAAAATAAAACTTTAGCATGCAATTTTTCAATATACAAGTACCAAGTAAACAATTAATTAAAACATATAAGTCAAGGGATACAAAACAAAACACTACTTTACTATTCTCAACCACTTTTTTGGCCGACATATGCACAGTAGTGTGTGTGTGTATATATATATATATAAGTATGCATTTGGGACCACATTCACAAACAAACAACGCAAAGTGTCAAAAGCCCCACCTTACCCACAGACCATTGATTACTCCACCTTCCACCAACAAAGCATTCAATAGTCAAACAATACTAATAACTCAATTTACAGCTTTCAACAGTTCAAAGGAATTGCCGAGAAAAAAAAAAGTCCAAAGGAATCATACCTCCAAGATCAAATGCCCTTGACCACCGTAAATGATGATCGGCTTCTACTGTGGAAAAGGTACTGGGATTTTTTCCATAGGCAGTCGAATTTAGGGTTACAGCTCAATGAATGGCGTATTGGGATATATATATATTATGTATGGTGTCTTTTAATTATATTTGCAAAAACAAAAGTAAAAAAGAATACTTTTAAAAATAGTCCCTCTAGTTTGTATGAAGTCTCAATTTAGTCCCTCTGTGAGGAGAAATGACAATTTTGCCCTTCAATTCCGTTTGCTTCATTGACACCGTAAGCAAGAGGGACGAAATTGAGGCAAAATATAAACTATAGGGCTAAAACTAATGCAATTGGTACTTGGAGGACGAAAATGAGACTTGGATGAAACTAGGAGGACCATTTCTATAAATTTCCCCGGGTAAAAAAATGGAGGGAAAATTCTCGCTAATTTTAGGGGAAAGGTTTTAGGGTTGGGGAAATCGTGTAGAAGTATCGTGTATCATCTACCTATATTGTGTAAGGGTATTTACGTAACTTTGCTCAAAACGTTAACAGAGTTTAAGGGGTGGCAGCGAAATAACAGTTGAAGGGGGTTAAGTGTTCGATTGAGTAGTTAGAGGGGGCAAAATGTGTCCGGGTGATAGTTTAAGGGGGCAAAGTATAATTTCCCCCAAAAAAAAACCTAGTACTACTAGAATTCAATCCCCTATCGACAAATGCTTTAAAAACCAACTACTACTCCATAGAAAAAGACAAAATTAAAAGGATTGTTAGATAAGATGGTGGGCCATGATAGTTGTTCCCCAGCTATCATGGGCAATTATCACCTTACACTTTTCTTTCCTTTTCTTTTGCCCTTTTTAGGTCAAAAGGCAAAAGTAAAGAAAAGAAAAGCCTAAAAAAAGACTTGACAGGTCTTGGTCAATGCACGTTCTTATGTGGGACAGATTAACAGAAAGCAAAGACCAGTAGACTTTAGAGGTCTTCTTCCGAGGGAACAAAAAAAAAAAAAAGACTTGACAGGTCTTGGTCAATGCACGTTCTTATGTGGGACAGATTACTCGCTGCTTTCCAAATCCCAACAGGGCATGAAAGTTCCTATCCAATTTCATTTGCATCAGTGCTGTCCAGTTTTCGATTTTTTTGGGGTTCGTTTTGGATTGGAAAAATGATTGAAGACGTCCCTTTTATAAATCTCGTGAAGAAAAATACCAATGTAAAAGATCAGTTTGATCCGTCTCCTTCTTCTATTTGAACGAATCACATTTTTGCAAGGAAAAAATGGACTTGAAAAATGTGGAAGACACTGGACACAAATAAATTAGCTTTGCTTTTGACACAGATTTTCTGTGCATAGATTGTAATATGGGGCCTACTACGGGTCTCACACTGTACAATCCGAGCCATTCATTAAATTTAAAACATTTTTTTGAGGGCTCTCACGAAAAGTCAGCTCAATTCAATACCTATAAGTGCTCAATCTAATAATCTGACTTTTTATTCAGGTTTTAGGATCCTATAATCTAAATGAAAAATTAAATGATTGGATTGAACCCCACAAAAACTGAAAAATGTGGAAGACACTGGACACAAATAAACCAGCTTTGCTATTGACACAGATTTTCTGTGTATGGATTGTAATATGAGGCATACTATGGGTCTCACACCAACAATTCGAGCTGTTCATTAAATTTAAAACTTTTTTTTTGAGGGCTCTCACAAAAAATTAGCTCAATTCGACACCTATGAGTACTCGATCTAATTATCTGACTTTTTATTCACGTTTTAGGATCTTATAATATGAATGAAAAGTTAAATGATTGGATTGAGCACTTATAGGTATCGGATTGAGCTGATTTTTTACATAGGCTCTCAAAAAAATGTTTTAAATTTAATGAACGATTCAGATCATTTGTGTGGGCCCCACATCACAATATGTGCACCGAAAGTCTGTGTGGACAAACTTTCTATAAATAAACATTTTGTTTGGTTCTCATCTTAGAAATATTTAAACAATTTGATGTAATACTCATTCGTACAACTAATTACCATTACAAAAGAAATTAAGAAAATTATTTGGTCTTTTTTCTTCAGCATTTTTCCAAAAACCTTTGTTCGTTTTGAGATTTTGGATTTACAAGTAATGAGTGTAGAAAAAAATAGAGTAATGATTGGAGAGATAGAAAGAAAAATGAGAGAAATGATTGGAGAGAGATAGAGAGAAAAATGAGAGAAATGATTGGAGAGAAATAAGATAATGATTAGGATCCAAAACCCTTAAACGAACAGGGTCCTTATGACTCACAAAATCATATGTACAGATTGCGTGCCCACTTGAGATCCCACATAAATGACCGAAACGTTCGATTTATTTAAAATGTTTTTTACGGGTCTTCATAAAAAATATAGCTCAGCTAGACATAGATAAGAGCTAAGAGCATTTTATAGAAAATTTGGTTCTTGCAAATCAAGGGATTAGCTGATTTGACCGTTTGAATGATTGCTCAAGTTCTTACAGATTAGCTGATTTTTTACAAAATCCCTCAAAATAATACTCCATTTTAAACAAGTTAAATAAGTAATTCTGATCATTTGTGTGTATACGAATTATTTTGTAGACTAGAGAGAAATTTCATACAATCATGAAAGCGCCTCAAAATATTCACTCCGCTTGGTTCAACTTTTTGAGAAGAACTTTTTACTCTCGGCACAGTTTCTAATAAATCTCCCTCTCTATCTCTCTCCACTCATTATCCCTCATTACTTTCAAAATAACTTTCTAAAATCTAAACCAAACAAAGTGATTATCATTACGGCCCACACTACGACAGTAACCAAAATGACAAAGGTTTACGAACTTATACATCTCCGTGGGCGAGACAACATTGGCTGAAAATGTATAACTGAACGCCATGGTCATCAGTGGCGGACATGGATTTTGACCCGGAAGGACTGGCTTAATAGACATATATTTTTGAAAAATTTATAAAAATGGTCCTCATAGTTTTATCTGAGTCTCATTTTTGTCCTCCAAGTATCAATTACAATTCTTTTGACCTTCAAGTTTGGTTTTCGTTCTAAATTGATCCAATTGATAACTTCTGTAAGCCAAACTGGACGAAAAAAATCAGATTGATGGCAGTTTGGACGTTGCAGTTCGTACCAAGTTGGTTCAATTGATAACGTCTGCTATTAATCTGATTTTTTCCGTCCAATTTGACTGACAAATATTATCAATTGAACCAACTTGGTAAAAAACCAAACTTGAAACCAATTTTCTATTCGAATTGTATTGCAGTATGTAATTATAGATGCTTAAAATTCTCTAATTATAGATTCTTGATTTTGGAGAAACTTTTTGAGTTTTGTTTTTTTGTTGAAAAATCAATAAAGTTGGAGAGAGAGAGAGAGTGTAGCAGTTCGTAAAGGTAAAGCCGGTGCAATGCCTTTTGGTTGAAATCTCGTGTGACAAAGAAAGCCTTTTTTGTTTCAACCACAACCCAAAAAGAGTTTTTTTTTTTTTTTGCTTCGACGTGTCCGAGCCAACTTACGCTAAAACTAAGAGGACCATTTCTATAAATTTCCCTTTTAATTAATGTAAGGGAAAAAACCGAAATGGTCCCTGTAGTTTAGTGTTTGTGTCAACTTGGTCCCTACAGTTTAAATTGGCTCGATTTACATTCTTAGTTTTCATTTTGTTCCAACTACTAACTTCCGTTAGCCTCCGTTAACCCTAGACACAAATGGGTCACTTTTCTAGTGAATTACCGAACCCTTTCTTCTTTAACCTCGCAAACCTAAAGCCTTTTTCTAAAAAGCAAAATGGAGTCACTTTTTTCTAAAAATCTGGTTCTCTGACTCATGTTCTTTTTTCTAAAATACTTGAATTATTCTTCCGATATTCAAGAGATGACCAGGCACACCTAAACTCTATGCTCGGTGGAGACTCTAAGTTTTTTTCTAAACCCCTTTTGTGACCCGACCTGATTCTCTTTTACCCGGAGATATGTAGGCAACTTGATGAAAACTCGATCCCTTTTTAATTAAAATAAAATCCACTTCATTTTCTATAATTCAAACATTTTTCAAAAATATCCGAACCTCTCTTATAGAACACAAAACTCCTCATTTTTCCTTTCTTTTCAAGAACCACGTCGCAATCTATAGGAATCAGATCACTTATTCAGGCCCTAATCCCTTTCACTCCTTCCCCCCGAAGGCGAACGAGACACGTTTCAGTTGAAGGTAAAATCCCGGGCATAACAAATGGAGAATGGAAGCCGTGAAAAAAAAAATGGAAAAGAGAACAATGAGGCTTTGTGTTTTAGTTCAGAGGTATATTAGGATAAGAGGAGAATGACAGATTATGGTTTTAACCCTAAAAAAGGGGCCTATTCGTGTCTGGGGTTAACGGAGTCTAACGACAGTTAGTAATTGGACCAAGTTGGAACAAAATGAAAACTACAGAATGTAAATCGAGCCAATTCAAAATGCAAGAACTAAGTCGACACAAACACTAAACTACAAGTACCATTTCGGTTTTTTTCGAACAAAGAACTTGCAACACCGAAGTCAAAGTCAAAGATTCTGGAAAGGTTACTAGATGTATTTATATTATATGTGTGTGTGAGGATTGGCGAGTCAGACCCCATTGAGAAAGAAACTTTGATATGGCACCATACTCCAAAACAAAACAGTGCCTATGCCTTTGTATCTTTCTCTGCTGCATCTCCTTTGCCTTCCCTAGGGACAGTCCGAACATCCAAATTCGAGCTGTTAACCTCGGAGGCTGGCTAGTTACAGAAGGCTGGATCAAACCATCTCTCTTCGATGGCATACCCAACAAAGATTTATTGGTTCGTACTTAATTGATTTCTAGCTAGCGTACATATTAATTACTAATTCCTAATTAAGGGGGTGTTTGGGAGCCTACTTTTTGACTTTTCATTTTTAGCTTTTTGGCTTTTTAGATTGTGGTCAGAATGTGTTTGGATGATATATACATAATGCATTTTGCGGCATGAGTAGTGTTCGGGAGATATGGAATAAAAATGAATTATGAGTTGATTTTTTACTATGTTGCCCCTGGTTATTAATAATGGTGTATAATATATATAAATAATGTTTTAATCATTTTTTTAAAATTTTCTTTTGAAATTCCTTATTCTTCATTAACTAAAAGTGTCACACTATTTTTTTAATTATATTTTTATTGTTTCAATAATTCTTTGCTCTTACTTTTCCACCAATAATGTTTTTCCCACTATAAATTGCATACATACTTTCATTTCAGTAGAGGAAAAGAACAAGGAAAAGAGAAAATTATTCAGATCAATATTAGCTAACTAGAGGGCCGGGGTAGTAGAGAAAATGGCGTGGGCATTGCCAAGAGAGAGTAGGGATGTCTTTTGGCAGGCTGAGAGAAGAAAATGGGAATGGGAAAAGCTCCTCCGGAGCACTTTTTGCCTTCTGCTCTCCATCATCAAAATCTGAAAATGGATTTTGAAAGAATGGGTTTTGGGGACAAGCAACCAAACACCTGGAATGGAAAAAGGAGAAATGGGAAATGGGAAAATGAAGGATCCAAACACCCCCTTAATCTCTCTGTATTCACGTTTTTCTATTTGTTTTATCAGACTCGGTCTTATTTTGGAATTTTGATCATTAGGATGGAACCGAGCTGCAGTTGAAGTCCGTGACGGTCGGAAAGTACCTTTGCGCCGAATCAGGTGGAGGGACAATCATAGTTGCCAACAGACCTTCGGTTTCAGGCTGGGAAACATTCAGAGTAATAACCCAATTACTAGCTCGTTATGATTCAGCAGGCTGCAGTTGATTCTCACAACTGCTTGATTATTTACTTCGTTTTGTTTCTTTGATGCAGTTGTGGAGAATCAATGAGACCTCTTTT
The DNA here is from genome assembly GCA_018127125.1 of Rhododendron griersonianum. NCBI lineage: Eukaryota > Viridiplantae > Streptophyta > Magnoliopsida > Ericales > Ericaceae > Rhododendron > Rhododendron griersonianum. Next base: position 5,764,850 of record CM030795.1, on the reverse strand, counting down.
CAGTTGAGGGTGTTCAAAAAGCAATTCATGGGACTAGACGCTACTGGGAACGGGATTGGTTTAGTTGCCGTGGCAGAGACGCCAGGTGGATCAGAGACGTTTGAGATTGTCAGAAACTCCGGCAATCCCAGCCTCATCAGGATCAAAGCACCAAATGGGTTCTTCCTACAGGTACTTGATCTCGTTTTTGGTTTTCTTCCTGTTCTTGTTCATAACTATGAATGCCTGGTTTTTTTTTAAGGGATGAGATGCTTATTCAAAGTAGATGTTTTTCTAGTAAGGGGGAAACGAATTAGACATAGGTATGGGAATCAGAATGGGTCTTAGTCAATTTAGTTATCAAGACTCTAAAGAAATATTTTATCATCTCGTGCGGATGTTTGGAGGGAAATTTTGGTTCCACTATGAAGACGCGCGTGCAAAGCAATTTACCGAGAATAATTATCAAAGAATACTTTTTTTTTTTTATGAAAACATCCCTCAAACTATCACATTTTTTTCTACTTCGTCCTCAAACTACTAAAACCACATATTTCATCCTCCCTATCCAAATCCCACCTATTAAGTCCAATTCTCAACTACATCCATCAATTTGGATGGAAAACTCACCATGAACCAAGTGTAACTACTGCACCCAAAAGTGCACCTGGTTTGTTTTCCATCCATCAATTTCAATGTTCAATTGGAAGACACTTAGAGAGCAAGCTATAAGAGAAAATAATGAAGGACAATTATATTTTCTACTTAAGTTTAATTGTAGTTCAATGCTTGAGTTTTGTAGGTGAAGACGGAGGAGCTTGTAACAGCTGATTCAAAAGGGGATGGTAACTGGGGAAATGATGATCCATCTGTTTTCTTCATGACTAATAGAGTGGACCTTAAGGGCGAGTTTCAAGTAACAAATGGTTATGGACCAATCAAGGCACCTCAAATTATGAAGGTATGATTTAGCTTTTGAACTACTTGGAGGTCATAATAGTCATATATGAAACAGCAAAATCAATTGGCCTTTTTAGGAGCACTGGAGCACATTCATAGTGGAAAATGACTTCAGCTTCATATCTAGCAATGGCTTAAACGCAGTGAGAATTCCTGTTGGCTGGTGGATAGCCAGTGATCCAACTCCTCCACTGCCTTATGTAGGAGGATCCTTGCAAGCATTGGACAATGCCTTCTTATGGGCGCAGTATGTTTTCTTCTAATCCAACACTTCATCTTCCGCTAAAACACTGCAAATGATCCAAAAGTTAATTTTGGCTGTTCATTTATACAAGCAATGAAAGCCCTGGGCCATTATGAAATGACAAATCCACCAGCGGTTGTCCTTGATTAGCGTTGTTCTGTGTACAGAAAATATGGGGTCAAGGTCATTATTGATCTACATGCCGCACCAGGATCTCAAAATGGTGGTGACCACAGTTCTACTAGAGACGGGTATCAAGAATGGGGTTTGTCTGACCAAAACATAGAGCAAACAGTAGCTGTTATAGACTTCCTGACTGCCAGGTACAATCTTATCTTGCTTTCAAAAGGGCATCGAGATTAGTGTTCGTCAGCTCTTCTTTCTTTCTTTTTTTTTCCCGTTCATACTCTATTGTGAAATGCATGTGTCTGCAATTGTAGCATAACTACTTGGTAACAATTAAAATCTCACTTGTAGTTTTGTTTTTGTCGACATATAGGTATGCTAATAGCCCAAGCCTTTACGCAGTCGAGCTCATCAATGAGCCTCTCTCCCCTGGAGTCACCCTAGAGATTATTACCAAGTACTACCGTGCTGGCTATAACGTCGTTCGCAAACACTCCTCCTCGGCTTTTGTGATTATGTCAAACCGGTTAGGACCAGCTAATCCGACAGAACTCTTCCCTCTTGCTAGTGGCTTCACAGGATCAGTCATCGATGTCCACTACTACAATCTCTACTCTGACATCTTTAATGGCATGAGTGTTCAACAAAATATTGATTTTGTGTGCACCAATCGGGCAGCCCAATTGCGTAAAGTTACAACGCCCAATGGGCCTCTCACTTTTGTAGGTATGTCTATCAAAATGGTTTTATGTTTATCTGTCTTTTAATAGAATACAGATCTAGAATTGTTCGCTCAAAATATTACACTAGTATATTGCTAGCTAGACTGCCATTTTCGATGGGCTGATCGTTATGATGCATGCATAAAGTGCTGCCAAGCAAAAATCATACCAGCTAGCCTTCTATGAAACTTAATTTCCTTGTCATCAGTCGCATTGTACTATATATTATTCTTTATATAGCTTATTACAAATTAATATACTTATAATCGATTTGGACTTGGTAACTGTTTTCAGAAGCTAGAAATTAAATGATGGGACCTGGTTTGGATGGAAATTGCAGGTGAATGGGTAGCTGAATGGCAGGTTAATGGGGCTAAGAAACCGGAATACCAAAACTTCGCCAAGGCCCAGCTAGAAGTCTACGGGAGGGCTAGCTTTGGGTGGGCTTATTGGACTCTGAAGCATGAGAAGTACAATCACTGGAGTCTAGAATGGATGATCAATAACGGTTATATTACACTATGAATATTCATGGAGGCCAGCTGGCATGGGTAGTTATAATAAGGTCCCGCTATGGACCAAAATGATTAATATCATTATTATCATAAGAAAATCGTGGATTCGAATCTGGAGTGTTAATCATAATTCTCACTTGAAGTTATTTTCATGTCTTAAATTAAAGCTCATACTGTAGTTAATTGAGAATATGTGTGAGGCGATAAGTACCATATGGCATATGTCATCATTAAGATATTGTGAGGGATTCCGGAAAAGCCCGACTTTTGGAGGAAAAAAAGAAAGAAATGAATCATTACATGTCAAGAGGAAATAATTAAGCGGAGGTTAGGTTAATTGGGCAACATCAACCACACGTTAAATGAGAATTTGGCGGGTTGGACTTGGACCTGGTTTAAATTCAGCACATTCGACCTTTAGAGCATCCCCATTATAATATACAAATGAGTGTGGATAAACAAACTTAACAACAATGCTCAAAAAACACCTCACATTGTAATAAGCAAAGTTACAAGTCTTTTAGCAAATAACTAAATTTCATCCATTCCATAACCAAACTTAACAACTTTTACTAATAACCAAACTCAAAAACTCCCCATATTGGAATTGTCTCATCGAGACGAATAATTTGGTGTTGTCGGGTCCGTGCATGATTGGAACTCGTTTGCGATTGGATAGATATGCATTGTGTATTGTGGGGTTTTTTTTTGTTAGGGATACAAAAATAACCAATGTTGAGGTAGATGTTGTTAAATTTGATTATGAACTAAATGGATAATCAAATGTTGACGTGACACATTTTGATTATTGGTTTTGATTATTACAATTGCGGATGCTCTTAGGCCTAACGCTGGCCATGAGTTTCTTTTTTTCTTATTTTTTAATTTGTTTGCTTGAATAGTAAGAAATTCATTAATAACAACAAAATTACAATCTCCCTTCCCTCTTGGTTTGCTTCCTTTTCTGGCGAGCTCTCGCCGGCCAACGCTTATGGGTGCGTGTCCTTGTCCGGAGGCGTCCAAGGGATTGGATTCTTAGCCTATTTGCTTGGTTCCTTGTCTGATTTTCATCGGCACTTGTTGCTACCTCTAATTTGGACTTCTGTCATCCCGAGGCGACTTAGGGTTACTGTGTTACGCTGATCTTTGGTATTCTATCTATCTCGGCAATAACGTGAAGAGAGCTTTCTGCTCACGCTTAGGACTTAGACATCACCTCTTCGTGCTTATTGTTTATCCTTAGTTTTTCCGGATTGGCTCGTTGTCCTTACCATATATATGGATGGAAATCTTGTAGATGCTATATGGCTTTTATCGAATGAAGTTATTTGCTTGGGATAAAAAAAATTTAAAAAAAAAACCTTAATTGAGAATTTGGGGGTTGGACTTGGATCTTTAGCCATAGAGCCTTACCTGGGGTACGAATGGTTTTTTTTTTTTGGGTTACGTGGACTGTAACGAATTGGCGGATTGGCGGACTGAGTTATGATATTTATTTTATAGATTTTTTCCATCGAGGCGATTAAATAATCTAAAACAGATTAACACAAAGAGAAAAGAATAGGACCAAAGAGAAAAGAATAGGACCAAAGAATAATTGAAAGTTAGTTGCTGTGTCCCGGCAGCCTTTGTGGCGGCAGCGGCGGCGAGGGTTTTGATCGGCGTTTTTGGGCAGCTGAACTTAAGGGTGTGGATCTGTTATTTGCTTGCAGATTTTGCTTTAATTTTTGCTTGCTGTTTTTTGTTAATTTTCTTCCCTTGCGTGGGATTTTCTCTCACTCCTTGTGGGTATTTTTGTGATGAGTGATTTTCTATGTTGTCTTGATGACTTTTCGTGGTCGGAGACAAGTCTTGTTTGTGTGAGGTCCTGAATGTTCGTTTGTGAGTTTACGTCTCCTTTGTGGTTGCTTTCCTCCCATCTTAGGGGTGGCTATCCGTTTTCGATGTATGATTTTCGTGTCAATGAAAGCACTTCTAAACTTTGAAAAAAAAAAGTGAGCCTAAGAGCATCCTCAATTAGTATTTGCCGAATTAAAGTAGCTAACTCACCTTTTTAGTTTAGTTTAGTTTTTTTTTGGGCGCTCTATCACTAATCTATCGTAACTATATTTATTTAAAATATATATAGTAATTTCATTTCCTCCCCTCTATAATAAGAAGCACTTTTCGCTTGCCAATTTAGCCCAATTTGGACAATTTTAACCCCTTTATTGTTGGGTTGTTATTCTTGATCTGTTGGGCAGAATGGTCATTTGACCTCTTGTATTTAGTGGGCTATGTGGGGCGAAGGGGTGAAGGGAAGCAGCCACGTAATCTCTCACGTGCTCCGCCTCTCTCTCTCTCTCTCTCTCTCTCTCTCTCTCTCTCTCTCTCTCTCTCCTGCGATTTTTCTTCAGACTCCCATGCTCTCTCTCTCTCTTCGTCCGTCGTCTCACGCTCACTGGACGATCCCACCGTCACATCTTAAACCCTAGGTTATGGAACCCGACCTAAGGTCATTTTCAAGCATCAACTCTTATCTACCACTACTAGAAATCGCATAAGGTATACATATTTTCTGTGGGTGTTAGGCTGTGTTCCACAAAACCAAAAAGAACTTTTTTTTGTTGAAAAAGAAGCCCTGTTCCAGAAAAATAAGAAGTTTGCTTCTTATTTGGAAAGAATTTGTATAGGTACCTACGGGCTGGGGGCGGAAATCGTACCGGTGGCCGCGCGTGGCCGTCTCCGGCCACCGGACGGCCGATCCGAGCCGTCCAAAAATTCTATAAAAAAAAACCGAGGGGGCTAACACGGGAATCAACGGCATCCGAGGTGTGTAGGGTGCTTGATCGGAGCACCCATTTTTCGTGTATATATGACAATCATCATATATACACGAAAAATGGGTGCTCCGATCAAGCACCCTACACACCTCGGATGCCGTTGATTCTCCCGTTAGCCCCCTCGGTTTTCCGGTGGCCGGAGACGGCCACGCGCGGCCGCCGGTACGATTTCCGTCCGGTGGCCGCCAATTACCATACCAACAGTCAATTTTTTTGTATAAGGCAACTTGAAGCTCAAAAATCATGTGTTTACGCAAATAATTTTCCGATCACTATGGATCTTGTTTGATAGATCTCATTGAGATCTTTAATACGGTGCAAAAAAAAATTTTTTTTTTTCATTTATGTTATATTTGAGTTTGAAAATGTGAAAGAAACTTTTTGTTTGGGAAAAATAAGAAGGTGTCCTTATTTTCGAAAAAGAAATGGTGAAATAAGTACTTATTTTTTAAGAAGCGTTCTGAAACGGAGCCTTAATCATTTCTAGTTGTAGATCTAGGATTTTCTTTGAATTTTGTTTCTATATATCTAATTTACCCGATTTGCATGTCTTTGTTAGTGCTAATTTTTTTTGGGTTGGATGTATATGTCTGTGATTTCTGCTTGAATTTTCTTTGAATAAAGTTTTTATTTTTTTTGCTTGTTTTCCGGAGTGACTTGCATGTTGTTGGGTTCGAGCGGTGTGTTACAGAAGTGCTCGTTTAGGGTTTCTTACCAGTCGATTCGATGTGTTTGTTTATTTATTTATTTATTTATTTTATCAGTATGTTAATAGATTCGGTGTGTTAATCGATGGAGGCTTTAGAGCAGCATGGGACCTCAGTTCCTTAATATGAACCCTATTGGGAAGGTAAAAGTTACAATTTGATAAGTTATCTTAAGAACTCTGATGTTTAGCTTATCAATTTCATTATAATTAAAAGAGCTTTTTGTTTTCCCCTATTCATGAATAGGTTCTCGCTTGAAGCCTCATAATTCTCTATGTGCATCACCAATAAAAACTGTAAGACGTCTTCTTGCCTTGTTTATGTAATTCCACTTTGAGTCAAGATTTGTTATTCATTCTGTTTGGGAGATTTCTTGCTGCCTTGTGCAGGAAAGAAGAAACTTAGCTCATTCTTAGCACTTATGCTTATAATCATGACGGATTTACTGCTTTTTCTTGGCCCTTATTGAGCAGTGCATTGACTTTGCGTCATTGGAGATAGTATTTCCTATATTTGCTTTTGTACTTTTTTTAAATTGCATGAAAAGCTGATCGAAGAGCCTAGTTTAGCTAATGTTGAGACTACGCAAGCTGCAGGTTCTTCCGTTGATGCTCGTATTACTGAATATCCAAGCAAAAGTATAAACAAACAGATAGCTTTGGTCTCAACACTTGCAGTAGTAAGTTCAGATTAAAAGGCCGGGAAGCAAGAAGTCTTCACAAATCTAGTTGAAGAGCTTTGATTCTGCCAGAAGTAGTAATTTAATCGAAGACCCAAGGGGATTATTATAGCTTATTACAATGTGATCAGTGATTCCTTTCACAAAAACCAAAGTTAAACAAGAAGTCTTCACAAATCTAGTTGAAGAGCTTTGATTCTGCCAGAAGTAGTAATTTAATCGAAGACCCAAGGGGATTATTATAGCTTATTACAATGTGATCAGTGATTCCTTTCACATTGCCTTTCTTATTTTTCTTTTTTTTTGATCTTTTTCACATTGCCTTTATATTGGGTTATATCTGTTTCAGGCTACGTCCAATGGGAAGCCCATTGTTGTGGAGTTTTATGCAAATTGGTGTGAAGTTAGGTATTGTGCTTTGATTACATCCAAAACGATCCAACATGGTAATTTAAGATGGGCTATGTCAATTTTTCAAGGAAATTGATTTTGACACTCCACTTTTGTATGCAGACGCTTCACTTTGTAGACGAAATTACTAGTAAGTTCAGATTAAAAGGCCGGGAAGCGTCTGCGTACAAAAGCGGAGCACCAAAATTAAAATCCATTTTTCAATTCCATGAAATTATTTGGCACACTGCTAAGGCTTGTGTCCATGGTGCGTTATTTTTTAGTTGAATCATCAAATCGCAAGACTCGTGCAGTACCATAGTTGACTCACCTTGATAAGAGCCTCATGGATAGAGAATTGTTTGAGCAATTAATAGTGCAATTGACAAAATTCGGTACTCAAAACCATGTAATATGCCCTTGGTGCATTGGTGTAATATATGAGAAGTTCTGTTGTTCTTAATAAGAGCGAAAATGTACACTTGTAGTCAATCCAAATGTATAGGGCGAAAACGTACACATTTAATCAATACAACATACATTTGTTGTTGCATCTCTTTTCAATGTTTCGATGACTATTGCTACAAGTAATATCGCAAGTGGTTCTCGTGTTTGCAAGTTGCCAAGTTGATTGCACAAATTTAAAGTTATTTCGGAGCCTTAGAAGTCTCAAGAAATGATAAATGCACACGAAAAATGATCTAATTAGCAATCAAACTAAGCATGCCCGGAGTACAAATTTAACGTTAAAAACACACTGATGCGTCCGGGGCACACCATGATTGCCAGATCCGAGTGGGGAGCAAAAAAATGGCGCCTCATGCGCATGTGACGCAAAAAGTACTACTTGAACAAGACCCACGACCATAATTTCAACTTGTCTACCACCACCACACCCCTGCCACCACGATTTTAAAATTTCTAAAAAGTATTTAATTTTTTAAACTCCTCGAAGGTAAAATCATTGTATACTTAAATGTGTAAATAATTTTGAAACAAAACTACTTGAGTTAGAGTATGTCATCCATGGTGTCACCCCTGATAGTTAGGGCATGTGCCCGGCACAAGGTGACTTGAAGGTTAAGTCGAGAGTTCCTATATAAAGTACAGTCCCATACCCTAAAGAGGTAGGCCGTTACTATTAATCTAAGAGCTCTATATACTTCATCTTCTCGATCAATGACATACTTAACTATTGGAGTGCATTTTCGGTCATCGATCGCTGGCCGGTTAGGTACTAATGGTTGTTCCTTGCCTTGTAGGGTTAGGACTAAAGAAAGAGCTTAGGTCATATCCGAACCAGAGGTCCAGCTAAGGATTTCCGGAGAAATGCCACCCCATAAATATCAATATACTTTTGTGAATATCTGTGTACTAGGGCTGTTACGAACCCGACCTGACCGAAAAAACCGACCGATCGGTTTGGTCTTTGGTCGAGGTGGTGGCGGGATTTTCCAGGTTCGGTCAACCCCAAACCGAACCGAACCACATTCGGTTCGGTCTCGATTTTGTTGCATGTTAGACCGACCGGACCGAACCGAACCGACTTAATTTATTTTATATATATCGGTTTAATCTAAACCGTCAATTAAATTCTGTGTTTATCTACACCGTTCATCACACAAACCCTACTTCAGAACTTCTCTTACTCTCATCCTCTCCTTACGTTTGCAGCCACAATTTCTCTCTCAGAGTACTCTCGTCCTCTCCTTCTCTCTGCTCTCAGCGTCTCTCTGATCGAGTAAGGTAGTAAGCTCAAGCTCTCTCTCTCTCTCTCTCTTACAACAATTTGATGCCCACTTTATTCAACTCTTCAACTCCATTGGCAGGATCTTGAACTGTGGGTTTTTTTTAATTGATTTGGGTTGCTTTCAGTTAATGATTTTCTTGGACGTCATTCGATTTGAGAATCTGGGTTTGCTTGATTTAAAAGGATAAGATAGAAACATAAGCATATCTTCGTGATGCTGGATCAAGTTAGTCTTCAGATCTGAATTTTGAGGTGGACCGAAATCCCTGAACTCACCCCGAACCGAACCGAAATTAATACCGGTCGGGATCGGTCCCAGACTTATGTACCCCAAACCTGATCAGTTTCCGGCAAATCCACTCCGAACCGAACCAACCCGACCGAATAACACTCCTACTGTCTACCTTTGGCGAAAATTAACGCAATTTTTTTATTTTTTATTTTTTGCAATTATTCACCGGTTAATGGGAGGTGATTAGCATTTTTCCTTCTAGCTTTAGTCATTTCGCTACTCAATACTCAACCAACCTTAGCTTACTCATGACCACACGCCAAGTTTTTCCGGTCTACTCGAATCTCAACTTTGACTAATACATTGTTTAAGCGAAGGAAAACATTTGGCTATGGTAGCTTGGCAGCAAAAAGAGAATCCAATATTTCTAGTCTAAGAAATAACGCGACAATCCGTTCGGCGGGTAAACGATACCAACAAGATCAACAAGCTGATGCGGTAGTTTCACCTAATTTACATGAATGTTTCTGTTGTGCGTGGCTACGATTCGGGAGGTTTAGGGAAATTACGTCTAGACGGGTCTAAAGGCCGTCCGGATGGCAAGTACAAGAAACCAAATCCGAACATGGCTGAAGGCCATCCGAATGGTCAGGCACGGAAAGTTTTGGCCGGAAAGTGGTCAAGTCCATCCAGACGGGCATAAACAAGAAAAACCGAGGGATACAATTGAGAGGAGATTGGGGAGCTTGTAATCCTTATTAATCATATAGTATTAGATTGATCTTCCTCTTCCCCGTGAAGTAGATATCCAGCCTGTATGTCCAAAACAGTTTCAATGCTGCACTAAGATAGACAACAAGGACTTGAAATTGCAAAGAGGAGAGCAACGCATAAGAAAAGCAAGCAGCTAGATTGAATGGAACTTGGTACGAAGTACATGAAGACAACATAAGTTTGAAGTCCTACTGCTCAAATTTTGGTGGAATCACATAGAAAACTAACCTCCAACGGCATATCCTAATCCGCATTGGCCGTCTGAAGAAAAGATATTAAATGAGATACGAGAAGATAACCAGAAAGAGTAAGAATGGTGTCTCTATTCCTTCTTCCTAGAGTCTTTGAGTTGACCCCTCTTCCGAATTGCAAGGCAGAACCGGAGACGCCAAGCATCAATAATGGACTCCGGCAAGGAGTTTGCCAATCCCCACAGAAGAGAGTGAGGCCAGTAAGGAGTGCAACGCGGTTCGTAGCCTATCCACCGCATGGCAGCTCGAGCATAACCGTCAGTTGATGGAACGAAGAATGAGGATCGTTTGATTGATGCCATCTTTGTTGCCACATACAAGGGCACCTGTAGTGAAAGAACCTCATTAGATTATCGACATGGATATGAAACCAAATCCCTCACATAAGACCTTCGCATAATTGTGTTTTCACCAAATTGCAGTTCTTGATGAAAGTAAGATTTTGTATGAGTAAACAAAAGTTAGCTTGATCACCTCCTCGGTCGTTCAGTAAAGCCCCATACATGATGGAAACAATACGATTTCCGAGCTGTAATGCCTTACAACCAACTTGATCTCATTTATGATGTGAACAATGATGAAATAGAATGCCGAGGATGAGTGCAGTCTATCAGTTGAAATCCACTTGTCGAGCACGTCAGTCTTCATATTCTCATCTGGATGATTTTTTTTTGTATAATAAAATGGTGCCTATGCGATCCGGGATCAATGTGAAGAACTCTTTTGGTATAATGTGCATGTTACATTACATGACAATGCATACAAATGTAAACGTGACAGGAAATGAATTAAATTAGGCACAGGTATGCAGTACGGGCTCCAAAAATAATATCACGAGTACCTGACACTGCACATCGATCCCGCTTTTTTTGTATTCCACATAAAGGCACCTTGAGAATTGATCAACGTATCTGAAAATAAAAACACCAAACATTAGGCATCCAGTATTTCAAATCATGAAGCTCAGTTTGTCAACAAAAATACTTTGAGAACAACTTTCTCACAAAAGCAAACAGAAGTGGGAAGTCATCCCCAGTGGAAAATTATCAGTAGAATGGAACGAGCAGACATAAAGGAAACAAACAACTCAAAGGAAAATTAAGACTAAAGACGCAGTTTTGACAGTCAATAAGTAAGCAGTCTAGTGTTTTATGTACCAAGTCAAATAAGAATCAAAAACCTCGTTCGTGTGACTTCTCAAAACATTTGACAGTTGAGAAACTGTAAGGACAAAAGAACATGTCATGCAGCTATTGTATTTCCTTTCTTGAGAGAGGAAATATCTGCAGTTCTATGTCCTTTCTTGAGAGAACCGATTGAATCAGCACAAATTCTATCTCATACAACTATTCTACTAATATACTTTTATGCTTTCTTAGGGCTAAACAACTTCATCCATCCCTTTTTCTCTTTTCCTTCTGACATTTTGCATCCAAACATAGGGTTGAACCCCAAGCATGAAACTACAAGCAAAACACCCACAACACAACTTCGAAATTTCCAAACAAATGTCTCTTGATTCGTGGATTAGGCCCTAGCTGCCGTCCCTTAGACTATCTCTAACACTTACTCTTTTTTAAACTCAGCACCAAAATATGAGTAAAATTCCTTAAATCTTGCTCCATCCCTTGACTCAAACCCCTGTCAAATTGAGTTTTTACTCAAACTTTTAACCAAATGAAGGGAGACTCAAATCCTTACTCAAATCTTTTCAGGCCATTTTCTCCCTCTCAAACTTACAAGTATGCCATGAATGAAGCTTTTACCCAAATTTATGCTTAAATTTGAATTTGCCCATTGGAGTTCTCCATATGGTATAAAGCTTTTGCTCTTACTCAATACTTTTAACTTTCGTGAAACGACTAAAAACCCTCCTCACTCTCTCACTCAAAACTAATACTCCATAAAAAGTAATCAGGGACACTCTAAACAAATCAAACTTCTAAAGCTGCTTCATGGCTTCAAAATTTATCATTGCTGAATAGAGAGATCCTTAAAACGGATAAGCTTTTTAATCAAATTTACACCTAAATATGATTTTGTCCATTGGAGGTCTCGACTAACCTTTATTTTATTTTTTTATGGGCTAAAGCCAGTATTGTCAGAACAATTAGATTTAACACGTTGGAGGAGGGGAAAAATTTTCAGTGCCGAGTGCCCGCTCGTGCATCCGAGCCGTCCATTGCGTGTTTGAACGGCTCAGATTTGGAGAGAGAAAAAGGAGAGAGAAAGTATTGGGGGTGAGAGAGAGAGGATTTCAATCCGAGCCATCCAAAAGTGTATCGTATGGCTCGGAAGCGCCGAGCGGGTAGCACGTAGGATATACGCGCTCAGCACTGAAAAATAAAATCACTCGGGAGGAGGAGTTGAGCTCCTGCCTCCTACCTCCTAGCACTCAAGCACACCCAGATGCCGTTGGGCCGAAGGCTCTTGGCTTCAAATTCTAATCAAACCACAAGGAAAAATCCGAACAGAGAGCCGGAAAAAAGTATCACCTGAAAACGAACACAAGGAAATCGAAAAGAATACTCACGCTTTGGTGGCCGCATAAACAGCATACAACGGATCAGAAGGGATAACAATGGCCGCGCCGGACCCAATATTCACAATCGCGCCTCTCTTCCTCTTGACCATCCCGGGCAGAACCGCCTGAGTCACCTTAGTCGTTCCCTCGACATTGATCTTAACCAAATCCGCCAACAACTTCTCGTCCACCTCGTGGAAAAACCTCGCGTAAGGATACGATATCCCCACGTTATTAACCAAAACCCCGACATCCAACCCTTCAATCTCCTTTTTAATCCTATCCACCCCTTCGTTCAAGTCGCCGGAGAAGTCGACCACCACGGTCTTGATCTGGGTCTGACCGAATTTCGCCCGGATCGAATCCGAAACCTCGGATAGTTTATCCGGGTTCCGGCCGACTAGGATCAGGTTGAGGCCTTTGCGGGCCAGTTGGAAGGCGAAGCCCTTGCCGATGCCGTCCGTGGGTCCGGTTACGAGGGCCCACGAGCCGTATTTCTTGAGGTTTTTGGGGGGTCGGAGGAAGTTGACGTAGACCCAGGTGAGGAAAGAGAGGGTGAATTTGAGGAGGGAGATGGAGCCGAGGGTTAGGAGGAGGAGGAGCCAGAGGGGTTGGGATTTGAGGTGGGATAGGGAACAGAGCTCCATGATGCAGAGCGTTCGACTGTTTTTAAGAGTTGGATTTAGAAATGGTTTTTTAGAGTGTGAGAGAAGTGATTGAATAAATAAGACAACCCAGATAGGATTTGTCAATTTCTTGTGAGTGGGAGAATCGTTATGCTGCTTCTGTACCAAAATATTTGTCCCATTCGTAAAATAATGTCTAGAAATTGATGAATTTAAGAAAAAATTAAAAATTTTATTATAAATTAAAATACGCATTGATATCTAGTATCAATTGTTGAAAAAGATTTGATTTTCTATTAAAAATTACTCCCTCCGTCTTTAAATATTTGGCACTTTTGGGAGTTCTAACTTTTAAGGAAGAAATATTATTGTATTGTGCAAAAATTAAGTGTCCAATCCTACCATTTAAGTGTACTTTGAATAGTAATTGAAATTTTGAATTTGAAATTTTGTGCCCAAAAGAAGAGGGTAACATGGGAAGTTTACCATATTTTGCTTTTGACTTTTCAAAAGGAACAAATTATATGGGACAACAAAAATCATGAAAGTGCCAAACATTTAGGGACGGATAGAGTATGTTTTTTTTGTAAGTTTTCATTTTGCGAACCGAACAAATATTATCATACGGTAAGCACGCAATTTTTTTGATGAAGAATGGACGGAGAGGAAGGGGTAAGAGCATCTCCAATCCAATACTCCATTTGAGAGTATCAAAATAATGTATTTTACTCATAAAGTAATTATAGAGGAAATTACTATTCATGTTTACACCAACCACAAACCCTCTATTTTTGTCTCTAAAATCACTTTATGAAAAGAAAAAAAAACCTTTTTTTATACTCTCATGAGGATAAAAATTAAGTAAGAAAAACAAACAAGGACAAAAATATCTTTTAAAAAGGTGAATAGTATTTTAGAGATGGTACTCTATATTTTCTCTTACCCTCTAAATATAAAGTATCAAAATTCAATACTCTCAAATGGAGGAGGGTTGAGAGGATGGGTTGGAGTGCTTTGATACTCTCAAATAGAGATATATGGGCTCGTTTGATAACAGTGATAGATGGTTGGGATTCGTAAAGAGATGGGATTAGGATTAGGATTAGGATTGGGATTGGTAATGAGAAGGGATTGATAAGGAGATGGGATTGGTGATGAGTATGTTTGTTTGAGATGGGATTAGGTGATGGAATTGATAGTATACATTTTCATTTTTGCTTGAGACCTCTACTAATACCCCTAATACCATGTGCTAGAGGCCTCTACAAATACCCCCTAATGCCAAGCTCTCAAGCCCATGGGATTGTTAATCCATACCCCTTTTTGATTACCAAACATGTTATTATGAAACCCATGGGATTGGTAGTCCAATCCCAAGGCCTAGTAAGGTTATCAAACGGGGCCATAGAGTATGGATTGGAAATGCTCTAATGGTGTGACGTAGGGAGGACGGTTTGGCAGAAACGGTTGGGCATTTAAGAGGTGGAAAGGCGTGAGGATCGAGGAGGGGAGGTTTTGGCTGGGATTGGTTAAGGTTGATAAGCTAATTTTATTTTAAGAAGAAAAAACTAATGAAAGAATTGTGTGGCGTTTTTGTCTTCCCTGGATACGTGGAATCATTTGCATGAGAGGGCAGAAACGGACACGGCACGGCACGGCACGATATGTGTTGGCATGGCATGGCATGGAATGAACACTGAAGCAAACTGAGTCGGGCCATCATTTTTGAACATCCAGCGCGCATACACTGAAAAACACGAGCAAAGGCGTATGTACCGAGCCCCCAGTATGCACTCGTATTCTTTTTCGTTTCTCCGTCAAGTGGATGTGAACAGAGAGAAAGAAAGCTACTACAATTCACCACATAGTTTAAGCTCAAATTGTGGGTGAATTCAGATTGTTCATTAAATGGTGTTTTTGATATTTAGTCCAATATCTCAACTATTTAAGACAACCCATATCTTTTAACTAAATCAACGTAGTGATATTTTTTGGTATTTCTGATGGAAACAAGTGGTATTTTAGCATTAGTCTGAAGACAAAAAAAATATAGCGTGAACTCGTTCTTCTTATAAAAAAACTCAAAATTACTAGTACATTTAATAATATTAGGTGCAGTGATAGAGCATTTGATCATTGAGCCAACTCATTTGGGACAACAGAAGTATTAATACATGGTGGCTGGTGGCTGTTGGAATTTATTTATATGGCTCACATGCCACATCAATCCTATTTATAATTTATAGTATTTATGTTCATAAGTAAAATATGGGTATTAGATATAAGTTGGTGACTATTCATGAAATTAATGGTTAGGTGGCTATTCATGAATAGATATGGTGACTATCTATGAATGGGTTTAGTGACCATTCATTTGTAAGGTTGCAACTATTAATGAATATGTGCCTTATTACTTCTTTGATGGAAGAAAGTGTGAAAGGTTTTGTCCATTAGGAAAGGGTCCCGATCTATTTATATAAATGCTTGTGATTACCATTAAGTTACAAGTGTGAAGAACATTTATATAGATTAGATTGGAAATCCTACCTATTACTCTCCGAAATCAATTAGTGAGAGTTTGTGTTGGTGAAACTGATTGGTTCAAGTTCGAAACAATTTCCGAACTTCTCTAGACTTAAATACCATGACAGAAGGTAAGTAATTTTCCATTGCATATTTATTTTGGTTCTCCCACATTGGTTTTTCAGTGGCTACTTTTTTTGGTGGCTGGTGGCTGGTGGTGGCTTGATGGTCCACATTCCAATTTATGCAGCCGCAATTTTGAAGCCTCTGGACATCAACTCCATGTTTTCAAACTCCATCTACGGTTTGCAATCTATAACTAGGAAATTTGCGGTTAAGTGCGAGAAAGAAGAAGAGAAATAATTCAGACAAAGCACATGAAGCTCTGATTTTTGATCGATGTCATGAAGAAGGCGAGAACAAAATAACAGAGAATAATATATATGGTGTAAGAGAGAGAAAGCAATTACTAGTTAGAGGAAAGTCCACTTTCACCCCCTGTGGTTATCGCCATGTGCGGATACACCCCCTGTGGTTTAAAAGTGTGCACATAACCCCCTGTGGTTTTCAAATTGTGCGGATAGACCCCCTGCCGTCATATTTTTCGTCCATATTAACGGAGGTGTATCTCACACACCTCTAGAATGTAATCTGAGTCGTTCATAATGTATTAAATAAAGAATAGAGTATCTCTGTAAAAAATCATCTTAATCAGCCATCAGTAACCCAGTGATCTAATTTTTAGTAAATTCAAATTTGAAATTTTAATTTCATAACAAAATCGATTTGACCATAAGCTTTTCATTTTTTGATTGACTTGAATTTTGGCATAGACGTAGTACTCGTCAAAATTTATAATATCAACGGTTTGGATTCAATTTTTGGTATACGGGATGATGTGGTTAGATTTAAAAAAGAAGAAGAATCAAGGGATGTGATGGGGGTATAACGGTCTTTTAACGTTGTTTCCGTTAATATGGATGGAAAACATGACGGCAGGGGGTCTATCCGCACAATTTGAAAACCACAGAGGGTTATGTGCACACTTTTAAATCACAGGGGTGTATCCGCACATGGCGATAACCACAGGGGGTGAAAGTGGACTTTCCTCTACTACTTACTTATTCTTAACCCTACAACAGATCCTCGCCTCTTCAAGCGAGTCACTGAAGCAATTATTGGGTTTTTTTGGGGGATGGCTCTCTTGTTTAGTTAAAACTTCGAGAATGAAAAGTCCGTTGTGCGTGCTCTAGGCGTCGGCTTTCTACAAATCAAAATACTACGTTGTGTATTCCTCTCGGCTGGTCACAACTTGGACCACACTCGAACGGGAAATGTCCAAAAGTAACCCGATTAATAGCAAGGATCGGGCTTAGCCTTGCTCAAATTTGAAATTGAAATGAGCTCAACTTCAAATAACTATAGGGTTGTTTAAATGAATCAAAACTCGAAGTTTATGGTTAGTGTTTAAATGAATCAAAACTTGATTAGGGGTATTTTTGTCCAAGATGGGAAAAATTGAGCCTTTCAAAAATAATTAATGAAGAGTTTGATGGTTAGTGTGTCAAGTTTAGATTTTCCATATAAACAAACATTAATGAAGGTGAATACATAGTCTCTATCATATGCCTAGGGGACATATGTTAACAAAACCCTTAAAACTCGTATAATATCAGCTTGACTAGTAAACTAATTAATTCGAAACTTTTTTCTTTTAACACTTGTTAAGATTCTAAATAAAATCAAAAATTTTAAACCGCTTATTTATTGACCTGGAATCATTATTTCTCGATTGTAAAAGGAAAACACAAGATCACGTCATCTCTCGCCGCATCATTCGCGTGAAAATTTTTGCTACTTTAATCGAATCAAAATTTATCAAGAAAAAAAAATTGAATTAAAGAACACCAATTTTAGCATCTTCAGAAATTATTTTAGTAGCCCCTTTTCCTTGCATTATTTTTCCAGGGAGGAAAATTTTAAAATCAGCCCAATGGACTGACAACAGTAAGTGTATAAATGTGTATTAAAGACCCGGGGGCTCTGCTGCCTAGGGAGGCGCAGGAGTCCTTACCCACCCTCAAAACGTTGCCGTTTTGATTTTAAAAAAAACCCAAACCACCAATTTGCAATCCTATGGAGCAGAAACGTGATTATGAGAGCCCTAGAGACAAAATTTGATTATGTCTCTTTAGAATAATATGATCAAAATAATACTGTAAGATCTTCGCACCCATTCAAACGGATTAAAAATTGGAGCACTTAATTTTTTAACTATATTTTTTAATATATAAACGGTCTAAAAAAATTAAGTACTCAAATTTTCACTCCGTTTGAATCGGTGCAAAGATCTTGTTATTCTGATCATATTATGTAACGCCCCGCTTTTCGGAAGCAAAATAAAATAATTTCTTAAGAAATTTTGACTAAACAAATATGATTTTCCAAAATAAAGTTTGGCTATTACAATTTCAAAATAAATTTACTGATTTAAAATACATTATCTTCAGAGCTGACTCTAGACTTGATACGAATCCCAAGCATACTCGATCTCTATTCCTGATATTCTTCTTGTGTCGAACTGCACCATCGTTGAATCCTCTCCATTGAATCCTGCGCCTTCTGGCAAATTGATCGCCGAAGCAATCGATTTACCAGGATACAGACGTATCCGTGAGTGATAAATCACCCAGTAGAATAATTCAACCCAACCACCCCTCTTACTTTACAGCTAGCAATCAAGCAGGATAAACATGGTACGAAGAAATATAACAGAGGTATTTCATATCAATCAGTTTATTACTATTCATTAACCTGACGTGTGATCTAAGATCTCACCGCGAGATCTTTCCTCCCTCAACCGCTAGCCATGCTCATTCCCATGAGTTCACTTCCTTTTGCAGTCGCAGATACACCTAAGTTATATACCGAGTGTGCATCCCCAATAACTACAACAAGGGGAAAGCTTATCATGCCTGCATCACAACTAGGGTTCGCCTATCTTATAAACCACATCACAACCATCACAATCATCACTGGACACCCGCCAGTCTATCAATTCATCACTGGACACCCGCCAGTATATCAATTCATCACTGGACACCCGCCAGTTTCAATCTCATCACAACTCGAAATCACGCCTGCAGGCAATCTAAAACCAACAAAACTTTTCAATTCATCCATTACCTAGCATCGTCTAGGTGATTTCTATTTCGCATACCACCCCATGTCTCTAGGGTCCAATCTAGCATATCAATCGAAGTTGAAATAAAATATAAGCAGTCAGAATAATAATTGAAATAAACAATAAGCATAAAAATCACGTAACCTTTTATGAATGGACCGTTGCCCTTAATCTTGTATGATCAATAAGTTATTAATAAGTCAAGGAACTTTTATTAAATAAAAGTTTTAATAAAAAGGATATAATCTTAAGCTTGTATAAATTTTATTTAAGAAAATAGATTGATTAATGACCATAATAAATTCAATAAGTAATTCATAACACTAGAATAAGTAGCATGGATCTAAAAGGAGTCCTACGGTCCTACGTAACATGTTCGAGTATCAAAAAGTGGGTCCGGAGGGTTACGGAATTATTTTTAAAATAAAAATGATTTTTAAAGATGTCAAAAGTAAAATGAATGGATAATAAATTGTTTAATAAATAAAATATGTTGAGATTAACAACATATCATCTTTGGGATGTAAAGAATCTAAAAAAAATATTTTGAGAATTAATTAAATGGTTTATAAGGTCGCAAGGATTTTTCGTTTGTAAACTTTTACAAGAACTCGAACAAATAATTAATAAATAGATAATAAAATAAAATAAAATATGACATTAACAAGTTATGATCCTTGAGGTGTGAGAAAGTTAGGAAAAATAGTTCGGGTGTCAAAAATCGGGTTCGGAAGGTCGAAAGGAAGTTTCGAACAAAAACAGATCAAACCGCAAGGTCTGACCAATTGACCTTGCGGTGGGGACCTCTGCCGCAAACTCGGCACTGGTTCTTGCGGCCCGAACCTTGCGGCCGCAAGGTTGAAGGCAGATTCGGATTTTTTTGTTTTTCGCTACGGTTTTGATGCATGGGACCATGAGGGCTATTGGGTTAAGCATAAAAACACTTAATATACTTAGAGGAGTGTTTGGAAGGGATTATAATACCTTGGTTTGATCGAATTGATCAAAAATCGAATCTTTGATCGTTGGGGAAGATAACTTCGGTTTCGGTCGAGGGGGTACCTTGGGCTTAAATTGAAGCTTGCTTGGTGATGTTAGGAGTTGTAGGAAGGGATTGGAATGGGTAATTCGGATCTCGGTTGGGTTTAGAACACAAACCCGCTTTTCTCTCTCTTTCTTTCTCTCTCTAAAACTCCATGGATTGGAGTCCGGTTTCTCTCAGATTTCTCTCTCTCTCTGAACTGATGGAACGTGGGGAATGGCGTGGTGTGCCCTAGGGTCGGGGTTAAGGGGTATATATAAGAGAATTTTTTTGATAAGGGTGATAAAATTGTGTTCTAATGGAATTCTAACTCTTGGTTTGGAATATGGACGAAAATAAGGTTAGGGAGGAAGTAGAGACTGAGTAGGAGTAGGAGAGGGTGAGATGGAAGGATGGGAGAGTTTTAATCATGCATGCAACTTAAAAAAAATACTAGAGATAAATAAGATAATATACTTATTTTTTTGTATTTATCTATTAAGGAAAAAAAAAATAATTAAGACCTAATAATATTAACGGTATTAAAAAAAAAATTGGGTCGAAAATTCGGGTCGTTACATATTATTCTAAAGGGTCGTAATTCATTTTTATCTCTATGTCTCTAATATTAAGTATATGTTCTTTATTTAGGACTCTGTAGAGCAGAAATGTAATTACGAGAGCCCTATAAAGAAAAATCAATTATGACCCTTTAGAATAATATGATCAGAATAACAAGATCTTTGCACCGATTTCAAACGGGGAGTGAAAATTTGAGTACTTAATTTTTTTATTAGACCGTTTATATATTAAAAAATATGGTTAAAAAATTAAGTGTTCCAATTTTTAATCCGTTTGAATGGGTGCGAAAATCTTATTATTTTGATCATATTATTCTAAAGAGACATAATCAAATTTTGTCTCTAGGGCTCTCATAATTACGTTTCTGCTCCATATAATTGCAAATTGATGATTTGGATTTTTTTTAAAATTAAAACGGCAACGTTTTGAGGGTGGGTTGGTGCCCCCGCACCTCCCTGGGCAGCAGAGCCCCCGGGTCCGTATTAAAGGGTGTATACCGATAGCAAGACCGTAACCATCGAAACACAGGTCAACCATGTAATAAAGAAGTCAGAAATAGTCAACCATCTGAACTCATAAGTCAAAATTAGGGCCCACTCCAGACACAGTGGAGAGAGAGAGAGAGAGAACTTTTACTGGTTGTCTAGTAGATACGTTTCTTCTCCAACAAGTGCCCACTTCTATATCTACACCCATATATATACATACACAAGCACTCCCGATCAAATCTCCATTTCTAGGGTTTCGAAATGCGGACGAAAGATGGAGACTTTTGAATCCATCACCACCAGTCCTGATCCCAAACCCCGATCGGACGAGCAATCTCTCGATTCCGATGGTTTAAAGGTGGAATCTGTGTCTCAGAAGTTGGACAACGTGGGGCTGGGATCGAACGAGGGCGGGAACATCAATGGCAGTGATCGGGGCGGCGTGTTGCACCCGCTCCGGCCTTACGCCGAGGATTGCCCGCATTACGTTCGGACGGGGACGTGTAAGTTTGGGCTGAATTGCAGGTTTAATCACCCTGTGACTGTGAGAAGGGCAAATCAGGTATTTTTGAGTCATGTTGGGGATTGGAATGTTGTTGTAAAGTTTTGTTTTTGGTTTGGGAATTGAGATCCTTTTTACATATTGATTTGTTGTAGAAATGGGGGAAAGAGAAGGCCAAGGAGGGGGTTTTGGAGAAACCTGAGAATATAGAATGCAAGGTTAGATTTGTTACTCCTGTTATTATGGTCTTATTATATACTGGAGTAGTATTTATAGGAGATGGCTTCTTTGCGGTCTGTGTTTGGATTGTAGAGAGCAGTCTCTGCAATCCCAACCGTCCAGAATTGTTTTTAATGGTTAAATTTTGTTCGAAGACTCTTCGCGGGAAGGTACTATTCTTTAACCATTGATTGTTTAGATGAACGGACAAGATGAGACTGTAGAGGCTTCTCAAATGGCAGAGAAGTCGGATCCCTATTTATATATGCATAATTATATTCATGTGGGAAGATGAATGAGTTAAGATTTGTTCGCTAAGTGAAATATTAGCAAAAAACGCAAAAGAACATGTTAGATATGCATTAATTTTTATGTTTGGTACTGATATCTAGGAAATAATTGCTATCCATATATAGGAGTGTCCGTGCTTTCGTGATCACAGGACGTCATTTTTTATGAGCGTTTTAGTTGTTTGTTGCAGTATTACCTCACAGCAGAAGGGTGCAAATATGGAAAATCCTGTAGATACAATCACTCCAAAGCTGAAGCGGAAATTGCTCCTCCGGAGCTCAACTTTCTAGGTTTGCCGATTCGATTGGTACATAATCTTTCCCACATATAATTGTCCTTCCATTTTTGTTTTAGACATTACTAAATGTGATTCCTAGTTTGTACTCCATCCGTCTCATTTTGTTTGTTTATTTTGGACGGTGAGTTGTTAATCGGATCAGCGAATAGGGTAGTTCATTGGTAATTTTTTATTGGTGGGTAAACTTTTGAAAAAGTAGTCACGAATATACATCATTGGTTGATCCGATTAAAGACTGAGGTGAAAATGAAGAAACTAATGAGATGGATGGGAGTAGACAAATGCCATGCAAAGTTTGGTGTTTGTATCTAAAGATCATATCCTCAAGTTTATTCAGCCTCTTTTCAGCAGGGAGAAAAAGAGTGTCCTTTTTACATGAGAAATGGTTCCTGTGGATATGGACCTCGCTGCAGGTTTCACCATCCTAATCCTACTGGTGCTGGAGGACATGACCCTAATAGCTCACCACGTAATGATGAATGTAGTGGTCAATTTAGTGTTCCTGCAGTACATTATAATGGGGAATCTATTCCATTGAATGCATCAGGGGCATCACACCCAGCTCAAGCATCGTGGTCAACGCATGTGCTATCTGATAAAGCTGTTCCATTTTACCAAGAGAACCACTCAGCCTACATGCCTACGATGCATTTCCTTCCTCAAGAGGCTCTTCCAACTCCTGCATGGAATGGGTACCAGGTATCATCAGTTCAGTGTTAATTTGTGGTGCACAGTTGGAGCTGTTAGATTTTGTACAGCTTTCTATCTGACAATGTATTGCTGCTTAGTCCTATGATCCAGGACATTTGCACACACTTATGGGCACTTATTTCTCTTAGCCCCTCTAGTCCTCTTGGTGATATTTCACGAAGCAGATTTTTTAAAGTGGTTTAACGTTTTCTGCCTTATGGTCTGAAAACCTGAAAAAAAAAAATGGCAATGCCAGTTTCCACAGCACCAAGATGTTCCAGTGGGTTGTCTCCTTATTTTGTATTGTAACATGAAAAACAGTAGGACACAATTCAAAATTTTGTTATTGATTCTTTCTCTTTCTATGCACTAAAGATGATTACGGGTTTGATGTCTATTAATGGCATTCTGGATCCTTGTTCTCATTTTGCTTATTGAGAATTTGAGATACTGAGACGCGCTCTAAAACACTCCCTTTCTTGGTTGCTGGAGATACCACCCAAGCTAAATATGGTGGTAGTTTCTTGTTTAGGTATTGTTCAAGTTAAAAGGAAACTGAACATAATGATCAAGAAAACTATTTAAAATGGATTTAGATATGGACTTTGATTAACACGTGTTCTTGCACAACATTTTGAACAAGTGGTGATCATGTTAAAATGTGAAAAGAAAAGGGGGTTGAATTACCAACCTCTCTTCCCCTTCAGCGTTAATGTTAAACTATGATCACATGTGATATGTTACATTGTGCGCGTAGTGATCAATGACCAAAAGAAGTATTGATCATCTACTATAGATGCCGGACTATTTCATCATTTATGCTTCTGTTCCTCTTTTTGGAAAAATGATCAACAACTTCATTGCTTTTGAATATTTCATTCTTTATACTTCTATTCTTCTTCTGAGATGAATATGGGATTGATGTTTCTCAATAGATATTACTCTGCTTTAATATCACAAACCCTTCATTTGCTAGGCCCCCTATTTTCCAGATGAAAGCACATGGCATACTTTATCACCTCCAGCGGCAAAGGAAACCTATATCTCTAGCCAGGTTGAAGAATACCCAGAACGACCAGGTGTACCCGAGTGTGATTTCTTCAAGAGAACTGGGACTTGTAAATATAAATCTGCATGTAGGTATCACCACCCCAAAAACCAAGCTCCAGAAGCAGATTGTGTTCTGAATGATAAGGGCCTGCCTCTAAGACCGGTACGTTAACAACCTCATTGCTTTCAAAGTTTTTTCTGATCCCTATGCCCAAGTTTCTAAATAATGAGGTGCTTGATAGAGAAGTTTTTTTGTATTTCTTTTTCTGATAAATTGGTAAGGTTTAAACATGAGACATTAAATGGGAAAAAGTTACATAAGCCTCTATAAATGTGGAAAAAAGGCAAAATATGTGATTATATCGCGATTCGTTTAATTTCATTCATGGGTACTCTTTTCACCTTCTCCAGGGCAGGAAAATTTGCCGGTATTATGAACAGTTGGGTATTTGCAAGTTTGGGCCTGCCTGTTTATTCGACCATCCGGTGAATCAAAATTCAACTTTCCTAGTTCGGCCTCCAATAAGGTAGCAAGTTTGCAAATCTTGGAGGGATTATGGTGACAGGCGATTAAGGCAACGCTGTATAATCCAGCTTTTTGCATAGAGTTTTGCTTCCGTATCCCAAGTAAGCCTAATAGTAGGAAACCTTTTTCATAAATATTCCTTCAGCTTCTAAAGAATAACCAAGCTATTGTGCAT